>OY482673.1:14922824-16122824 GCA_960531455.1 Urophora cardui
GACTTTATTTAGTAAGTCCTCTTTGATATAAATTTAAATTATTAAAGAGTTTTCCCTACAAAAATTACTACAAAGGCAAACAAGTTGTAGAATAATCAAAGTAAGTTAAAATAAACATTTACGATAATTGATTAAATCGGGTCGAGATAATCTATATATCTGATTTCCATTTGTTGAGAAGAAACTGCAAAAATCTAGGATAAAATATTAAAAATATTAAATTTGGAAATGAAATTAATATCTTGACTACTTTGAGCTTCCCTATAGAATACCCTAATGAACTCTGTTTAAAACAAAAACATTTATTCATGTTTTCGCATGCAAATCGCCATAATTATGTTCAAGCTGTATACATAAACATCCGTTAGCTACCGCGCATTAACGACTTAAAAACTTTAATCATAAAAATTATGCATCAACAGCCGCTGAACTTAAGCTGCAACAAGCAAAACTTAACAAAGCGCTTTAATAGCCAAAATGTATAGAAATATAAAATGCACGAGATATGCAAAATATTTTAGCAGTTCAATGTCGACTGCACAAGTGAAAAGAAAGAAAGGCGAAGTGCTCTTTGCAAAAACAAAATACAGACACTGTGCAACCGAGAAGTGCAACAACCTTGGCAGCAGCGCAACAAAGTTGAAAACCGAAAAGAAACAAAATTGAATTAAAATTTCACGATCTAGCAAATATTTATATAAAGTACAGTTTGCTTCAGCTTACTTCGCTTCGCTTTGCTACAGCCATGACTTTGGCGCTTTGGCTTATCCTTCTGCTGTCACTCAGCGACTTATCGTTGGCGCGTCGAGCACACAAGCGTCTCGTCATACATGTACCGTATAGGATTCAAAGTCATCACCATATACATACAGTCTTTTCGCGAAGTGTGGGCAACACTGGCAGCGGGCATGGCGGCAAGGGCGGCGGTGCAAAACAAACAATTTATAAAATAGTTAGCATTGCCATGCAAGGCGGCAAAGGATATGACGGACATGTTGGACCCACTGGACATGATGGTGGTGGTCGTGGTGGTGGTGGAGGTATTGGTAGTGGTGGCGGATATGCTGCACATAAAAGTGGACGTGAACACACGCTTAGTGGTGTTGG
The DNA here is from genome assembly GCA_960531455.1 of Urophora cardui. Taxonomy (NCBI): domain Eukaryota; kingdom Metazoa; phylum Arthropoda; class Insecta; order Diptera; family Tephritidae; genus Urophora; species Urophora cardui. Next base: position 14,923,932 of record OY482673.1, read on the forward strand.
TGCTGGTGATGACAGTGGCTTTAGTGTCAGCGCCCCGGATGCTGTATATGAGCATGAGCTTGCTCGTGGTGGCCATCATGGAGTTGGTGTCGGTGTCGATGCCGGACATGAACATGCTGGTGGCCAAAGCGAGATTATGTATGATGATTATGCTGCTGTTGACGGTGTTGATGGTCACCGGGCCGGCCGCCGACCGGGGTGTAGCAGCAGAGGTGGCGGCTGTAGTGCTGTTGCTGCACGGCATGCTTTTGAAGATGATGATAATATTCAAGTATTCAAACATTACTCGCGTACCAGCGGCGAAAAGCATGAAAACACAGAATTTCCGGAAGTCGAGGAGGCGGAATATGTTGATGAAGATGAGCAAGAGCAGGAGCAAGGCTTTGTGTGGGAATGAATATTTTATGCATACTTGTTTTACATACAAATTCGTTTTTCGCTTTCCGCTTTTTTATTTATTTTTTTTTTATAACTTTGTGTAAAAAGTTTGGCTTTTCCATTATCCATATATGCAGCAGCAGGCAATAAACTTCCATATTCTTTTTTAATGATGCTTTGGTCTTGTTCATGGCTTTATATATACGTACATAAATGACGTGGAGTGAAATCTTTTTAATACTTTTTAATGGGCAAGTTTTTCTCTCTCGTGTGTATGTGTGCGCTTTTAAATCTTTATCAACTAATTAAGAATAATGCTTTTAATACTACTTTAATATTATTATATTATTATTTTTTAATGAAAGTGCACAGGCGAATATTTTTCTGCACAACAACTTTTTAATCAACGTAATAGGCTGGCAAGTTTAAATTGAGTGTTTCACTTATAACTTACCCGAAAAGAAATGATTTCCAAGAAATTTTATTCTTTAAAGTTCTTAGAGTGATGGACATAAAACTTTCCACAAGGATTATTTAAACGGACCCTGCGGAACCAATATAATTTAAATTAGTGTGATATACGAAAATCTAATACTTAATCAAAGGATATTTTCCATTGAGCGATAATGATGAAATTGTATGAAATTCCAAATGAATTAAGACCATGAGATTTTCGGGTAAAGGTAAGCTTGTCTTCCTCTGCTTCTTAATTGGCGCGTAACCGTCTAGGCGATTCTGGCCGAGTTCAATAAAGCGCGCCAATCGTCCCTGTTCCGTGCTAGGCAACGTCCGTGTCCACCTGATCTTCCCAACGCAGTGGAGTTTTCCCTCTTCTTCTGCCTTTAGCTGGTTTTGTTAGAAGTACTTTCTGGGCCGAAGCACTTTCATCTATTCTCACGACATGACCTCGCCAACGCAGCCACTAAATTTTTATTCGCTGAACAATTTTGATGTCAGCTCATTACTACATCCCCGTCGATACTCGCCAATGCTGACGCAAAAAGATCCATAAATCTTCCACAGAACTTTCCTCTCGAATACTCCAAGCGTCAACTGATCTGATCTTGACATTGTCCATGCTTCTGCGCCGTACATGAGGACTGGAACGATCAGTGTCCTATAAAGCGTGATTTTTGTTCGCGAGAGGCTTTTCTTAGTAAAAATTAAAATCTCTCTACTCTCTACTCCATAATCAATTTATGTATATCTATTACCGGCTCTTCACAGGACTTTATCTTTTACCATCACATGCATCCACAATGGTTCTAGTTTGGCGGCAGTGGAAGCAGGGGATGTGGATTGTGTGAAGAGACGGTAGAGCATATGTTTTGATCGTATCCCTCGTTTTCTAGGCTACGGCCTCAACTACTAGGGACAGTTTTATAGGAACAGTGATATCGAATCTCGAATATGTAACCAAGATAGTAGTAAATAAACATTTGGTATTTATCAAAGAGACGGGAGTTTGTCAAAGCTAACCTCATCTTCCTCAACCTTCAATTCATTTAAACAAGAAGCATATTGACGATCCATGTTGATAGCGAAAAAAATTAATGTGCAACTTCTTGTTGCATACAGTCCAATCAAACCACATAAATGAGGAGTACATAGATACATACATATGTATGTAGGCCATTATAATAATAATAATAATAATAATAATAATAATAATAATAATAATAATAATAATAATAATAATAATAATAATAATAATAATAATAATAATAATAATAATAATAATAATAATAATAATAATAATAATAATAATAATAATAATAATAATAATAATAATAATAATAATAATAATAATAATAATAATAATAATAATAATAATAATAATAATAATAATAATAATAATAATAATAATAATAATAATAATAATAATAATAATAATAATAATAATAATAATAATAATAATAATAATAATAATAATAATAATAATAATAATAATAATAATAATAATAATAATAATAATAATAATAATAATAATAATAATAATAATAATAATAATAATAATAATAATAATAATAATAATAATAATAATAATAATAATAATAATAATAATAATAATAATAATAATAATAATAATAATAATAATAATAATAATAATAATAATAATAATAATAATAATAATAATAATAATAATAATAATAATAATAATAATAATAATAATAATAATAATAATAATAATAATAATAATAATAATAATAATAATAATAATAATAATAATAATAATAATAATAATAATAATAATAATAATAATAATAATAATAATAATAATAATAATAATAATAATAATAATAATAATAATAATAATAATAATAATAATAATAATAATAATAATAATAATAATAATAATAATAATAATAATAATAATAATAATAATAATAATAATAATAATAATAATAATAATAATAATAATAATAATAATAATAATAATAATAATAATAATAATAATAATAATAATAATAATAATAATAATAATAATAATAATAATAATAATAATAATAATAATAATAATAATAATAATAATAATAATAATAATAATAATAATAATAATAATAATAATAATAATAATAATAATAATAATAATAATAATAATAATAATAATAATAATAATAATAATAATAATAATAATAATAATAATAATAATAATAATAATAATAATAATAATAATAATAATAATAATAATAATAATAATAATAATAATAATAATAATAATAATAATAATAATAATAATAATAATAATAATAATAATAATAATAATAATAATAATAATAATAATAATAATAATAATAATAATAATAATAATAATAATAATAATAATAATAATAATAATAATAATAATAATAATAATAATAATAATAATAATAATAATAATAATAATAATAATAATAATAATAATAATAATAATAATAATAATAATAATAATAATAATAATAATAATAATAATAATAATAATAATAATAATAATAATAATAATAATAATAATAATAATAATAACAACAATAATAATAATAATAATAATAATAATAATAATAATAATAATAATAATAATAATAATAATAATAATAATAATAATAATAATAACAACAACAACAACAACAACAACAACAACAACAACAACAACAACAACAACAACAACAACAACAACAACAACAACAACAACAACAACAACAACAACAACAACAATAATAATAATAATAATAATAATAATAATAATAATAATAATAATAATAATAATAATAATAATAATAATAATAATAATAATAATAATAATAATAATAATAATAATAATAATAATAATAATAATAATAATAATAATAATAATAATAATAATAATAATAATAATAATAATAATAATAATAATAATAATAATAATAATAATAATAATAATAATAATAATAATAATAATAATAATAATAATAATAATAATAATAATAATAATAATAATAATAATAATAATAATAATAATAATAATAATAATAATAATAATAATAATAATAATAATAATAATAATAATAATAATAATAATAATAATAATAATAATAATAATAATAATAATAATAATAATAATAATAATAATAATAATAATAATAATAATAATAATAATAATAATAATAATAATAATAATAATAATAATAATAATAATAATAATAATAATAATAATAATAATAATAATAATAATAATAATAATAATAATAATAATAATAATAATAATAATAATAATAATAATAATAATAATAATAATAATAATAATAATAATAATAATAATAATAATAATAATAATAATAATAATAATAATAATAATAATAATAATAATAATAATAATAATAATAATAATAATAATAATAATAATAATAATAATAATAATAATAATAATAATAATAATAATAATAATAATAATAATAATAATAATAATAATAATAATAATAATAATAATAATAATAATAATAATAATAATAATAATAATAATAATAATAATAATAATAATAATAATAATAATAATAATAATAATAATAATAATAATAATAATAATAATAATAATAATAATAATAATAATAATAATAATAATAATAATAATAATAATAATAATAATAATAATAATAATAATAATAATAATAATAATAATAATAATAATAATAATAATAATAATAATAATAATAATAATAATAATAATAATAATAATAATAATAATAATAATAATAATAATAATAATAATAATAATAATAATAATAATAATAATAATAATAATAATAATAATAATAATAATAATAATAATAATAATAATAATAATAATAATAATAATAATAATAATAATAATAATAATAATAATAATAATAATAATAATAATAATAATAATAATAATAATAATAATAATAATAATAATAATAATAATAATAATAATAATAATAATAATAATAATAATAATAATAATAATAATAATAATAATAATAATAATAATAATAATAATAATAATAATAATAATAATAATAATAATAATAATAATAATAATAATAATAATAATAATAATAATAATAATAATAATAATAATAATAATAATAATAATAATAATAATAATAATAATAATAATAATAATAATAATAATAATAATAATAATAATAATAATAATAATAATAATAATAATAATAATAATAATAATAATAATAATAATAATAATAATAATAATAATAATAATAATAATAATAATAATAATAATAATAATAATAATAATAATAATAATAATAATAATAATAATAATAATAATAATAATAATAATAATAATAATAATAATAATAATAATAATAATAATAATAATAATAATAATAATAATAATAATAATAATAATAATAATAATAATAATAATAATAATAATAATAATAATAATAATAATAATAATAATAATAATAATAATAATAATAATAATAATAATAATAATAATAATAATAATAATAATAATAATAATAATAATAATAATAATAATAATAATAATAATAATAATAATAATAATAATAATAATAATAATAATAATAATAATAATAATAATAATAATAATAATAATAATAATAATAATAATAATAATAATAATAATAATAATAATAATAATAATAATAATAATAATAATAATAATAATAATAATAATAATAATAATAATAATAATAATAATAATAATAATAATAATAATAATAATAATAATAATAATAATAATAATAATAATAATAATAATAATAATAATAATAATAATAATAATAATAATAATAATAATAATAATAATAATAATAATAATAATAATAATAATAATAATAATAATAATAATAATAATAATAATAATAATAATAATAATAATAATAATAATAATAATAATAATAATAATAATAATAATAATAATAATAATAATAATAATAATAATAATAATAATAATAATAATAATAATAATAATAATAATAATAATAATAATAATAATAATAATAATAATAATAATAATAATAATAATAATAATAATAATAATAATAATAATAATAATAATAATAATAATAATAATAATAATAATAATAATAATAATAATAATAATAATAATAATAATAATAATAATAATAATAATAATAATAATAATAATAATAATAATAATAATAATAATAATAATAATAATAATAATAATAATAATAATAATAATAATAATAATAATAATAATAATAATAATAATAATAATAATAATAATAATAATAATAATAATAATAATAATAATAATAATAATAATAATAATAATAATAATAATAATAATAATAATAATAATAATAATAATAATAATAATAATAATAATAATAATAATAATAATAATAATAATAATAATAATAATAATAATAATAATAATAATAATAATAATAATAATAATAATAATAATAATAATAATAATAATAATAATAATAATAATAATAATAATAATAATAATAATAATAATAATAATAATAATAATAATAATAATAATAATAATAATAATAATAATAATAATAATAATAATAATAATAATAATAATAATAATAATAATAATAATAGTAATAATAATAATAATAATAATAATAATAATAATAATAATAATAGTAATAATAATAATAATAATAATAATAATAATAATAATAATAATAATACCCAACGGTTTACCCTCCATTTCCCGCCCGACCGACGCGAGGGGCGCAATCCGCATGACGCACGGATATATTTTTTAATTTTGCCAAGGTGTTGAGTGGCTTGGAGTTTGTTAAACGTCGAGTTCTTATGCTGCTCAGCTACAGAATAGAAATTCATCAGCTGATTACACATACATAAGTTTATATATACACTTAGAAGCAATTACTTAGTTAACAATAAAATACATATTATACTAAATTAGTAGAAGGAAACTATATCTAGTAGACAATTTGTTATTTGTTAAGAATTGAAAGAAGAGTTTTCCTTATAATGGATAGAGAGTCGGAGATGTCAAAGTAGGTAGAGTATGTGTTAAAACTTTTGCATAGATATCGGAATGGCTCATTTAATTCAAAATTAGTTTTACATTGTTTTAAAAAGATGGGCTGGTAATGTCTTAATGGACGGGCAGGAATGTTTAAGCTTATTTCAGAAAGAAGAAATGGGCTATTTATTGATCCCTTCAGCTAGTGGTCGGAAACTATCGATGGCACTATCGTCACTATCGATGGTTTCTGAACATCGTTTACACTATCGATGGTTTTCGACTATCGTTTGAACTATCGATAGTTTATTGAAAATTTGAAATGTGACCACTAGGCACCAAACAAACGGTAACTATACCATGCAAGGTTTGAATTGCTGACTAGCAAGTATTCAAAGCAACATAAATACTGTTACGTATTTGTCGATAGCTCGATTATTTCTATTGGGTTCGTATCACTAAATTGTTAAATAAAAGTCTTTATTTACTTCTTAATTCACACCGCTTTATTTCACGACTAAAAATTCTACACTTGTTTTACTTGACTTGATGTTAACACTTCTACGGTTAAATTACGACTGACTGCGGAGTAGAGCTGCAAAACCATCGATAGTCGGACCACTCGATAGTTTCGATAGTCAAAAAAAAAACTATCGATACTATCGATAGTTTTTTATGAATATTTCACTACAATAAAAAGAGGGATGGTTTTGTTTACATTTTTCTTTCCAAAAAGTGTTTAATTTTTCTTTTTTTACGCAAAACTATAATTAAATAAAAGATCAAATAAGAATTAAATACTTCACTTATGTATGTAGCATTTTCAGGTTAAATTAAACCTTAAAAAGAGGGACGGTTTTGTTTACATTTTCCTTTTCAAAGTCTTTAATTTTTTTAACGCATAACATTACGCATAACTTGATTTGAAAAAGGTTTCATTTGAGTTGAAAAAGCTATAGTAATAAAACTAAAAGTAGTACATTTGTTTTTTTTTTAGCATCGTTGGCGCTGACTAGTACATAAGGCACATTGTTTATAAATTTCATTAGTGTAAAATAGCGATAATCAAAAGGCACACTGTTTAAACATTTCATTAATGTAGAATACACTATGCTTTAAATAAATCAAAAAACAAAAAATACGAAGAATTTCAGTTATGGGGGAGGATACGTTTTATTATTTAAAAATTAGCCCGTTTAATTGTTAACGTAATATCAAGGATATCTGATAAAAACATTATTTTTAGCGACTTCTTTCATCTGAAACAAAAAGGATATTTTATGGACGAAAAGCTCGGTTAGATGACTCATCCGTGTATAGACAAAAGATAAAATTTGTTTGTGACTTCGCCCTCTCATATGGTTAGCGTTAATCAGAGGTTTAGTAAACGGCCCTTAAGCTTAGTATCGACCTCTCAAGAAACGCAAAAGTTTCATATAAAATGACATACAAGAAATGCTCAAGAAATTTTTCTTGTGAAACTTTCTTGAGCGAGTATCGACCTCTTAAGAAATTTAGTACACTTTTTTAATACTATTTTTCAACGTTATGCGAACACAGCAACACAGGTTTTGCCAAGAAATATATCATCGAGCATTTATTTCTTAAAGAAATTTTGACGTTTGTTGCGTGTTGAAAAAAAATCGTGGAAATCGTTAGTGAAAATGGCAAAAAAGAAACGAAAAATAGAATGCACAATTTTTCTAATGATGCAAGGGCATAGTTGGCATCGATTTCTCATATTTTATTCCATTCCGGCCATCAGCACTCGAGCTGAATAAATACTTGTATATATATTTTATTCTTATTCTTTTCCTTCACCTTTTATTTTCTATTGTTTCCTTTTCTTTAAATAAAAACAACCTTCCTTCTCTTCTATATTATTTTCATCACAATTTCAATTCACTTTATTTTTTATTTATTTTTACACTTTAATTTAAATTTTAAAGAGCGGGGACGGAGCGAGCTTTAAGTGTTGCGGGATATAAATCAACTAACTTTAAGGAAATTTGTAATATTAATTTTAAGTACAAAACTTAGTGAGTATATTGGAGGTATAGAGGTAACGGATTGAAGAGAGTGGATAGGTGGTATATAGGTAAGTATGTATGTATAGGGATTCTGCGGTAAGTAAAGGGTGTAGGAAAAGCGAAAATATAAAAGGTGAGTATGACGGTAAGTACATAATTTACTGCTTATAAATTATTTCTACTTTAAGAAGTTTGTAGCCACTCATAGGTCCGTGGGGTTGAAACTCATGTCCTCAACATGCCGGCGGGCCTGCGGCGACATGGTCTGCACCAGATCTCCCAACTGTTCCAGAGTTTCTTGGGCTGTATCGTTGGAGGCTGGGATGAAAGATGTATCGTTGGAGGGGAATGGGAGAACAAAGGAAGGAGAGCGAGATGTCGGTGGCCCTTCGGCGACATGGTCTGCACCAGATCTTCCAACTATTCCCGCGTTTCCTTGGCTTTCTTGATCAGTCTTGATGGGTCGTTGGAGGTAAGAGATATTGAGAGTGAGAAAATGTGGGTAAGAGAGTGAGAATGAGAGTTCGTATGCGCGTTAATAGCGAGGATAGTTTTATCACGTTTCTCTGGCTGAACTGGTAATGGAGTTCGTTCAGCTTTATCTGTTGGCGAGAGTGAGATCATCTGAGTTGAGAGCTAGAATGGGGATTAGTGGAGTACCGGGCCGGAAATGAGCTGATGTTGGAGCTTGCAGTACTCGTATAAAGTGGCATCGGAGATCGCGATTTTGAGCGTGTAACCACAGAGTACACTGGACTAAATGGGATTTTGATCTTTTCCTTGCCGCATCCAGGAGCACTGTGAGATTTGTGAGGGGCGAGAATAGGAGTGTGTATCTCTTTGAGTCTGATGATTGTTTTGTTGTGAGCTTGGGTACACTTTACGAGATAGACTTTCGAGCTGCTTTCTTGTGCATTCGAGGGTTCTGCCTTTAAAGGGGTGTGAACTGGAGTGAGTACTGATTCGAGCTTGATTCGAGTTAAGTTTTGATCTCTAGGCAATGGTGTGAATTGCTAGTAACCCCCGGAGGAAGGGTGGAAATAGAATGACTTTCCGCGTAGTGTCTTGTGTGATCTTTTTGCCTGTGATCACGGCTAAACTTGTTTGCCTGAGATGATTTTGGAGAGTTTGTTTTATTCTACAACTAAACTTCGAGTTTATTGGGGGAGACCTTTCATCATGGACAATCTTGCCCGGCCCAGAGTGTTCCCTAGATTTGACCTTTTCTTTGGTTAATTTTTTGCTGAGTGCGTCATCGTTTATTTGAGTTGGAGTCGATGGAGCCTCCTTTATGAGAATATCGCCTTGAGTGTATTCGACTATTTGAGTTGAGAATGTCGAAACCTGCTCCGTCATTGCGCCACTTAATATCCACCCAAATATTGAGTTTTGGGCTATTAAGCTTCCGCCGACATTGGTTTTGAGACCTGATAGCAAAATTTTCGGGATGATATCGCTACCAATTACCATGTCTATTTTGGCGGGTGCGAAGCAGTTGGGATCTGCCAATGGCAGTGACGCATATTCTTCAAGATCTATACGTGATACCTTGAATGATGGGAGGAATTGCGTCAATTGTGGTAATACTATCGCGTGAGTTGCGATTTTCGTTTGGCGATCTGTGGAACATATTGTGAGTGAGCATATTTTATTAGCATTTTGGATTTTGCTTCCGCCCATTCCAAGTATTTGGTAACGAGACTTTGAGGTGGGTAGACCAAGTAACTTCTGTACATGAGAGGTTACAAAAGTTTTTTGAGATCCTTGGTCTATGAGAGCGCGTAGTAGAGTTGTTTCGCCATTGTGGAGTATGGGAACGATTGCTGTGGGTAGCAAAGTTTTTTCTCTACTACTTGAGAAGTGTGAGAGTATATTTTCGTCACTGCTCTGAGATGAGCTTGAGTTTTGAGCTGCGGCCTGTTTTGAGGTACATGGCCTTTCGTCGAGGGTCACGTGAGATGTGATCCGATTTGTAGAGTAGTTTGAGCTATTTGGCGTTTGAGAGTTCCCTGGGAAGTGCAGTAGGGAATGGTGTCGCTTTTGGCAATAAACGCAGGTGAAATTGCTACGACACTCGTCCTGTGTGTGAGAATACGCCAAACAGTTCTTGCAATAATTATTTTCTGTTACGAACTTATTCCTTTCGGGGACGGAAAGTTCTTTGAATTTCACGCACATCATCATTGAGTGATTTGAGTTGCATAATTTACACGAGGCTGGCCTTTTAGGCTCAGTGTGAAATGAGTGCGATGTATTCTTGGGAGCGAACGATTGGTGAGAGGATGATGAGCGGGGTGTGAAATTTGAATGAGCTGAGTTGAGTTTGCCCGGCCTATATGTGTTGAGCCGTTCGACAACCTCGTATCGAGTTGTGAGAAATTGGTCCATTTCTGACCAGAGAGGTAACTCTTTTCTTGAGTTTAGAGATTGCTCCCATAACGAGAGAGATTCGTCGGGGAGTTTTGATGAACATATGTAGATGAGAATTGGGTCCCAGCTTTCAGTTGAGACTCCGTTTGCCTTGAGAACGGCTAGACAATTATTTATTGTCGTTTGAATTTGTTGTATTTTTTCCCCGTTTTCTGAGTGCACGGGAATAATATTAAAGAGTGTTTTCAGCTGATTGTCAACGACAATTCTACGATTTTCGTAACGGGATTTGAGAGCATCCCAAGCTAGCTGAAAATTGAGATCGTTAAGTGCGTAATTTTTTATAAGCAAAGATGCTTTTCCACGAGTTTTTAACCTCAAGTGGTATAACTTCTGGGCCTGAGAGAGCTTGGGGTGATTTATGTACACTGCTGTGAACATATCTCTAAAGGATGGCCAGTCTTCGTAACCTCCATAGAAGATTTCCGTGTCACAAGCAGGTACTTTGAGATAATTGTGTGAGTCGGGCTGGGAATGGGGTAATTGAAGTGTTGGGTTGGGCTCTTGGGTTTTTGAGGTCATTTGCAGATTGCTAAGGAGCTCGTTTATTCTCAGCTTTGTGCTCATTCCATTATCGCTGGAGGTGTCGTATGTGGAATTGCACTCGTCCCTTGTTTCTTCATCTGCGTTACCCAATTGCACCGCTTCATTGGCTGTGTCGACCAGTGACATCAATTTATTTACTTGCTCCATGTATATTGTGAGTCCAGCCGCCGTGTGATCCGTTTCCGGCATACTCCACCACTTCTCGCAAAATTTATTGAGTCTCGAGATTTCATAGAAAAACTTCTTTTTGGAGTAAGAGAGTTTTTCTTCCTCGCTCTGAGATTTGGATCTTGCTTTCGTTGTTTGTGGGGCTTGGAGAGTTTGGGGTTTCTCTTGCTTTTCTTGCTTATCTTCCGGCATTGTATCTAATTTGGTGGTAACTTTGGGCAGTTATTTATTCGTGTATAAGGGTACGTATTTATGGGTACTTGTATCAGCGCGTCTGATTACAAGTAAGTGCGTATATGGGTAAAAGAGAAATTGGGAAAATTTTTTGTTTTTGGGCTTTAATTTATTAGTGCACACGGGGTGGTGCTATATTTTTGTCCTGCACTGTACTGTCTCAGAGATTAAGGGCCGTTTACTCAACATCTGATTAATTTAATCGCTGGTTAGTTTGACGTAAATTGTATGGTGAGCTGTCAAATAAATTGCTTAACCGGACAAAAATCTGTGGTTAAGTGCTTAACCGGAGCTTGAGTAAACGGCCCTAAGAGTACAGTATAAAAAGGAAATGTTTACCCAGTTGTAATTTTGGGTGGTGCAATTTATTGCGTTACTGGTCCCTTGGGAATGGGGTTTGGGATGAGTTGGTTATATTTCAGCGGCTTCGGCGGGGGCCTCTTTATATGGGGTGAGTGATCCCTTTGTAATAGGTTTGGGGTGAGTTGATAATATATTTATATTTTTATGTATATATGTATATGGTATGTGTTTAATATATAAATGTATATATGGGGATGTTTGAATATATTGGGATTGAGTTTATGAACGTACTTGTACGTTATGAGGGGAGAAGAGCGGGATTATTTGCAGTAAGTGAAAATGAGATATTTCACTTTACTGGCTTTGAGGGATTGCTAAGTTATTTTTGTCCTTATTTCTTTGAGTCTGTTGAACTTAGCGGCTTTTGTTATGTTACTTATATATGTATTATATATATATATATATATATATATATATATGTATAAATGGGAGGGCTGTAACAGTGCAACGAAATGCCCTTATTTGGTCATATATCTGAGAATGCCGTGAGAGAGTAACGGCAGTGTTATATGGAGTTGGGCGGAATATATGTACTTCTCGAAAGAGTTGAGATAGCGGAATTCTTTATTAGAGACTATTTGTTTTTTGGAGCGTGAGTGGTAGTTTGATATACCAAAAATGAGTAGAGTTTTGGGTGCGAATTCCGCTAATTATATGTACATATGTTTGTATATATTATGTAGGGTTTACTTACTTGGCATTGTCTTTTTATATACATATATGTATGTACAAACCCTTTTTAATTTTTTATCTCTGATTTTTTTTGGTATATAGATGTAGATGTTCTTGTTGTTGTACGTAATTATTTTCTTATTAGATTTTTTGTAATATTTTTTATGTATGTATATATGTATTTAATATTGTATTTATGTATTTCCATGTATGATTTTTTCTTCACATTGCATATTTTTTAATATTTCGCCACTTTTGTATATATTTCACCGTATGTATGTGTATATATATTTTCTTTTTTTTTTTGTATATATGTATTTTTTTTATTTAGCACAGTTTATGGCTATACGTTAGGGGTCGGTGAAATATGCATCAATGTATTTTTTGTATTTTTATGTGTGTTTAAACTCCTTTTTTCGTAATAGTGGCTATGTATGTATTAAGTAAAATTGTTGTATAATTGTTTTTTGACACTTAACTTTATCTATTTGAATTTTCTTTTTAGTGTTTGTTCACTTTACTTCGTGTAGCGTTTCTAATTTTGTAGCCACCACTGTATGTACATATGTATGTATATAACTTTAACTTTTGTACTCCTTCACTCTCCCTTAGTTATTTCTGATTTTATGTATGTATGTTTCGTTGTACATATGTACGCCGGTAAGGACAGCTTATTTGTTTTAGTTTTGTTTTACTTAAAATGTTTAGGCTTCTGTTTTTTCGCGCTGCGTTACCGGTTTTTGTTTTTAATAATTTATATTAATTTTATTTTTATATTCTTTTTATTTGTTGATCTTTAAACGATCTATTTTATTTATTTTTTGGTTCTTTTTTCAGTAGGGTTTCGGCACCATATTCAGCACTCGAGCTGAATAAATATATATATTTTATTCTTATTCTTTTCCTTCACCTTTTATTTTCTATTGTTTCCTTTTCTTTAAATAAAAACAACCTTCCTTTTCTTCTATATTATTTTCATCACAATTTCAATTCACTTTATTTTTATTTATTTTTACACTTTAATTTAAATTTTAAAGAGCGGGGACGGAGCGAGCTTTAAGTGTTGCGGGATATAAATCAACTAACTTTAAGGAAATTTGTAATATCAATTTTAAGTACAAAACTTAGTGAGTATATTGGAGGTATAGAGGTAACGGATTGAAGAGAGTGGATAGGTGGTATATAGGTAAGTATGTATGTATAGGGATTCTGCGGTAAGTAAAGGGTGTAGGAAAAGCGAAAATATAAAAGGTGAGTATGACGGTAAGTACATAATTTACTGCTTATAAATTATTTCTACTTTAAGAAGTTTGTAGCCACTCATAGGTCCGTGGGGTTGAAACTCATGTCCTCAACAAATATACCACAGTTAACCAGTAATATAAGGTCATCCTCGTCGCTTTCGATGATTTCCTAAAATAACAATAAAATAAAACTATTGAAACCATATATTTAAAGCTTTTATTTAATATTTTTTAAGAACTTACTAATTGCTTATGTTTACAAAAAGGTTTATTTTGTTTACGTTTTTGATGCTCTTCTTCATTTCACTTGGCATTCACGGTGGATTACTAAACGTCAAAATTTCTTGCCTACTACTATTTTTTACTCAAGAAATAAAGCTAAAAATTTCTTGAGCTGTTTCTTGAGAGGTCGATACCAGCCTTTAAGCTAAAGATATAGATACTTATGTGATTTTTCGTCATCCCTTGTAAAAAAATCGTTCCACAATACATCATATTCCTGCCCCGCGACCATACAAATGATGGACAAAAATAGGAGTGGTCAGAATTGGCTGGAACTTCACACCTAGAAGTATTATGCCACGCTAATTTCAAAAATGAAATCGGGTTTTCTGTACCGGTTACTCATTTCGAGAAAACCGAGTTTTTCCTGCATTTTTATATGAAAATAGTCATTGTGAACATGTGTTGATATAAGTGGAAGCAGTCATCATAATGGGCTGAAACTTTACAGCTGAAAGGCTTATGTCACGTCAATTTCAGAACACAAATCCGTTTTTCAGCATCTGTTACCATTTAATTAAAAACAAATTTTTTTTTACAATTTTTTCAAAAGGTAAAATAACTCATAATCATCGTAGACATATGTTTATAAAAACCGAAATTGTATTCAAAACTTATTGAAACTTTAAAACTAAAAGGACTAAGACATCCTAATTTCAAAAATGAAATTGATTTATCGGTACCGGGTACCCATTAAAAAAACTATTTTTTTTACATTACTATATGAAAGACAAATAAGGCATAATCATTGCTGATTGTGGTGTTTACGAAAACATGAAAGAGTTGTCAGAATTTATTGAAACTTTACATCTAAAGTTTCTATATTACTCTTATTTTAAAAAAGTAATCGTTTTTTTCGTAACGGGTACCCCTTAAAAAATACCGAGTTTTTGCACATCATTATTTAAAAATGAAATATGGCATATCATTGTTGCTAAGTGTTCAGAAAAATAGAGTTAATACTTAAAATTTGTCGAAACTTTACTCCCTAAGTGAATACATTACGGTAATTTGAAAAATTGAGGTTTTTCCTTACATGTTAACCTTTAAAAAAAAAAAATCTTGAAAATAAAGCATAATCGCTGTTAAGTAAGTAATGCTAGAGACACACATCGTAGTATAGTAGAAATATTGCGATCTATACGACATATGTGTCACTCTCATATTGTAGTTTAATTGAAAATTTCATAGTAAAGCCAAATCATAGTATTGATATTATAATATTTCTACCACACGTGTGTCTGAGGCACAAGTAATAATCGCTGTTATTTGTTAATAAAAACATAACTCATCGGTGTTTTATATTTTAAATATTTTTTTTTTGTGTATATTGGTAAAAAATATGTCAAATACAATTTATTCATGAAAAAAGACAATAAAAAAATATATAAAAAAATTGGACCTCCCTGATGTGTATACATTTGTAGAAAATAGGTGAACTTTGAGGGGGTGTGTGAGGCTGAAAGTTGTTTTTATCACAAAATAACTTACGAATTTCTCTTAGTTGGAGTTTTAGCTGTAACTTGACATCAAAATATCTAAGTTTCAAGACAGTCGATTTTTGTATTTTTGTCCACCTTCGCGGCACTGTGCCCCGTCGGAAAACCAAGCAAAAAAAGGAATAATGAAAATTACTTAACTATTGCTTGTCATTTTATATCAGAAGAAGATTTCAAATTGCGAGTAGCTGTACTGTAGACACAAAAGCTGCTGTCAGATACAAATCATTACGCAGCTAATATATTGGAAACCTTGCACCATGTTCCATCTTTGATCAAAGCATGCGAGTTACCGTGTTTTGCACCTTCATTGAATTTAGCTGTGCGAGCAAATTGTTTCCTATTTTAAAGGCAGTACTATGATAAGTTTAAGGCCGCGCAAGAAGTCTATAGTGTTTTGCAAAAAAAATGTTGTAAAACGACGCCCTATACACGGATGAGTGATATAACCGAGTTTTTAGTCCATAAAATATCCTTTTTGTTTCACATGAAAGAAATTGCGAAAAATAATGTTTTTATCAGATATCTTTGATATTACTTTAACAATTAAACGGGCCAATTTTTAATAAATAAAACTTTTCTGATTTTTACAAGTTTTTATAAAAAACTTAATTTGAAAATCAAAACTTTCAAAATCGCAAAAAATTAAAAATTTTGACATTGACCAGATGTCATTTAGCGAGGTGTGGTTCAATTACTACAAGTTGTACATCGTTAGAAGCGTGGATTTTAGTCGCCTCTTACGACAGGCATTTCTTACCACGGGTATATTCTAAGCCCCCTAACCCGCTGGGGTATTAATTTGACCAATTTGATATCGAAATCCAACTCCTCCCTAACATTCAGTATTCTTCTCTTGGGACAAAACTACAAGAATAGGGATAACCATCGATAGTGGGAAAAAACTATCGATAGTGACACGAAAAAAAAACTATCGATACTATCGATAGTGCCATCGATAGTTTTGCAGCTCTACTGCGGAGCGCCTGCTCGCCGCCTTATATAGTCTGTCAAACGCAATCTGGAAAATTCTGGCAACACTGGAAATTATCTGGTCTCTTCTTCTAGTTCTGGCAGTTTCTTTAGAGATGTGTTCAGTCATTTAGTGATGTGAGAGTGGAACCGATTATATTCGCCACAATACGACTATGCGTTCTAGTCGTATCGATATATCGATATACTATCGATAGTTTGCAAAAAACTATCGTACACTATCGATGGTGCTGACTATCGATAGTTTCCGACCTCTATCTTCAGCAGTTTCGTTACGAATATTACACCCAGAGTTTCCCTACGACTAGCTAAAGTTGGAAGGTTAATAAGCTTTAAGCGACTAGTTTAAATCATTTTGAAGGAGCGATCTTTCCTCCGGTGAGGTGTAGGACTTGAAAAGTTTCACATCATCTGCGTACATTAAAACTTTAGAATAATTTATAGCACATGAGATGTCATTAATGAACAACAAGAACAGAGTCGGTTCGAGATGGCTGCCCTGCGGAACCCCAGAGGACACATCAATAGTAAATGAATAGGCATTCTTAAAAACAACCCTTTGTGTTCTGTTAGAAATGTAAGAAGAGATCCAGTTTAGGAGGATAGGTTGAAAACACAGTAGTTGAAGCTTGTGGATAAGTAAATTGTAATTAACCTTGTCAAAGGCTTTACTAAAGTCAGTATAAATAGCATCCGTTTTAGCACTTTCCCTAAACTCATTAGAAACACTTGTTGTAAATTCCAGAAGGTTAGTGATGGTTGATTTACCCCTACAGAAACCATGCTGAGAGTTCCCAATCAATGACTCAATCTAGTTTTTTATCTGGTTGCTAATAATCGACTAAAACAGTTTTGGGATAACAGACAATTTTGCTATGCCTCGATAATTTTCAATTGAAGATCTAATACCACTTTTATGTAAAGGAATAATAAAGGATTCTTTCCAAGCAATAGGAAAAATGCCAGATTTCAATGACAAGTTGAATAGCTTTGACAAAAGTAGATAAATATGATCCGCACATTTTTTAAGGAAACATGCGGGGATCATATCCGGACCACAACTAAAAGACTCTTTCAGTGATTTAAGGTGATCTAAAACTTCATCTGAATTTATATAGGCAACATTAATTGTATTATTTTGAGAAAGATGGTACGGGTATATGCTGAAATTTAAGTTATCTTTGGAATAATTAGATTCGAAAAATTGTGCATAGAGGTAGGTGATATCAAATCTCTTCTCACTCAGAAAAGTGGGGGTTATCAGAAAAGGGGGTGTGGAACCTCCCATACAACCTTAATTTTTAAAGCTGATTATCTCTAAAACAGTTTAAGGTAGGGAGCTGAAAATTGGTATAGAGGTAGGTGATATCAAAACCCTTCTCACTCAGAAAAGTGGGGGTTATCAGAAAAGGGGGTGTGGCACCTCCCATACAACCTTAATTTTTAAAGCTGATTATCTCTAAAACAGTTTAAGGTAGGGAGCTGAAAATTGGTATAGAGGTAGGTGAAATCAAAAACGTTCTCACTCAGAAAAGTGGGGGTTATCAGAAAACGGGGCGTGGCACCTCCCATACAACCTTAATTTTTAAAGCTGATTATCTCTAAAACAGTTCAAGGTAGGGAGCTGAAAATTGGTATACAGGTAGGTGATATCAAAACCCTTCTCACTCGGAAAATTGGGGGTTATCAGAAAAGGGGTCACGGCACCTCCCATACAACCTTAATTTTAAAAGCTGATTATCTCTAAAACAGTTCAAGGTAGGTAGCTGAAAATTGGTACAGAGGTAGGTGATATCAAACCCCTTCTCACTCAGAAAAGTGGGGGTTATCAGAAAAGGGGGCGTGGCACCTCCCATACAAGCTTAATTTTTCATGCTGAATATCTCTAAAATTGTTTACGCTAGGGACTTGGAAATTGGTGTGGAGATAAACCATAACAATTCCATATTAACGCAAAATAATAGGAGTTATACGAAAAGGGGGCGTGGCTCCTCCCAACAACGCTTAATTTTTTTAGCTGAATATCTTTAAAAGGATTTAAGTCAGGGACCTAGAAATTGGTACAGAGCTATATGATATCAAAACAATTTTTGCGCATAAAAGTGTAGGTTATGGGAAAAGGGGGCGTAGCACCTCCCATACATACTTAATTTTTCAAGCTGAATATCTATAAAAGCGTTTAATGTTGGGACCTGAAAATTGATCAGGAGGTTAACGATATCAGTAGCATGCTTATGAAAAAAACAGTAGTTTTGGGAAAAGGGGGCGTGGCACCTCCCATGTGTTCTTAATTTTTAAGGCTAAATATCCCTAAAAGCGTTCATGGCATGTACATAGAAATCACTATGTAGATATACGATATCAATACCATGTTCACCCAAAAAAAGAAAAGATTTATCGAAAAATGGGGCATTGCACCTCCCATACGTACTAAACTTTTGAGGCTGAATATATCTAAAAGGGTTGGAGGAAGGGCCTGAAAACCATTATGGAGGTATACTATACGTATCAGTACTCTTACTTAATTGGTTAAAATAGCCAATACTCAGTGAAAATAAATATCCGGAACAGAAAACTAAAAATTTTGTGTATCGTGCAGCCTTAAACTGAATACTAAAATTATATATTTTTGAAGTTGTATACACAATGAAGTAGTGAAAAATCGTTAATTTTCTATCAAAAATAATACCGGTGTAATGACAATTTTTTAAATGAAATTAATAAAAAAATCTATTTTGGGCAGAACGAAGTTTGCCGGGTCAGCTAGTATAATTTAAAAATGCGAGATTTGTTATTTTTTAAGGCTCTCAAGTCTTTAGTTTCCCACAAATGCAGGGGTTCAACATATATGTATTTCTGTTTGTTCAACGTTGCCATCGTAGTTTGGCCAGACTAGTTTAGATAGTTCTCTATTAAGTTTTTTATAATTAGCCTTGGCAAAGTTAAAACGAAAACCCGATTCAGACGTTTTTGAGCTACAATGATCATCATCGCTTATAATTTCGTGTATTAACACCAATGATGGATGGTAAGCATCTTCAGGGAAAATAAGAGGGTCAGTTCTATTCACATAGAAATTAGAAACGTGATCTACAAATATCAAATCAAGTACCTTTCCGAATTTGTTTTTAAAAACGTTTACCTGATGAAGACAGAGATCTGACATTTCTTCTAAAAAATCAGTACAATTTTCCTTAGATGTAATCGGCATGATTTCATTGTTTTCCCCGCTCCATGAAACGTGCGGAAGATTAAAGTCGCCCAAGACTATAAAAGAATCCAAGGGCGTCTTTTTTGACTCGACACGTTTCAGCAGGGAAACACTTTGAAGGTAAACTGACTGTTCGGAAGAAGGAGGAATGTAAATAACTGCCAGGTAAATATGCCCTTTGCCAGCTTTTATCCGAATGCACAAAAACTCAATGGATTCCCCTGCAGTTACATTAATTTCTTCAGATGGAATTGAGGAATGAACCACAAGTAGTACCCCTCCGCCGACCCTGTTCAAGCGATCATTTCTGTACACTTGGTATTCTTTACTAAAGATTTCCGAATTAAAAATATGAGGTCATGTTTCGGTAAAAGAAATTATTTGAAAGTTACAATTAAAAGTTTTTAGATAAAAGTCTGTTAGTTTAGTATTTAAACCCCGAACATTTTGATAGTAAATATTTAGAGCAGATTTATTTATTAGTTTTTTGAGGCATTGCTAGGCAGGACAAGTTTGGGTAAGTTGTTATTAACGGATCTAGGCCTTATCTTTGTAGTATTGACACCAAGCAATATTTTATGATTTCAAGACACAGAAATTGCCGCGCCACGCCGCGCCGCAAACTGCAGAGGCGAGGAAAATAATAGTTTCATTTCTCGCATCCCTCGAGGGTGGTGCAAAATTAATGAGTATGGATAACCATGGATATGAATATTAGTAGATACATACATAAATGTGTATGAGTACTATGTTTTGAGCATATGAATACATGTTTTATGTACATATGTTAACGGCATATAAACATTGTGGCAAATTAAGCTATGCATCGCTAGATATGAGTACGTGAACGAGAAAATACATTCGAGTGTATTAGAACTTTTACTGTTTTGTGGTTGAACAATTTGCTATGCATATTAAAATAACTGCGAATTTTACAAACTCGGGCGAGGTGATGGTGGGGCTGGTTGGTTGATGTGCTACTCGTACATAGGCGCGTTGACTAGTGGGAGGTTAGCTAGAAGGTATGTATGTAGATGGATAAAATCTATGAGTATTTATTTAACTGGCTGTGTGTGATATATGCGTGTATGGAATGTAGATACAAATTTATGGAAAAGTTTATGTTTGGATGATTATGTAAATATGATTATATGTATGTGTGTATGCGCGCAAAATTTAAATCAATATGTTCGTAGAAGTAATTTCATATTGCTGACAATTGAATATTAAAATATATTTTATTTGAGGAACTTTCGACACTGCCAGCCTTCGTTCTGTGTACCCTGCAGCACTAAAGAGTTCACAACTAGCTCAGAACTGGTTCTAAAGAGATGCAGAGCGGAAGAGTTTATTATTGTGACTTCATGAAAAATTTACGTTTACAGCTAAATATTACTTTAAAGTTGAGCAACATAAATGTTGCACTTTACAATAATGCGATTTTTTGCCAAGTAGTACCGAATGGAACTTGGTTTAAAGTACGTACATACGTATGATCAATGTTAGGTTAGGTTAGGTTGGCCGCATACAGTGATCCTTCACATAGACCACATATGGGTCTTAATGTAGCCAACGTCGTATTGGAGGCGTTATACTAAACTTGGAATGCAAAACTTCGCAAGATTTGGTATTTTGAGTGTTTTCCGAAGAGTGTTTTGTGTATTTATGAAGAGTATTTGTTGACCACTAAATTTCACAACAGGGTTCCCCTTGTCGTGTGCCCCTATGTACCCTCCTTGACCCTCGTTGAAAGACCCCACTCACCTGTCACCGTAGGACAACTCCAAAGGTCCTCGATCCAGCGCCGAACGATTGGGGGTATTCCGATCCATTCTAGCCCCTCCAACAGCATAGACGTTGCTAAGGGCGCGCGGAATATCAAGAAATACACCTATTGCATTTCCTATAATGAAGGGCCTTTTCGATATGTTGTTGTTGTTCTTTTGATTCTTTATCCCGTTCTTCCTCCATCACGACAAGATAAATGCGTTTTATGCCTTCCGCCAGACACCGCCGAATCATGACTGCGACCGTCTCGCACCTCCCCATCCTGGCTCGCGTCTTGAGGGGACCTACTCGACATGACAACAGCCTTTGCTAGCCTTCTGCAGTCTTCCCCCACAGCCTTCCCTGGCGCAAGCACCATGAACAGGCATCGGGGAGGAGAGATGAAGGTCCATTGCCCAGGTAGCAACGTCTTCGAGAGCCGAGGATTTTTGCCAGCTCTAATTCATTAAATCTAACTAACGAAAGCTTGCTAAAAGTTCCATTCCCATTTCAATATGCATTCTGCTCGCTTATAAGGATCCCATATAAAATAACTTGAAATATAGACAAATATTATTATTACTTTAAAGCCGCCCGCATTACTTGTACGTAAAAAATATTGCTCTAAAAGTACAAAATTCTACTTACTGGCCGCCAACTGAACTTTGGGATCTCGCTGCGCGCCACTACTAAATAAAGTCTGAAGCAATCTCTAACTCTTTGCGTAACTTTTCATTTTATAGTTTCGGCAATATTAACACCTCTTATAAAGTTAGTTAGTTGCTCCCTACACCACTCAAAAGGTTGTTATTAAAAGTGTAACACTAACATAAAAAACCATAAAGATGTGCCATTAAATGCAAGTTTTAATATTTCGTTTAAATTGTGTCAAAAACTAAGTATATAATAAAATGACAAGCGCAAAAGTTCGCAAATGTCTGCGTAATAAAACGCAATGCAAATGGGAATGGGAATAGTTTTTTGTTAACAAGTTTCAGCTGTTTCGGTAAAGTTAAAATATACTTTGTTTGCTTACGAAAAGTGCGGAAACATTTTTTTGGCAGCTGTTTTTTGGTTGTTATGTACATTAGATCGGTTCGCTATATGTTGGATAAAATTTCGAGCATTTCTGTATATAAAGCGTTCCTTTTTGCCTTCAGTATAAGTGACTCTTAACAATAGATTGAACTCAAAATGATTAAAAATACTTGCGAGGCACATATACGAGGGTTGTTTGATAAGTCCGTGCCTCTTTGAACTTGGCGGCCAGTAATGTTGAATTCAACACTGCTTACGTCAACGAACATTTCTTAAAACACTGCACTGATTTATAAACCGTCGCCCGGATAAATTAGTGTCGTATGTGAATTTTGGGCCGAATTGAGTTAATAATACAGTTATACTAAACTAATCAAGATCTTTCGAATGACGTTATCCGTTTTTTGCTATCTCCTTTAGTTTAAGAGATATTGAGCAGAATTTTTTCGTTTGTGCAAGGTCGCAAGCGATTTCGTCTAATTTCCAATGTGCTTTTAATTGCTGTCAATTATTTAATTTATTTACTTTTATGAGAAATCAAATACAATATTTAACTAATTTTAAAAATCTTTAATTTATTTCAAATTGGGAACACATTTTGTCGTACGTCATACAAATTGCCTGCAAAAATGTTGCTAAAGGTAACATACGACAAAATTTTACTGAAGAAAATCCTTTATAAATTCCAAAATAATAAACAATATATAACAAAATTAAAATAATTTAAGAATTTTGTGGCCTAGTAGTGTTCTGCCAGACTTTGGAGAAAAACTAATCAGAAGTTTTGGAGAAATACAATTCCAAACTTCAAACCTGTTTTCCCAAAAGTCTTCAAATGCAACATACGACATTAATTTATCCGGGCGACGAAACGTTCATTTCTTATTAGTCGGCTGCGGAGATGCTAATTCTATAACTAGAAGCTTGAGTTCTGCGTACAAAAACTGGATCAAATTGGCGCTAACTACTTTAACGGAAAACTTTCAGTAGGCTCTTTGTTCGCTAAGGTACTAAAAGTTCAGTTTTATGTAGATTTGAAAGGGTCTTTTAAACCAAATGAGTGTTATTAAAGCATGACTGCAGAGGGCGCTTGCAAAAAAAAAAAAAATGCATGTCCGAGGCATGATGTGGTATAGAAAATCATTATTCTACACTAGTTATCCCTCTGCTCGTTTAAGAGACACACATTTTTGGCATGGATAGCAGCGTTGCCGTTGAAAAATGTTCGTGGTGGCTAGATTTGATTTAATTTGTGGCTAAAAATGGTTAAAAAATTTGGTTCGTGGCTAAAAAATTTTGTTGCAAATTACCATGTTTTAAATTTATTTTTCAAATTCGGGAACAAAATTATTGCATACAATACTAGCTGACCCGGCAAACTTCGTTCTGCCCAAAATAGATTTTTTTATTAATTTCATTTAAAAAATTGTCATTACACCGGTATTATTTTTGATAGAAAATTAACGATTTTTCACTACTTCATTGTGTATACAACTTCAAAAATATATAATTTTAGTATTCAGTTTAAGGCTGCACGATACACAAAATTTTTAGTTTTCTGTTCCGGATATTTATTTTCACTGAGTATTGGCTATTTTAACCAATTAAGTAAGAGTACTGATACATATAGTATACCTCCATAATGGTTTTCAGGCCCTTCCTCCAACCCTTTTAGATATATTCAGCCTCAAAAGTTTAGTACGTATGGGAGGTGCAATGCCCCATTTTTCGATAAATCTTTTCTTTTTTTGGGTGAACATGGTATTGATATCGTATATCTACATAGTGATTTCTATGTACATGCCATGAACGCTTTTAGGGATATTTAGCCTTAAAAATTAAGAACACATGGGAGGTGCCACGCCCCCTTTTCCCAAAACTACTGTTTTTTTCATAAGCATGCTATTGATATCGTTAATCTCCTGATCAATTTTCAGGTCCCAACATTAAACGCTTTTATAGATATTCAGCTTGAAAAATTAAGTATGTATGGGAGGTGCCACGCCCCCTTTTCCGATAACCTACACTTTTATGCGCAAAAATTGTTTTGATATCATATAGCTCTGTACCAATTTCTAGGTCCCTGACTTAAATCCTTTTAAAGATATTAAGCTAAAAAAATTAAGCGTTGTTGGGAGGAGCCACGCCCCCTTTTCGTATAACTCCTATTATTTTGCGTTAATATGGAATTGTTATCGTTTATCTCCACACCAATTTCCAAGTCCCTAGCGTAAACAATTTTAGAGATATTCAGCATGAAAAATTAAGCTTGTATGGGAGGTGCCACGCCCCCTTTTCTGATAACCCCCACTTTTCTGAGTGAGAAGGGGTTTGATATCACCTACCTCTATACCAATTTTCAGCTGCCTACCTTGAACTGTTTTAGAGATAATCAGCTTTTAAAATTAAGGTTGTATGGGAGGTGCCACGACCCCTTTTCTGATAACCCCCAATTTTCCGAGTGAGAAGGGTTTTGATATCACCTACCTGTATACCAATTTTCAGCTCCCTACCTTGAACTGTTTTAGAGATAATCAGCTTTAAAAATTAAGGTTGTATGGGAGGTGCCACGCCCCGTTTTCTGATAACCCCCACTTTTCTGAGTGAGAAGGTTTTTGATTTCACCTACCTCTATACCAATTTTCAGCTCCCTACCTTAAACTGTTTTAGAGATAATCAGCTTTAAAAATTAAGGTTGTATGGGAGGTGCCACACCCCCTTTTCTGATAACCCCCACTTTTCTGAGTGAGAAGGGTTTTGATATCACCTACCTCTATACCAATTTTCAGCTCCCTACCTTAAACTGTTTTAGAGATAATCAGCTTTAAAAATTAAGGTTGTATGGGAGGTGCCACACCCCCTTTTCTGATAACCCCCACTTTTCTGAGAGAGAAAGGTTTTGATATCACCTACCTCTATACCAATTTTCAGCTCCCTACCTTGAACTGTTTTAGAGATAATCAGCTTTAAAAATTAAGGTTGTATGGGAGGTGCCACGCCCCCTTTTCTGATAACCCCCACTTTTCTGAGTGAGAAAGGTTTTGATATCACCTACCTCTATACCAATTTTCAGTTCCCTACCTTAAACTGTTTTAGAGATAATCAGCTTTAAAAATTAAGGTTGTATGGGAGGTGCCACGCCCCCTTTTCTGATAACCCCCACTTTTCTGAGTGAGAAGAGGTTTGATATCACCTACCTCTATACCAATTTTCAGCTCCCTACCTTGAACTGTTTTAGAGATAATCAGCTTTAAAAATTAAGGTTGTATGGGAGGTGCCACGCCCCCTTTTCTGAGTGAGAAGATTTTTGATATCACCTACCTCTATACCAATTTTCAGCTCCCTACCTTGAACTGTTTTAGAGATAATCAGCTTTAAAAATTAAGGTTGTATGGGAGGTGCCACGCCCCCTTTTCTGATAACCCCCACTTTTCTGAGTGAAAAGGGGTTTGATATCACCTACCACTATACCAATTTTCAGCTCCCTACCTTGAACTGTTTTAGAGATAATCAGCTTTAAAAATTAAGGTTGTATGGGAGGTGCCACGCCCCCTTTTCTGATAACCCCCACTTTTCTGAGTGAGAAGGGGTTTGATATCACCTACCTCTATACCAATTTTCAGCTCCCTACCTTGAACTGTTTTAGAGATAATCAGCTTTAAAAATTAAGGTTGTATGGGAGGTGCCACGCCCCCTTTTCTGATAACCCCCACTTTTCTGAGTCAGAAGAGTTTTGATATCACCTACCTCTATACCAATTTTCAGCTCCCTACCTTGAACTGTTTTAGAGATAATCAGCTTTAAAAATTAAGGTTGTATGGGAGGTGCCAGGCCTCCTTTTCTGATAACCCCCACTTTTCTGAGTGAGAAGGGGTTTGATATCACCTACCACTATACCAATTTTCAACTCCCTACCTTGAACTGTTTTAGAGATAATCAGCTTTAAAAATTAAGGTTGTATGGGAGGTGCCACGCCCCCTTTTCTGATAACCCCCACTTTTCTGAGTGAGAAGAGTTTTGATATCACCTACCTCTATACCAATTTTCAGCTCCCTACCTTGAACTGTTTTAGAGATAATCAGCTTTAAAAATTAAGGTTGTATGGGAGGTGCCACGCCCCCTTTTCTGATAACCCCCACTTTTCTGAGTGAGAAGGGGTTTGATATCACCTACCTCTATACCAATTTTCAACTCCCTACCTTGAACTGTTTTAGAGATAATCAGCTTTAAAAATTAAGGTTGTATGGGAGGTGCCACGCCCCCTTTTCTGATAACCCCCACTTTTCTGAGTGAGAAGAGTTTTGATATCACCTACCTCTATACCAATTTTCAGCTCCCTACCTTGAACTGTTTTAGAGATAATCAGCTTTAAAAATTAAGGTTGTATGGGAGGTGCCACGCCCCCTTTTCTGATAACCCCCACTTTTCTGAGTGAGAAGGGGTTTGATATCACCTACCTCTATACCAATTTTCAGCTCCCTACCTTGAACTGTTTTAGAGATAATCAGCTTTAAAAATTAAGGTTGTATGGGAGGTGCCACGCCCCCTTTTCTGATAACCCCCACTTTTCTGAGTGAGAAGGGGTTTGATATCACCTACCTCTATACCAATTTTCAGCTCCCTACCTTGAACTGTTTTAGAGATAATCAGCTTTAAAAATTAAGGTTGTATGGGAGGTGCCACGCCCCCTTTTCTGATAACCCCCACTTTTCTGAGTGAGAAGGGGTTTGATATCACCTACCTCTATACCAATTTTCAGCTCCCTACCCTGAACTGTTTTAGAGATAATCAGCTTTAAAAATTAAGGTTGTATGGGAGGTGCCACGCCCCCTTTTCTGATAACCCCCACTTTTCTGAGTGAGAAGGGGTTTGATATCACCTACCTCTATACCAATTTTCAGCTCCCTACCTTGAACTGTTTTAGAGGTAATGAGCTTTAAAAATTAAGGTTGTATGGGAGGTGCCACGCCCCCTTTTCTGATAACCCCCACTTTTCTGAGTGAGAAGAGTTTTGATATCACCTACCTCTATACCAATTTTCAGCTCCCTACCTTGAACTGTTTTAGAGATAATCAGCTTTAAAAATTAAGGTTGTATGGGAGGTGCCACACCCCCTTTTCTGATAACCCCCACTTTTCTGAGTGAGAAGGGGTTTGATATCACCTACCACTATACCAATTTTCAACTCCCTACCTTGAACTGTTTTAGAGATAATCAGCTTTAAAAATTGAGGTTGTATGGGAGGTGCCACGCCCCCCTAACATTTTTAAATTTTTTCTTCGACTAAACCTTCGCGAGGTAACAACAAACAAACCCCCCTAAGGAAGTATTTGATTTGGTTCCGCCGTTTTCAAGTTTTAGCGTTTCAATTAAATACCAAATCATTTTTATATATATAGATAAGGAAAAAATCATAAATTTTTGTAAAAAATAAAATATTCATACATATATAGTATGTACTTAACTATATCTACTAAAAATAGATATCACATTCAATATCTAACATTATGTCGTCTTCTCTTCATAAATTAATTCTTTCTTCATCAATTTAATGAGATCTTATGTTATTTCAAATTCATTGCAACATTGTTTTACATTCTTTAAGCCATATCTTATAGTTAAAATTCCATTCGACATTGTATGATTCATTTTATTTCGATTTTTGGTTTTGACAATATTCATTACTGAAAAGGTTCTTTCCACTTCGGCGTTGCTAAGTGGTAGAAGTAGCAAACAATATACAAAGTCAGTTAGATCCCTATACGGACTTTCATCGACAGCCTACTATTCCACTAGCGAGTATCAGGAATTTATCGATAGTTGCGTTACTTGTTTTGTTTTTTAACACTTAAATCGATTTGTGATAATCGCTGAATTGAATTAGCGTTACCACATCCTTCCCATGTGCAAAATTATGGTTCATTACAAGCGTGGCTAAAAACGTGGCTAGTGGCAAAACCGAAATTTTGGTGGCTAAAAAAACACGGCGGTGGCTAAATCTAGCCACTAAATGGCTAAAACGACAACGCTGATGGATAGCAATTTTCAAAGCTTTAAAATTTATACTTAACGAGGCTATCAAATTCTTAGATTTTTATTTCGCTGCTGACGATTGTGCTGCTGTTGTTGGTTGGTGGTGGTGGTCTTTGGCCTTTTGGCACATTTTTGTTATTGTAATTTCTTTTCTATTTTCTTCTTTGTTGTAGCTAGCTATTGGATTTTCTTTTTTTTTTTAATTTGCAACGTTTTACGGTTAATATGCATGAAAATGTTAAACCCACCACATCAAAATTAAGAATCGCGATTTGCGAACTGGAATTTCTGATTTGTCGGCATTCCAACAAATGAACGTTACATTTTATAGCACAAACATGCATGCAAATAAATATGCATACATACATACATACATACAAACATATACTACCCAATAAACACAGACGCGAGGATGATATCGCGGCGAATTCGAGGCGAGTTCGCGAAAACAGATTTTCGCGAACGTAATTTCTCGGACTCGCCTCGAGTTCGCGGCAAGTTCGAGAAAATCAATTCTCGCGATATTAATTTTTTCAATTTTTTTAAAGTTGTTTTGCACTAAAAAATGATTATAGTTCTGAAATTTTACATTTATACCTGAACTTGAAAATCTTTTGTTATTCATGTGCTTTGTATTATTTTATACGGATTTAACCCATTGCCAGTAAACCAAACGCTGAACTTTTAATTTTTCGAAACGCCATTTATAAAAAAATCTGAACAAATTTTCGAATCGCCAACGATCAGAGAAATTAAAAATTCTCGAATCGCTAATGATAAAAAATTCGAATCGCCAGCGATCCGAGAATGAACAAATTCTCGAATCGCTAGTGATAGGTGACATGCCTACGAATTCGGATTCGCCGATCTATCGCCGCGAACTATTGCCGCGATAATATAATCAGAGAAAGCGAATCCGACGCGAATTCGAGGCGAATCCGTTGTGTTTATTGGGTACATATACTTACATTTATTAATGTAGAATGTACAACATTAGACGCGGGCGTTTTCGTATACCTACTCTTCTGCTTTTTCGTTTTTATACATAAGTATTTTTATAGCGGAAAAAATTTATGTATTTAGATACTTACATATGTATGTACCTACACTGAAAAAACAACTTACTCAGATTATGGAAAAGTGGGAATGATTCGGCGCTAAAGACATATTTCCATATTTTGATGTACGATTTTCTTCACATCAAGGAATAAAAACCACGTTTTAAAGAAAATTGTACATCAAAATATGGAAATATGTCTTTAGCGCCGAATCATTCCCATTTTTCCATAATCTAAGTATTTTTTTTTTGAGTGTACATATATTTATATCTATGTATCTAGCTGTGCGGTTGTCCATGGCCTGTGGCATTGATAATGTTGACGCTCGTGTTGTGCCATGACTGAAGGAAGCGTAACAAATAAGAATCTAGAAAAAAAAACGAAACAAAGCATAACCAAGCAGCCATACAGCTAACCGGTGTGTTGGTAGCTAACCGTTTGTTGCAGTTGTAAACACCATCATTACCGCCAACCATAGGCCACCCAAGCAGGAAGTATCTAAGCGCGTTTATATACCGAAACGCTGCTGAGGCGTGGCATGATTGCGATTTTCCACACAGCTACCGACAGCAGCACAGCATAGTGGAATAGATATCAAAAAAATAAATAAATAAAATGCTAGCAATAAGACCTACGATGCGCTTTAAACAGTGAAAAGGAGTGCAGAATTTTTTGATTAAAAACAATTGATTACTGCTTAGATAAATTTTCACAGAATTCCACAGAAAATTATTCACTAAAGAATTGAGTCTTTGCAACAACGCAAACGAGCCCATAATTTATTTAACACCCTTTATAAAAGCATTTTTATGATGATGTTCATCATCATACGTAAAGTTTTTCGTTAACAAACTTTCAGCAGATTCGACGAAAAACGTCTTAATCAAAACACAACAAAACATTTTGAAAATGCCCAGTGTACTTGACAGCTACAATACCAACGAAAGCATCAGTCATAGTAGAATCTACCCAATAAACATAGACGCGAGGATGATATCGCGGCGAATTCGAGGTGAGTTCGCGAAAGCAGATTTTCGCGAATGTAATTTCTCGGAATCGCCTCGAGGTCGCGGCAAGTTCGAGAAAATTAATTTTCGCGATATAATTTTTTCTATTTTTTTTAAGTCGTTTTGCACTAAAAAATTATTATTGTTCTGAAATTTTACATTTATACCTGAACTCGAATATCACAGTTCCGCAGATGTTATCGTGGCGAATTATAGGAGAGTGTGCGAAAGTAGATCAAATCAGTTTATAATCAAATAGATATGAGAATGTAGTAAAACCAATTCAAAATTGTTTAAATAAGAGGACATTATTTACTGCTTAATTTATTTGAAAAGCTTTTGTTATTTCATTAAAATAAAAATATGTTAAGTGTGTAATGTTGTATTATTTTATATGGATTTAACCCATTGCCAGTAAACCATACTCTGAACTTTTAATTTTTCGAAACGCCATTTATAAAAAAATCTCGAATCGCTAATGAATCAATTTTCGAATCGCCAGCGATCCGAGATTGAACAAATTCTCGATTCGCTAGTGAAAGGTGACATGCCTTCGAATTCGGATTCGCCGATCTCTCGCCGCGAACTATTGCCGCGATAATATAATCAGAGAAAGCGAATCCGCCGCGAATTCGAGGCGAATCCGTTGTGTTTATTGGGATCAAACTTTGCTAATTTATATACAGATGTACATTAGGCATATAACTTTTTACAATTTTTGCAAATACGAAAAACGGCATACCATAGTCGAATAGAGCATAAAAAAGTATAACCCCTTATTTTTTTTTTTTTTGCGAAATTGCAAAAAAGTTTCCGCGCAAAACGAAATTACTTTTTTATCAGAACTGCTGAAAAAACAAAAAGTTTTGTACAGTGTACACGTTTTTCTTCATAATAATAGATATTTATTTAACTAATAATCTTCCTATTATTCCAAATGCCTTTTAATGGGCCTAAGGGAAGTGCCCCACCCACCCCAAACTAACTTCTTCAGAAAATTCTGATTCAATATAATAATAACACAGCTGTGCGCGGAACGTTTTTGAACCGAAATCACCTAAAAAAGTGATATTCATTACTTGTACAATATTTGCCACCACGTGGTGGATGCCAAATTTTTCGTCAACATTTGTTATACGCCTAATGTACATATGTATGTGTGTAAGTATGTAAATGAGTATCTATGCCCACCAAAAAGTCTAAGCCTTATTTAGGAATTAAAACAGTAGATTTAAAGGCTTACGAAATAAGGCCTGAAAATTATAAGGGTTGAAAATTTGTATGGCGTAAGGCTTAAAATAAGGCTGATTTTCCTGTGTTGATGTCATCAGGTCATAAGGTGTACTTTCTCTCTGAGAGCACACCTTATTCTAAAGGCTTATCCGCCATGCGAAAAAAGGCCAAAATAAGTATTAGAAAGACCTGTTTTAGACCTGATTTGTCAACAATAAGCAAAACATTTTTGCAGGTTGTTTACTTATTCGCCAAGCACCGCAGAAGTATTTCGCCAGCTGTAAAATATTTGTTGTTGATTTCCCATTTTTTTGGGCACCTTGTAGCTGTTAGCTTTTTATTTCGCACACATGCATGCATATAGTAAAAGTTTATGAAGCAATAAGTACGTTACTGAAGTGTTATAGAACGCTGTCAGAAGACAGCATCGAAGAAGCTGCAGAACACAGCGCAGCGAACACACCAAGCAGAAAAGAAAGTCAAGGTCCACGAGATACTTAAGCGAAATGAAATGAAATGCGCCAGTCTTACGCTCTTCCCCTCTCCCATGATCCAATTAAAAGGTCATATCAGTTCGCTGGCCGCCATATTTCTTTCGGTTTTAGAAAAAAGTTTCAGGTCCTCATACGTCATTTCCTTTTGCAATTGGCACAGCTGTTTGTTTGGTTATTCGCGGCTTTATTGGTCCTGTGACGTAAGCAGTATTTGACATTTCCGCCTACTGGCATTACCGTCTCAATATATATACCGTGCCCTCTCCCCGGTCAAGTTAACAACGATGTTTGCTTCTACTATTACACAAATTGTTCGGATCTAGTCTTGTTGTTGTCGGTTATTGGTTATTGTTGTTGTCGACTACACAGTATAACCAGATTCTACGTAATTGATGAAACCAAAAGAAATGAACCCTCATCCCTCTCATATAAAACGTCATACTGGATTTTTGGCCTAAAGGTCGGGTTTCAATTTTATTTGCATTTAAATTTGGTAACACTATGTAACTATGAATGTATAAGGAAAAGTGAGCAAACATTAATAAAATGAAAGAATTTCTTACGAAATTTATGTTAAAGTACTGTTTTTTGAGTCAAGCATTTGAATTTTGAATTTATTTTTACATAAAATGGCGTTGTGCTACAATGGCATGCGCATTTTAAGCAGCAGAAAAACAATGTTGTCAAGGGCAGGCATAATGTTGCTGGCAACATGTTGCGCGGTGATTTTACTGCTCAATTTCGGCGGATAAATAATATATTAGATAATTTTAGCGTAAAGCGGCGCTGTTTTAGTGAATTTTTGGCTTTGATTGAGCAAACAAATAACAAAAATATTACGTAATAAATGTTGTTGCTTTTGTTGTTCTCACTGTTATTGATATGGCTGTCACATCAAAGGCAAAGGCATAAGCACAGGGAAATAAAAATGAAACCAGACCTATAGGCCAAAAATGCAGTACGGGCTTTGTTATTAGAGGTTTAAGCTTTTATTTTCTTTTGATTTCATTAATTACGGTAGAGGTGAAGCCTCGTTTTGTAGCACAGTGTTATATATGCTGTTTGCTATATAAATAAGGAAGTTAGTTCGAGTTGTTTCTTCTATATTTTCTGAGTGTATTTGTGTGTATGTAGACGATTTTCACTAAGATTTTCATGGTTATTATAATGAGATGTAACAATATGTTAATATCCAATTGATATTAAAAACAGATATAAAAGAAATATGCTATGTGTTCAGAAATAGAAATCTAAGCACAAAACTTCAGGTTATTGGTGTTGCAAGGCGCTTGTAATTATGAAAATAAAAAATGTTAAGGAAAATTCTAAAAGTTTTAGGTTAGGCTAGGTAGAAATCCTTCAGTTGAAGCTTGCTGTTGGGGAGTGTCTGGACGAATGATACAGTGTTCAGGCATCCAGCTGATTGAGAGAACAGCAGAGATTTGCGACAGTGCTCTGGAGGTTCATACGTGACAGGGTGAAAAGGTGTAAATGTCTTTACATTCTACGTCTTTTGTTTTTTTTTTTAAAAGATTAAACCACTGCTTTTGGATTTTTTCCTTATGTTCTTCTGCCTTACGGATTTAACGCTCCTTGGACTGATCAGAATTTCTGTATTGATATTTGCTGGTAATTTGTATGTTAAAAATTAATTCAAATCCCCTTAAAAAGTGTCTGTATTACACTGCCTCGCCATATTTTCTTTAAGATGCCACAAAAAATTCAAAAGTTTCTAAATTACAAAGTAAACACTGAGCCACCATACATACACAAATTCTGCATATACACACAGAATACACAAATGACTAACCGACCAATACTTATGTACATATTTACTTTAACTATTTCTAAGAATCTATTCGAATTCAGCCATGAAACTCTTTGTAAGTTTATAAGCGCATGTAATCTGATATTCACACAAGCTTCTAAGTACATACATATAAGTAACTAAGCACATAGTAAGTACCTAATAATAATACAATGGCGCTATTATAA
Organism: Urophora cardui; assembly: GCA_960531455.1. Taxonomy (NCBI): domain Eukaryota; kingdom Metazoa; phylum Arthropoda; class Insecta; order Diptera; family Tephritidae; genus Urophora; species Urophora cardui. The sequence continues at coordinate 14,959,058 of OY482673.1, forward strand.
CTCTGACGAGTTTTATGGCCGAGCTTCTCTCCCAATTCGAGGTGTGCTCCTTTTTATTTTTCCTACTAATTGGGTGGACCTACAGTTTTATGCCGGCTCCGAACGGCGAATGCATTTTTTGTGAGAAGCTTTTTCATGGCAGAAATACTCTCGGAGGGTATGCCGCCCACTGCCGAGAGGTGACCGCTGCTCTTAAAAAACCCAATAATTGGATTTTTACTAATTAGAAAAATTTGTTTGGCTCGGACCGTGGTTTGAACCCGAGACCTCTGGCATAGCAGGCGAGCGCTCTACCCACTGCACCACAGCGGCCATAGTAAGTACCTACTAGCGGTCAATGACTGTTTGGTTAAACATTTCCTTAAGCAGCTGTAAAGTGGTGGTACATAAACTTGAAAATCCTCAAAGGAATTTCTATTTAAATTTGAATTCCTTTGAACTCAACAGGCAGTTAGAAGAAGGAGTTCAGTAATACCATGTCCCCCCATAACGTGTTTTGCTCTTTTTATCTGCATTCGCTCTCTCGTTCGACCTCGAAACCAGTGCCGAAACTCGCTTATTTCCATACAAATATCTGAGAGCGAATGAAGAGTGAAACACTTGATTCGCCAACCCCGATAATATCGATGCCTTCTCTAATTTTGTATCGAAAATCTATCGAAATCTCGCAAAGACCAAAACAAAAATGCAAAAATAAGCAAGCATACAAACATTTGAGAAGAACAAGAATGAGAAATGTCAAACTGAATAACGATGAGCTACATGGAGGCGGGTTATTTTGTATATGTTTCGAATAAAGTTATAAATATATAAAGTTGGCGAATCAAGTTATGTGGAGACGGGCTTTAAGCTTTGGAATTGGAAAGCTAGCACAAGGCAAATATTTGAAGAAGATGAGGAGTTTAGTTTAAGCTTTAAAAAGTTACTACGAAGGCCTTAATTATTTAGTGCGATATCAGTGATTAAATTAAGTTCAGTTTTTTTCAGAATACGGATGTATGCATGAAGATTTTCGTGAATCCTATATGTATTTGTCTGAGAACAATCTTTCTTTAAGGGCATTTTCACATTACTCGGTACGACTTCGGATCGACATTTTTTCCTCGGTATTTTTAGCGTACCGAAACGATTCCGCGTTGCTGTGTTTTTCACAATTGTGGGAATACTTTCGGTGCGTAATCTTCAGAAATTAAGAAAACAAACATCTAAATTTACAATATAAAATCTTAAAATTCAAGAAATCATTCAATAACAACAATAATGTCTTCTAGTGACGACCAAGATTATAACTTGCTACATTTATAGCCGCAACGAGTTTTTTACTGACTTTGTTCTTCTTCTTTTATAACTCCGCAAAAATGTATGCAGTAATTCCTCAAATTTAACTGACCGGTCTTACCGCGTTGCGGTATACCGAAATTAATCCGCTCCGATTTCATGTATGCAACACTAATATGAAAGTGCCAATTGAAATACATGTGGTCAGTAAGGTTTCGGTATACTTTCGGTAAAAACCAAAAATGTCGATCCGATACCGCACCGAGTAATGTGAAAGCGCTCTAAGTGTACGATGGGCTCTGAAATGCTAACACTTCCACTAACATATAATTTTCTTCAATGAGATTGCCCTCATGGAGTGTCAGGAATTAAACCGTGATATATATGACAACCGATACTGTTACCTTTCCAAGCCTTTAGTTGACGAAAAATCCGAGCTAATGGCTAGGCTTTTGTGGCACGCGGATGAAAAGTATTCCTGACTTTTCCCCAAGATTAAAAAGGATTGGATATAGTGCTGGAAAACCATCGATTGAACTATCGATGGGGCCGATGCCATAGCGATTATCGATGGTTTTTTTAACCATCGATAGTATTTTACTTGGTACACAACTCCAACGTCTTTTAAAAAAATTAATCAAAAAAAATGAGATTTATAATTTTAAAGGTACTTGATTGGAATATGTACCCTGTGAATATGTAAATAAAAGATTATTGAATAATTTTATGAAAAAAGATGCAAATAAAATGGTTTTTTTTTTTATTGAGAATTGAGCAATTTAGGTTTTGATTTCGGCTCTTCTCCTATTTTGAGGACAACTGTATATGTACAAATGTGTGTATGTAGTATTCTTAATTTGAATAGTTATTGATTTATTTTTTGTATTAAACTTTTTACATAAACTTTGGTTTTTAATTAATTTTATAATGTTTCCAATAAGTTTATATTTTTCTTTTAAATATGGGAACGTAAGTACATACATGCATACATATGTATTTATATGTTCATTAAATATTTGAGTACCACATTTTCCTTTAACGGGCCACCTACGTACATATATTAAACCATCGATACTATCGATGGTTGCCTTTGGACCTATCGATGGTCAATCGATGGGACCACTATCGATGGTTTTCCAGCACTAATGGGATATTATTGCTTTCATTTGACTTGCTCTGGTTTGCTGGTGACTTTATTATATACATAAAAATATCTATAGCCGTATTCGTTTCGGCAAGAGTTAGAGACTTGCGAAAAAAACCACTGGTATAAAAACAAGTGAAAATTATACGACCGTTAGTTAAAGTAAAGGAATTGGGAAAAAAGATGTGTTTATTTGATGAAGTTTCTTCAACTTTTTATCGATAGATGTCTCCCCTATCTTCGAACACCGTTCGTTCAAGTACGGGCAAAGAACGTATATTGTACAATATACGTTTTTTGGTACGGAATTGGAGAACAATTTCTAACGAACGGTATTGCGTTGAATTCGAAGATAGGGGAGACATCTATTGACAAAAATTTGAAACAATTTCACTTATTCACAATAGAAAAAATTGGCATAATCAGTAAAGATCAGTTTAATGATACTCTCTAAAGGTCTCTTAAAGTCTCTAACATTTTGTATGGAAACTGTTAGCCAAGAGAGCAGAATCGAGTATAAGCGAGCAGAGAAGTGCCCAATAAAACATTCCTTATGTATATGTTATAGTTTTTAAAATGCTAAATATGATTTTCAAGTCACCTTCTTAGATGATCCTTGTTTTATATGTAGTAAATCTCCCATCATTCTTCTATTCTCCCTTTAACTCTTTTCAACTCTAGTTCAACTTGAATTATAAAAGATTGAAATGGGGAAGTTTAACGTTTAAAGCTTCGTCGTTTTCCATTCACTGCAAATATATGTACGTACATACATAAATATACAACAAGAAATCCAGCATGCAAATGGCACATGAAGATGAAGTAAAAATCACTTCAAAGCGAATTTCGAGAATTGCGCCTGGAGGGCAGTAAATAAATACACACAATGCTTTATAAAACGCTGCAGCGCAGAGGCAGAAAAGAGGCGCAAAAGAGAGAGAGAGTGGATGTACCTTTCTTTAATATAACATATGCATTCTTAAGGACATTTATTTCCCATGAAAGTGCCTGGCAAAGCAAGCAAGAAGCAAAATACATACATAAATAAAATATTTTGTAGAAACGGGCATGTGAAAGGCGAAATGCTTACTTTCCTTTATTAAATTCAATTTATAGATATTTTTTCTGTTTTTTTTTCTCTTTTCTTGCCATGTTGTATATTTCCCTTATCGGCATACTGCATGCATCTGAACGTTCAAAGTCAAGGATATGCACGAGAAGTTGCAAAAGAATTGCTGAGCTGCTTTATCTTATATCTCGAATCTGGTTTCAATATAACGCTGACATGCCTGAGTTGACATTGCTACGTCAATAGATAAATGATTCTTAAGTAGCATCATTCACTTTGTGGTGCACGGTCATGGTTTGTTTCGGTTACGTGCTCTCTTGTTAACTGCAATTGTTGTTTGGATTAGCATGGTTGGATTGATAAGTTTCAATAGCAATAAATCAGAATAATTTTTTTTTTGTGGGTGGACTTTGAAAAATTCTATCTTTAATTTAAAGGTTGAAGGAGCCTCTCATACTCGTTGCCAAGCGCATAGAGGAATGATCCACAGTACCTACTTATGCATTGAGCTTTGTATCACCTTAATGAAAGTGTTGTATTATTGATGTATAAAGCAATCTCTCACTAGAATTTCGGGCGCACAAAAAATAAATTAAAGTGCCACCAGGCGTATAAGCAACATTTCTGGTGTCAAATACGACTACCAGTGTCATATATCAAAGTTACAATAAAAACCAGAGACATAACTGTTATAAGAAATATTCAAAAAAATTGCTTCATAACAATTAAAAAATTCAAAAATCTTTTTCTTTCATTTCTTAAGAGTTATTTCAAACCGAAAAAAAATATTTTTCAGTCGTAACTATTATGTTTGAAAAATATTTTTTTCTTTTGCTCATAACGATTATGTTCAGATTTTTATTTTTTCAGTTGCCTCATAACTGTTATTCATGAGAAAAAATTTTTTCCGTTGCTCGTAACTTTTATTTTAAAATTTTTATTTTTTCCGTTGCCTCATAACTTCTACATTTCAAATTTTTTAATTTTTTCGTTATATTGTGAGTATTATTTTGCAGAATATGTTTCTTTTTTTGGTTATAGGACTTTATTTTTTGGTGAATAATATGAGATACATATGTACGTGAATGTACGATTAGATGGCTTAGTGTGGTAGGAATTTGTTGTCCATGCTAAAGGTCTTCGGTTGTGATTTTTAAAAACAGCGTTTACTCCTCGCAAGTGATTTTTAGATAAGCGTTCGTGTAAATCATATATGGTACACAGAAAAGTCCCCCTACTTTCCTTCCCCTTCAGTAGAAGTCCTTAAAATCCTTATAACTCGGAGTCTATTTGCGTAAATCAATGATATTTGGAATATGGGCCACTACATCGAGCTTAGACAACTTTGGAAAAGTGTGCGTTGTCACCCATCCTTCTTAGCCCATCTGGCTTTTTAGCTAAGGAAAGTGAAAAAAGATTGAGATAGGGATAGTTAAAGATTGAGGGGGAGAGAGAGGGAATAGGAAAGGGAAAGAGAGAGAAAGATGAGAACTGAAGCTTGGTGGAAGATGGAAGATCATAAATTAATTCGATTTTAATTTAGGTTTCGAATGGATTTCGCTTGGATTTTTATTTTGGTGTATTTTATTATTGTGTATGAAAAAATTAAAACTTCATAAAAAGACTGTATCGCCCCTCAATCGGTAGTAGCATGGTCAAAGATATCACACATAAATTTTGGTCCCAATTGATCATGGTTTAGTGGAGTGTCACAGGGGTAAAAAAATGTAAGTTCTATGGCCATCTGAAACTTGACCCCCGTGAAAGACCACTAAACCTTTATCAATCGGGACCAAAATTTATATTTGTTATCCTTGGGTATAGAAGTATTGATTTTGGGTATTAGATAATTTACAAAAATATTTTGGTTTTTTTAACCTTCATAGATTTTTCACCACAATGCACCGCGCATTAACCGCCACCAATCTGGACCAAAATTTATCCGTGATTTCTTTAACCATGTTGAGGGGCGATACAGTAAAATATCGTTAATTTGAATTTTAAACGCACTCTAATGTACATACATATCGAAGCTTCCGTACAATATCGTGCTAAGTCTGACTACCACAATGATTTGTTTTCTTATTGCTATCGATTCTTATCACGAGATCGATTGTTTTATTTTCGAGAAATCGTTTGCTCGGAAAAAAATCCTACCGATTTCTAATCAGCATTTTTTTAATTTTAGTTAGGATATATTTACAGCTAGTACCAATTGAAACATTCTAGCTTCGGGTTTGGGAATAAAATAAATATACTGTATTACATAGCACCATCCAATTACATATACTAGATACCGAAAGATGAAGTCCTATGAGCAAAAAAAGGAACCAATTCCACAAAATAATACTCACAATACAACGTAAAAATCAAAAATCTGAAATAAAAATTAGCTATAAGCAACAGAAAAAATTTGTTTTCATGAATAACTGTTATGAGGCAACGGAAAAAATAAAAATTTCAAAATAAACGTTATGAGCAACGGAAAAAATTTTTTCTCATGAATAACAGTTATGAGGCAATTGAAAAAATAAAAATCTGAATATAATCGTTATGAGCAACAGAAAAATTTTTCTTTCCCATAATAACTTTTAAATGGAAGGGAAACATTTTTTCATTGAAATGTGCCCAACGTTTTTGATTTCAAAAAATTCAATACGAGTTATTTTTCGTCTCTGATAAAAACAAAAAAAAAAAAAAAATTGTGGTGGAATTTCGCGGGGTCAAAAAAAAGTTTTTTGTGTTCCTTAACCCTCTCAACATAACCTTCAAATTTATGGGCGGACTTTCACAACCTTTTTTTCGGCCCTATCTAATGTACTTACATACATGCATATGTATGTATGTATACCCAGCAGTATGAATCAGCTGGAAAACAGCACATAACTATTTCCTACTGAATATTCAGTACAGATGTAGTTCTAAAATCTGAACTTTCCCTTTCGTTTTTATATAGAGGTGGCGTCGAAAATCAACTACCCAAACACTGTTGAACGAGAAGGAAGAGTTTTTGTATAAAAAAGGCCTGGTTACGCAGGGAGAACTTTCATGGCATATGTACATATATTTCAGTGCACCCGATGTCTTCACTGCGTGTTCAGTTATTTTTTCAGCAATGAATTTTGAACTCAGTTTCAGGGTATTTTTCATATTGAATACTCTATTGAATATGCACCACCTTACCCTGAATACTGCTGTACATACACACACTTTAATCTTAATAATTTTCAGTTTTAATTAAATTTCCGTTGAAATTTTGCTGACAGTTTTAGAGCAAACATGTCTTCTGGCCAAATATTTATGTAGATTAATTTAATTATTAAGGATGCATAGATACATATATATATGTACATACATACATATGTACTCGTACTGTAGGTTTGCACAAACAGCAAATTTCGCTGCTCCAAAATATTTGCACTAAGTTCAGCATATCTACGATGTACATTAGAGTGACCACAAAACATATGGGATTTGCAAAAGTATTGAATTTTTTCGCTCCCCGCGCATTTTTTAATAGCTTGACAATAGAAAATAAGATCTGCATAAAAATCTGACCACCTTGTAGTGGGAAATAGCCACGCGCATTTGACCTAAAGTTCAAAAATTAACATAAAAATTATGCATGGCTTTAGAGACCAATATCTCTTTATAATCATTTTTATACAAAATGAAACTGGGAACATATTCTCCATATGATATTTATACCTACCGTTATCCTTTCAGGACATATTGAGTCCTTAAAGTGCAATTTAAATTTTTTTGTTTGTTTTTTTTTTTTTATTTTATTTTTTTTTTATGATGTGTAAAACTACTTTAAATAACCTATTAAATGATGTATAGTTTATACAATTCTCTAGTTTTTAAATATTTATTTTTGCCTTTTTAACAAACAAAAAAATTTAAATTTCACTTTAAGGACTCAATATGTCTTGAAAGGATAATGGTAGGTATAAATATCATATGGAGAATATGTTCCCAGTTTCATTTTGTATAAAAACGATTATTACATTATTTCTCCGAAAAACATTGTTTAAAGAAATATTGGTCTCTAAAGCCATGCATAATTTTTAGGTCAATTTTTGAACTTTAGGTCAAATGCGCGTGGCTATTTCCCACTACAGATGGTCAGATTTTTATGCAGATCTTATTTTCTATTGTCAAGCTATCAGAAAATGCGCGGGGAGCAAAAAAAATCAGCACTTTTGCATTTGTGGTCAGTCTAATGTACATACATAGTGTAATTTATCGGAATTTAGATTCTATAGTTAGATTTTAGAATCAGAGGCTTATCTTATACATATCACTGTTTCATTATCTTCTATCTCCTTCTTCTTCTTCTCCTTTCTATATTATAAATATGCTTGTTTTGCAGATTTGATTTCTTTAATTTTAATAAGTTGAATTCTCATACAAATCACCATGGCAACGAATTTGTTTGAATGTTTTTTCCAAATTTTTGAAAAAATTTACTCAAAACAAAGAAAATTTTGTATTGGAACGAGTGTTCAAAATAAGGAAAAATATGTCTTTAATCGAGAAAGGTTTTTTTTTTGTGTGTAAGTAGCCTCTCAGTCAATAACTATGTACCTACGTCCTGCTAGAATGCTAGCCTAAAATACCTTTCTCTGCATGCATCTAAATGACTTTCCAACCGAGCACACACATACCAACTTTTCGCATTCCATTTAATCTGCACAAAACACAAAATTAATTGGATGCCTTTTGATAAGCTTTCATTTGTATGAAATCATATGCTGCCATATATTTGTTGTTGTTTGCACTAATTAATTGGAGTAAAATGTATCAAAAATCTAAATACATACATAGATGTGCATGTATAATTGACTAGAGTATATAACATTAATGGTAAACATTTTCTGGAAGCCATAAACTTTGAATATACTGGTACGTAATTGGCAACACTAATTTAAAGTTCCTCATTTCGTGTACCAAAGAACACTAGAGTTGAGAGTGATAATGGTAGAAACTTATAACAATTCAAATGAAGCGGAAATCGGAAAGGTATTTATTTATGTCTTAATCGCTGAACTCGATGTCGATGTATGTGTAAAACTTGTACAGCTTATTGTTAAATCTCTCATGCGATAAGGATACATAAATCTCTCGTAGAACTTTGAAACGCTCCATGTGTCGCACCATCTGAAGTTGATATCATTAATGTTTCGGGCCGCATCAGAAGACGGAAAGGGTGAGCGACTTGTGGAGCGTGACTTTTGCTCGTCTAGAGTAGATTTAACTTAATCGAAAGCAGTACTTGTTGGTAAGCGTTATTTTTCGTCAGCATGGAAACATTGTATAAAGTATTACCTTAACATAAAATTTTGAAACTTTATAGCCTCTAAAATAAATACAACTTTAACAATACAAAAATAAATACAGACAAGGCAACGTGTACGAATGTAAAAATTTAGTATGGGTGAAGCAAATATTTATGTAATGGAAAATGTTCAAGGGACAAGTAAAAAAGGAACTGTGAATCAACAGCTTACATGAACTCAAAACGATTGGATTGCGAAGTACGAACAGCACCTAAAATATGTGCACACATTCGGACACAATTCTAAATACAAGTTTCTCCCATCACCTGATGATTCCTAACAATGTTATTGTGATAAGTTGGAACAATTTTTGTTGTACCAAATAAATATTTAAACATATGAAAACATATGTACGTATATATGTATATACTTACATATATGTGCCATTGCCAGATTTTTACGACTACGAATTTTATTACATTACACTAACAGGTAATGTTCCGCCAGAATTTAATCCCAATGGCACTTGACTACAATAAAATTGTATTGAATTACGAACTAAAAAGTTCGCAACTAGTATCCCTGCAGCGAAATCAACTAGTTGTAAACTAATTGACAACTAGTTGGCCATACAGCTCAACTAGTCAGCCATCTATCTTTTTCCATATTAGCAACTGGTATTTTTAACACGGTGATGACCTACACTCTTAGAAATTTTCGTGTAATTTTGCATACAAAAAGGTAGGTTACTTTTTTCCTACCTTATTATGCGCAAAATCGCACACTGAAAAATTCAACAGATAAGCTGTTTAAATTTAAACAATAAAAGTGTAAATCCTACACAAACAAGCTTTAAATCTAAACACTAATCGAGTAATAAATTGTAATTTCGCATATAAGTTAAACAAAATTACCTTCGGAAGCCTGATGGATCCTGGACCAATTCGGAAAAGGAAACTCTAGAGCTGCTGCTGGACACACACTTTCCTGGTAGCTCGCGAAACGGACTGGCGATATCATCAACGGGTATCGCTGTTAATATACCTGTGACTGAGGAACGGGTTAGGTGGGCAATCAAAAGCTTCAAACCCTACAAAGCTGCGGGACCAGACGGGATCATTCCTGCACAACTCCTATATACCCTGGAGACATCAGCAAGCTGGCTTCAACGCATCTTCGTTGCTTGTCTTGCTTTCAATCATATCCCGAATACGTGGAGACGCGTCTCGGTTATATTCATTCCTAAGGCTGGGAAAGCCTCGCACTATGAGCCGAAGGATTTTAGGCCAATAAGCCTTTCCTCCTTCTTGCTCAAGACGCTGGAGAGGATAATAAGTAATTTCCTCTCTATTACAATTGATAGTAAACTTCTCTCTGGATATCAACATGCATATCTTAAAGGGAAATCAACCGAAACGGCATTACATAGTCTGGTTTCTACCATTGAATCATCCTTGACCGATAAGGAGTTCTGCCTTGTGGCCTTTCTAGATATCGAAGGCGCTTTTAACAATGTCACCCCAGAGGCGATAAGCAACGCTTTAAGTCACTTAGGCGTTGACGTATCTCTGATTGGGTTGATTGATCAACTTTTGAGGGGAAGGATTGTACTCTCATCAATGGGCGAGGTCAAATCTACACGCTACGTCTTCAGAGGCACACCCCAGGGTGGTGTCCTCTCCCCGCTGCTATGGAACCTCACTGTCAACTCACTTCTAAAAAGAGACGCAGTTTGGGGCGGCGGGAGAGTCGTGGCATATGCGGACGACCTTGCTTTAGCATACAGAGGGAAGTTCCCACAGACCTTATGTGATCTGATGCAGGTAGCACTGCGAGAGATCTCAGCGTGGTCCTCTCGTTGTGGGCTCAGTGTCAATTCAAATAAGGTGGAACTTGTCCTCTATACTAGGCGGTATAAAATACCACCGTTAAATCTACCAGAACTAAATGGCGTTCGCCTGACCCTGGCCGACAAGGCTAAGTTCCTAGGGGTAGTTCTGGACAAAAAGCTGAACTGGAAGGATAACATCATTCAGCGCCAAAACAAAGCATATATTGCTTTATACACATGCAAAAGAGCCATAGGCAAAAAGTGGGGACTTAGTCCCAGCATTTGCAGGTGGATTTACACTGCGATCATTCGACCAATCCTGCTATATGGGGTCGTAGTAAGGTGGCCTGCTTTGAGCAAGGCGTCAAACCTTAATGTTCTGAGCAGAGTCCACAGATCTAGCATGATCAGCATAAGTGGCGCACTCAGAACGACGCCTAGTGAAGCTCTGCAGGCCATCCTAGATATCTTGCCATTAGATTTAGCAGGTTTTCAAGTAGCGGCTACGTCAGCTCTACGTTTAAGAGAGTCATCCGGATGGCATACAAAAGCCACAGGACACTCTAGCATTCTAAGCAAATTAGGTTTTCTACCCGGTAGTACGGACCGCTGTACTACTACAATAGTTGCAGACAGCAACTACGAAACAAGGATTCCAGAAAGGGACGAGTGGGAAGAGCCAAATCGGTGCTACCCAACCCCAGGTAGCGTTTCCATCTATACCGATGGCTCGAAACTAGACAACAAAGTTGGAGGTGGAGTCTTTTCACAGGACTTGAATCTACAGCTAGCTTTTAGGTTACCCGACCACTGCAGCGTTTACCAGGCTGAAGTGTCAGCCATAATGGAGGCTGTCAACCGTATAGGACATGAACCTATCCACAGGGATCTATTCATCTTCAGCGACAGCCAAGCAGCAATTAAGTCTCTCGGCTCCAACTCGTTCAATTCTGAACTAACACTGGACTGTCGCCGATCTCTGCAGGAGATGGCCAAACAGACCCGTCTGCACCTCGTGTGGGTCCCGGGACATAGGGATATCGAGGGAAATTGTAGGGCAGATGAGCTTGCAAGGCAAGGCACTACCGAGCAGGTTCTTCCTGACAAAGAACGCATAGGTATGCCGTTTGCCACATGCAAGCTAATGCTTAAACAGCATATCTATAAACTAGCAAGCGATAGATGGCAACAGAACCCAGTATGTCGAACATCAAGACAAACCTGGCCGAATTGGGACCACAAGCGATCTCGTCAAATATGTACTCTAAGGAGAGAGGAAATCTCGAACCTTGTGGGGGTGCTCACAGGACACTGCCTTATCGGGAAACACGCAGAGAGACTGGGTGCACCCTACCGTAGATGCTGCAGAAGCTGCAAAGATGATGAGGAAGAGGAGACAATCGAACACCTCATTTGCCATTGCCCGGCTCTTAACAGCGCCAGACGACGCTTTCTTGGGACACCTTTCCTGGATAGCCTATCTAAAGTCGCGGTTGTCGACATAAAGGACCTGGTGAATTTCATTAGGGTATCAAACTGGTTTAAAAAGGAGGAGTAATCTGTTTTCTTCTTGTGGTATCACAATGGGCCTCTGCACTGGCCTAAGTGTGCCCTCATGGCAGCCACTCTAACCTAACCTAAAAAAAATTACCAATTCACTATGTAATTTTACCCCACTCAATTGTAATTTCGCGCACGAGATTTGAAATTACAATTTCCTTTAATCCAAAATGCGTGTAAAATCGCATGATATGCTCACTTTTGCTGAAAAGTGCGTAAATTTCGTTTAGAACTGTAAATTACACACTTGTAGTGTAAATCTACGAAAAAAAATGTAATTTTCAACTAAAAATTACATATATTTTGGTAGCATATTTACACGCAGTTTTTAGAGTGTAGGAAATGGCAATTATCAGTATCCACACCAGAGTCATACCACTTGACTGACTAGTCAGTATCCACACCAGCATCACACCAATTGACTGACTAGTCAGTATACACACCAGCATCATACCACTTGACTGACTAGTCAGTATACACACCAGCATCATATCAGTTTGCTGACTAGTCAGTGTAGATATCACACTCAAAAAAAAAATTTCTCTCGATGAAAGACATAATTTTCCTTATTTTGAACACGCGTCCCAATACAAAATTTTCTTTGTTTTGTGTAAATTTTCTCAAAAATGTGGAAAATACATAAAAAAACATTCAAACAAATTCGTTGCCATGGGAATTTGTATGGGAATTTAATTTCTCAAAATTAAAGAAATCAAGTCTTCAAAATAAGGAAATTTGGGAATGGAATGGCGCTTAAAGAATTTTTCATTATTTTAATGTATGAATTTTTTCAAAACAAGTATATGAAACCATGGTAACGCATGTAACAACAATATTTTATAAACCTTTTAACATGTTTTAAGGAAAATTTACTCAAAACAAAGAAAGTAGTGTTCAAAATAGGTAAACAATTTCTTTGACCCCTCCATATATTTTTTTTCTCTCAGTGCAGAACTATACCATTTGACTGACTAGTTTTACATGCTACTCCAATGAAAATAAAAATTGCAAAATAAGGTTTCTAATACATTTAATTAGTTATTAGAATATGATATTTAAATTAAGAATTCAGGCACATTAGATTGTGATCTTGCATATTAAATATTTAGGTAAATTAAAATTGACATTGTGAATAAGTAACACGTTGACCGTTCTAAGCTTGACATTTATATTGATGATTTTCTGATTTTATACAAACATATCATGTACTTTTTTCTATGGCTGAAGTATTATCTAATATACAGGGCTATATTAACATCTCAAACTATGTTATATTTGTGGCATTCACCTGATTTAATGATCTAACAATTTGCAACCAACTAAATCCACAAGGGGCCTACTACGCAGGGTTCGAATACTACAACAACAATAAGGAAGTTGCTTTACTTTTACTGCAACCTCCAGAAACCCCGGATACATTCGTTTTTAATTTAAAATCTTTTTTTTGGCAAAACCTTGTTACATAACTAATCTCGATTTATCCCCTATAAATCTAGTTGGGCAACTTCCATAATTTATCTAGTCAGTTAACTGGTAGGTTGGCTGACTAGTGTGGACTTTGGCTGCAGGGATGTTGAGCGCAAAAATACAACTACATACGAGCACGAAAAAGGAGCACACCCATACCTACATATGCATGCATTGTTAGCGAGTGTGAGCTCAGTGGATTTAAGTTGGGTAATGCCATAACTTGTGTAAAACATTTCAAGCGCCTCAAATTAGGCTTCCCATTTGACCGAGTGGCAATTGTATGGCAAAGTTTAGGCAACGGAAGTGATTACGGCTGGAATATGCTCATAGATTTGCGCATGGATGTATGTATGTGTGTAGTGTAATATATTCGTTTTATTGTTTTTTCTGCATTCATTGTTCGTTTTATTGTTTTAATAGGGTGTGCCCAGTTTACGTACAAAGGTTAGAGGATGGATGTAGCTTTTAACCCTTCTTATATTCTGCTGCCTTGATGGCATATAAATGAAAAAGTTATTCTCTGAAAATATTATGGCAAAAATTCTGCTCTCAGATCACCGTTTGCAAATATGTATAACCCTAATAATAAAAAACAAGCAGCATATTTGCTAGTGATGAAACCATTTTTATTGTGATAACATAATTTATTTGCTCGTAAATTTAGTTAATTAGGCAAATAAAATAAACAATGTGAAGACAATATAGACGGTCTTAGTTTCATACTTTACACAATGGAATAAGCACATATAAAAAGCAATAAGATAAACTTTTCTTAACCACACTGAAGCTCAAGTTCAATAAAAAAAAAGTAAGTACAATTCTGGACAAATACAAAAGTGCTTTTCATTCCAGTTATTCTCTAACATTCAAATTTCAGAATTTATGTATGTACGTACTTATGTACATATCTGTGGTCACAAGCAATAACCGCTTAAGTCGACTTGGGAAGATTTCGAGTTATATATACCACGTTATTCTCCTGTTAAAACTCTATATTTCTGTAAAACCCCCATGCTTATAACATAATTCAATCAAAAGATATAAATAAAAACATTTAGGCTTAACTTACAAGAGGTATACTAAACTTGCTATAACAGCCAAAGTAGACGCATATATTTAATCAAATTTCTTCATGACATCTTGTTTTATTTACAAAATTTGATCGTAACATTGTGGATGGCTCATTGATTTTGTGTCCATAGTTTTTAATCGGCTTTTATGATTTGTTAAGAAACGCCCTCGAATATAAAAATCAATTTATTTCGAAATCATATTTTTCGACTTAAGCGATTATTGCAAATTGCCACAGATATGTATATGTATTTTCATCTTCCTCTTCAAAATAACTTAACCCTTTTATCCAAAACAAGCGGTTGACAAACTTTGGATATAAATTGTAAAACAAAAATCTCACAAAGCCAATTTAGCACGTAAAAACTTTCTCCCACCATACACTTAAAAAAAAATAAATAAAATAAAACAATAATTCACACATACACAACTTAAACCAATAAATTAAGTTTTATATTGGCTGAGAGTAAAGTGTGCAAAATGAAAAAGAAAAAAAAAACCGATATTCAAGCCAAGTCAATAAAAAAGGTCAATAAAAAGAACGAAAAAAGACACTGAAGATGGCGCATATTAGCCGAAACCGGTTTGTCTCCAAACCAAACTTGACAAGGGATGACGGAGGATCGTTCCACAATACATCATATTCCTACCCTGTCGGAAAAACAAGCAACCAAAAAGGAAATTAAAAGCTCTCGAAAATATTTATTTAGCAACCAAATATAAAAAAATAAAATCCATTAAGCTAAACTATAACATAATAATAGAATTGCGCGAATATATATACAGATTTAACACTGAAAAGTTTTGGGCCGAGCTTGTTTTCCTATACAAGGCCTGCTCTCTAATTTTTCTCCCAAAAATCGAGCTACAGTTTTATGCCGCCGAGGGCTTACCGTTATTTCTTTTTTTTTTTTTAATTATAAAAATTTATTAATTTTTTTTTGGTGTTGGTCCGAACTCGTTTCGGGCCTTTGGCACCACACCACGTGCACTCTACCCACTAACGTAAAGCAATATTAAGTCAACTTAATAATGCATTTTTCACATTCAAAATTTTAATTAAATTAAACAAAATTTCCATTTATTTTATTATTTTCAAAAGCAACCTCAAATATTTGCAATATAAATTCTAATAATGTACACCAACACATGCATATAATTATTTGTATGTATATGAAAATATGTGCATGGCCATAAAATATAATAATTTATTTCCATATAAAAAACCCACATTAATGGCCAAAATGCTTTAAAGCCAAACAGAAAAGCAAAGTTGTTAAGCGCAAATGAATGAACGAGTGCGGTAAATTGAATTGGCCACATTAATGCCATTTGGCGTATTTTATAACCGCAAATATTTATGCGTATGTGTGGGTAAAAAGCTATGTAAGTAGATGACGAGGTGTGAAAGTTTATTGTCAATGGTAAGTGTATTATATTTTCAAACATATGCATGTATGTATTTGCTGTGGAAAATAAATAGCATACATAAATTTAAATAACCGTAATAACAGCGATAAGAATTTTAATGAAAACAGAGCTCGTCTTGGTAATAGGCGTAGGTAACTTATACCCTTTTACCACTAAGAAAAAAATCTGAATGGATTTCACTCTAACCATTAATAGTCCTTACATTGCATAATGTTATGTTCAGACAAAGCACTCGCCAAAGTAATCCATGACAAAGTGCTCTGAACGTGGAGTGAAAAAGTAGTTCGAAATAATAATAAATTCAATAAAGTAGAGTAGATATAACTCGCTGAGCGCTTTAAATTGCGTAAAGGCTCTTAATGTTCTATTAAGCTCATATCTGAGTAGAGAATTGGTCGGTAAAATAATTAAAGAAGCGTTGCAAGTACACATTCCCTTTCTGAGTATGTATCCGCCCTTAGGCTTCCTCACAAACGTAGTTTATATCTGCGATTAAAGTTCATCCATTTACGTACAATTTCTTTTCTCTAGCTTACCAACGCATTCATGTACATATGCCAAACTTTAATTTGCCATAAAATCGTTAGCTAAGTAGTGCATAAGCATCAAATTTATGTGACAATTTCCCTACCCACCTGTCCTAACTTACGCACTCGTTCATTCATTTAGGCCTCCTTCAACTCCTGTTAGGTAGTCCAAGTAAAAAGGCACCTCAGACGCAGAGCATCTGGTAGTTAACGCGCAGTCACAAAATATTGTGAAATGTAATGCTCATACTATATGTACATAGTATCTACTCCCCCCCAAACAAGTTCGAGGTATGCTTGAATGCGTGTAATAATTTTTCGCGTAAAGTTTCACATTTAATTGTCTTTTGTTTTTTTTTTTTTGCTGGTCTTAAACGTATGAACCTGCACTTATGTCTCCCTACTAAGGACTACCTTTTAGGTTATAATAATATAATACAATGGCGCTATTATAACTCTGACAAGTTTTATGGCCGAGCTTCTCTCCCAATTCGAGGTGTGCTCCTTTTTTGTTTTTCCTACTAATTGGGTGGACCTACAATTTTATGCCGGCTCCGAACGGCGAATGCATTTTTTGTGAGAAGCTTTTTCATGGCAGAAATACACTCGGAGGGTATGCCGCCCACTGCCGAGAGGTGACCGCTGCTCTTAAAAAACCCAATAATTGGATTTTTACTAATTAGAAAAATTGTTTTGGTGTTTGGCTCGGACCGTGATTTGAACCCGAGACCTCTGGCATAGCAGGCGAGCACTCTACCCACTGCACCACAGCGGCCAGGTTATAAACTACACAGAAAATTACAGAAGTTGGGATTGTTGTTTTTGTGTTTGTGGTCCTTGATGTTCTGCACGTTGTTTTTCGCTTTGACTAGTGTTGCTGGTGTTATTTTAGCTACTGCCACACTGTCAAAGCGCCAACAGCGCCACCGCAGGAGTTGCTTAATATGGCGCTCACACTGGGCAGATTAATAAGATTTACTTGCATACATATGTGCCTAAAACTACTTAGAATATTTTGCAAGCGGAATTTTCCGTTTGATATTTAATATGATTTTCGCATCATGATGGCTGGTAAACGAGATTAGCCGGCGACCCACTTTTAGCATTAGTTAAAGGCTGCTTTTTGTGATGCCAAATAACAGTGGTTGAGCAGTCGGTGAGTATCCTCGGAAAATATTTTCTCAAATTCTTAATGAAACTGGTCACACTAAATACTTATCTAGAAATCTCTTTTTTTAAAGAACACAGCCGAAACCACGACTCTGAAGGCTTTTGCAAGATGTATTGTGGAACGATCTTCCGTCATCCCTTTTCAAGTTTGGTTTGGAGACAAACCGGTTTCGGCTAATATGCGCCATATTCAGTGTCTTTTATTTGAAGATGGCGCATATTAGCCGAAACCGGTTTGTCTCCAAACCAAACTTGACAAGGGATGACGGAAGATCGTTCCACAATACATCATATTCCTACCCTGTCGGAAAAACAAGCAACCAAAAAGCATTTGCAAGATTTATCTAAGGTTGGTTTAGTAGATCAGCTGATTTGAATTGTGTATGTATAATAAAATTGTGCGAATGTCAAACAAGACGAATTAGAAAAAGGTTTTGTTGTGATTCAATATGATTTTAAGTGTTCAAGAAAGCAACAAAAGCAACAAAAAATAAAATGAAATTGTTCCTGCTATAAGCTCTATATGATAAACCTTGTGCTTTTGCAACAATTTTATTTCTTTAAAAGTCGAACAAAGTACATACGAGCTGATCACGTCGAGATAACCGTAAGCTGTGTTTAAAAATCTTTAGTGAAACCTTACAAAGCAGCGACTTGTGCAAAAAAAATCTAATCTCAACTCCCCTAACAATAAAATAATAGCACTGTAACACCCTGACCCACATTTCTATCACTAATTGGTTGATTTCTACATGCACATACTCGTACCTACATATGTACATAAAAGTTGGTTGAGAGTATAAATTTAATCAAAAAGAAATTGACGTCTTCTCGTAAGTACGTATCTTCGTAGTGACTGACAATTTCGTTACGCCCAGTTGACATTAAATTTGTGTTTAGTTGTGTGGTCTGTGGTCTTGTGCTCTGTGGACTTGTGACGTTGTGGTTTCACTCATTTTATGGCCACAGCTATGAATATGTTTCTAAGTGTTGTCCGTTTTGCTCTTTTAGTTTATTTTAATTGTTGTATGTCTGTATGTCTGGTGGCATTCAACCAACTACCTAAAGGTTATAAACATAGATATTTTATGGCAAATTGACAACGGCAAAGCGACAAGGAGAAATTGATGATGAGAAGAAGAGAAGCACAAGCGAAAAGGGCGAACAAGATATTAAAAAATTGTTTTTTTTTTTTTTTTTATAGCATAAAGTTAATCTTTAATGAATAAAATGAAATTGATTTTTGAGCACTAGGAGTGGATTAGCAATAATATAAATATAAAAGATATTTTAATTTACAACACAAAACAAACCATTAATTTTATTGTTAATAAATTATGTTAAACATAAAAATGTGAGTTTTATATATTGTCATACCATACGAAAACTAGCATACGAGTTTTTGTGGCTGACGAAAACTATCAATTTCGTTTAAACAACAACAATTTTAATGTAAAACCAGTACATAATTACTGCTACTTTTCGTCGGCCAAAAGTTAAATGTGCGACTTTTCGTACAGAATTTTTTAATTGATAGCTTTCGCCCGAAATTTTAAACGTGCTGGTTTTCGTATGGTACCACGATATGTGACATTGTGTAAGTAAAGGAGAAGCGATTTGATTTGGCCTCGGCGCTGTGCATTTTGAAGGCATATTGACCGGGGCTTAAATCAGTTATTGAAACTAGCAAAGACCTACATAATAGTGCAACTCTAATGAACCGTATGCAGATGCGTATGCGTGTGCGTGTCACTGACAGCCGTGTTGCATACCTGTGTTTAAATGAGGCAAACTCCAGTGGCACGGATGTAAATGCACCACACGCATAGAAAATTCGAAGATGATTTCGAACACGCATTCGAACGCAGCTAAGTTGAAAATTTTCTACTTCTATGCGTTTTCTATGCGTGTTGCAGCCTATATTAGGTTGGTTGCTACATAGGTATACATATTTTTTTTGGTAAAAACTTCGTTAAATTGATTTAAAGTGAAGTAGTGAAAATGTGTTTGCCAGCAGAAATGTTAATTAAAAGGGGTTTTAAATATATTTAGAGATGGTTAATATTAATTATATGTTAATTACTATCTGAATACCCATGTACATATTTAGTACATGAATTTAAATTACATATACATATGTAGTTACCCGTGTGTAAATACATAATTGAAACTTAAATAATTTTAACTGTAAAAAAATAATTAAGTGAAGTGAGTATTCTTTTGAATAGGGAGTTTTCGCCTTGGTATAACAGAACACCAGATTTCAGAGGTTGTGCATATACATATTTGTATTAACCAAAATTTTCAGTCTTATATTTTAAGGCAAAGAAACTGTAATTCTTATAATACATAAAAATCAACGGATAGCAATTTGGCAATATGGCCGCTGTGGTGCAATGGGTAGAGTGCTCGTCTGCTATACCAGAGGCCTCGGGTTCTAACCCCAGTCCAGACAAACTCCAAAAAAATTTTTTCTAATTAAGTAAAACCCAATTATTGGGTTTTTAGAAATAGCGGTCAAATTTCGGCAGTGGGCGGCATACCCTCCGAGTGTATTTCTGCTATGAAAAAGCTTCTCACAAAAAATGCATTCGCCGTTCGCAGCCGGCATAAAACTGTAGGTCCACCCAATTAGGAAAAACAAAAGGAGCACTTCTTGAATAGGGAGAGAAGCTTGGTCATTAAACTCGTCACGTTCCCGAATGGTACGTTTTTTTTTTTTTTAATAATTTTAACGTATTCCGTATATACGGTAATAACACTTCCTATCATAATTAATATCAATTCTAAACCCTCATTCATTATACATTTCATTGAATCTTTCGCGAATTGGTAAAATATGTATTTTCAAAAATAACAACGGCGGAAATTGTATATATGTATGTATGTAGTGTAATTGACAGACGCAACCATACGCATACACTAGAGCAGCCAGGGCCGCACGCAAGAAAACGTTTAGATGCGCATACGCACACGCATTCGCATACGGTACATTAGAGTTGGACTATAATTCCAAGAAAGATCCAAAGTGCTGTTGGCAAGACTATTGACCAATTTTGGTCTAACTATGTATATGGATATCTTAGAATTAGTCAACCTTAACCTCTCATTTAGTTTTAAGATAGGCTAAAGCTGTATTTAGGTCACAAGAAAGTTTAACGCAGACCCAATTAAAGTTTTAAGTTTTGTTAATATTTTCTGAGCAAGTTTCACATTTGATTGCTTCACATTGCAAATTAAAATATTAAATTTTAACTCACTCCGCTAGAAAGCACTTAGACGACTAAGCGTCCATTAAGCAAGTCAAAGCAGGGAATCCTTTTTAATAAAATACACACATATGTATGTACATATATACATTTACTTTTTATTAATTTTTCTCCCAAAAAAAGTGCACTAACAACTAACCTTCAAGCCATAAAAGCATTTAAGTATCTACATATTAGATACTTTCTCACATTTTTTGAAAGACAATCTGTGCTTAAACATTCCAAAAAAAGCTCGTGGGCAATAAACATTCAAACAAGGCAGAAATTTAAGCAAAAACGTGACATTGTGGGCATATAAAGAATATATAAGAATCTAAAAGCGCGCAGATCAATGCCATTGCATCTACACACTTACATATATATATATATATACTCGTATGTAAGTACACATATCCGCTCAGATGTCTTTGTACAAATATCAGTCAGTCAGACGAAATGCAGCGACTGGCGACTGGAATTTATTTCGAAATGCAATTATTTTTTAGTAGCAACAAAAACAATTACCACAGCATAGGCAACAACAGCAGCAGCAGCATGATCCGCCGGCATTGCCGCATTGACCGTGCCACATTAAGCGCAAGCATGGTGTGCCAATTGGCAATAACTTGTGAAAAATAGTAGCCTTTGCAACAATGTTGCAGTTAAACAGAATAAGACTTTTCTCGCCGCTTCCGTTGAGCCGCTGGTGACATTGCTAGATAGACATATGTACTACATATATATGCTCTTATGTACCTGCAGACAATTGGGTAAACTAGTGTAGGGGAAATCTACAGATATGCATACATACTGACATATGTATGTATGTTTCCATATATATGTATGTACATAAATGAGAGTTGTTTAGAATATTCATAAGACGAAAATCGAAATTGCCTTAAGTTTAAGCTGAATCTATGTATGTATTTACTAGGGTGACTTGAGAAATTTTTGGAATGGAGAAGTATTTGGCGTTCATAACTCTTGGTTTTTGGTCTTTTCTTTCAATTAAATGGGAATTCCCTAATCCAATTGGAAATATCGGCAACAATGCCGAAATATATCCTATGCAAATTTTGCTACTTTGAAAGAATTTGGTTGTGCCGAACCAAAGTAATTTGTACAGAACACCTGTCTCGATAGATTTTATTACGTTTTTAAAATTGTGTGCCGTTGTGGTGCAGTGGGTTGAGTGCTCGCCTGCTATAACAGAGATCTCGAGTCCAAACCCCAGTCCCGAAGAAGCACAAAAAAAATTTTCTAATTAATTAAAACCCAATTATTCTGTTTTTAGAAATAGCGGTCACCTTTCGGGTTTTTAGAAATAGCGGTCACACCCTCCGAGAGTATTTCTGCCATGAAAAAGCTTCTCACAAAAAATGCATTCGCCGTTCGGAGCCAGTGTATTATTATATTATTATGTAATAAAGTCAAATAGTGTAAATTGGCGTTATTTCCATTGATCGCATTCCATTGTCTGACTTCAAATTTTCTTATAAGCATACATATCTTTAATATGGGAGCTTCTTTAAATTAATCAAAAGTTGATTTTAAGTATGTAATATGAAATCAGCACAATATCAAAATCAGGCAAAAGCGATCATTTTCATATTTTTTCATATTGCTTAACTGCAACTTCTTTTTTTTTAGAAACGTAATCAAAATCTATTGAAATGAACTTATTGCAGTTTTCCAAACACTGATCAAAACTATTTTGAATGTTGAGATGACACTTAGTCAGAATATGCATATTGAAGTCATTGTTCTAAAATTTTTAGTAATGTCAATCGATTACACTACCTCTTGTGCCACGCCGCTTGCCTCAAAAGCCGACCCTCGTACTATACTTCTAGGTATCCAAATATCACTTTTGCTCTCATATGCTTGTTGACAGCCACTAAAACGATGAGAGGCTGAACAGCCAATCATATGTGATGGGCAATTTACTTGATTTTGCAACCATGTTTGTTGCGACTTTGAAATTACCTAAATTTGCAAATATTAAAGTCGTAATTTAACAACCTTTTTTGTTTCTACACCAAACACACACCAAAATCCAACCTAAGTGCCTACGAATATTCGTACTAAAATCGCTGGACAACAGCAATCAAAGCGGGCAAGCAATGGATGTAGGGCTTGATTGAATGAAACAATAATTTGGTTTGACTAAAGCAGCAGAAGAAGAATAGAAGAAGGATGTGGAGGAGGAGGAAAGGAGTTGCAATTTATTTAGTGTTCCATGTTGTTTTTATGCGGGTATACTTAGGTGCTGGCATGTGCATGAGATCCCACAAAAAGTTGCATTTCATAATGGTTTCATCGGAATTCATCGCATTATAAATATTGGCAGGCACCAGCGCGGGCATCAAGCGCATCATGGGTAGCTGCAAAAAAATTACATACTTTGTTGCACAGTGGAATGTTTTTGAAATACAATAATGAATGTAAAAGTTTAGATTTCTACTAGTGTCCGACCGAATATTCGGCCAAGCTTCGGTATTCGGCCTATTCGGCTGGTATTTTTTATTCGGCTTCGGCTCGGGCTTCGGCTGAAAAGGCCGAATAGTCGTTGCCGAATAATAGGTGTGTTTAATAACAAAAAAAAAATTGACTGGATTTTACGATTTTTTGATTTTTTATAAGCGACAGAATATCGTAACTTCCAGTAATATTTTTTTCTTATTGAACAGGCCTAAGATTTCGAACGATAACTTACGCTAATTATTAAATATCGTTACCGTAGTGTGTCCATCAATTCTTTTAAAGTGTCATTAGATTAAACATAGTTTACTACACGAAAAAGTGGTTTATTCACTTATTGGCCATAAAAACAAAGAGATCGTAAGTAAAAATTCAATACCGTTTAAAAAAATATTTTAATGTTACAGCCAAAAAATACCAACAAATTCAGGTATTGTTATTGTTTTATGGTTAGGTTTTTTAGATAATGGTAATTTTGTGTTTTCTTGGTTATCACTTCATTCAAAAATTATTTTCGCGGAAGTTGCAGACCGTGATTGGCGGAATACAATTTGAGTATACATATACAACTCCAATCAGGTGTTCGACTAACTTAATCTTAGTTGCTGATCAACTATACACCGATGCAGATAAACTCTTTTTTGGCGTACAACATAAAGCTGTTGAACTTTAAGTATTGAATTTTATTTACCTACAAAAAGGCTGGATTTTTTTTATTTTTGTTTACAACTATGTATGTATTTTTGTAAGGTGTTTTGCTTATTCAAAAAACAAAAAAAAATTAATTGTTATGAAATAAAAACATCTCAAACTTAAGTATATATTTTTCTTATTTTGGTATTCGGCTTCGGCTTCGGTTTTCGGCCGAATAAAGGATAATGCCGAATATTCGGCTACGGCTTCGGCTTCGGCCTAAAATTCCAGCTTCGGTCGGACACTAGTTTCTACATATTTACTTATGTATATACAGTGCTGGAAGGTATAATAGGGACGCGACGGAAGGTTGAAGGTTTGCTTCGCTGAGACGTATCCAAAGGCAGAAATCCAGTTAACAGGAATCTAAAAGACTTATAATTTAAAAAAACAGAAATCCAAAGAAAGATAAATCCACATACCAATTAATCCAAAAGGCTGAAATCCCAAGATTGATAACAGAAATCCATAAGACCGTTCCAGGAAGGTACCAGTCCCCCTTTTCCTGCCCCTTTTTGTCTAGACTCTAGACGGCATACCAAATCTCATTGCTTTAGGTCAAATAAACTCAAGTTATAACTATTTAAAATTGTTCACAGTGGGAAGGAAGGGTAGGAGGGTCACTGCCCACTTTTCAAAAATTGTCAATACCTCGACGATCTGTATGTCTCATATACCAAATATCATTGGTCCAGGTCAAATGCACACAGAGTTATGACGATTAAAACATCACGAAAACGCGAAGCGTCAAAGCATTTAGACTATCAAAAAAAAAAGCATTCGCCAAAACAGCCCAAGGCTTCGAAACAGTCTTCGAAAGCAGGGTTAAATGCAAGAAATGCCAGGAAAGCTCCGTACTTAAGCAAAAGTTCAAGTTGTAATCTAAAACTTGGAGCTTTTAAATCACTTTTAACTGCAAACTTTTACGTCACGTAGGTAAGTACTACAGCGTTGTTAGTTTTCTTGAAACAAATATTTGTGAAATGGTGATAAATGTGAAAACAATTAATGGATGTTACCTGAATATGTACTTTGGCTACCCTTCAATTGCTTTCAAAGAATTTCAATTCAATTCGCAATTGATGAAATTTTATAAATATTTCCTGCTTATTTCTGACGCATTGGCAACACTAGCCGACACATGGCATACTGGCTTAAATTTTTTTCTTTTTTCCGTTTTTTATACTCAGCTGTACTAGTACACAGAGTATTATAGTTTTAATCACATAACGGTGGATTGTAACAGAATGAAATAATCGAGATAGATATAGACTTATATATATCAAAATGATCAGGGTGAAAAGAGAAATCGATTGAGCCATGTCCGTCCGTCCGTCTGTCCGTCCGTCCGTCTGTCCGTCCGTCCGTCTGTAAACACTCTAACTCGCGCAAAAATTGAGATATTCTGATGAAATTTTAAATGCAAGTTGGTATCGACACTGGGACGGTTGGTATTGAAAATGGGCGAAATCGGACCATGACCACGCCCACTTTTCCTATATAGAAAAAATCGGAAATTTGGTATCTCAGCCACTAATATAGCTAGAGCGATGAAATTTTACCCACGTGTTGAGCTCAGGCCCCTATGAAGAAATTTGGTGAAATTTTAGAAAATGGGCGGCGCCACGCCCACTTATTAAGGGTCAAACATTGAAAGTTTTATATGTCATAACTCAGAAACCGTTGAAGATATATCGATGAAATTTGGTACGCGTGATGTTCTTACTTAGGCAAATGTTTGGACGAAAAATTGTCAAAATCGGTTGACGGCCACGCCCACTTTTATATATGGGTATTATAAAGTGACCTAATAAAAACATTTTAAGCGATATCTCTGTGAAATATAAAGATATATCATTGAAATTTTATGCCAGGAGTCCACCTGCGGACATACAACGAAAAACACAAAAATTTTGGAAAATTGGGCGTGGCACCGCCTCTTTTTAGAAGCTGGAATATATGAGATTTCTGAGCCCATAACTCGACAAATAATTGATATATAATGGCGAAACTTGGTGTGTACACTTTTATTACTTGTGGTAATACATGTTGAAAATTTTAGCGAAATCTGTTGATGACCACGCCCCTTTTATATATGGGTATTATAAAGTGGCCTAATAAAAACATTTTAAGCGATATCTTTGTCAAATATAAAGATAATTCATTGAAATTTTGTGGCAAGAGTTCCACAATAGACCGGAAACCAAAAATAGACAAATTTTGGAAAATGGGCGTGGCACCGCCTCTTTTTAGACAAAGGAATATACGAGATTTCTTAGCCTATAACTCGACAAATAATTGAGATATTATGACGAAACTTGGTTTATACACTTTTATAACATGTGTTAATAGACACGCAAAAATTTATTGAAATTGGTTTATGACCACGCCTACTTTTTAACAAAGATATTTCTGGAACACCCTTTGGGAATTTGTAACGTGACATCTTTGTAACTAGAAGTCATAAAGGAATGAAATTTTGCACAAAGAATAATATTCATATGCTTAGTTGGATGACTGATAAAAATTTTGAAAATGGGCGCGGCTACGCCCACTTTATGCAGCACTTGCTTTATATAAAGTACACCGTGTTTCCATCAAACGCAAACAAACAATGAAAGCATACAGCTGAGTATCTAATGTTCGATTCCACTCGAACTTAGGCTTCCTTACTTGTTTTGTTTTTTTTTTTTTTGTTTTGTGGAAAATCGATTGTGCGCTATGGTTTACGCTGATCGTGCAAGAATCGTGTTAATGCCATGGCTTATACATACCCATGACTTCTTGTCCACCTTTTCGTAGTTGCAGCTCATTGACTTTTAGCATACATATTTACATACATCCATACAGAGTTTTTGTTATTTTTATTGTGGTCCTTTTCTCTAATTTTTTTTTTGGCATTTTGTATTGGCGGGCAATGAAAGTATCCCCTTGAGGGCGTGTCAATAGTCGTGCCATGCCATGCTATAGAGTCGAAGCCGACGAGTGCGACGCTGACCACAACAACAATAATAACAATAACAAGATTCCCACCAAAATATCTAAGCCTTATTTAAGAATTAAAATAGCAGATTTAAAGGCTTACGAAATAAGGCCTGAAAATTATAAGGGTACCAAATTTGTATGGCGTAAGGCTTAGAATCCTGTGTTGATGTCATCAGGCCATAAGGAGTACTCTCCCTCTGAGAGCACACCTTATTCCAAAGGTTTATTCGCCATACAAAATAAGGCCTAAACATGTATTAAAAAGTTAGGAACAGACAGAGTGAGGGCAGAACCGAAGCAGCGCTGCCAGCGTACTCCTTTTATAGAACTGATTTGTCAACAATAAGCAAAATTTTTTTGCAGGGTTATTGTAGTATGTACACATATGTATGTATGAAGGTATTTCCACGTTTGCTGATAATCATAAGTTTATGTGGGTTTGTTTGTGGTTACTGCGGTTGCTGTTGTCGGTGTTGTTGTTATTGTTCTCGCATTTGTGGCATGTGGTGATTTTTGGCGCGCATGCGTTTCATATTAATGCAATTGGAATGAACATGAAACCATTAAAAAAAACAACAAAACAACATAATTTTTTTTTTCATTTTGTATACCCAGCTGGGTTTATGACAACTACATATACTATGTATATATACACATATGTGATTAATATAATAAATATGAATTAGTTCATAGATAAAATAAAATAAAATAAAATAAAATAAAATAAAACAAAACAAAAATCATAAAATTCCACAGCTGCGTATAAAACATGCACCGAAACTTTTCTTTTTCACATAGTTTTATTTTAGATAATTTTTTATGATTTTGATCGTGGCGCATTATCTGTTGCCAATAAATGCCACAACATTGTGGTATGTTCGCGCATACAATGTTGTTAGCGATTAGTTTTATTTTCTTTATTGTTTTTACCATTTTTTGTTGTTGTGGTTTTTCTTTTTTTCGCTGCTATTTTCGGCGCAGCCACAGCGCCTATTAATGGTAATCACGACGATTCGTTCTGCCCCACCAATAAGAAAAAGAAGAAGAAGAAGTTGTTTTTAATGGAATTTACGTGATTTTGATGTTGGCCCAGCGAGCGCAGCATTCGCGGAACTAATATGCAACAACGAGCAGCAACAACAAGAACAACTACCAGCAGCAGCAGCAACAGCAGGGGCGGAAGCATGATCAGCTCGTACGGTGCCCGTACAACAACAGCAACAACACAATTATATTAAAACGCCTCCACTTGAATTGAGTATGTGATTTACATACTTAGTTTGCTGTCTTTATAGACGGCCAAGTTTTCGCACATGGATACATATGTACAAATATACATACATACATGCAACCTGTGCTTGTGAAAAGTATGCATTTACATACATGCAGACATACATACGTTCCGCCAACGTTTTGTGGTTTTTGTTTTCTTTTTCTCTTTTTTTTTTGCATGCAATCAGTTTGCAATTTTATGGTAAAAAACGAAAGTGTTGCGATGTTGCATGCAACCTAATTAAACTTTGCACATTTCCTAATTGGTATTCGTATGTATAGATATGCACATGTGCATACATATGTATGTACAAATGTATGTTAAAGTGCTCATTTGTAAAATACTCGTTCCATAATCATCAACGCCAAGCAATAACTTAGTCATTTAGTCGCCCGTTTATTTTTTTGTGCCAAATAAATACCCAACAATGCTGTCAACCAACTACTACAGCAACAATGTATACACAAGTGTATGCACTTGGCAACATGTATCTCACCATCATTCATGGCAATAAATGTTGCAGCAAATTGAGACATGATTGGAGTAGCAGAAAAGCAAAACAAACGACAGTTCAACATATGGCCGGCAAACCAATTGCATTACAAGCAACAACAATGACAACAACAACAAAAACAAAAGCAAAAGCAAAAACTTGTCGCATGCTTGCTTGCTCGCTCGTGGTGACAAATTGTCTAAGCTATGCATAATGAAAATATCAACTGCAACAAAACGATTTCATCAGCCAGACGGTCGGCCATTCGCTTGGGGATTTGTTCATTACTGATCACTTATTGATGACAAATCGCCGCTTTAGGTGTTACTTAATTTCAGCTATGTATGTCATTATGGTTGATTGAATCAATGAATGATTGGCTAATCATGTGTGGCAATATTAAGTTTGTAATTAGTTGCTGTTGTTTTTCTTTTAATTTTTCGTTGTTTTTATGTTTATAATCATTGTGCGCAGAACTCACTCTTTTTTAACACGCTTTTATTAGTTTCACCTGTATGTATGTATGTAATTTCTAGCTGCTGTCTAAATATATGCAACACATTTTACTAATGAGATTAGGTTATAACCACCGCTATGTTCCAACAGATGGCGCGCGTGTATTTATATTTTTAAAATATTCACTTATTTTACTTCTATGGCATTATTTGATCTTTCGGGGTGAGTACTTATATTTTTGTCCATGTCTTGCAAATTAGACTTCGTATTAGCAGTGTTCTTGATATTACGATATGTGCTGAACCAGAATACCTTAATCCAAGCCTTCAAAAGGCCTGTCACTTATGAGATTCTGAAGCAAAACGAAGCCGCGATGGTGGAGTGCAGAGCTGAGAACCTCTAGAAGGCAGGCTGGGAAATTTGAGCTGGCAAAAGTCGTTGAGTGCTGGAATGAGCACAAAGATATGTTGAAAATGCATAAAAGGGAAATCAAGAGAGTTGGATGGAAGAGATTCTGTGTTTCCCGCCGAAATGGTTTTTTTCTTGTAACTTTGTTATTTTACATCCGGTATTTAAAAACTATTTTGGCGATATTTCGCGGGAATAAAATTTTTTTCTTTAATCCTCTCAATATAAGCTTCAAATTTAGGGTCGGACTTTTACAACTTTACATATACTGAATTGCTTAAAAAAATTAGTTAAATAATAGCTACGTTAAATATTCGTCGTGACGTAACTTCTATGTTTATTAATTTAGTAAAACCATTTAAAGGAAATATTGTCATGAATTTTGAAGCACTTTCATTTGGCAAAACAAAGAGGATAATTCATGGACATACAAATAAGTTAGCTGACCCAACTATGTGAAAACGACTTCAGAGCTCAAAAGGACATTAGAAGGAGGTGTAGAGCTTCAAAATACGAAACTAATGACGTATCAATTTTAAAAATCGGATGATAAATAACAAAATTACAAGAAAAAAACAATTTCGGCGGTATTTCGCGGGATCAAAAAAAATTTTTTTTGTGTCCCTTAACCCTCTCAACACAAGCTTCAAATTTAGGGGCGGACTTTTACAACTTTTTTTTTCGACCCTATCTAGTGGACACCCAATTGTGTGGATTCCCTTAATATTCTTTTCGATATGCATTTTCGATGTCCATTTTCAGGTATACAAAAAGTAGAGGTAAGCTTAAATTCTATAGCTAACAAAGAACACATTAAGGAGTGATTCTTTCCGGGACTGGTTACAAAATTTTAAATTATATTATAACTTATTTTCCAATTTTAAATCGCCCAGGATTGACGGCTTAAACAGTGGGCGGGCTTAGTTAAATTTTTGGGACATGCATTAGACTGAACCTTGTCTCCATGTCGTGGAATACTTTGCGCGTGGTATTTATACCTGGGCGGATAAGCTACTTGTATTATCTTCTACGAGTAGTAGAATAGTAATATACATAACTTGACAAGGGATGACGGAAGATCGTTCCACAATACATCATAAATGTGTGAGAGCCGTTTCATGGATTTATGTAGTGAATTACTAATTTCATTTAAACAAATTCAAGTGCAAATTTTTCACAGATCTAAATGAATGAGCACACTTAAAAAGCAATTCAAAAATAGAAGAATTAAAATAATTCATAGTATTTAAAAAAGAAGCTAAAGATTCATAACTTAATGCAGACAGTCAACGACTGCAAAATGTCTAACGACAGGGTGTGCCAGAGACAAGATAAGAGAACTCGGCAGGAAATTTCATGTTTAAAAGAACTATGAGTACTCTCGACACTAAATATTGCTTTGAAAAGGGTTTAGATCGTGTATAGGATCTTAGCTTATAGAAAATCTAATGTACGCATATCTACATACATATTATATGTATATGTATAAACTAAATCTGAGGTAATTTTACTCATAATTGACTATTAATAAATCGAGTTCAAATAGAGCTCAATTATGAATAAGTTGCTGAAAGGCTCTTAATAGTTTATAAAGCGTATGTCTGAATATGGTATAAGGAATATTATAGCGGTGTATGGGAAGTGTGGCCGCTGTGGTGCAGTGGGTAGAGTGCTCGCCTGCTATGCCAGAGGTCTCGGGTTCAAACCACGGTCCGAGCCAAACACCAAAACAATTTTTCTAATTAGTAAAAATCCCAATTATTGGGTTTTTTAAGAGCAGCGGTCACCTCTCGGCAGTGGGCGGCATACCCTCCGAGAGTATTTCTGCCATGAAAAAGCTTCTCACAAAAATGCATTCGCCGTTCGGAGCCGGCATAAAACTGTAGGTCCACCCAATTAGTAGGAAAAACAAAAAGGAGCACACCTCGAATTGGGAGAGAAGCACGGCCATAAAACTCGTCAGAGTTATAATAGCGCCATTGTATTATTATATTATATTATGGGAAGTGTGGGGTAGATAGTTGAAGCTGTAAGAGCCAATTATCCAAAGAATCAAAATTCATATGAAGAGTTTATAAATTTATTACCTGTTTGAATTCTATAGCTTGATGGCAGCTTAAGAATTTAAAACACCTTGTACAAAAATGTGTAAGTACATAGATATGTATGTACAAGGTACTTATGTAACTATCCTCAAAGGTTTACAGCATGCCAAATAAAAAAAAATAAAAACAAATATTTTAAACCACCGCAACATACATATTTCTATACCGAAGGGTTGGCTCCAGTCGGAGTTATTAAAATATTTCGCAGCACTAATTTGCGTATTTGCCTTTGAACTGCTTTTAAAACGGATAAAACGAATGAAACCAAACAAAAAATGTACAGCAATCCTTCGCAGTCATAATAAATACATATAACCACATGCTTTTTATGCTTTCATTTTGCAACCCTAAATAAATATCTTTTTTTTTTTACATTGAGCATTTTTCTTTCGCTTTTAATCTGTTGGCACTCGATTTCATTGCTATCTTTTTCGTATTTATTCTCTTTGCAGAACGCCAAGGGCAAGACCACAGACAAAGTAACCGTAATAGCAGTCACAGACAAAGTCAAAGGCAAAGTCGCAATCGGAACGAAGAACAAGGGCAAGGACAAGGACAAGCGCAACAGCGACAGCAACGAACTAGACGTGGCACATTGCCATCAACATCATCATCAGCAAGCGTATCGTCCCCATCAACCCCAGCCACTAACACCAGTAATCCATCCCCAACAAGTTCGGCCGCCGCCGCTGCTGCTGCTCTTGCGCATCGAGTAGCAAATCCTTTAGACGACCCGACAACGCGACAACAAATCCAACAAATCCAGCAAGTTACACGTGAGGACGACCTTAACGAACAAATTCACTTTGCTAATCGTGTACTCTGCCGCACGCCACCGCCCGTCTACGAATCACATTCATTGCCAGCTACACCGCCACCCTCTTATACACCACACAGTGGTGTAATTGTGGGTGTTGCTGGTGCCAGTTCCAGCGCCAGTGCTGGTATCGTTATTGGGGCTGGAGTTGGAGCTGATGATGCAATAGCGGATGGTGGTGTACTATTAAATTCCAACGTCAACCGCCACACACCACCGGAAATCTGGCAGTCATATGCCACGAGTTCCCAACCACCGCTGCTGCAATGTCAACCATTTCCAATTTGCTTGGACAATAATAATGCCTCGTCCGCGGATTATGTAGAGCTTGTGCTGCCGGCAGCAGGAAATGCTAGTATTGAATATCAACAGCAACAACAACCACAACAACAGCAACAACAAACACCGCAACATCAAAGGCCACAATTAGTGGCATACAGCGAGAATGTGGCCGCCTCGCTGGTTGGAGTTGAGCAAGGTGGTGAACAAGAAATACGTTTGCAACTCAGAGAGCAACAGTTGCGCCAGCAGCAGCAACAACAACAACAATTGCGTCGACGCAGACGCTTACATTTATTACAGCAACAACGTTTATCGAATATCAACGCCGCAAGCACGGACAGCACCAGCAGCAGCAGCAACAGCAGCGCTAGTGGCAACAACAACAACAATTGCGACTTCATTCTTAGCAGCATTAGTAACAACAACAACTATCATTACGAAATTAACCACAACAACAACAACAACGGCAGTAATAATCAGCATTGCGGCAGCAGCAGCGACAGTGAAACATACGCACAATCGCCGATTGGCAGCGAGAGGCGACGTCAACGCCGTCAAGAGCGCATCAGCGGTTGTGGCTTAAGGGGTATGTAGACTGTCAATCATTTATGGGTTTACTTGTGTATATTGAAATAGATTTGCACGTTGTTGCTTGTACCAACAATTATACGGTTTAATGTTTCCCCTTAATACACCAAGTTCTTTATTCAGAATTATCACTTGTTTAATTGACTAAAAATTTATTCCGCTGCAAATGCTTTTTATTGCAACTTTTCGCGAGATCAAACTGCCACTCGTTGAACACAGCAAGTATGCCATCAACCTCCTTATTCATCTTCTTCTTAATTGGCGCCGCTGGATCTTTATTCGCTGAACAATATCGATGTCTGTGTAAAGCTCGTACAGTTTGTCATTAAATCTCCGTCGATAATAGCCCTCGCCAACACGCCAAGTTCCATAAATCTTACGAAGAACTTTTCTCTCGAATACTCCAAGTGTTGTCTCATATGATTTTGACCTCCAGCAATCTCCTTAATACTACCGGTAAATAACAATAGAAATATTTTCTAGGTTGAAGCATCTTCAATGATAGAAAAACGAAAGATCACTATCAAATATAAGCTCATGAAGTTTCCTCCGATTGTATCACGATAATGAGAATCTACACCAGACATCGACATTCTGACTCATATGAGTAAACGGGTTTAGCATAGACTCTTACTCCAATGTAGGACATACATATCTCTTTGCACCCACTAACACAATCTCTCTCAAAATTTTTTCGATCGCTGATCTACACTCTGCCTCTGCCTCACAGTTTCCGACTTCTTTTCGTTACTACTACTCACGCAGAGATCATTATATTTAGTCAGTGTCAGTATAGTAGCCACTGGCCAGGATCCTCGGCTGCTATGTCAGGGGTTGCAGAGCAAACACCAGAGTGCACTTAGGCCCGAATGTCCCATTGTGATGATTCTATAATTTTTATACTATAGAAAGATTTTTCCTTAAACAAAATCTTCCTTTATTATTTCTGAAATATGCTGAATGGATCGACTGAACTGATTGATATTGTCAACCTTAGATGAGCCGCGAAGATTCCACCTTACCAATCATATAATTAAACTTAGAGAGATAGCCGTAAAGAAATTAAGCATTCCATTCAGTCTCGGTGGTGCCTTGGACCAGTACTCACAATCTGAAGTATAAATCTCGCATATTTTATATATTCTATCCATTCCTTCTACAGACTTCGCAACTTCAGAGTTGTACTGCCGTCTAGCCTTGCACAGATGTGAAGGTTCTACAAATTTGCGTTTGGCCAGAGGCATCATCCTACATAGTTAGCTATTCTAACTCGGATGAGAAAATATGTACATATATATGTACTTAATATTTTTCACGTTTTTCTAGGCTTCAGTCCTAAAATTAACCAGACAATATTTTTAATAATAATTTCATATCTTAACCTGCTTATTTTTGCTCACTTTTAGATGCCTATTGCCCCGACTTGTTGAACGCTTGTTCACTCATTCTATACCAACAGCACGAAGCCACGTGTGAGTCCATCGATTCAAGTGATAGCTCTGCAATAAGCAATTTTACAGCTTCACCGCCACCACGCCAACGTAATAATTGCACTGCGGTAAATGTGGAAAATTCCGTAATCCGTCCAGTCGTACGCGATCGTGAAGTTGAACGATTCAGAGATCTACAACCCAGTGGTTGGGAGGTGCAAACTGGACGTGCGGTTAGTACACCTGAACTGAGACCACTACGTGTAGTCTATTGCAATCACAGTAATGATGCAGATGATGGACGACTGAATGGCGCAGTGGGCGCCGAACAAATCGAGTACCAAAGATTAATTAAACAAAATTCAACGCAACAGGACATGGGTCAGAATTTGAGTTTACGCCGACCGCGTATCTCACTGACTTGGGTATTAAGAGAGCAACAGCAACAACAAGAAAAAGAGGAAAAAGAGAAGGACAAAGATAAAGACATAGACAAAGAGAACGAAGAAGTACAAAATCCAACGAATGGCGAACCAGAACCAAATGCAACAACGCCAACAACGAAGAAACTCAGCAACGGTACAGCAGAGACACCAAATAATAATAACGGTTATGCCAATGGCACGCCGAAGCAATGCGCCGAGGTAGTGCCAACACAATTAACCACCACACCAACAACAAATACAACAACCACCACTACCACAGCAACAACCAAACGATATCGGCTCAAGCAACTGCCGGTCAACAATGATCCGCTCAACGGCTATGCCACCACGCCCACAGCGCACATGCCCGTCAATGCGTTGGCGACGCCACACAAATTCTTTAGCAATCAAAATTTGTTGGATTTCAGAGACAAATCGCGTCCACCATCGCGCGAACTGCTCTTCGTGTGTACGCCGCAGCGTTTGCCCAAGAGTTACGACACCAACGAAGCACTCTCCTTGGCCAAAAAGCGCAATGAGATACGTAAGAGGCTTGCTGCCAAGATGGCGACAGCGGCGGCATTGCACACGCAAGCGAACCACGGTGGCTGTGGCGGTGGTGATGGCGCGGGCGGTGGCAGACCCAATGCGGATGGCGCTGAGGCAACGCCATCACTTAAACTCAACGGCTGTGGATCGGTAGCAGCGTCCGCCACTATCTCGACAATTGTGCTGGAGAAAGACGAATTGAAGTCGCTGAAGGGCACCTACTCGGAGCCGAGTTTGATTGCGGCATCGGAGGGCCATCAGCGGCGACATCGTCATCGCAAGCGGCGCGAACGTCATCGTGGTGTACCACCAAAGTTTGGCTATGAAATCAATAATGTTGAAGACTTTCTGTCCAAATGCTCGCTGGCGGCACCCGGCAATATTCCCGTCGTGCTATCGACAGCGACCACGCTCTACCAAACGCGGCCGGGTCAACCGCAAACCGAAATACCACTGCCGCTGGGCATGGTTGTGAATGCAGTGTTTAAAAACCAAAATTGGTTATATGTACAAACGCCACACGCCGAGGAGGGCTACGTTGGCTACGCGTGCTGCCTGCCGCTGGGCATACTGCCGCCGAGTGTACGCGGTGGTGGTGCTGGCGGTGGTGCCGGCACGCACAACAGCGGCAAATCGGCGCCCTGTTGGGAGTCGCAGGGCGACATCTTTCCACGTCCCGGCGGCAACATGACCGATTCGGAGAAGGAGATGCGCTTGCGTGGCGGTACACGTTCGGATGGCGCGCGCACACCGCGCGGCAAACGCGACAATGCAATCGGCATTGATGTGGACGCGGTCAATGGTAATGCGTCGGTGATTTCGGCATCTGCTGCCTCAACGTGCAGCGTCGAACATCAGGTGGATCGTTTGTATTTGCGTGCGGCGTCACAGCCGCGACTAGTCGAAAAGGCGTACGCGCAGTTGAAATCAACCAAACAGGCGGCGTTGGCGCTGCGCAATGGTGGTGGTGTTGTTGTTGCCGCTGCTGGTGCTGGCGGTGGCGGTGGCGTTGGCGTCAATGATGAATATGTTACGCTACAGCAGCAACAACAAAAATCCAAATTGCATTTGCAAAAGCATTTACAGCAACAACAACAATTGCAGCAACTGCACGCCAAGCAGCTCATAACGAATGGTGGCCCGTACATAACCAACGGTCACAATGGGCAGCATCTTCATCCAAAGAATGCGAACATTTCCGCAGCGTTGAGTTGCGCGACGGCGGCCAGCGTAGCATCGATGTCTTTGT
Source organism: Urophora cardui (assembly GCA_960531455.1). Classification (NCBI taxonomy): domain Eukaryota; kingdom Metazoa; phylum Arthropoda; class Insecta; order Diptera; family Tephritidae; genus Urophora; species Urophora cardui. The sequence goes on from OY482673.1 coordinate 14,996,373, forward strand.
CGGCATCGGTGGCATCGCAAAATGAGGACTGCACGTCCGCCACAGCACCAGCCAATGGCAGCCACGTACAAAATGCGAATCTGCTACACCAGCCGACTCAACAAGCGCAACAACCGCATCACGTCAGCGTTCTGCATCACATGATGAACAGTCGGAAACAGCATGGACTGCGCCAGACGCTGGTCGCCATCAACACCGACTACACCACCGATAGCATTGTGCTGCACAAAGGTGAAATCGTGACGCTATGCGAGTGTCGCCAATCCAAAGATCACCGCCAATGGTTCTATGTGCGTACGCGCGACGGCCGCGAGGGCTACATACCGGCTGAGGTGGCCGGTCATGGTTATTTGTAGGCGTGTGTGCGCACCTTTTTTGCATACTAATCATTACAACAACAAACACAACAAAAAAGTAAGATTTTCTCTAATTGTCAGTTGCACACTCATTCCAGTCGCTTAGTTTGTAGCAGCCACTTTTATTATAGAAAAACTAAACGCAACTTTAAATTATTATAAATAAATAATATTTATTAAATATCAATTACATATATTTAAACAAAATAAATAAACAAAAACAAAAAACGAATTTTAGCAACAAAAGTTGAGCAAGTGAAGTTTTGGCTGGTTTTAAAAAACCATTTAATTAAGCTACATATTTATAAAAAAAAATCAGTGTTATATGTACTTTGAGTATAAAAAAAAATAAAAACAAAACCACTGTTTGTATGTTTGTGTATGATCTTTAATGAAAATTGTAATAAGTAAAAAGCTGTTTAATAAAATAAAAATAAAGGCAAAAATTAAAATAATAGAAAATAAATTAGCGCTCCATCACAATAATATTAAAATGCTAAAAGGTCTTACTTTATTTTTCACTTTCGATATGCGGTAAGTACTTAGCAACTTAGCAGCATTGTCTTTTAAAAAATGCTTTACTGGAACTTCCCGAATTGAAGGTAATGAACTATGGTCATATCTCCTTACTCAAGACCATTTCAAATCACCAATCGGATTATCGCTTACCGATAGAAATTTTTAAAAGGAATTATGAAATAGTAATTCCAGACAGAGACCATTGGACCAGGAGTCCTCCGCTACCGAAAAACGCTATCCACCTCTACACCGATGAATCTAAGCTTAATGATCGGGTGGGAGGAGGAGTCTATTCAGCGGACGGGGGGCTAAAAATCTCATTTCGCTTACCTGACCACTGCACTGTCTTCCAGGCTGAGGTAGCGGCGATAAAGGAGACGCTTGAGTCCTTCTCAAAGCAAAGAACAGCGAATGTAAAGACGTTTACATCTTCTCAGACAGCCAGTCTGCACTGAAACGCTTGGTACGGTCATATCTTAATCCAGAAATGTGGAAAATTGCCGCAGATCTCTAATGGAGATGACTGAGCAGTTTGCCTTTCACCTTGTATGGGTGCTTGGACGCTGTAATATTTAGGGAAGCTAGATTAGATTAGATTGAGGATTGTACTGCGACCAAGGTCTATTGTACCCTCTCCTTGATCACATTATCTCGTCCAGCCCGAGCTCCTCCAGAAATCAAAGCATATCGCTCGGCTTAAGAGACTAAATGTGCCGCTGACTTGGCCAAGGCGAGCCTAGGAATCTTTCATGCTTTCTTGCAATGGCATCGCATTCGACCAGTATATGCTCTGCAGACTCATCTTCTCTGTCACAGAAGCGACATAGACTGCTTGACAGGATACCTAGCCTATTCATATGATTCCTAAGCCTGCAGTGTCCTGTGAGAATTCCTGTCAGCATTCTCAATTTATTCTTAGAGAGGTTCCGAAGCCCTAACATTGAGGGAAACGAGATGGCTGACGAACTTGTTAGAGGGGGCACATCCGCTCCATTTTCGCTGTCGCGGAAGGGTCTAGCTATGCCGTTCGCTACCAACAAGCTTATCTGAAGGTGTTCTACTTCAAAGAAGCAAATGACAGGCCGCATAGTCTGAGTACTTGTCAACCATACTACTCTCACTCGGAAGATCTGAGCTTGCACTAATAACAGAGCTAATAAGAGGCCATACAGTCTTTGGGAAGCATGCAGAAATAATGAAATCATGCATATAACGATTTCTGTGGGGCTTATGAGGACGAAGAGGAGCCGAAATAGTAAAACACCTGCTGTGCGATTTCGCAGCACTACGAAGGAGGCGGCTAAGGCACTTAGGAGCCAACTAATTTAGGGAACTAGGAGGTCTAGTAACATTGGAATTAAAAAAAATTCTAAAATTTGTAGAGTCCACACGATGGTTCAAGTAGGGGGTCTTCGGATCCACGTGGTATCAAAATAGCACCTTCGGGGCCAAATGTGCTGTGTGGGAACTAGAAGCCACTGCCACTTAATCTAACCTATCAGGTACATTGGGCTGTGGTGCAGTGGGTAGAGTGTTCGCCTGCTATGCCAGAGGTCCCCGGTTCAAACCACGGTCCGAGCAAAACACCAAAACAATTTTTGTAATTTGTAAAAATCCAATTATTGGGTTTTTTGAGAGCAGCGATCACCTCTCCGCAGTGGGCGGCATACCCTCCGAGTGTATTTCTGCCATGAAAATGCTTCTCAAAAAAATGCATTCGCCGTTCGGAGCCGGCATGAAACTGTAGGTCCACCCAATTAGTACTCTGAAAAAAAATACCCGTAGTTAAACCAACAACTTTCACTGTTGAATCTCCGTCTTTGATTCTACAGCAAAAGTATTTGTTTTTACAGCAAAGTTTTTGATCCAACAATTTATTCAAAAACGGGCGTTGTTGATTCAAAAACTTGCTTGCCTTTAAAAAATTTTTTGTGAGAAAAGCAACAAAAAAATAACGATGGAGAGAAGGGGTATGTTCAGAAACGCAGCATGAAGCGCAACAGCGGCAGTAATTATTTTTTTGATGATTGTGATGAGCGACGCTGCATGCAAAATTTACGTTTATGAACGCTCTGCTTGTACTACAAAATCATAATGCGCTTCAAACTGAGTTTCTGAACAAAGCCAAGATGAAGAGAAAAATCCAAAAAAAAAGTTTATTTTTAGCAACAATTTTCTCCCCGTTGTTGATTTAAAGGCAAAAGTATTTGACCCAACAGTTTCCGTTGTAAACAAAACTAATGAGAACAAATTTTTATAAATTTTGTTTTTACAATGATTCAAATAATTCATGGATTCCTTTTTAGGAAATGGAAGTATAAATAGGTTACTATAAGTCAATATAATGTTGAATGTTCCACTATGTGATGATTGGATAGAATTTCAGGTTGATGTCATGGTTCGAATCCGGAGGAGAATATAAAATAAAGAAGAAAAATCAGAATAAGAAATAAAGATAGCAACCAGTAAATGATAAGAAGGAGAGAAGAATAGAAGAACAAGCGGAGGCTACATATTTGCAGTTGGGACCCGGGCGGAGAGAAGATGAAGAGTCAAATGCAAACAAAAATTTATTTTTAGGTGAAAATTTTTTCCAACAATCTCCGTTATTGACTTAAATCAACAACGCTCGCACCTTTGAAACAACAACGGAGCGTTGTTGGGCACATTTCAACTGCGGAAAGTAGTTGATTTAACAGCGAAAGTCTTTAGATTTACAACGTTTTTTTTTTCAGAGTAGGAAAAACAAAAAGGAGCACCTCGAATTGGGAGAGCTCGGCCATAAAACTCGTCAGAGTTATAATAGAGCCATTGTATTATATTATTATTATAACACAGGCACATTGAAACATACCGGGCAACGAGAACTTGTAAGAGGGACTATTAGATCTGGCACGCGTTAGTCATCCTAGAAGAGATTGTTGCACAATTCGAGAAACTTGGGTGGGCAGAAGGCACAAACATGTAAAAATTCGTCGGAAAAAATTATGATGAGTGCAGCGCTATCATTTCTCAAAAATTCTAACCTACAATATTGTAAAATAGCACTCTACAACATCGATAAAATTCCGACTTTACAATTAGTTGATTAAAATAAAAACTAAAAATAATATTCCAGCTCTCTTTCTACGCTAAAATTACATGGATAAAGAGTTAGATTTGTATAAACGCATTTACTCTTATTGGACAGCAATTCGCAGAGTACGTTGCAAAATTTTGCAAACATTTCATTTCATTTGGAAGCATAAATGAATGTCGAGTATTTTGCGCTAATAATTACATACCGTTTTCTCAATTGGAAATAATAGCAAATTTAGTCTTTTTGAAAAATTCATATTTATTGAAATATAATTTATTATTGTATGTTATTACATACACTTCGAAAACGAATTCCATTTTAATTTAACTGATTTAAAATACATTTCTCTTAGCTGTGTTCTTAATATGTTGCAACATACATATCTAATATAAGATAGACTGATATCATCGACATAAACAATTAAATGCTATAAATTTATGAAATTTAACTGCAAAACGGTTAAATGTTTTTTTTTATAATTTTGTTTAATGTTTATTACTTTATTTATGTATATATAATTTTTTTTATTGAAAATGCTCTGCACACTTATTTAATGCTAAGCAGTTTCTTGTTACTAAATATATTCTTAATACACATAGTATTCAATTTTATGTATATAAATGATTTTTTTTTATTTATTTTTAAAAAGATATTAAATACGTTTACTTATATATTTAAAAATGTTTTTAAATTTGGCAATTTCAGTGTTTTAAAACTCGTATGTGATATCAAATACACATTTAATTACACCAAACTTCATTTATAAATTAAAAACCAATTAAAATCATAAAAAGTGTATAATTTTTAAAATTTTATTTCATTTATTTTTTTTTATATATTTTGTTCTTTTATCTCAAAAATATGTTTATTGTTTTGCAATTAGTTGTTTATTTCGCTTTAACGTTTTTAATGTTTAACATTTTTTCGTGTTTGTTTTGTTTTATTAATTTTAATTATTGCTTCAGCTCACTCTCTGACTTATGCTTTATATGTATATATATTAAGTTTAATAAATGTAATTGTAGTTCTCAATATTCGTACGCATGTATTTATGTAACTGTATAAATAAATATATTTATTTTTCTTTTAATATTTCTTGTAATACGTTAAATAATTGCAAAATATTTTTCTTATGCAAACATTATTTTTATAAATTTTTGTTTTTATTTATACAATTCGTTTACATAACGGGAAGAGGTACATGCTTAATTTATTGACTAAATACAACATTTATATATAAGAATTTATGCTAATGCTTTGATTTGTAATGGCAGAAAATTGAGCAAAACTTTTTAAACAATTTTTGAAGCAATATTTGGTAGTTTTAGTTGAAATTTCCGTTTAAAAATGCCTCAGAAGACAGTGTAAAAGTTTATAAGATAAGAAGTCTAATGCGTTTAGACACTAGTATCAACTTCTACATTTAAAATGTGCTGAGCTCAATTGCGAACTGAAAATCTTTGAAATAGACTGTATTCGGCAGTGTGCGGTAAACCTACCAAGCTAAGAATTTCTAGAATTTAAAAGTTTACCACAAAAAAATGCACAACACTCTGAGTCGCTTTACCTTAACTTTAGTACGTATCGAAACTCGTCCTTAAAACTGCTTAGCGAATTATAATGTGCTATAAAATATATTCACCCTTATTACGGTTGTCGTCGTCGACACTCACTCGACGCTGTCGGCGACGACCTATCAAAATCGGTATTACGTATGGTAAAGTCGATAACTTGTGACAACTATCGAAACATATTTGGTATCAGCTAAGTCGACGTCGACGGTCACTCGTTGCCATTTTCGTCGACGCGCTGTTTAATGGTGACAAGAAGAAAATTTAGTATGTATGCATTTTTGTTTTTAAAATTTTATTACGGGAGTGTTAAAATTAGTAGAACTAACATCCGCAGAATATTTCCTGCGTTTTATTGAAAAATTCCCACTAGTTTAAAAATAAATTCGGTGAGCGCACATACCGAAGCCGACCCAAAGGTTTTCAATGGGGTATGATACCAACTAATCTTTTACAACATTGAGAAGCAATCACCATTAAATTGAATGCCTTGGCACCTCCTTTAAGAAAGATTGAGGAGAAAACTAATTTATTAAATATTTATGTACATACATACATATGTATATATGTATTTCAACTAAAATATTTTTTCTTTTATTTATTAATTACTCGAGCACTTCATTGCTATGTTCATCGCTAAAACTTGATGAATCATATGCAAAATACATTTATTATAAAGAAATAAATTATCTAAATAGCACAGATTAAAAATACGGAAAAAAATGCGCACAGATTCTAAATAAAATCAAACAGCTAGTGCAGAAATTATAGTGATGGTACTTTCGTGATTCGGTTTACCGATAAACAGTCTACGTCGTCTCAATACGCTTAGCTAATACCGATTTTGCGTCGATGTGACGACGACGTCGAGACGACGTGATGTCGACTGAAAAGTGACAACGACGTCGACGACGACAACCGTAATAAGGGTGAATATTTTTATAATCGACACAGCTAAAACGATTTGTTAAGCTGTTTTTCGAAATTCTTTAGTTTTACCGTATTTATGTTATGCAAAAAAATCGTTTTCTTCCGTTCGCTTATCGGTACTTCATTCAGATCAATTACATGTGCATGCAAGTAAGTAATTTACTTATTTAGAATAAAACTTAAAAAATTAGTATCACTTAATTATGAAAATATTAACTATGTAATTACAAATTGAGCATGAGCAGTCTGCTGACACACACTACGCAAACGAGATGTGTATGTATAAGAATTTCATACAAATTATTAGCCTATACAAATTTTATTAGTATTAGGAAAGAAAATTTTTAGTTGTAAAAAGAAATTAAGCAGAGAAATGATAAAATAAATAAAAAAAAAAATAAATTAAATACAAAATTAAAAAAAAAAAACAAAGAAAGAAATAGAAAAAAACAATAGACAAAATAAAATAAAAATTGAAACAAAAAATAAAATAAATTATAAAATAATAAAAAAAAAAAAAAATTAAAAATATAAAAACGACAAAATAAAATAAAAATTGAAAAAACAAAAAAAAATAAAAATAAACCAATAGACAATATAAAAATTAAAACAAACAAAATATAAAAAACAAGCAATAAACAAAATATTAAAATTAAAACAAAAAAGAAACAAAAAAATCGAAAAAAAAATATTAATAATAAAAAAAGCGAAAAGCAAATATTAAACAAAAAAGAAAACTGTATAGCGTATGTGTTTTCACGCTCGCAAATTATATTTCATAGTTTACGTAAGCGTTGAGTACAAATACACCTACACTAAAATTATTCGCTGATACGTAAATGTAAATACATACATACATATATACTACTTATAGTAGTACAATCTTCATTTCTGTATAGCAGTTCTAAAGAGAAAATATACAAATATAGTAGGTTATAAAATAAATATTAAACAAATTTAAGAAATATATTTGCATATGAAATATTTACAGCAACAAAGAAAAAATGTTTACATAGTGATTATTCCGCGTTATTTTGCATTATCGTTATATTAAAAAGAAAATTAAATGAAAAATAAAAAAAAATTAAAATTAAAAATAATTGAAAATTTGGGATAGCGGAAAAAATTATAATAAAAATATAGAAAAACCAAAATTTAAAAAATGTAAGAACAAAAATTAAAAAAAGTAAATAAAAAATTATATAAAAAATATAATAAACCCAATAAACACAAAAGCGAGGATGATATCGTGGCGAATTCGAGATGAATTCGCGGAGGTGAATGTAATTTTTCGGACTTGTATCGAGTTCGAGATGGACTCGAGAAAAATCAATTATCGCAATAGCATTAATTAATTTTATTAAATCTTGCTTTACACGAAGAAATTCCCTGTTGGACTTTAATTTACCATTTAAAACTCTACTCAAGCGACTGAAAAGCTCGGATGATATCGTGGCGAATTCGAGGCGGATTCGCAGAAGAAGCTTTTCTAGAATGTATTCGCCAATGAGCCTAAATCTCGAATCGCCAACGATCCGAGAATATAAAAATGAGGGGTGACTCGCCTGGGAATTCGGATTCGCCGATCTATTGTCGCGAACTATCGCCGCGATAATATAATCAGAGAAGCGAACTCGTCTCGAATTCGAGGCAAATCCGTTGTGTTTATTGGGAAAATAAGGGATAAAGCGAGTGAAAAAAAAATTAATTAAATAAAAAAATTAAAATAAAAAAAATCAAAATGAAAAAAAAAATGAAATACAAAAACCTAAATAAAAATAAAAAACAAAAATATATACAAAAAAGAAAAACAAATAAAGGTGAGTTAAAGTGAAAAAAAAAATTTAATTAAATAAAAAAAATTGTTAAAAATAAAACAGAAATTAAAAAAAAAACAAAAAACTAAATAAATGATGAATAAAAAATTAATAAAAATTTGTATACATATGTATGTACAAAAATAAAAAAAAAAATAAAAAAAAAAACAAAAAACTAAATATAAATAAAAAAATAAATAAAAAAGTATATACAAAAATAAAAAAGTATATACAAAAATAAAAAAATATATATGTACAAAAATAAAAATAAAAATGAAAAAACAAAAAAATAACTAAAACCGAAAATGAAAAAATATTTAAATAAAAGACTGCAAGGGATTCCAACAACAACGCTCCAAAACGTGCGAATTTGATTAAAGAAGAAAAATCACCGAGAGCATTTCCTCTGTCTATTACTTATTTCTTGTAAATTTGAGTGGCATCAAAATGCTCACCAATGATTGCATTGCATTCAATTAGACAATGTATTAAATTAATTAATAAATGTATTAAATAAATATATGTATAAAAAATTTATACAAAAAATAAAATACAATTACAATTACACAAAATATGCTATTGCTTCTCAAAATGAGCGTCAGCCTTCGACCACACAAATGTTTCGCGTTTTATATAAGCGCTGGCTGGAAGCTGGCGGCTGCAACTCAACAACCCATCAACATTTATACTGCATTGTTTTGCTCGCCTGGACTGGAACTTGGTGAGACAGTCGATGCATTACCACATGTACTATCGCTTCTGGCATCGTCCGTTGTTGCATTCGCTTCAGTTAGCTGTAGTTGCTTTGCAAGTGCTACCATTGATGTGGAAGCTACTTCCTCCTCCTCAGCAGCTCCCTCTGTGGCGGCTGCATCATCTGCACGCGCAGTAATCGTATTCTCATACAGCGACGAAGATGGTGATGTGGTCGTTGTTGTTGCATTACCATTTGGTATTGTCGTTGGTTTTGGTGTTGTAGTATCCAAGAAGAGACTCAACGATTTCAAATTGCTTGGCTTCTCTTCATCGGTTTGGATATTGAGCATTGTATCGTTCATGCGATGGTAATGTGGCTTTTGTGATGTACTCGGACGTGAATAGTCCAAATGATCGTATTCGTCTGTAGAATGTAAAATGTAGAAGGAATTGGAATGGAAAATAATTGGCAAATATTTTTGTACATTTAGATTGAAAATAATTAAGAAAAGCGCAAACAATGAACGATTGGAAAGAATAAACAAATAACAGCAAATTTCTAAAAACAAAACAAATACGTTATTAGCGGTGCTTTTGATATTTGAAGGCGAATTCTTCATACATACATACATGAGTAACTACATAAGCAGCTGTGTAATGGAGGCTCAAAAGCTGGCGATATGTAACGAAATTGTTGTGAATTGTGTTTAAGAAATTTTCTACTTTGCTAAGAATTTTTATATAAAGATTGTGTCTAAAGAAAAAAGTTACTTAATAAATAATCGGTAAAGCCGGGTTGTGATGAGAATAATTTTTAAATACTAGGGCTAGTTTAGGTTACATTGGCTGTGGTCTGAAGACCCCTCACATAGACCACATATGGTTCTTAGAGTTACCAACATACAGGAAGCATTATGTTATTATATTACACTCGGAATGCAGGTCTTCGCAAGTTTTAATATGTTTTGAATTTCCCGGTTCGCTATGCTCTCTAGAGACGTGAGGGCTAAATCATATACATAAATTGATCAAGACTTCTAAGCTTGATAAGTTGCTGAATTTATTAGACACTCTTCAGAACTTCTGGGCATTGCTTATGCCCTTACAACAACAACACCAGCTAAATGGCAAAGGTATTATAAGACAATCTCTCGACACCTACTCGAGTATTGTTCCTAAAGGATCAGTGTCTCAAGGACCTTCAAAGATTTTGTAGCTTCAATAACCAACGAAGGATGTCACCTTTTAAAAAATTGGTTCATAAAACATTATTTAAAGCGATTTTTTTAGTTTAGAGTATGACTAGCAAATGCCCGTACCGCTTAGCAGCGACCAAAAATGTTTTTTATGTTATAATGAGTCGTTCCTTTATCTTTATAATAATACTAGCAAATACCCGTTGCTTCGCAATGACGAATAATAGGTAATCCAAGTCAAGTTAGGTCAGGTTAAGTCAATTCAAGTCAAGTCAAGTTAGATCAGGTTAAGTCAAGTGAAGTCAAGTCAAGTCAAGTTAGGCCAGGTTAAGTCAAGTCAAACCAAGCCAAGCCAATTCAAGTCAAGTCAAATCAAGCCAAGTCAAGTCAAGTCAAGTCAAGTCAAGTCAAGTCAAGTCAAGTCAAGTCAAGTCAAGTCAAGTCAAGTCAAGTCAAGTCAAGTCAAGTCAAGTCAAGTCAAGTCAAGTCAAGTCAAGTCAAATCTAGTCAAGTCAAGTCAAGTCAAGTCAAGTCAAGTCAAGTCAAGTCAAGTCAGGTTAAGTTAAGTTATTCCGGGGTTATCTGGGTCCACTTGATGACCTGGTCTAGACATCACTATGAAAATAGCTGTATGTTGAAGCCGTTCCCAACACATTTCATTTGAAACCAATATCGATCGAAAACATCCGGGTCGGCATTTTGACCCATATCTGGGGACCCGGCTTAGGAATCACAATTAAAGAGTTTTGTGTTGAAGTCCTGATCAAGGCCATTCATTCGATACCAATATTGCTCAGAAACATTCCGGGCCACCCGGATCTTTGTTTTCACCCTAATCTGGAGGCCCGGCCTAGGAATTATTATGAATAGAGCTCCATGTAAAATCCCTGTTCAAAACCTTTCATTTTATGCCAATATTGCTCAGAAACATTCCGGGTTAATCCGGGGTCACATTTTGACCCATTTTTGGGTCCCCGGCCTAGGCATCAGAAATAAAATAGTTCTATGCCGAATTCCTCATCAAGACCTTTCATTTGGTACCAATATCGCTCAGAAATATTCGAGGGTCATTCGGTCCACCTGTTGACCCTTATCTGGAGACCCGGCCTAGGCATCACAATTAAAAGAGCTCTATATTGAAGTCCAGATCAAGACCTTCCATTCGATATCAATATCGCTCAGACACATTCCGGGCCACCCGGTTCCACGTTTTGACCCATATCAGAAGACCCGTCATGGAAATCACAATGAAAATAGGTCTGTATTAAAGCCCTGCTCAATACCTTTAATTTCATACTAATATCGTTCAACCACATTCCGGAGTAATCCGGGTTCACATTTTAGCCCATACCTGGGGAGAATGTCGAGGCATCACAATGAAAATAACTCTATGTTGAAGTCCTGCTCAACACCTTTCATTTGATACCAATATCGCACGTGTAGGTACAGGCGTTCTTGAGTTATAGCATAGTATGCATGTGAAAACATGTTTTTGATTGCCACCGAAACAAACAACAAACCGTGCAAAAACAAACATATGAGTCGCCTACGCTGCGCTGCCTGGCACGACTGCGACGCCTCCACTGAACACGGTAAATGACCAAACGAATATGTCTATGCTTGCGCTTTTTCGAGTTTTTCGAAATTTAAAACCGGGAAAAAGGTATTAAAGTCTTAGAAATGCGCAAAAAAAGTACATGGTTGTCGAGAATTTACCATTTGTGACATATTAAAAAAAGAATTATTAAAAACGGTCCAGTACTTTTTGAGTTATTGCGTTACATACATTTTCCATACATTCAATTTTATATAATTAGTATTGTGACGAATATAATCGGTTCAACTCACATCACTAATAATGACTGAACACACCTCTAAGGAAACTGCCAGAATAAGAAGAAGAGACCAGATAATTTCCAGTGTTGCCAGAATTTTCCAGATTGCGTTTGACAGACTATATAAGGCGGCGAGCAGGCGCTCCGCAGTCAGTCGTAACTTAACCGTATAAGTGTTAACATCAAGTCAAGTAAAACAAGTGTAGACTTTTTAGTCGTGAAATAAAGCGGTGTGAATTAAGAAGTAAATAAAGACTTTTATTTAACAATTCAGCGATACGAACCCGATAGAAATAATCGAGCTATCGACAAATACGTAACAGTATAGATAATACACTGGCGCTATTATAACTCTGACGAGTTTTATGGTCGAGCTTCTCTCCCAATTCGAGGTGTGCTAACTTTGGTTTTTGCTACTAATTGGGTGGACCTACAGTTTTATGCCGGCTCCTAATGGCGAAAGCATTTTTTGTGAGAATCTTTTTCATGGCAGAAATACACTCGGAGGGTATGTCGCCCACTGCCGAGAGGTGACCGCTTTTTCTAAAAATCCAATAATTGGATTTTAATTAATTGGAAAAATTTTTTTGATATTTGTCCGGACTGAGGATTGAACCCGAGACCTCTGGTATAGCAGGCGAGCACTCTATCCACTGCACCACAGCGGCCACTACCTTTACCTTTTCCTGTGCCTTTATCTTTATAATATAATAATACAATGGCGCTATTATAACTCTGACGAGTTTTATGGCCGAGCTTCTCTCCCAATTCGAGGTGTGCTCCTTTTTGTTTTTCCTACTAATATCTTTACCTTTAGCTTTACCTTTACCTTTACGAACCATAAATACGGATTTTCTGAATATCCCTGCTTCAGCGCCACCTAGCGGGTGAAATTTTTATAACCGAGTTCTTAATTAAATAAAAAACACGTGTCAAAAACGAACAGAATCGGAACATAAAAACCGATTTCGCAAATATAGCGACTCCAGCTCCATCTACAGCCTATGTTGAGAGGGCTTATCCAAAGAATAAACTCGAAATTTGACAAAAAACCGTTCAATTATATATATATACATATATAGATTATTAATCTTGTCAAATAGAGAAATTCATTGTGAAAAGATTGCCACTTATTTTATAAAAGCTTATTTCTAAATCAAGAAGCTCAACAAAAAAAAAAAACTATGTACATACTTTGCAAATTGTGTATAAACGTAAATATTTCATGCTACAAAATTGTTGCCAACTAATACTTAGTGCACACAAAACAAATTTTACCCAAAACGTATGCAAGAAAAAGTTTTAAAAACGCTTAAAAACTTTGCAAAAACAATTAATTGATTGACAATAATTTTAAGTACGCACACCACACCACATATTCTTCGCTTGCATTTGCTTTCTTACCCTCAGGAAATAGTTTCTTGTGATACATTTTGACTTTAAGCATTTTTTTTTTTGGTTTGACGTTTTGGTGTTTGAGCGTAGATTGCATGTTAAAATTAAAAAAAAAAATTAATGAATAGTAATAAAACCTGTAAATGCGATGCAGTGTACTTTGCAGCATGGCAATAGATAATATTAGGTACATTAAAATACATATATATTTAAAAATTTATTTTGTACTTACCAAGATTATTATAACCCTCTTTCTGCTTAATCTCATCGTAAACATGCTCCACTTTTAAAGGCTCCTCATACTGATGCAAAATATTTGGATTGGTGAGATCTGCATTTAAATTTTTGGCAAGCATATCATGTGTAAAGTTAACGGAATATGTAGCAGCTAAGGGGAAGTGAGTGAAAAATGTTGCAGTTATTTCAAACAAAAATTTAAAGCTGTAACTAATAAAAGCAAAAAGTTTAAACTCACAATCAGTGCTGGCATTCGATTTATCGGCATACACCAGACCACGATCGAAATTATTGACCTTCGGACGTATATTGTTAAGTAAACGTTGTTGTTGCTGTTGCTCTGGAAAGCCATAAACTGGATTATCGAAATTGTGACGATCTCCCCATGCCTGACTTGGATCGCTTATATATTGTACATGTTGTATTTCCGTTTTCAAATTTGACACACGTCGACGATAATGAAAGACGACTGCAATAATAATGCCAAGGAGCAGCAGGAATATGAATGAGCCCCAAGCAATGGCCGAACGACTGGCTGTAGAATATAAATCGTTAAGGTGTATAAATTTACCATTTTTTGCTTTAGAAGTGGAGTATATGTAATTGCGTAAGATACTTACAACCAACTTGTGCCTCTTGTATGCGTTCCTCAGCCGCTAGCATGTCACAATTCTCGCCAGTAAAACCTTTGCGACAAACGCAACCGACGGCAACGTGACAAACGAAATTTTGCGAGGGGCATTCGCATTGGGTGATGCAGTGCTTGCCGTAGAAGCCCTCTGGACACACTGTAAGCGAGAGTAATGGAAATTAGCAAGAGATTATTAAATAAAGTATATCCACGTGCTCATGCCAACATGTATGCGAAACAGTCAGAGTACACATTACGTCTTACCTTCCTCACAACGCGTGCCCATCCAGCCAGCTGGACATACACAAAAACCATCATTCTTGCGACAAGTGCCACCATTTTGACAACGGCAATGCTGCGCACAATTCGGTCCATAATATTCATCCGGACAGGAGGTATTACAATTAGCGCCAGTCCAACCAGGCAAACACAAGCACTGACCCGAAACATGATTACATTCGCCACCATTTTCGCAATGACATTTATTCTTGCAGCCCAAACCGAAATAACCACTCGGGCATGGATGCTTACAAGTTAAGCCTATATAGCCGGGGCGACACACCATTTCGCCGGTAATGTGATCGCAACTGGTGTTATCTGTGCGGAGCGTGAAAAAGGAAGAAAGTGTATAAGCATTAATTAATAAGCAAATAAAGTTTCGCCAAACTTACTCTGCGCTGAAGCGGGGCAACGTTCTCTGCAACCCACGCCAAAGAAACCATGCGGGCACGGCTCTGAACAATCCAAACCAGTCCAACCAGCCGAACAAATGCACTGACCACTATCCGGATCGCAGGATGAGTTATTCAAGCATCTGCAAACTTGATCACAATTTTCACCATAATAACCCGTTGGACAATTTGTTTCGCAATGTACACCTTTTTTTTTAACATTTCATAGCCATAACAATATAAATTTTACCATGCAATTAAGCAACCAACGTAACAAAACGTAAAACGCAACATAAAATCGGGAAACGGAAAAAATAGGAAAAAACACAAATTAACAATAATAAAAGAATATAAATATTTGGAATTTTTGCTTGGTGAATAAATGAATTGAGGATGAAGTGAGGGGCATAAAATTTGCATGTGATATGTGTGTGAGAGTGATGTGTGGGAGAAAGAGAGAGAAAGAGAGATATGTATATGCAGATAGATGGTATCAGACACTTCTAGCAATACTAAAAACAAGTTCGACCTGACCATACTGGGAAACCCGCTCCTTGATGCATCTCAGTAAAAAGATGCTTAACCCCTCAAAAAGTTTGTTGCCAAATGGCTACAGGATGCATTGAAGGGTTAAAGAATTAGTATTACTAGCCGCTTATACGTTAAATTAGGCAGCCAATTTATAAGCTAATTTGATGTAATGTGGAACGAATTTCCATCATCACTTGTCAAGTTTAATTTGGCTATAAACCGGTTTCGGTGATGTGCCATCTCCAGTATCTTGTTTCGTTTTAGTTATGTTCATAAACGAGCTTAATACTTAGACCGTTAAGAACGGTTCAGCAAATTGAAGGCCTAATTGAGCTTTATTTACCATACAAAAACTCAATTTATTAATAGTCTATTAAGAATAAATTGACCTACAAATTGAGCAGTCCTTTTTAGCTTCTACTTTAAAGCGCTGCAAAAGTGATTGACTGGGTTAAAATATTTAATTGTGTATTCAATCAATTTTGTATTGGTTAAATAAATGATGCAGTTGTCTCTTTGCCTCTTTGTCTCTTTCCCTATCTCTCTCTCTCTCTCTCCCCTCGGCCATCGCTTTCATTCTCCACAAGACACCCAAACAAAAAAACCTACCTCCCCAACCTTGCTTGCAAACGCACTTGCCCGTCGCTGCATCACAAGCAATCGTATTATTTGCATCACACTCACATTGCAACTCACAGCCCAGACCAAAGGTGAACGCCTCACATTTCTGCTCACACTTCTCACCCGTCCAGCCGGGCGCACAGGTGCATGTGCCATTGATTGGATTGCATGCAGCATTATTTAGACATTCACATTTAAATTTACAATTTTCACCATAATAATTCAAATCGCACGGACGATCACATTTGATATTACGCCAACCGGCCGTACAGCTGCACTGACCCGTCTCCGGCGAACAGGCGGCACCATTTTCGCATTCACACTTCTGTGCGCAATCCTGTCCGTAACGACCGGCCGGACAGCCCTCCTGACAGCGTTCACCCTGAAAGCCAGGCGCACAAATGCACGTGCCATTGATGGGTGAGCAACGTGCATAATTCGCACAATCACAATTCAGCTCACAATTCGGTCCGTATTTGAGGAATGGGCAGGGACGATTACATTGCGCTCCGCTCCAGCCGTTCTCACAGAAACACTTGCCCGTTTCGGGATGACAGAGATGCGTGTTGATCGCCTCACAATCGCATGTCTTATTGCAATCCTCGCCGTATTTGTCGTAGGCGCATATGCGTTCGCTGCAATCGTCGCCACGCCAACCGGGTGCACATTGGCAGGCGCCGGTGGCCTTGTCGCACTGTGCATCATTTTTACATTTACATTTCTCGGTGCAATTGATGCCGTACGTGTTGAAGGGACACTCTTCGTAGCACAGTTCACCCAAATAGCCGGGTGGGCATTCACATTTGCCGGTGATGTGATGACAGGGTCCACCTTTGAAGCATTCACATTGCTCTTTGCATTGTTCGCCAAAGAAGCCAACCGGGCATTTGTTGGCACAGACGTCGCCCGTCCAGCCAGCGGGACACAAGCAAGCGCCACTCTTCGGGTCGCATTTACCACCATTCTGACAGCGACAATCTTGTTGACATTGCACGCCATGTTTGCCATCGGGACATAAGTCTTCACATCTGGAGTTTTTTTTTTATTTTTTTGTTGTTTTGGTTTGTCGGGCAGTGGTAAATTAAAACGAAAAGCAGTAAACGAAACGAAAGATGAATTTAAAATTACGAACTAAAAGAGATATATGTATAGTTTAATCCATGTTTGTCTGTTTATTATTTTTGTTGTCTATAACCCTCCGTTTAGTTTATTAATCATCTTAAATTCGTCTGTCATTCGGTCTGCCTGTTAAGAAACCTGCCCTTTAATTGAGTAGTCCACTTTCGAAAGTGGCTATGTGAATTTTTCTCAACCTTCGATTAACCTAACTCCCAGTTAAACATCATTATCGAGTTAATCAAATTCATATAGATGGCATGTGGTCGATAATGCAGTCGGCATTTTAAGTGGCACTTAGGGCCAGTTTTACTCATGATTCAAATAAAGAAGATTGTGCATTCAGCGGTACCGCTATGCGTTCATCCAAAATTTGACAGGATCAGCTGATTTAGTGACGTAGTAACATAAATCCTCTTTCACCCAGTTTCGTTTCCGGTTTTCTAATAACTAAAGATTGTGTGCGATAAATGTGAAATTTATATTAAATAGCTATTTTAAATAAAGAAAAATGAAGTGCCGCGTATTTATTTGTGTGAATAATAGTTCAATAAAGGTATTTTTTGCCTGTTTGAATATTTTCTTTCTCGTCGATAACGTAGTTGATGACGTACTAACCAAAATGAACCCAGGCTCACGGATGAATATTTTGCTGAATATCGCTGAGTGCACAATCTTCTTTATTTGAATCATGAGTTTTACTATTTTCGGTTCATTTAGCGCGCAGTCGATAATGCAGTCAATATTTTAACCGGAGGTCCAAGCACCGATTTAGATATCGACTACGTTCATTTAACACGTACTCGATAACGCTGTCGATTTCCATTAGCGTTAACCGGAGGTTGAGAGAACGGTCTTAAGCCGCAAATTAGAATTTTGAATGTATATGTACATATAACATCATAGCAACTTTTGAAAGCGTATTCGTATTCAATGCTAGAATACGGAAGCATTTTGGAATAAATTCTTAATGGACATTATACACCTTTAAATGCTCGTAGACAATCCATCAAAAACTCAATATCGAAAAAATTTCACATAGCCAAATTTGAAAACTCAACTACTACTCAGTTTTTCGTTACTACGCGTCCGTATATTCTTTTTCGTGATTTCAGTCCTTCGCAGAGACACATCGTTCGCACACGCTAGATCGTTCGTTGGACTATTTACTATCCATCTTTCAACCAGTTAAGGAAGTCATTATACGGCAGACCGTTATAGGTACTTGATAACAAGTTTTGCCAAATTCCGATTCTAACACAATCTCTCCTCTAATTTGAACTTACAATGGTCCCGTAAAGCCGGGCGCGCAACTGCATTCACCCGATATATGATGGCAGCTACCGCCATTCTCACAGCGACACTCCTCCAGACACTTGGCACCATAACGATTTGGCGGACATGTATCGCCACACTTCTCGCCCATAAATCCTTTGACACAATCGCATTCGCCGGTTCCCGGATCGCAGGTGGCATTATTTAGGCAATCGCATAGTTTACTGCAATCGCGTCCCCAATGGCCACTTGGACAGTCTACAGATTGGAATTGATATTTTATTTATTTGTTTATCGAATTTTTAATTTTAGTTGCGTTGCAGGTTGCTTTTGTTAGGGTAAGCGCAGCGCATGGCGGCGGCGTAGTTAATTAAGCAATTGTACAGAGCGACAGGACAACGTATTTAGCATACACATTTTTAGTACGCAGATTTTAGCACAGATTCACAAATTGAGCTTAGCTGTGGAAATTGCGCTAAAGCAATATATTTACGTATAAGAACTACTTAGTATTCCAAAAAATAATCTGGTTCAAGTATTATGCGAATCGGTTTCAAAGCAAAAGACAGTAGCCACATATCTATTCGATTCTTCGAAATATACGAAAAGCTTCGAAATTCGTTAAGACCTCACAATTGCACATAGAAAGTTAAGCGTATGTATGCAGAGAACGATTTAATGCAGCGTGTGCTGCGAAATTATAAGTAATGTGTTTTCAAAGCTAAAGAAGGATTTGCAATAAAAAATACAAACATTTTGTAAGAAAAGCAAGCAAAATCGAAAAAGAAACAAATATCAAATTGAATAACTACTTAATAAGCCAAAAGTATGTAAATAATATACACATAAACTTAAAAAAAATATTTAGCATAACAATTTAGTACATTCTGCTTTTTTTTTTGGTTTTTACATAACAAGTGCTAAAGGCAATAGATGGAATTTAGCAAAAACATCAATAATGCAACAATCGAATACTTTAAGTATCGAAAGAAGCATATTTTAATACAAAAATTATAAACGTGCTTCGAAAATTAAGTGAGTGCGCATGTACTAAGAAAAAAAATGAGACAAGAAAATTAGACTAAAGAAAGACTACAAAAGCAACGAGCACAACTAAAAGGAAAAAACACTTTTACATACATTTAAGCAAATACCATTTTTTAAGCATAGAAATATACATGTTTTAAAATACTTATAGACACGTACTTATATCACACGTTTCGCCACCCCAACCCTGCTCGCATTTGCATTTTTCCGGCGCAATACATTTGCCACGTTCGCATTTTTTCGTACATTCGGGTATACAACCATCGCCATTGGGATTCTGTGTATAACCATCTGAAAATTAATGAAATCAAAGCATTAATTAGTTTAAAGCTTAACAAGTTTTTGATTAAAATTTAAAATTATAAGTTATGTTTGGGTTCAAGGCATATCCGAAAATATGCTATTCAGAGAAGAGTCATCATAGTAAAACCTCACTATATTCTCCAGTCCCTAGGTTAGGTTAGCTTGAGGTGGCTGCCTTCGCCAAAGCGCCCTTGAAAAAGCGACGACGTACTTAGTTCGATATGACCCGTTGTGATACCACAGAGGAGCACTGGTTTCCTAGCTCCTTAAAACCCTTTCCGAGAAAGTAACTTAGCTTAGAAGCTCAAGAAGCGAACCCAGCAGAAAGTCCAGTATCTTTGTAGAGTCTAGCTCCGCTAGATATTCGAGGAAATGCCTGTGAAAGCAGCGATACTTGGCTATCGATAGTGCAGGACAGTTTCATAGATGTTTTCGATGTTCTCTATTTCTTCCATGTTCTTGCAACTGCCACAAAAATCGTTGTTTGTGGAAGGCCTTGTGTGTGGCGTGGATGTCCATGTGAAAATGGGCTGTTAGAAGTCCCATCAGCAGGCTACTTGAGAATAAGTTTAGATATATTGAAACAATGGTACATCTAGCGTTCAATATTGAATGTAGAAGACAAAAAAACTAACTACTGTACTCCTACTAGCCTACAGTGCTATTGCTCTTGAGAGGACCGAATACTGATGCATCAGAAAACCTTTGAAAAATGCATATCTTTTCGAATTTAATGCTATTTTTTCGGAGTACCGAAGGATTTGGCAGTAATTTTTTTATGGATATTATACACCTTCAAATATTGGTACACAATCCACCAAAACTTCAAAACCGAAAAAATTTCACATAGCCAAATTTGAAAGGAGACTACTTCTACACTGACGGACAAAAGTTTTGGCACAGTAAGCATTTTTCTCTTTACTGCTTTGTAACTCGCTTATACCACAAGCAAATAAATTTTGATATACTAATAAAATACTCATATGAATATAATCTATCTCAGTGCCAAATTTCATTTCTGTAATATAACTGGTTAATTTATAAATGTTAGTTAAATAAAAAAACACACATATTGCAGTGGACAAAAGTATTGGCACAGTTAAACATTTTACAGAATAATTTCGTAAATTTCGTGAAAATTAAAAGAAAAGGTGGTAACCCTATGCATATATACCACGTTTTAGATACCGTTATTATTTAATGTGATCAATCGCTTGAAGTGACGTGCATTAGTCAGCAAAATTTAACAAAAATGGGTCGTAGAAAAGCGGAAACAACAGAAGAGGAGACTAAAATAATTTTAAATCTTTATTCTGAAAATAAAAGTTACGGAGAAATCGGGAAAATACTAAAGTTAAGTCGTTTTACCATTCGCAACATAATTAAGCGGTTTGAACATGCACATTCTCTAACAAGTAAGGAGCGTTCTGGTCGCCCCCGAATCCTTAATTCTAGATAGGAGGCGCGTGTGGTACGTAAAATAAAAGTAAATCCAAAGTTGACATCTACAAAGATTGCTGCGGAGTTGAAGGAAGATGTAAATAAAAACGTTCACCCGAAAACTGTGCGGCGCGTGCTTAACCGCAACGGGTACAATTCCAGAATAGCTAGAAAAAAAACCCCATATCAGCCAAGTGAACAAACAAAAGCGCTTAAACTTTGCTAAAGAGCATAAAAACAAATCGGCGGATTTCTGGAGTAAAGTATTATTCACGGACGAGAGCAAATTTAATATCTTCCAATGTGATGGTCGAATACGGGTATGGAGAAAGACAAATACTGAGTTTGATAAAAACAATGTTACTAAAACTGTTAAGCATGGAGGTGGTGGAGTCATGGTTTGGGGATGTATGGCGGCGTCAGGTGTGGGTAACTTGGTGTTTATAGATGGAGTTATGGACAAAACTGTGTATATGAATATATTGAAAGAAAACTTGCAAGAAAGCGTGGAAAAACTTAGCCTTGGGGATCAGTTCTATTTTCAGCAAGATAATGATCCCAAGCATCAGGATCATTCATCATGTTCCACACATTCTTGCAACTCCTCCTCAATCGCCTGACCTGAATCCGATTGAGCATTTGTGGGACGAACTTGGACGAAGGATGGAAAAGCACAACGTTTCAAGCAAAAGGCAGTTGAAAGAGATTCTACAGCAAGAATGGGCCAATATTGGATCTGAGGTGACCCAAAAATTAGTGAACTCGATGCCAAATCGTTTAAATGAAGTTATTAAAAACAAAGGTTTAAACACTCGCTATTAAATTTTGTTTTTTTCCGTTTGTTCAAATAAAAATTGTAACTGTGCCAATACTTTTGTCCACTGCAATATGTGTGTTTTTTTATTTAACTAACATTTATAAATTAACCAATTATATTACAGAAATGAAATTTAGCACTGAGGTAGATAATACTCACATGAATATTTTATTAGTATATCAAAATTTATTTGCTTCTGGTATAAGGGAGTTACAAAGCAGTAAAGAGAAAAATGCTTACTGTGCCAAAACTTTTGTCCGTCAGTGTATGTATTATTATTTATATACCCACCACAACATGCGCGCACAATACGCGTTTTCATCAGCGTACGCGTTCGATTAACAACACGATGCTTTATTTGATATGTGGAACAGCGCGGTGGCACATTTAAACACCAAACTGTTTGGCGCTCTTGATATGATTGCAGCTCGGTGGTGGTAACTTCCACGGGATAACTAAAAGAAAATCTTTAGTAAAACAAATTCATCAATCTTTTCTACGCACTTACTTTTCCCGTTTCTTACAAACATTTGGTCCCTCCAAGCCATCAGCCAGATTGACCAGCACATCTTCGCTATAAACTGCATTTATGCCAAATAGCAGCACAAATAGTGATAATAATTTGCAATGAGTTGCAGTTGTTTTTGTTGTTGTTGTTTTTGGCGATGCTTTTGTTGTTAGTGATGGCATTTTTATTTACTTTGCCTTGAGCTTAGCGGATACGCGCTGCTGCACTTTATTCTATGGTTACAAAGTGAGTGTTGAATGTAGAGTAGATATGTATGTACATATGTTTGTAGTGGATGGTACTAAGTACGTCCAATTGCTATAAAAATTAAATTGCATAAATACATATGTATGTATGCCTGTAAATGTGTTGACTTCGTTGATTAAATTAATATTTCACGCATATTTCCATTATTTGTGTATGTACAAATGTGAGGCTTCAGTATGGCGACGTTAACAAAGATACAACGGATACAACTGGGCGCATTTGCTGTAATAAAACGAAAGGAAAAAAATTTAATTAAAATGAGTAAATATTTGATTGGCATGTGAATATGAGTAATACATATGTACATATGTATGCACATATTTATTGTATGAGTTTTATCTAAAATTCCTACAACTGAGAAATGAAAAACTTTTCATTTAGCAATCATTGATTGTGCTGATAAATTGTTTGCAATTAAATCTGATTACAACTATTTTTCAATTGTAAACATTGCAATCTATTAGCATTTATAATATTCTATTGCAATCAATTTATTTCCAGTCAATCTTAATTGCAATCAATTTCTTCAAGTCACATGTGGCTCATTAAAAAATGATTTGATAAAACTTTTTATTAAGCAATCATTGATTGTGCTGATAAATTGATTGCAATTAATTGTGATTGCAACTATTTTTCAATTTCATTACAATCTATTAGCATTTATAAAATTCTATTGCAATCAATTTATTACCAGTTACTTTTAATTGCAATCAATTTCATTTAAGTCATATCTGATTCAATAGAAAAATGATTTGATACAACTTTTTATTAAGCAATCATTGATTGTGCTGATAAATTGATTGCAATTAAATGTGACTGCAACTATTTTTCAATTGTAAATATTGCAATCTATTAGCATTTATAATATTCGATTGCAAACAACTTATTTCCAGTCACGTTTAACTTCAATCAATTTGATTTAAATCATATTTGATTCAATAAAAAACGACCGCATAATTATGAGACAAATCCTTTTCCTTTTTATAATCACAATGTCTATGTAAACCACAAATACATATGTAGATTATTTTAGAAAATGTATTAATCAGCTAACTATTTAGTTAGGGGGAGAGAATAAATTTTATCTCAGTGTTAAAAATTATTCTTGCCAATCTAACTGAAGCAAGAATTTTTGCGAGTTTCGCTCAAGTACCTATATATGTATGTACCCACCCTCATGGTAAGTGAACATGCCGACTTTTGGTGTCACAATATTGAGATTTTTCGCGAAACATGTCAAATGAGGAATATGTTTATTTGTTTTGTTGATTTTGTTGTGCAATGTGAAACCTTTCAAATTTATTTTCGTGCGAAAATGCGGGTTCTTTTTTTTATCAAAGTCCACAAAATTCGTATTT
The DNA here is from genome assembly GCA_960531455.1 of Urophora cardui. NCBI lineage: Eukaryota > Metazoa > Arthropoda > Insecta > Diptera > Tephritidae > Urophora > Urophora cardui. The sequence goes on from OY482673.1 coordinate 15,020,589, forward strand.
AAGTATGTAAGTAGGTACTGTCGCACCCATACGAGTAGATTGTTTTTTTTTTGCATTATTTTTTTTTGGTACGAGGGTTGTTTGATAAGTCCCCGACATTTTGAATGAGACTTAATTTTTTCGCAAAAATACATTTTATTTTTCAACACATTTTTCTGGCTCGATACACTTAGTCCAGCGTTTTTCCAATATTTTTATTCCTCCCAAAAAAAATATGATTTCTCAAGGCTCTCAAAATAGGATTTTTTTCTGTGATGGCCTCTTCATTTTACCCGAATCTCTTACCACCCAGTACTTAATTTATTCAGATTTGGAAGCAGAAAATAAGGGGACCGGTCTAAATCTGAAGGATATGGTGGGTGATGGAGGTAGCAATTCGTAACCCAATTTATGACCTTTTGCCGTGGTGACTACACACGTGTGCGGTCATGCATTTTCATGATGAAATAGAATTTAGTTTCTTGTCAAATGCGGTTTTTGCTTCAAATCCAGATCGAATATGTGCAAAAGTTCTGAGTAATATTCGCCGGTAATTGTTCCTTGGTCGCTGTGGTGCAGTGGGTAGAGTGCTCGCCTGCTATGCCAGAGGTCTCGGGTTCAAACCCCAGTCCGAGCAAACACCAAAAAAATTTTTCTAATTAGTAAAAATCCAATTATTGGGTTTTTTAAGAGCAGCGGTCACCTCTCGGAAGTGGGCGGCATACCCTCCGAGAGTATTTCTGCCATGAAAAAGCTTCTCACAAAAAATGCATTCGCCGTTCGGAGCCGGCATAAAACTGTAGGTCCACCCAATTAGTAGGGAAGACTAAAAGGAGCACACCTCGAATTGGGAGAGAAGCTCGGCCATAAAACTCGTCAGAGTTATAATAGCGCCATTGTGTTATATTATTATTAATTGTTCCTCGGTTTGATGGATCCAAGTTTCATCTACGCTAACAAAACGGCACAAAAATTCGTTCGGATTGCATAAAACACTCCTTTGAAGTTGTCTGGCGATTACGCTTATTATCGAGTGTAACCAATCGCGGCAGCCCTTGCGCGGATAGCTTTTTCATGTCTAAATATTCACCTAAAGGCCTATACACACTTGCGACTCAATCGATTTGGTCGAATTGGGCTGTTGTATTCACACTACGCCAACTATTTAGTCGAATCGGTGGCAGCTATTCACACTAGAGACTAAATAGTCGGGTGATTGACAATGACATAGTGTTGCCAATGTTCACATTTTACACAGCAAATTTACATTAGTGGTCTTCGTATAAAGTGATGAATTATTAAATTGCTTTTATCACTTTATCTGCATTCTTACATGAAAGCACCTTCTTGTCATCTGTCAACTTGATTAATAAATAAAAAATAATAAAATAAACAAAAAGTGCATACATTGTTTGGCTTTCTTTCTTATTAAACTAGCAACTAGCTGTCAAGTAAATGAAAAGAAAAAAACGGAAGGAATTACGCTCATAAAGAACGAAACGAACAGAAGTACAAGAAACGGAAAAATAGTAAAAATTAGCCATTAATAATTTCCATGCAATTTCATTTTCATTATTTCTATTTTAAAATGCGATTAATGACATATTTGAAGAGAACAACAATATCAAGAAACACATGAAAACGGAAGTAAATATCCTTAGTTAGATAATTCTAGTTAATAAGAAACGAACCTTTTGTTTTTTTTTTTTAACATTTTGAAAATATTAATTGAAATATTCAATTTCTGCAATTTACCAAAAGTGAAATAAAAGTAGTGCTCTCAGCATGGCAACTCTTTCCACTACGAATATCACTGTTGTTGTAGTCGTTCGACTAAATTGTCTCTAGTGTGAATACGTAGAAGGGCGCCTTGCTGCTCAAGCAGTTGTCCGACTGTTTCAGTTGGAATGAAATTGGGCTGCAAATCCAACTGTTTCAGTTGTTCGACTAATTGAATGTAGTGTGAATGCTTCCATACATTCCCATGCAAATCAACATTCGACTAAATCGATTGAGTCGCAAGTGTGTATAGGCTCTAAGATGTGGTGTATTCGCGCAGTTGAGATGCCTGTTGTTTTAGCTATTTCACACATACTACGTTTATACGCTGGCAAATTCATGAATTTTCGCTGCATAAACGAATTTTCATGAATTTAATTGTTCAAATTATTCCCGAATTTCGCCATCATTTCATGAAATTATGAAGTACAAGTCCGGCAACGCCAAACCAACAGCTGTTCATTCAGTCAAGGCAGATTTAACAGGTAGGCTCGGGGCGAATTCAGAAATGTTCAATGTATTTTGTTATTGTAATTGGTAGTGTAATGTCAAAATTATATTTCGCCGTGGTTAAATTCTGAATTCGCTTGTGACTCGTGCATTCCCATTGGCCATGATGTGAACTCGCTTAGATTTTGACATTACACACTACCTTTGTAAATAAAATAAGTAGTTTCAGAATTCGCCACCGAGTCTACCTGTTAAATCTGCCTTGACAGCAGATGTCGTTAGAACGTTGCCACTTTTTAAAAAAGCTGAATTTCATGAGTTCATAATTGCTGCATAAACGAGACCATTTTCGAATTCATGAAATTAAGAGTTCACGAATTCTGCCGTATAAACGTAGTAACACTTTCATTCTGCGATCGTAAAATATCATTCCATATATTTTATCGACGATTTCTGACGTTACTTCCTTTGGGCGACCTGAACGTTCGGCACGACCAGAACGGTATTCCGTAAACCACTTTCAACCATTGAAAATGTTGGAGCAGAGTCTCCATAGTATTTATCGAGCCTTTCCTTGGTATCCTTCATGGTTTTTTAAAGAAAAAAATAATGCTTAATCAGCGCACGAAATTCACTTTTTCCATTTTGGTTAAAACACACAAGGTTTTCGGTTTGAAATAGCTGCAAATTTATTTAGGCGCCCTCATAAGAACTTACGTATGTATACAGGCCAGAGCTGGGCGATAAGGATTACATGTGCAATCGATTACACATAGGATTACGATTACATTAATCGTAATTTCAAGTTTTTGACGATTACGATTACAGTAATCGTAATTTTTGTAACGACGATTACGATTACAGTAATCGTAATTTTTGTAACGACGATTACGATTACAGTAATTGTAATTTCAAGTTTTTTACGATTACGATTACAGTAATCGTAATTTTTGTAACGACGATTACGATTACAGTAATTGTAATTTCAAGTTTTTGACGATTACGATTACAGTAATCCTTATTTTTGTAACGACGATTACGATTACAGTAATTGTAATTTCAAGTTTTTGACGATTACGATTACAGTAATCCTTATTTTCTGTAATCTTAAATTACAAAATTTAAGAATTACATGTAAAAAATTATTAAAATTGCTTTTTGATACTAAACGGTGTAGGGAGGAAAATATGCTTGGCTCTGAAAGAAGTGCTAAAAACTACAAATAATTATGTAAAGCTTGCAATTTCACACATATTATATACATTTTGAAATATTTGCGGTTGAGATAGCAGCTTTTAGTGGGCTGGAGACAATGGCCTCATGCATAAAAATCGAGCTGTAGCTCACACTAATTTTCTTCGTAAAATGTGGATTTTGCATGTATAAAAAATATGTATTACAATTGCTAAATTTTACTAAACAAATTCCTTAGGTTTATCTCATAACAAAGTTAATAAGTAATAAAACTCCACTGCAACTTTTGAAGATGTAAATGACCATAACTATGAAAAGCCAATATTAGATGAAGATTTTTTTGACTTCGGCGGTAAATACCTAACTACATATCTATATAACAACTTAATATATATTTTATTTAAAACTCAATATACCTTTAGAAAACACTGATTTACCTGAAGTGCTTCCTGGTAGTGGCTCAAATATTATAGGAGAAGAATTTTTTAAATATTTGAACGATGCTGATAGTAGCCATGGCTGTTTTAAAAGATATCCTCTGATAAAGAAAGCATCTTTAAGATTCAGCACCCCGCTTACATCGTCAGCACCTGTGGAAAGGCTATTTTCGTTGGCGGGCATTATAAACAGTCCTCGACGCCATGCACTTTCCGATGTTTCTTTTGAAAAATTAGTTCTGCTTAAGGCTAATATTGAATATTATTGAATGTAAATTATCCAAACAGCAGTCTTAATTTTGTATCTTTATTATTTCCGCTAATTTTCTCTCTTCTTAATACACATCCCAGTTTTAATTGTTTACATAATGTGTGAGAAATAAACACATATGTATGCATGTATGTAAAAATTATTATTATTTCTTGGAAAATGATGTTGGGTAAGTATATCACTGTTTTTTACACATTGTAATCCCATAAAATGAGAACAGTAATCGTAATTTCAAGTTTCTTACGATTACGATTACAGTAATCGTAATTTTTGTAGCGACGATTACGATTACAGTAATCGTAATTTCAAGTTTCTTACGATTACGATTACAGTAATCGCAATTTTTGTAACGCCGATTACGGTTACAGTAATCGTAATTTCAAAATTTCTAAGATTACGATTACTGTAATCGTAATCATCTTGTAATCGTAATCCTTATCGCCCAGCTCTGATACAGGCACACAGTTATCGTTCTCTCATAAAATTTTGATAAAGCGAATTAGCGTAAGCTAATGAAAAACGGAAATACTTGTCACAAACAAGAAAGAAAAAAAAGAAAAGAAAACAAACAAAATTCCGGAGGTAGTAAATTGTATAAATTTTATTTCGTTGTACTAAATTTAATTTATAACAAAAATATATACACGTGTGGATTTAAATATGTATATAAAACTTAATTTTATAGTTGTAAGTTATTAATTGAAAATTCGCTTGATTCTAAATAAACAAAGGCATTGCATTTCTGCATTCTTTTAAAATATGCACTCCTGTCTATCTCGACTGTCAGCGTGGTTTGGGGATTTATTGGTTTTTCCAATATGCGCGCGAACAATTTGCCTCGCATTTCCAATTATGATTGCCATCACTACACTCCTTTGACTGTTAACGTGATTGAAATCATAAGTGCGAAAAGCGAATGCAATTTGTCGGTGCGCGATCCAAGAAAACCTACTGTGTTATAGAACAGGATTGCCCACCACTGATCATCAATGCCTGCCTCCTTATTTAGCGCAAGTATCATCAAAATAGAAAAAAAATTCCAACACAAATAATTCTAAAATTAACAAATCCCACGCAGTCGCCGCACTAATTTCAAATTGCACAGGCACTCCCGCATGGCGGTATATATGGATAGCCACAAGCCCACAAATGCTACAACGAACAGTAGCGGCGTACCGAGCAATATCAACGCAAACAATTTCACATCACCGCATTTCGCCAATGTCAGCCGCCACAACAAACGGCGTGCGCTGTTCCGCAATAAAAAACAAACGCGCCAACAACCAAAGCTGCCGTTGATGAGACGCCAAAGCGTCCGGAGGAGCACCAGCCGCAACAACCACAACAACCAAGCACAGGCGCTACATATCACTTGGCAGATGCGTCGATAGTGCGTGCTGTTGTAGAGTCGACTTGCGCATGTTGTGACTTGTTTCCGGCGCGCTGGCTGCAGAACGCGATCACAATAGTGTAACAGTAATCGCGCCAGTTGACTTCTGCTGGGATCGCTGCTGCTGGTGCTGCTGATGGCGCGTTGCTGCAGCGGCTGATATCTTTCCAGTTCACGTTTATATTCGTTATCGGAATCGGTTTCGACCAGTTCCAAACAGCGTAGTTGTCGCCCCGGGGCTTTGAGCGACTGTTTGCTAGCGAACATACTGAGATCGCCTTCGTAGTTGCCATTGTAACGGATGGAATTGTTTCTTCGGCGAGATGAAATGGGTGTTGAGGTGCTAGAATAGTAGGGGAAAAAAGCGAATAAGACAATGCGGAAATAATCTTCATTTCAGGTATCATCGTACCGTATGCGCGAAGCTGAACTCAGTTGGGACCCTTTACCATTTGACGTGTTTGAACTGTGCGTTCCTTCAAGAAGTGGCACATAATTTAGACCATCCTTATAAGTGTAGTGCATTATTGCTTATGCGTGTTTTTTTGCTGAGCGGAATAAATATTTTTTATCTGCTTTTATGTATTTTATTTATTAATGCACGTTTTAGTTTTGGTTTTTCCTTTTTTTATTTTCTAAAGATTTTTGTTTTGGAGTAGATATTTTTTTCATTAATTGTAAAGTCAAAGCCTTGCTGAATTTCAAACCAAATGATTCATCGAACACACAGAGTTTTCGTATCTTTGAGTTCCGAATTTTATGCTATCGATATCGAGAGATGTAGGTAGTAGATATTAGCGTTTACGATTTGCTCTCGAGCATTTTCGAGAAGTCGAGAGGATGGAGAAAACGAGGGATTCGAAGTGGTATTAAAAACGTGTCAAGAAGGCCCATATAAAGGTTAGGTTCATTGTGATACCACGAGGATCTGAACCCCTACTCGAACCAAAAAGTTTATTCAGTGAATCTTAGGATTTTCATAGGCTCCATCCCAGCCAAGTCACCGAGGTCAGAAAAGTGGAGCGATCCCAGAAATTTCAGCCTCTTAAACCACAGTGCGGGACATTCACAAAGTAAATGTTTTTCAATTTCAGGCCCCACCTCATATTTGCAGCTTCTATAGAAGTCATTAAAAGGAACTCCCAGTCTTTCAGCATGTCTGACAATAGCAGGGTGGCTAGTAATCAGGCCAACAGCAAGTGAGAGGTCCTTTCTCCTTAGAATAAATAGCCCTTTAGTACTTTTCGCATCCCAATCTGGCCACACGCGTCTTGAATGATTGCAAGTACTAAGGTGCTTCCATCTAGCATCCGCTTCTGCGAGAAAAACTCCACTAAAAGTGAGATTGCATGTGGCGAGCGGCATTCTTAAACCCCTCCAAGCTGACGAAAGCGGAGCAGATGTGCCCCCTCTTGCAAGTTCGTTTGCCATCTCATTGCCCGGCATATTCCAGTTTCCAGAAGCCTGTGTAGGCATCTCGCCAAGAGATTTGTGGCAATCCTCAACTGGCTTAGAAATACGAAAACTAACATACGTTTTTTTGTGACTGACGAAAAGTCAGAAAGATACTTTTCGTCAGCCAAAAGTCGATTTTATTATTTTTCGTCGGCCAAAAGTCGAACTTGTTATTTTTCGTCAGCCAAAAGTCGAACTTGTTACTTTTCGTACAGAATTTTTTTATTGATAGCTTTCGCCAGAAATTTCAAATATGCTAGTTTTCGTATGGTACGACGATATAAAAATTGTCGTGCATGACGTGCATGAAGACCCCCTTGCGGATATAGTCCACCTTCTCTTGGATAGCAGCAACCTCCGCCTGAAATACGCTACAATAGTCCGGAAGATTAAAAGCGAATTTCGTAACCACCTGGGCTACGAAGACCCCATCACCACCCTTACAAGTTAATTCAGATCCGTCGGTATAGCTGTGGAGAGCACCTGACGGATCCGATGGCCCCTTGGACCAGATACCGCTGTCCGGAATAAACAGATCGAAGTTCCTCCCGAACATGGCGGTCGGTGCACAATAGTCCGTCGCACTCATTGCACAGAAGTTACGGTCGATATAAAAGTAGTAGGATATTATTTTCCATATCAGAAAATACCAAGCACGCAAAACGATAACAAAACATTTACTATATTCACGACATTTTATACATATATAAAACGAAAGAAACGTAACTCATTAGAATTCTTGACTAAAAAATCTACTTAAGTATGTACTATTTCAATATTAACCACTCAGCCAGGAAACGACTTTGAAGTACCTCTGGGGGAATAAACGCTTATCAAATTTACAAATTTGACTAAAAAGTGGAAGACGACCTTACACAAAGCAGAAAAAAATAACATTAGGAAATGTAAAAGGAGCATGTGTTTTGCAAAAACAAAAAAGGTATAATAAAATAAAATACTTACTTAACAAGTAAGGAAGCCTAAGTTCGAGTGGAATCGAACATTAGATACTCAGCTGTATGCTTTCATTGTTTGTTTGCGTTTGATGGAAACACGGTGTAGGTACTTTATATAAATCGAGTGCTGCATAAAGTGGGCGTAGCCACGCCCATTTTCTAAATTTTTATCAGTCATCCAACTAAGCTTATGAATATTATTCTTTGTGCAAAATTTCATCCCTTTATGAGTTACAAAGATGTCACGTTACAAATTCCCAAAGGGTGTTCCAGAAATATCTTTGTTAAAAAGTAGGCGTGGTCATAAACCGATTTTAATAAATTTTTGCGTGTCTATTAACACAAGTTATAAAAGTGTATAAACCAAGTTTCGTTATAATATCTCAATTATTTGTCGAGTTATGGGCTCCGAAATCTCGTTGATTCCTTTGTCTGAAAAGAGGCGGTGCCACGCCCATTTTCCGAAATTTTTATATTTTTTGTTTCCGATCTATTGTGGAACTCATGCCACAAAATTTCAATGAATTATCTTTATATTTGACAAAGATATCGCTTAAAATGTTTTTATTAGGCCACTTTATAATACACATATATAAAAGTGGGCGTGGTCGTCAACCGATTTCGCTAAAATTTTGAACATGTATTACTACAAGTAGTGAAAGTGTATACACCAAGTTTCGTCATAATATATCGATTATTTGTCGAGTTATGGGCTCAGAAATCTCGTATATTCCTGCTTCTAAAAGGAGGCGGTGCCACGCCCATTTCCCAAAATTTTTGTATTTTTTGTTATATGTCCATAGTTGGACACCTTCCATAAAATTTCAATGATATATCTTTATATTTGACAGAGATATCGCTTAAAATGTTTTTATTAGGTCACTTTATAATACCCATATATAAAAGTGGGCGTGGTCGTCAACCGATTTTGGCAATTTTTCGTCCAAGCATTTGCCTAAGTAATTATATCACGCCTACCAAATTTCATGGATATATCTTCAACGGTTTCTGAGTTATGACTCATAAAACTTTCAAGGTTTGGGCCTTAATAAGTGGGCGTGGCACCGCCCATTTTCCAAAATTTCACCATATTTCTTCATAAGGGCCTGAGCTCAATACGTGTGTAGCTCTATTAGTGACTGAGATACAAAATTTCCGATTTTTACTATATAGGGGAGGTGGGCGTGGTCATGGTCCGATTTCGCCCATTTTCAATACCATCCGTTCCTGTCTTGATACCAACTTACATTTCAAATTTCATCAAAATATCTCAATTTTTGCGCGAGTTATCGTGCTCACAGACGGACAGACGGACAGACGGACGGACATGGCTCAATCGATTTCTCTTTTCACCCTGATCATTTTGATATATATAAGTCTATATCTATTTCGATTATTTCATTATGTTACAATCCACCGTTAGGAAATCAAAACTATAATACTCTGTGTACTAGTACAGCTGAGTATAAAAAAGGTTTAATGAAATTTGAGAATATGGAAAAATAACAAAAGTGTAAGCAAAACTGACGCCCAAATGGCAATGAAATGAAATTGAAGTAGGTACAAAAAATACAAAAAAAGCAACAATAATGAAATCACAAACTGCGTTTCACAAATAAACAAAATTCTATAAATGTGTGTATCTAAGTCCGTAGAAATGTACTTGTAGACGATATCTATATCAAGCCATAACAAAAATAGAGCATCGACTGAACTGAACTGATAAACATATGTATGTACATACACAAGTACTAAATGTGCTTAGATATCATTTCATGTTGGTTTGTTTTGTTGACATTGCATTGCATAATCCTATTCGCCACTCAAATATCAGTCCACGAATTGCCATAGAATTCGCTTTTAGAGTCGCTTTTTTAGACCTTTCGCTTCTGAGGAAGCGATTGTCCAGCATTTGGTTATTTCAATGAGCCATTTAAAAACTTTTCCTCTGGAATTTATGTTCAACTGTACGAATGTACATACATACATACATCCATATGCCCTGCAAAAAATGCGATCACTCCGGGATACATCCGGGACAACTCGCAAGGGAGCATGCGATTACTACCCATTTGTATCTCTTTATATGGGTTGAAGTGTTCTCTTTTGTTTGAGCATGTCCTATGAAGAGACTAATTGTACCCAGTTTGTACCCGAACGGGTAGCAAAAGCGCACAATTGTACCCGTTTTGTACCCGAACAGGTAGCAAATGCGACACATCCATTTGAGCGACTAATCGTACCCGTTTGATACCCTTTCGGGTACAATCCGTCTACAATTAGTATACATATGTACCCGTTCGGGTACAATTGGGAACAATTGTAGACTAATTGTACCCGAAAGAGAGCGCTCCCGGACAAATCTTTTTAGAGACTTGTCGCACACTTTTTTACAGGGTGTATGCCAAACTGTGATAACATGTACATACATATAGGCATGTATCTTTTTTATCTTATCTTTTCTTTTTAGTGATATCCGATTTCTTGAAGGCGCACAGTCTGAAATAGCACTCATAATAAAACAACGAAATATTTATTTTCAATTACATTTTAGGTACTAAGTAGTTACTACTTAGAGAATAAAACAATTGAACATAATTGTGATTTAATTTAATTTTACTTATTTTATTTATTATTTTATTTTTATCACTATGTAATGTTGCATTACAATAATAAAATCCCCACGGTCGTCCCACCCTAATAAGTATATTTGCACGGCAGTCAAATATAACCACCTTTGTCAAAACCAGAATTGCCTACCAACAACATAACACAAGCAGGCAAACACAAACAACAGCACTGCACTTGCATGCCAGCCGACGCACATACCAACAACTACGCTGCTTAACATTAACAAGTGTTTCACTTGTTCGTTGTGATTCTCAGACCGTTCGTCGCAGCGGACATATAAAAGCGCAGTAATTGCCAAGCACAAATCAGTCTTCGTAGGTACGCCGGCAGGAGTGACTGGCTATGCCAGCCTCCTGCTAGCTGGCCTCGCTGGCTAAGTGGAGGAGTTGCCGTCATGGCGATGGCTACTCTCTGCTCCGCTGGTGCAGGTGTTGGCCAAGGCCAACATTTGGACCAGTTGAGTAGGAGTGGACTGCCGCCCATATGACGGCACAACCCCTCCACCGCCTGTCCTGGCTCTGGTGGATCAGCGCCATCTCTATGACCACACCTACTAGTTAGAGTGTAAACCACGGAGATGGCGGTGGTTGGCCAAAGAGTCAGGACTTTTTGATTGGCCGACTGGAGGAGTTGCCGTCATGGCGCGGGTTACTCCCCGCTCGGCTGGTGCAAGTGATTGGCCGGTGTCAACATTTGTACCAGTTGTGGTTGATGGACTATATCCTTGCCCTACAGACACTCATCCGCCAGCATCCAACCATGTGCCGTGAAGATCATCTGGAGCGCATCTACGATGGATTGCGAGTGGAATACCGCCTTTTCGTTAAGCGGGGCGAATTCCAAACCATCCAAGAGCTGCTGGAACTGACCGAAGAATATGAGCTGCTCAAGAGCGAGGAAGCTAAACAAGGAAAAATGGTAGTCCACAGCCTCTGCCACTTGCAATCCGGATACGACAGCAAAACGTGCTGCTGGCGATGTAAAGAACCTGGACACCATCGGTTCCATTGCCGAAAGCCCAGCAAGATCTTCTGCTCTAGATGTGGTCAGGATGGCATCATGTCCAGGGATTGCCAATGCCAACGGAATCAAGGAATACAAATCGGAGCAATCGCCAGCAGGGCAACCAAGACGAAACCAAGGGCCCAAGGCAAACGAAGACCAGCCCAGTCCAACCAACTACCACCAAGCAAGAAAACTCCATCGCTACCTTCATCCACTGGAGGATTGGGAGACAGCCGCTTCTACATCCAAGTCACGGTGGAAGGGATGAGCGTACAAGCCCTACTCGACACAGGTGCCACCATGACGTACGTTGACGACTCCATTGGAAAGTATTTGAAAGAATGCAAGATTCAGCCCCGGCTCAGCCAACGGAGTATACAACTGGCAGACCAAACGTGTGTCTACAGTTCGCATGCCTATCCAACAAAAGTATGGTACAACGGCCGAACAACCCACACGCTAATCACCGTCATACCCAATCTCGCCGAGAAAATGATCCTGGGAATGGACTTCTTACGCGAACGAGAGGTAATCCTGACTTTAGATGGCAAACCACTAGGATGCACCCCGATTGGAGGAACAGATCGAACAGCAAACCTTTATGCAACCAACTACCACCAAGCAAGAAAACTCCATCGCTACCTTCATCCACTGGAGGATTGGGAGACAGCCGCTTCTACATCCAAGTCACGGTGGAAGGGATGAGCGTACAAGCCCTACTCGACACAGGTGCCACCATGACGTACGTTGACGACTCCATTGGAAAGTATTTGAAAGAATGCAAGATTCAGCCCCGGCTCAGCCAACGGAGTATACAACTGGCAGACCAAACGTGTGTCTACAGTTCGCATGCCTATCCAACAAAAGTATGGTACAACGGCCGAACAACCCACACGCTAATCACCGTCATACCCAATCTCGCCGAGAAAATGATCCTGGGAATGGACTTCTTACGCGAACGAGAGGTAATCCTGACTTTAGATGGCAAACCACTAGGATGCACCCCGATTGGAGGAACAGATCGAACAGCAAACCTTTATGCATTAAGTTCCAGAGAACATCTAACGGACGATCAGAACACCGAGCTTGATAACTTCCTAAAACATCACCAGAACCGCTTCGGCCAGATCACCGGCCCAAGCGCCGCCACCGAACATGTGATCACCTTGAAGCACGACCGACCGCTGAAGCAACGCTACTACCCCCGCAATCCGGCCATGCAGAAAGTAATTGATGAGGAGGTTAACGAACTTTTGGCAGGGGGTAGAATCGAACCATCAAGGAGCGCATACAGCTCGCCAATCGTGCTAGTTAGGAAGAAGCAAGGTACATGGAGAATGTGCATCGACTATCGTCAGCTCAACGCCGCCAGTGAACCAGATGCCTACCCTCTGCCACAGATTGGAGCGATCCTAGATCAACTCAAGGAAGCCAAGTTCATTTCCACCATCGATCTGAAAAATGGCTATTGGCAAATACCACTGGCCAGGAACTCTCGCCCACTCACCGCGTTTACCGTTCCAGGAAGAGGGTTGTTCCAGTGGAAGGTCATGCCGTTCGGCCTACACTCCGCACCAGCCACCTTTCAAAGAGCTCTGGATACAATACTGGGACCAGAACTACAGCCCAAAGTATTCGCCTATCTGGATGACATCATTGTCCTAGGTGACACATTCGAGGAACACATGGCTTACTTGCGGGAAGTTTTCGAAAGACTCCAGAGGAATAGGATGCAGGTCAACTTTGAAAAGTGCAGCTTCGTACAGCAGCAACTGCATTATTTGGGCCACATCGTCAGCTCGAAGGGGATCCACACCGATCCTGAGAAGGTAGCCGCAGTACGAGAGATGCCAGCTCCACGAACTATTAAGGAACTCCGCCGCTTCCTTGGTCTCGCCTCGTGGTATCGCCGCTTCGTTGCCGACTTCTCCACCATAGCAGCCCCATTGAACCAGCTACTGAAGAAAGGGCAAGCCTGGAGATGGGAAGTTCCGCAGGAAGACGCATTCCAAACTCTGAAAGACAAGCTAACGAGCGCTCCGGTACTCTGCTGCCCAGATTTCTCCCGCCCGTTCTTTCTCCAAACCGATGCGAGTGGAGAAGGACTCGGCGTAGTACTATACCAACGCCATTCCGACCAAGAAAGGGTGGTAGCCTATGCCAGCCGTAGCCTATCCAAACTGGAGAAACAGTATTCCGCTACAGAACAAGAATGTTTGGCCGTGCTATGGGGAATACGTAAGATGAGACCATACCTGGAAGGATATCATTTCACCGTTATCACGGATCACCACTCACTGAAATGGCTACACACGCTACAAAATCCGTCGGGAAGGCTGGCCAGATGGGCACTGGAGCTGCAACAATATAACTTCGACATCGAATACCGGAAAGGAGCACAGAACGTGGTAGCTGACACCCTATCCCGCTGCCCACTACCCGATATCGAGGCAGAACTCTTATACGCTATTGATAATGTAACAAACGATTGGTATGGAAAACTGACGAAAAAGATCCAGGAGCAACCACAGGCACATCCAGATTACCAAATTGTGGACAACCGTCTTTTCCGCCACATCCCCCCGAAAACCAAAATCTCCTGCGCCCCGCGATGGAAATTGTGCATCCCAATCGAACGACGGGAAGACATACTTAAGGAAGTACACAACGCGTGTTTCACTTGTTCGTTGTGATTCTCAGACCGTATCCGCTCTCCGATTCCGACTTCTGGTGGCTCCGCCCATCGCACCGAACTCTCTCTCTCTTTCAACTCCACCTTCTCACTCTCTCGTGACGGAAAGCTACTGCCCTCTCAACATCTCAAGGTGTGTGTGTGTGTTCGATCTTAACACGTAAATACTGTGTTCTTTATTCAGTGGGAGTTCGTGGGACTTCTACTTGACCTTGGACAGGCTGAGCATTACCCCAGCCTTCGACAAAACCCACCTCATAACTAGTACTAAGTATGATGTTTGGAGAAGCACAAATTTGGTTTCTGGGAAACTGCTATTTATCCATGTTAATTCTGGTATTTTTATCTCCATAGCTATAGTATTCACAAATGTAACCAACATGCATATGCAAGTTAGGAACATACATATGTACACATATACCCCCTTATTCATAAAAAATATAGTATCTATGTATGTATGTATGAATTTACATAAGGAAAGGCTTGAATTGAAAGGAATTTCCCACACAGCATCTGTTTTAGACAGACTGAAAAATTACTTTATTTCAAATGTCATTCGCTTTGTTCTTGTTTTTTTTTTCCTAGGTAGCTAGATGTAAGTATTATCACAGTATGTATGTACTTATGTATGCTTTTACATATGTACAAACACTCATTAATATAGCAATTTGCCTGAGAGACATGGAAGCATTATCCTTTTTAGTGAGTGACTACTTACCTACTTGGGTATAAATTCATGACTGTTATCGTTGCTTTGTTGCTGCTGCATTAATGAATGCTGCTATTATTGTTATTGTTCTTATTTTTCTTTGGCTGACAGCAGCACGTACTATTTACTTACATCACAAAAGCATGACAATCGGCAACTATAAAGTGTGTTTAGGTACCTTCATTGCAAGAACATATATACATATGTATGTACATTAGGGTATGGGGACAAATTTTATATCATACTAGCAAATACCCGTCCCGCTTCGCAGCGACCAAAAAAGTGTTTCCCATTTACCTTTACCTCCGTCCGGGCCCGTCACCATCCGGGCCCGTCACCATCTCTGGGACACCGACTCAAAAAATAACAATGAAAATATCTGTATGTTGAAGCCCTGCTCGACACCTTTCATTTGATACCAATATCTCTTAGAAACATTCGAGGGTCATCCGGGTCCACGTTTTGACCCACATTTAGGGACCCGGCCTAGGCATCGCAATGAAAATAACTCTATGTTGAAGGCCTGCTCAGCAGCTTTCATTTGATACCCACATTGCTCAAACACTTGCTGGTCACTCTGGGTCCACATTTGGGCCTATATATATATATATATTAGTGTCCGACCGAATATTCGGCCAAGCTTCGGTATTCGGCCTATTCGGCTGGTATTTTTTATTCGGCTTCGGCCTTCGGCTGAAAAGGCCGAATAGTCGAGGCCGAATAATAGATGTGTTTAATAACAAAAAAAATTTACTGGATTTTACGAATTTTTGATTTTTTATAAGCGACAGAATATCGTAACTTCTAGTAATATGTTTTTGTTATTGAACAGGCCTAAGATTCCGAACGATAACTTACGCTAATTATTAAATATCGTCACCTTAGTGTGTCGATCAATTCTTTTAAAGTGTCATTAAATTAAACATAGTTTATTACACGAAAAAGTGGTTTATTCACTTATTGGCCATAAAAACAAAGAGATCATAAGTAAAAATTCAATACAGTTTCAAAAAAAATAGTTTTATGTATGTATAATACTACACTGAAAAAACAACTTACTCAGATTATGGAAAAGTGGGAATGATTCGGCGCTAAAGACATATTTCCATATTTTGATGTACGATTTTCTTCAAATCAAGGAATAAAAACCACGTTTTAAAGAAAATTGTACATCAAAATATGGAAATATGTCTTTAGCGCCGAATCATTCCCATTTTTCCATAATCTGAGTAATTTTTTTTTTGAGTGTATGTTACAGCAAAAAAATAACCAAGAAATTCAAGTACTGCTTTTGTTTTATGGTTAGGTTTTTGAGATAATGGTAATTTTGTGTTTTCTTGGTTATCACTTCATTAAAAATTATTTTCGCAGAAGTCGCAGACCATGATTGGCGGAATACAATTTGAGTATACATACACAACTCCAACCAGCTGTTCGACTAACTTAACCTTAGTTGCTGGTCAACTATACACCGAAGCAGATAAACTCTTTTTGGCGTACAACATAAAGCTGTTGAACTTTAAGTATTGAATTTTATTTACCTACATAAAGACTGAATTTTTTTATTTTTGTTTACAACTATGTATGTATGTATTTTTGTAAGGTGTTTTGTTTATTCAAAAAACAAACAAAAAAAATAATTGTTATGAATAGAGCTCGGAAAAATAGGTGAAATCAAGCACCTAAAAAATGCTACATTTTGTAAATTTTGGTTGTTTTCAGTGGCGGGATTACAATTTAAATATAAAGGGGTAGCATATTGGTATGGTGAAGATTTTATTAGAAAAGTTCTTAATTATGTTACACAAATTTGCAGTTTGAATAAACATACAGTGGTGTGTGATGAAATAAAGCCAAAGAGGGATTTAGTTTCTTTGACATTTTTACTGAAAAAAAGTATGAAGAACACATTTTGTATTTTATATTTTTGTACATCGTCAAGCTTTGTGAAAGCAAAACAAAACTAGCTGTAATGAAAATAAAATTTGGGAAAAATAAGTAAATTATGGCATAGTTAATTTTCCAATAACTCATAAACAAAAATGCAGAACGGTTTTTACCACGACAGAAATTTGCATTTTTACAGATATGGAATTATGCCGAGTATCCAATTGGAAAATTGTAAACCCTGAAATGGTCGTAAGAAAAAATAGGAAAGTTCAAATCAAGTTTTTTTACCTAAAATATGCAAATGTTTAAAGTCAGACCACTACAAATTAAAAAGTTGTATTATATATTCCATTTGCTAATATGCACTTGCCTCATTTTCATTCAAAATATATTTGGTTTGAAACTGTAATTGCTTTTCCTTCACGTGCGAAGATTTTGTCTCAAATTTAAGCGAGTCACTAAAAATTTTTAATTTTTTTCTTTATTCTTTATAATTATATATTTATTTAATATACCTTATTTATTATTATTCTTTATTATTATATTTATTTATTGTAGCTTTCTTTGCAATTTTTCACGTGCAACCCATAAAAAACCTTAATAATTTATTTTTCTGGCATCCTAACTAGTAAGCAAAAAATCCAATTGCATTCACGGGGGCTTAGACCTGAATGAACCCCACCCACCCTTAAACTTGCCACTGGATGTGCTCACAAACATTACGTAGCATCATTTTAGGCGTTTGATTTTCACCTATTATCCGAGCTCTAGTTATGAAATAAAAAAAATCTCATACTTAAGGCCTTTTCACATTACTCGGTACGACATCGGATCGACATTTTTTGCTCGGTATTTTCAGCTTACCGAAACGATTCCGCGTTGCTGTGTTTTTCACACTTGTGGGAAATTCACATAAAATAATTATTAGAATTAAAACGACCATATAAATACAAAACACACATTCATTTTTATATAATAGACTAGCTGGCCCGGCAGACGTTGTTCTGCCTAAAATTTATTCCTATAAAGCTATAAAACTGTAAATTCTCTGAACAAAAGAGATATATGTACATATATTCGCCGCGACAAACCTAATTTCTCCTATCCCCATTTCTATCTCTATCTTTATCTCTATCTCTATTTCTATCTCTATCTCTATTTTTATCTCTATTTCTATCTCTATCTCTATCTCTATCTCTATATCTATCTCTATCCTTATCTCTATCTCTATCTGTATCTCTATCACTATCTTTATCTCTATCTCTATCTCTATCTCTATCTCTATCTCTATCTCTATCTCTATTTCTGCCTCTATCTCTATTTCTATCGCTGTCTCTATCTCTATTTCTATCTCTATCTCTATTTCTATCTCTATTTCTATCTCTATCTTTATCTCTATCTTTATTTATATCTCTATCTTCATCTCTATCTTTATTTCTATCTCTATTTCTATCTCTATCTGTATCTCTATTTTTTTCTTTTCTATCTCTATCCCTATTCCCATTCCTATCACTATCTCAAAATGTATGGGAAAATATTTTTTTTTTTGCATTTTTCGGGAATTTTATTGGATATTCTCCTATTCTGAATTGGTGTCAATCATCCAAATCGGTGCAGGCGTTCTTGAGTTATACGCGTTTGTACTAACGCCACTTCCTTTTATATATATTGATATACAAAATATATGGGAAAATATTTTTTTTTTTGCATTTTTCGGGAATTTTATTGGATATTCTCCTATTCTGGCAAGAGGACAATCTGAATTTGTCTCAATCATCCAAATCGGTGCAGGCGTTCTTGAGTTATACGCGTTTGTACTAACGCCACTTCCTTTTATATATATAGATATACAAAATATATGGGAAAATATTTTTTTTTTGCATTTTTCGGTAATTTTATTGGATATTCTCCTATTCTGGACAGAGAACAATCTGAATTTGTCTCAATCATCCAAATCGGTGCAGGCGTTCTTGAGTTATACGCGTTTGTACTAACGCCACTTCCTTTTATATATATAGATATACAAAATATATGGGAAAAAATTTTTTTTTGCATTTTTCGGGAATTTTATTGGATATTCTCCTATTCTGGCCAGAGGACAATCTGAATTTGTCTCAATCATCCAAATCGGTGCAGGCGTTCTTGAGTTATACGCGTTTGTACTAACGCCACTTCCTTTTATATATATAGATATACAAAATATATGGGAAAAAATTTTTTTTTGCATTTTTCGGGAATTTTATTGGATATTCTCCTATTCTGGCCAGAGGAAAATCTGAATTTGTCTCAATCATCCAAATCGGTGCAGGCGTTCTTGAGTTATACGCGTTTGTACTAACGCCACTTCCTTTTATATATATAGATATACAAAATATATGGGAAAAAATTTTTTTTTGCATTTTTCGGGAATTTTATTGGATATTCTCCTATTCTGGCCAGAGGAAAATCTGAATTTGTCTCAATCATCCAAATCGGTGCAGGCGTTCTTGAGTTATACGCGTTTGTACTAACGCCACTTCCTTTTATATATATAGACATACAAAATATATGGGAAAATATTTTTTTTTTGCATTTTTCGGTAATTTTATTGGATATTCTCCTATTCTGGACAGAGAACAATCTGAATTTGTCTCAATCACCCAAATCGGTGCAGGCGTTCTTGAGTTATACGCGTTTGTACTAACGCCACTTCCTTTTATATATATAGATATACAAAATATATGGGAAAATATTTTTTTTTGCATTTTTCGGGAATTTTATTGGATATTCTCCTATTCTGGCCAGAGGAAAATCTGAATTTGTCTCAATCATCCAAATCGGTGCAGGCGTTCTTGAGTTATACGCGTTTGTACTAACGCCACTTCCTTTTATATATATAGATATACAAAATATATGGGAAAATATTTTTTTTTTGCATTTTTCGGTAATTTTATTGGATATTCTCCTATTCTGGACAGAGAACAATCTGAATTTGTCTCAATCATCCAAATCGGTGCAGGCGTTCTTGAGTTATACGCGTTTGTACTAACGCCACTTCCTTTTATATATATAGATATACAAAATATATGGGAAAAAATTTTTTTTTGCATTTTTCGGGAATTTTATTGGATATTCTCCTATTCTGGCCAGAGGAAAATCTGAATTTGTCTCAATCATCCAAATCGGTGCAGGCGTTCTTGAGTTATACGCGTTTGTACTAACGCCACTTCCTTTTATATATATAGATATACAAAATATATGGGAAAAAATTTTTTTTTGCATTTTTCGGGAATTTTATTGGATATTCTCCTATTCTGGCCAGAGGAAAATCTGAATTTGTCTCAATCATCCAAATCGGTGCAGGCGTTCTTGAGTTATACGCGTTTGTACTAACGCCACTTCCTTTTATATATATAGATATACAAAATATATGGGAAAATATTTTTTTTTTGCATTTTTCGGTAATTTTATTGGATATTCTCCTATTCTGGACAGAGAACAATCTGAATTTGTCTCAATCATCCAAATCGGTGCAGGCGTTCTTGAGTTATACGCGTTTGTACTAACGCCACTTCCTTTTATATATATAGATATACAAAATATATGGGAAAATATTTTTTTTTTGCATTTTTCGGTAATTTTATTGGATATTCTCCTATTCTGGACAGAGAACAATCTGAATTTGTCTCAATCATCCAAATCGGTGCAGGCGTTCTTGAGTTATACGCGTTTGTACTAACGCCACTTCCTTTTATATATATAGATATACAAAATATATGGGAAAAAATTTTTTTTTGCATTTTTCGGGAATTTTATTGGATATTCTCCTATTCTGGCCAGAGGACAATCTGAATTTGTCTCAATCATCCAAATCGGTGCAGGCGTTCTTGAGTTATACGCGTTTGTACTAACGCCACTTCCTTTTATATATATAGATAGATATACAAAATATATGGGAAAATATTTTTTTTTTTTGCATTTTTCGGGAATTTTATTGGATATTCTCCTATTCTGGCCAGAGGACAATCTGAATTTGTCTCAATCATCCAAATCGGTGCAGGCGTTCTTGAGTTATACGCGTTTGTACTAACGCCACTTCCTTTTATATATATAGATAGATATACAAAATATATGGGAAAATATTTTTTTTTTTTGCATTTTTCGGGAATTTTATTGGATATTCTCCTATTCTGGACAGAGAACAATCTGAATTTGTCTCAATCATCCAAATCGGTGCAGGCGTTCTTGAGTTATACGCGTTTGTACTAACGCCACTTCCTTTTATATAGATAGATATACAAAATATATGGGAAAATATTTTTTTTTTTGCATTTTTCGGGAATTTTATTGGATATTCTCCTATTCTGGCCAGAGGACAATCTGAATTTGTCTCAATCATCCAAATCGGTGCAGGCGTTCTTGAGTTATACGCGTTTGTACTAACGCCACTTCCTTTTATATATATAGATTTCTTCAATAATGCTATATTTCAAAATTCTATGTATTCGCAAACATCCCAGTTCAGAGAAAATTTCATACAATTCTGAATCAATTTCTGAAATAGGGTGATCTTTTACTGTGTCGTCGATAATATGAACATTGACCCTGTGCGACACCCCTTACTTAATCTCTAACCAAAATTTATACATATGTACATATGTATGTATGTGATAAATTTGAGTGTGCTGTTACTTATTTAATGAATGAGACCGATAAAAATCGATAATTTGATTATAGGGACCACCCTAATGTATGTATGTAGGTACCTACATATGTACATATACATATATGCACTTATGTATTGTACTTTTATACGCTATTTATGTACTTAACTACATTCCTGCAAGGCTATACGAGTAAGTGCGTCTACATTATCTGTTTATCAACTGACGGATAACAAAACAGTTAACCGGCTGAGGCAACATTACTTACATGCAGATTAAATATCCGCGCATACGGATGTGCGTATGTATGGATGCATTCCGTGCAGGAAAGTACCCAGTTGGAAAAGGTAATGTATGGTCATCTATAAATGGATATAAAGGCCATAGGATCTATACATTCCAGAATGCATGATTTTTTTCATTGTGATGTCCTAGGGAAGTCATGCATCCACTTTTCCCTGCCAAGGTAAGGCAAAAAGGAATGTTTGGATGAGAGTCGCTCTTGCCGTGATCTCGGTGTCGGTTTATTTTCTCACTTAAAAATAAAAAAAAAATACTTTTTTTTTGCATTTTTCTCTTCATTCTCTCTCCATCCGATTTCCAACTAGAAATATGTAACTTCACTTCAGCTTGTTCTCCTCTGCTTCTCTCATTGTCGCACCATCTTCCCCTTCACTGCTTCACCCATGTGGGATATTCAACATTATATTGATCTTTAGTGCCGCTTTTATGCGTCCGTTTGTTAAAATAGACTCTGTGAATTGTTGTCGCCATTTTAAAAAAGCAAAACTAGGGAAAACCTGATTCTCCTAATTGTTTTTTTTTTTTGCTAGATTCAATATTATAGCTGAGAGCCGATGACTGACCTCTTCGCTTACCTTGGGTTGCATTCTGGTATGTATCCGATTTCCTATAAGTTGGAAAGTATAGCTGAGAGCCGATGACTGACCTCTTCGCTTACCTTGGATTGCATTCTGGAATGTATCCGATTTCCTATAAGTTGGAAGGTATAGCTGAGAGCCGATGACTGACATCTTCGCTTACCTAGGGTTGCATTCTGGAATGTATCCGATATTCTATAAGTTGGAAGGTATAGCTGAGAGCCGATGACTGACCTCTTCGCTTACCTTGGGTTGCATTCTAGAGTGTATCCGATTTCCTATAAGTTGGCAGCCACACAACATAGATTTTAGATGAAATCATAGTTTTTTTTGGAATACATACTATAATGTAAATTTTTCGTACATCTTTTCATGCGTCCGCAAGGTCATGCATGACCACCTTTCCAACTGGGTACTTGCTCCGGTCATTGAGAGCTGTAAAGGCCCTTGGCAACTTCCAATCTGGATTGAGAGGAAGTGTATATGTGTGAGTGTCGGGTGATTGATTATTCAAGGTTGATCCATAAGGTTACCGCAGTGCGGAAAAGCAACCCTGCAATACATTTGGTTGTTGTCCGTTTTGCTATCTCAATTGTCAAACGTCCATTTTTAATTGGCCAAGCAACACATGCATATAAGAAAAGCAAGAAACACATAAAGTTTGACAATTTAGGTTATGAAAAAAAATAGTCAGCTGTTTCTACCAAGGCAACCTTATGTATCAACCTTGGGGTTATTGACGCAATTACCAAAAATTTTTGATTTTCGTCGCCGCGAGCCGACAACAAGTACGTGTAGCACGACGGCTGCCGATTGCACTAATACAAAAAAAAAAAAAAAAAACAATCAAATTTGACTAACTCGCTCAAAAAAACACTCAAACTGGACAATTAAGATTGTAAGTTGCCAAGGGCCTTAATGAGACTCTCACTGGGTTTACTATGATAACACTGCTCTACAGCCAAAAAATACTCTGAACGCGACCATCCTATTTATATGTAAAATCGGTCGCTGATTCCGAAAATCGGGCTCATTTTTAATTCTATGGGAAGGTTTTTGAGATATCGGCAGTTTACCGTTATTTGGCCAATGGCTCCACTTAATCCTGTATACCTCTTTAACGCAGTGAGCTATCTTCCTTGGAGTGACACTCAACGAAAGAAAATTAAATTTCCTTTTCATCCCTGCTACAACATTTTTCTGTAGCTCTTATAGTTTCTGAAATATTGACGATTCAATTTGAATTTTTTCGATTTTTTACGATTTTTTGAAGAAAAAATTGATTTTGTCAGGCAATATCTTTTAAACCAATGTCTTCACCTTCGGTTTTACTCCTTTACGTGAAGCTCCATTCTATTGGGAAAAAGATAAGCTATCAACGAAGAAAATCCATGGTAAAATAGAAAAGTTATAGGCGATCAAGTAAATACATCCAAGTCGCGCAATGCCTCTGCACGGGTATATTCTATGCATGTTATACCAATACCTACACATCTGCAGTAGCAGCACATTGGCAGCGCAGTAGATAAAAGCCCATTTACGGGTATAACATGCATAGAATATACCCGTGCAGAGGCATTGCGCGAGTTGGATGTATTTACTTGATCGCCTATAACTTTTCCATTTTACCATGGATTTTCTTCGTTGATAGCTTATATTTTTCCCAATAGAATGGAAGGAGTGTAAAGGAGTAAAACCGAAGGTGAAGACATTGGTTTAAAAGATATTGCCTGACAAATTCAATTTTTTCTTCAAAAAATCGTAAAAAATCGAAAAAATTCAAATTGAATCGTCAATATTTCAGAAACTATAAGAGTTACAGAAAAATGTTATAGCAGCGATGAAAAGGAAATTTAATTTTCTTTCGTTGAGTGTCACTCCAAGGAAGATAGCTCACTGCGTTAAAACGGTATACAGGATTAAGTGGAGCCAGTGGCCAAATAACGGTAAATTGCCGATATCTCAAAAACCTTCCCATAGAATTAAAAATGAGCCCGATTTTCGGAATCAGCGACCGATTTTACATATAGATAGGATGGTCACGTCCAAAGTACAGACAAAAAATTTCATTTTGTGATCCAGTGTAATTGAATCGTGTGTGTTTTTTTTTTTTAGAAATCTTAAATATAATAGATATTATTGTGAATGGGGAGATGTCATTTAGATACATAAGTTACAGTTCTTCACCACCTTAACCCAACACAATGAAGCCTTACAAGCGCTAAATACTTATAAATTTAAAACATTTATGTACCTACACATCTTTTTCCATAAGAATGACTTAACTACGTAGTATGTATATTGATATTTATTAAATACATATGGACATACATACATACATATGGGCATACGTATGTAAATCTTGGCGAATTCAAGTTCTTTATTCCTCATTTTACTGTTAATTTCTGATGATACCTATGCGGCAATCTGAAATTAATATCTCAATCACGTTTATGAAGCATTATTGCAAATGAAAGAAAAGGTAAAATAGGAATGTATGTATGTAAGTAGTATGTATATTAGTTCAGCTGTGATCTTTTGTATGTACATATTAACATATATGGATGTACTTATGTAGGCACATATAAGTATGAAAATACATATGTTCTTCCACGATATCGGTCCGATTAAACGCGCACTCAGCTCTTCGTGTATCGTACGTGATATTATTTTTTTAATATTTATTTTTTAAGTAAAACAATTAAATTTATATAAGTAGGTGTAATGCAAAATACATACATAAGTACAAATATGCATACAGTGTAGATGTACTTTTATGTATGAATGAGACAAATAAAATTGCATTTGCGAGCTTTTAATACTGAATGACTAATATGGCCGGCTGTTGTAAGATACTAAACAAAGTCTTCGCCTTACAAGAAACTCTCGCTTTAAGGTGTTGGCAATACCCAGATTGATAGGACTTTGGAAACGCTTCGAGGGTACATGCGTGCCTGCTATAGGAAAGACAGAGACATATCTGTTTGGGAATTTCTTTCATAAAAATGCTTTATATAAATTAGATTCCATTCTATTTGAATTAAGAAAGTTACACAAGTACCTTCATACATACATATATGCAGTAATTACAACTGATTTGTCACTTTTCTTTTTACCTGTGCAATTAAATTTCCATCTTGATTGATTGAAAAGTTCAAACTTTAAAGCATGTGTTTAAGAATAAAATTAATTCATCTACACATTATATGTATATGTATGTTGATACATATGTATGTTCATGTGGTCGTCTGAATGAATCAATAAACAACACTCAAAGGCGCCAACTTTTATGGCTTGGCCAATGACTAAGTATGTAATTGAATACAATCTGTAGCATTTATGAGACGAGAACACTTACATGTGTATCTATATATGTACATACCCTGCAAAAAAGTGTGCGACGAGTCTCTAAAAAGATTTGTCCGGGAGCGCTCTCTTTCGGGTACAATTAGTCTACAATTGTTC
This sequence comes from Urophora cardui, assembly GCA_960531455.1. NCBI lineage: Eukaryota > Metazoa > Arthropoda > Insecta > Diptera > Tephritidae > Urophora > Urophora cardui. Next base: position 15,046,416 of record OY482673.1, read on the forward strand.
GCAATTGTACCCGAACGGGTACATATGTATACTAATTGTAGACGAATTGTACCCGAAAGGGTATCAAACGGGTACAATTAGTCGCACAAATGGATGTGTCGCATTTGCTAACCGTTCGGGTACAAAACGGGTACAATTGTGCGCTTATGCTACCCGTTCGGGTACAAACTGGGTACAATTAGTCTCTTCATAGGACATGCTCAAACAAAAGAGAACACTTCAACCCATATAAAGAGATACAAATGAGTAGTAATCGCATGCTCCCTTGCGAGTTGTCCCGGATGTATCCCGGAGTGATCACATTTTTTGCAGGGTACATACACTGATTGCAGTTAATTAAGTAGGTTGTGCCAAAACTGCAAAATGAATATATAGATATATGTACGTTCTTACAAATAAAAGATTTACTTACTTATTCATAGTTATGCGCCCATCATGGACAAGTGACAATAATATCAAAATGTTTCCATGCTGAAAATACGAACGATTTTTGTGCCACCCTAACATGATAAACATGCATTTGTACACCCCAGAGCAAAAATGCGTTATATTATTTTCTAGCGCAAAAACGAACTTTCGTACAAACAAAAGACGCGAAAACTCGAAGCGCAAAAATATGCCTTCAAAGCTTTTTAGTTCGTTTTTTGCCCTTTTATCTTAGCGGAAAATACGAACTAAAAAGTTTTGTCGGCATGTTTTTGCTCTTCGAGTTTTCGCGTCTTTTGTTTGTACGAAAGTTCGTTTTTGCGCTAGAAAATAATACAACGCATTTTTGCTCTGGGGTGTACATTTATTACACGTTTTACAAATCGCATAAATATAAATTGTATTAATAATTTTTAATGAATGCATTTATGGATTGCAGAGCTGTCAAAATTTACAATCATTCTTGGTGGTGTCGTCTTGACTAATCTACTTACTTAATTAAAACGATTTACGCTAAATGCTGATTCAAGTAAAATTTTTGTAAACTACAAATGCAGTTGTAATTTATACAATCAATATGATTTACAATCAAGGGTGATTGCATTATTACGCACTTTCTTCGATTGCAATCTTTTAAAGCTCTGATGGATTATGCTACGATTCTTGAGCTTGCTGTGATTAAAAGAAAATATATTTTATAAATAAGTACATACATACATTTGTATACATGCACATGTATAGCATTCATAAATATATATGTACATATATACAGTGTATACATATTTATTTATGTACATATGTACATTTAGCACGACTAATCCATGTCGGGTAAAAGTACGTAGGCTTATTCATATCTTTAATATTTGCATTACTTATAATAATCACATCCTAGAGAGTGGAAATAATTGTCAATGTTTTAGCTATTGCCAATATTTTAATTATTTACCAAGAATATTTCATTTATAAAATAGTAAAATCATTTAGTGATTTGCTTTTTTTATGTATAAATATTTAGCGAAATTTTTTCCAGCATTTCAGACATTGCAACTTTATCAAGCTTTTTCATCTTAAGCTTTAATACTACTAGCTTTAAGTAATACAACTAAAGATCTGAAATTTGCTCACAGAAACTATCAAATTTTAAGTGTGGATAACAGTTTCCATTTACATATTCATAAAATGCTTACATTCGATTATTGTTGGGAGCCAAACAGAGCGAAAGTGATGTTGTTGTGGGCCATAGAGAACCAATATCTAGTGTCATGTAAAAGACTAGAGTCTTCTTTCGCTCAACAATAAAAATAAAAATAAAAACAACAAGTAAGGAAGCCTAAGTTCGAGTGCAATCGAACATTAGATACTCAGCTGTATGCTTTCATTGTTTGTTTGCGTTTGTTCGATATAGGGTGTATTTTATATGAAACGAGTGCTGCATAAACAGGGCGCAGCCACGCCCATTTTCAAAATTTATATCAATCATCCAAATAAGCATACAAATATTATTGTTAGTGCAAAATTTCATCCCTCTATGACTTTTAGTTACAAAGACTTCACGTTACAAATTCCAAAAGGGTGTTCCAGAAATATCTTTGTTAAAAAGTAGGCGTGGTCATAAACCGATTTCAATACATTTTTGCGTGTCTATTAACACATGTTATAAAAGTGTATAAACCAAGTTTCGTCATAATATCTCAATTATTTGTCGAGTTAAAGGCTAAGAAATCTCATATATCCCTTTGTCTAAAAAGAGGCGGTGCCACGCCCATTTTCCAAACTTTTTTATTTTTTGTTTCCGGTCTATTGTAAAACTCATGTCACAAAATTTCAATGAATTATCTTTATATTTCACATAGATATCGCTTAAAATGGTTTTATTAGGTCACTTTATAATACACATATATAAAAGTGGGCGCGGTCGTCAACCGATTTTGGTAATTTTTCGTCCACACATTTGGCTAAGTAAATATATCACGCGTACCAGATTTCATCGATATATCTTTAACGGTTTCTGAGTTATGGCTTATTAAACTTTCAATATTCGCTCCTTAATAAGTGGGCGTGGCACCGCCCATTTTCCAAAATTTTTGTAGTTTTTGTTTTATGTCCATAGTTGGACTCCTGCCACAAAATCTCAGTGATTGATCTTTATATTTGACAGAGATATCGCTTAAAATGTTTTTATTAGGCCCCCTTATATTTCCTATATATAAAAGTGGGCGTGGCCGTCAACCGATTTTGATAATTTTTCGCCAAAACATTTGACTAAGTAATTATATTACGCGTACCGAATTTCATCGATATATCTTCAACGGTTTCTGAGTTATGACTCATAAAACTTTCAATGTCTGCCCCTTAATAAGTGGGCGTGGCACCGCCCATATTCCAAAATTTTTGTGTTTTTTGTTTTATGTCCATAGTTGGACTCATGCGACAAAATTTCAATGATAGATCTTTATATTTGACAGAGATATCGCTTAAAATGGTTTTATTAGGTCACTTTATAATACACATATATAAAAGTGGGCGTGGCCGTAAACCGATTTTGATAATTTTTCGTCAAAACATTTGTCTATGTAAGCAAATTACGCGTACCAAATTTCATCGATATATCTTCAACGGTTTCTGAGTTATGACATATAAAACTTTCAATGTTTGACCCTTAATAAGTGGGCGTGGCACCGCCCATTTTCCAAAACTTCATCAAATTTCTTCATAAGGGCCCGAGCTCAATACGTGGGTAAAATTTTAAAACTCTAGCTATATTAGTGGCTGAGATACCAAATTTCCGATTTTTTCTATATAGGAAAAGTGGGCGTGGTCATGGTCCATTTTCGCCCATTTTCAATACCAACCGTCCCAGTCTCGATACCAACTTGCGTTCCAAATTTCATCAAAATATCTCAATTTTTGCGCGAGTTAGAGTGTTTACAGACGGACGGACGGACGGACGGACGGACAGACGGACGGACGGACGGACGGACGGACGGACGGACGGACGGACGGACATGGCTCAATCGATTTCTCTTTTCACCCTGATCATTTTGATATATATAAGTCTATATCTATCTCGATTATTTCATTCTGTTACAATCCACCGTTATGTGATTAAAACTATAATACTCTGTGTACTAGTACAGCTGAGTATAAAAATAAAGTAAATTCAAAAGTTTTGAGTCAAAACTTTTGACTACTACACTAATAAGCTCAATCAAGAAAAAATTGTTGGCGAAAAGTTTTTTTGCTTATTTATTTTTATTTATTTATTTTTATTTATTTATTTTTATTTACTACACTCTTATTTAGTCTGTTGATTATTTTAATCAACCAGCTTAGTCATCCAAAACATTGAACTAACAAATTACCCTGTTAATAGCCGCTTGATAGTCATTAAATTGATAAGCGAACTCCCGGTAAATCTACTGAACAGTTCAGCAGGGAGAAGATAACATGTATTGATTAATGCCATTAAATATTTGTACTGATGTATATAAAATAGTAATAATAAATATAGAGAAAATAAAAAAACAACTCTATTGAGTGAGGCTCTATTTCATTTTTTTTTTCTTGCATTTAACATGTTGAGTGGACAACCAAAAAGGCGATGTCTCTCAGCATTCCACCTCCGGGTCACATACAAAATTTAATCAGATAAAAGTCTATTTCCATTTTAATTCACTATTCAACCTTGACATTGAAGCTTTTACTGAACCTAACATTAGTTAAGGTATGCATGTATGAAATTAGCATTTACAACTATTACTATAGCCACTTTCTATTGCGAGCAAAGTTCGAAAAACCACCAGCTAGCTTAGCAAATAACATGGAAAGCAACAACAAAAACTAAGCTAGTTGGATTGGTTAAGCGAGTTGAGTTGAAAGCGCTTAGCATTTGTCGACCTGAACAGCAGTGTTGCAAAGTAACTGTATGAAGCTATTGTGAATAGCACTTGAAATTGCATACTTAAGTATTTTGTTTCGTTTAACATTCTTTTTTTTTTTTGATTTTTTTATGGGTCAGCGTTAATTACAGGTTGTCGCTCTGTTTATTACGTTCGTATAATTTCTTTCATTTTTTTTTTACTCTCATTCCGCGAAAGTGTGTGTTACAGTTTGTTTAGCAAATTCATACGTACATACATACTTACGTGCAGTTAATTACTATTTTCTGTCGTGCTACGAACATGAGACATGTAGTACATTTAACAAATAATCAAACAATGGAATAGATTTGTTGGCTCATATGCATGTACTTACTTACTTAAATATTTGTCACCAGAATGTTCGGACGTATTTTCCCAAACGGGAATGTATGTATGTACCTACGTATGTATGCACGTACCTGTGATGAACGTATAAATGCCGTTGTTTAAATAAGTACTAAGTAAGTAAGTATTGAAATAACAATTAGTAAAATTCCATTATGCTATATAAATAATGTGTATGTATGTACATATGTAGTAGGTATACTTATGTACACCTAAAAATTGAAACATTGAAAATTGCCAGGTAGAAAGACTCGCGATTTTTGAGTATTTTAAGAAGGTCCATGTAGCAGTGAAGTCCGATTCTTAAAGCCATACAGTTTCAAAGAGGCACAACTGCTTTTGAAAATATGTAGGTACTTTTTAGGAGTGTTGTTTCATAAAACTGAAAGAACGTACTTACTTTCTTTATGATTCGGATTCGGAGTCGGTTTGGATCCATTTACATATCGTATGACACCTTTTGGGGTGCCTGCGTAGAACGATTTTTTTTTACTCATTTAGGGCTGTACATAGACTACATTTGTGAGGGCAATTTTCTGAGAAATATGCGTTGTATACTTATATACATACATATGTAACTCCTATGTTAGTATTTTTTCCTTTTTTGTTACGCGGGTAAATTCATACATATTTTAAATAAAGAACTCTGGTACTTCGTGGTTGCCCAAACCAGAGTTCACCAAATTCTAAGTTAGCGAATCGACAAAAATCAAACACTGGCCAAACTAAAAAAATTTGCTGAAAAAAGTGTGAAAAAGTGGAGTTTGGATGCATTGTCTTCAAAGCTTTAGTTGCAGCATAAAAAACAAATTCATGCGGAAAAATAAAATGATATTACTTAAGAATTGTTAGCCACATACTTAAAGTTTTTTCTCGGTTCATTTGTGCTGCATGAATTTGATACAGAAACATGTACATATGTAAATACGCATGTACTATGAGAGTATAATTTCATTAACCAATTTCAAAACAGATGTTGCATTCCACTGATATGCGTAATGAAGTTGTACATACTTATTTACATACGTTCCCGTCTCATATTGTCTTATGGTTTAGGTGGTATTTGCTCACCGGTTATAAATATGAAACATGAATCATTTTAATAATTCGTCGCCTTAGAGTGTAAACCTGCTAACGACCAAAAAACATATTTTACAGTAGAGGCAAAAAACTAAATATATCTTTAACTCTTAGTCTGAGTTGCAAATCCCATATATAGTTTGTTTATCTCGTAACGTTCTATGTCCCTAATTCAGAAAGAATGAAGAAAATTGCATTTTAATGGTTTTATTAGCGAATTTCTCACTTAGCAGGTTTTATTTTTGATATTTTCAAATTTGAAGTGGATTTAGCAGGTTTTTTGTATGAATGAATTTTTTTATTTTTTATTTCTTGTGATTACGAGCTCAATTTAAATGTTAATTAAAATAGTATTTGATAGAAGAAGACAAGCAAATATGTAAAATAATACAACAGACTTATACTTCCGTTTATTGCAACAAAAATAGGCAGTTAATAATAAATAAAATACGTGAGGTATTAATCTCTCAAATTTATAGCAAAAAGTCCACAAATGCATAAGATAATTTAAGTAGGAACTCAATAATGTCAAAATATGATACATAGTATTCAGTCATGAGGTAAATTGTCATAGTAGATGTGGTAATCTTCTGGAAGTAATCGTTTCAAACACTGAAGATCTTCATACTTTCTGCGAGAAATCGTAAGCCTGCTCTCGTGTAAATTCCGAAGTTGAGAAAACGGCATGGAAGTAGCTACTGGAGATTTTCTTTGCGGTATTACTTCCCATTCGTTAGAGTCTTAGTTTGAAATATATGTCGCCACTTGGTGTATATCGTAGGGCTCGTATATCAGTTACTTTCGCAGCACCTTTACCACGAGAGGGACGCATGCTATTAAAGAATTGGACTGTGTTAAAGTTTTTGAAGAACGTGTAACTAAGATAAGTTACGTCATATGGGAACCAGTTTGAATAGCTCTTCCTCACTTTCGTCAGTTATGGATGTGTCTATCTCATGAAATGTTTTTTGAAATTGTTGGCGGAATAACCAACGTGAGATTTTCGGTCTCATCGGTTGTCACTACTGAAACATCATGACGTTGATTGGTTATATTTATAGCACCCAAATCTTCTAATTGAACACTCACTTCATTGGTAACATCGTTCATTTGTAAAGGCACACAAACCATTTAAATAATTGTTAATACCCATGACAATTAACCCTTCAGGTTATGGTTTGCGGCCAAAATTTCCTTAAGCAATATATCAGCAATTAAAGCTTATTCGCTGGCTCTTACCTTGGCTTAAACGCAAAAAACTATTATCTAAGATAGAACAATAATCGACCAAAAGAACCACAATATGTTGGATTTAGCAGTTGAAATTGAACTGATTGTACTTAGCAGCTTTACTCATCAAACAATTTTTGCCATTTATATTTTTATATTAACGAATTTTATTTGCTTGCCTACTGCGGAATCGCCTACTCCTTCGAACTGAATCAAAAGGTCAATTTTGCTAACAAGTGGATTTAGCAGGTTTACACTCTAAGGCGACGAGTTGCTTTTTTTTTTTTCAAGTGCCTTTTTAAGTTTTCTGATGAGCAAACCAGAAAATTCTCAGCTTTTTGGGAAATTGTTTGAAAAGAAGTCGCCTGGACAAGCTTAGAGACTCGAACCAGATGAATAATTGTATGTGGAGAGTGAAAAAGGCTATTTAAGCAAAACTCTAAACATTTTTAGCTGATATCTTCGATTGCAAGCTGTCTAATAGTTTCACCTGTATTTTTGTATGCAAGAAAATTACGTATACGTAGTGTAGACTCATTTCAAAGTAGGATGTTTTTTTTTCAAACTGGTATCTTATTTTTCAGTATAAATTTGTAAATATAAAAACGCTCTCAAATTGCTTTTTTGTTAAAAGTATGAGAAGAATTCATATTCATTGGAATACATGTGTGTTTATAAGATTTTCTTTGTATGTATGTATGTCTAATGTGCATACGTAAATAAGTAATAGGAAACCACAGTCAATGCGCCAACTACCTACATATTTGTTGCACTCAAGAACGTAAATAAAAAATATTACAAAATCAAAACAAAAAAAAACTAACATTTGTGCTTCTTATTTTTATCAAGTGTCTATGTACACTCTCTTATGTGAAATAGCACTTTGAATTTTAATTCATTTCAATGTCAGCGTTCTCAAAAGTAAATGAAGAGCAAAGCTTGATATGAAGATATGTACATTGTACATATGTTAAATTCCACCTAAAACGGCGCTGTCCAGAAAATAAAGAATTTACTTATTTTTAACTAAATTCAATCAATTAATATGCACAGGCGGATTTTATTTATAGATGATTGAGAAAGTAAAGATTTGTTGAAAACTCTGTATACTTATATTTGAGTTCTTCTAATGGTCACTCTGGTCAGAAATGGTGTTCTTCAAGAGCCTAAGTACTTATCTGGTTACCAGATTCTGGTAACCAACAGTTTCAATTTTTCCATTTCTGGAAATATTGGTCTTTTTGAAATGCAAGCTTTGCGTTTTAAAACTATTGCGAAAATATCATGGTCACACCCATTACAATGGAATACCCCATATGTGCATTTGGCTCTAGGTATGATACATTGTATATTGCATCGTCAGCAGAGACGAAACGGCGACGAAACGTTTTACATACACACATAGTACATACATACATACATATGTACATATTTTCACATCCAATATACAATTTTCTTTGTGCAGGATATATGCATGCTTAAATATGTACAAAAGGCTTTGTCCTTTATTTTCTTACAATTATCTGCAGAAAAATACTAGATCAGATTTGAGTTAATCTTCCATTTCTGTGCGCCTACTCTTTCACGTACAATGATGGCAGATTTTCTTTAAATTCCATGTTTCAAAAGTGAATTTGCTTATAATAATACTACATACAGCAGTAGTTTCATTGGAATGATCACTCAATTGACCATTTACAAGCTGGTGAGAATCTAATGACAATTAAGCTACTTGCATTTTTTTCACATTCCCGCTAGTTATTTGTTTCCATAATTTCTTAGTTCCTTTGGGAATTTCAATGTCGTACTCATAAACATAAATTTATGTGCATACATACAAATTTTCTTTTGTTTTTGGGTCGAATGTTGAACATTTCGACGAGAAGACCATTTACATATAAAAACTGCTGGTCGCAAAATTTGCGGACATACCCACCAAACTATTTTAGCCTTATTTAAGAATTAAACAGCACATTTAAAGGCTTACGAAATAAGGCCAGGAAATTATAAAGGTAGCAAATTTGTTTGGCGTAAGGCTTGAAATAAGGCTGATTTTCTTTTGTTGATGTCATGTATTAGAAAGTTAGGAGTAGACAGAGTGAGTGCATAACAGAAGCAGTCCTGCCAGCATACACCTTTTTTAGACCTGATTTGTCAACAACCAGGAATTTTTGCAGGGTATATGCATGCTTAAATATGTACAAAAGGCTTTGTCCTTCATTTTCTTACAATTATCTGCAGAAAAATACTGGTAGAATTGAGTTCATCTTCCATTTCTGTGCGCCTATTCCTTCACATCTAATGATTGAAAGATCTTAAAAATCTGCTTTTGAAAAAGCGAAATGAACGCTGATTGAAAATCTCCTCCTGCCTGCTTGCTTTTGATTGAAATTTGCTTGAAAATTATTGAATTTTTTTTTTCAAGCAACCGCTAGCTTGGTTTGCTTTTAAACAAACAAGCAAGAGCTTGTTTGCTTTTAAACAATCTAAGCAGCGCTTAGATTGAAAAAATGCAAACAATCCCAAGCGCGCTTGTGATTGTTAGGTTACAAGCGGTGCTTAGATTGTTTGTTTTCGTTGCTTGCTTGTACAAAACAATCTGTTTGAAAATTCAATCTGCTTGTGCAGTTCACTGGTACCTACATTAGAGTGGCCCTTAAGCCTATGGGAAAAATTTTTTTCTACTTTTTTGAAATGGTTTCATGTACGAAGAAAATATGCCTTGTTTAATATTTGCTTGATTGGTCAACGTTAACCCGTGCCACAGTGTGTTGAAATAATGAACCAAGTATTATATGGTTCGGTGGACGTTTATATAGGACGAATTCTCTTATATTTTTGAATTTTAGTAGATTACAACGTTGTTATTTATTACACTCCACAAATAAATTACTTATAAACAAAATATACTGATATTCTATATATTGAAGTACTGAAATGTCATGGATCCTTATTTACTCATATATGTATACCTACATACAAACAATTTAAGAAAATTTAAATTTTTAATGCATATTTTTCATGTAATCGTACATACATATTTATATGGGAAATTTCAAAAATAAGTGCCCTCTATTAGGGTAATTGTACATTCTCGTACATGCATACACAAATAAGAAATACAATTCAGAACTTTAATTCTCTTGAAAGTCCATTGAAAGCGTTTGAGGAGCAGTGTAATAGCTCCCAAATAAAAGAAATTAAATAACTCCCAAAGAAGGAAATAAGTCCCAACACACTGCGAGTTATTTCATAACGAAATAAGTTCTATTTTGTATGAAAATATTTGTAGTTTTTTCATTTGTTTTTTGGAGTTACTTTATTTGGGAGTTATTTCACTACGCCAGCATTTGCTGCTGACTATTTTGGTATTTTTTTCTATAACACACTTAATTCTCACACAGAATGAAAGTCCAATATCCACATAATAAAACCCGCAAAAAATTGCCATATCTGTAGCTTTGTAGACTACTTTAACCCTCTAACACCCCGACGATGAGGTCCCCACATTGAGGACTCTATCATGACTAGTGCTGGACCGTCTCGATATTATATTTCTGAATCATTTTCAAACGGTAGTAACACTGACTACGCGTAAACTGACCATGATACGGACACAAACTTTCCCAATGCCGACAGATACTCACTTTTGCTATGTTTGTAAAAAACTAATTTGTCTCACATATGCTAAAAAGGTATGTGTGGCATGTGCTTCAGTTAACTGACTTCACCAGTTGCACGTTTTAAAATTTTTGTATTGGAAGAAAATAATATAGACTACGATTTTAAATTAATACATAATTCTTAAGTGAAATGTTTGATTTTTTTGTTGTACTATGTTGCTTTATACGTAAGAACCAAAATTTAATGTCAGCTACATACGTACATACATCTTCTACGATTCTAGCTACTAAAGCAATTGTAAAATAATAAAAGTATTTTGATTAATTTCATGAAAGTTTAAACTTGTAAATATCTCAGAGTTAGGTTTTCGGGTATACCTACACACATACATATATTTATCACGGCATAGCCAAAAGAAGCGCTTACTAAAAGTGATGTTGCCAATTTTTCAACTTCAACTCGTTGTGGCACGGGTTGGAGTTGTTCAATCGGGCCAAAATTTTCAGGGTATTATTTTTTTATTAAACAAAAACATATCAGGGAGTAACACCTGCAAATTTTCGACTTTCGAAAATAAGGGCCACTCTAACCTACATACATACCTAATATGATTACAGTTCTAGGGTTAAGTACCTATAAATTGTCCATAAAAGATCGCATTTAAGTAAAAAGAGGCAGCCTCTAAAATCAGTCAATTGTTGTGGTGTGGAGGCTTGTTCTATGTTAAAGTCAGTAGGGGTTATCCAATCTCTGCGAAGAACGCAGAAGTCATTTCTATTTGTAGGTATAATATAAGTATGTAATACCTAATATACTTTTACATATATACAGAGAAACCTCCCCTAACGGACACCTCTCATAGGCGGACACCTCCCTTGAGCGGACATTTTTTCATCCACCAAGGTTTAGGTTCAATTTTTAGAACAAATTTCCCTCTCTTAGGCGGACACTCTCTTGGCCGGACGCGGACAGTTATTTACTATTGAATTGAACTAAAAACTTCTATTAAGCGGACACGAACCTCTCCTCAACGGACACTTTGATTTTTTTTTTCATAACAAATCACATAAAAACCTCTGTTAGGCGGACACGAACTCCTCTTATGCGGACAAAATATAAGTATGTATAGCAATATAAAAAAAGTTCGCTGAATGTTCGTTAGGTAAAAAGCGCTACGATGAAAGGGAAATCACCAACTAAAATAAATGTCCGCATGACTTTATTGGAATAGATATGACAACATTCACGGATTTCCAGTTAGATGTTCTAACTGACGAAAACGTCGAAACCATTGAAGATGATAGTACCAATACTAACTACCGCTGAAAGTAGGTAGTGCAAACTCCTCGAACGAAATGGCTTTGACTGCAGTTTCAAATTTGAAAAGATTTTGCACGGAAGACCTTATTGCATTTGAATTGTTGCAGAAATTTGAAAGCCATCTGCAAAACGATTTTATTTTAAATAAGCAAAAAACCCCTCGTCAATCGACAATTGTATGTATATACTTATACATATTTATGTATTTAAGTGTAATTTTGAAGACATAATAATCCTTGTTTTTTTTCAGTGAAATATGAATAAATAAATCCTTTAAAATCCAAAAAATTTCTAAAATAGGAACCCACTCCCTTACGCGGACACCTCTCTTGGGCGGACAAAATTTGCCCGACAATGTCCGCCCAAGGGAGGTTTCACTGTACATACTACACAATATTTACATAAGTAAGTACATTCATATGTATGTTCGTATGTGCAACATTTTATTTTCATTCTTTCTCCAATTATACAGCACAAGCATTCGTACATACATACACTGTATATACATATGTACATATCTACATATGTATATACTCATCAACATTCATACAAGCATACAAACAAGCGAATATACAATCACTTGTATATAAAATAAAGGCATAGAGACAAAAATAAGTAGATAAGTGTATATACTTAGTATGTACATACTACATACCCTGCAAAAAGGTCACTAAGCAAAACGCAGGCATACGGAATACGCTGGCAGCACTGCTTGCTGTTATACGCCCATTATCTCTGCTCCAGACGTTTTAGTACTTAATTTTCTGTTATGCACTCATATCTCAAAGATTGCCGCTTTTAAAAAATAAATAGGTACTTTTTCAGTGTATTTTCTACTAAAAAAATAACTTATTTTCTGATCGAAAAATGAAACTCAAAAAATAACTTTTATTTTTTAAGCGAAAAATAAAACTCAAAAATAACTTATTTTCTGAGCAGAAAATGAAAGAGAAAATAATGATTAAAAATCAATTTTTTTATAAAAATCGAAAAAATAAAAGCTAATGCACCTAGAGGTAGCCTGCGTTACGGTGATTACATCTGTGTAGGTACTTCTTTTGCGTTTAGCATTTCTCCTTCATTATGATTTTTTTAGTCAAAATTTAAAAAATAACGATTATTTGCAATCCCTGATTAGAATTCTCAGGCATTATTTTATAAGCCTTTACCTATATCCTCTGGAATAAACCTGAAATAAGGCGTAGATTTTTTGGAGGGTACATACATTCCCACAAACAATGGTTTCAATTAAAGCTTAAATTAGTTATGCTTTAACATTATTTCCATAATAGTAACAGTATCGGTATTAATTTGGTCGATTATTGGTGCAGTAACAGTAAACAGCTGAACAGTGATCATAGCCCAATAAAGGTGATCATAGCAATAGAGTCGCTCTTCTTCTTTTGGTTTTTTAGGTTGCGAAATTATCATATTTTGTATTAATGCTAATTGCGTGTTCTCTTTTGATTGCTACGACCAGTGATGCCGAAATTGGGCCTTTCGGACCACATCTGGTCCGATAAATTTACTTTGGGCTGTTGGGCGGCTAAACTCAATTTTGGTCCGATTTGTAATATCAATATTTTTAGTGGAGACAATTTTTCGGACGCTAAACGTGTTATCTTTCCCGTGTAAAGTTCTTTTATTGTTAGTGAAACACACTATACGCATATCTATTAGAGTTGGGAAATTTAGTTCACTTTGTTGAGCGCTCAATTGGTGAGCGCTCTCTTCAGTGAACTAGTTCACTTTAGTGAGTTTGGATAGGCTATCCAGGAAGGAAGCCCCAAGAAAGCGTTGTCTGCCGCTGTTAAGAGCCGAGCAAAGCAGTGACAGATGAGGTGTTCGATTGTCTCCTCGCCTCATCATCTTTCAAGCTTATGCAGCATCTGCGGTAGGGTGCACCTAGCCTCTCTGCGAGTTTCCCGATGAGGCAGTGTCCTGTGAGTACCACCACAAGGTTCGAGATGTCGTCTTTCCTTAGAGTACTTATTTGATGGGATCGCTTGTGAACCCATTTCTGCCAGATTTGCCATGATGTTCGACATACCGGCTTCTGTTGCCATCTATCGCTTGCTAGTTTATAGACATGCTGTTTAAGAATTAGCTTGTTTGTGGCTAAGGCATACCTATGCCTTATGGAAGAACCTGCTCGGTAGTGCCCTGCCTCGCAAGTTCATCCGCCCTACAATTGCCATTGATATGTCCCGGGACCTACACGAGGTGCAGACAGGTCTGTTTGGCCATCTCCTTTAGAGATCGGCGACAGTCTAGTGTTAGTTTTGAATTAAATGAGTGGGAGTCAAGATTACTTAGTATGTACATATGTATTTAAAAATAAATATGTAATTCCATTTTAAGTTGACTTCTGATTTTTGGGCCTTTTTTGGCGGAATTGGGCGGCAATTTGGTCGGTAAAATTTTTTTTCCGTGGCAACACTGGCTACGACCATATTATTATTGGGTCATGACAGTGAACAACTGAAACAAACAATCGATCAGCTGGTTAGCGTTACTGCTGAAAACCAAAATTCATCTGGTTGTTACCGATAGCGTTACCGACTAGCGAATCACTAATCAAATACATTGTTTCCCATAAGGTTGGTTGATCAGCTGTTTTATAACGATACTGTTACTGCATAACTAATTTGAGCTTAACGCGTAGATATTTGGTAAAAAAAATGCTTAAAAAATCATAACACAACAGAAGAAGAATAAAAAGAAATGGCGAAAATTTATGGTTAGCAAATGGAAAAAAATGTAAAGGCGAAAGCGATGTGTTAATTTTGTGGGACAAAGCGATTAAGTAAATATATATGTATGTCAGTAGTTACAGTTGTGTGCAACCGAAAAATAATACTTAATTGGACGTCATACAAAAAACGCTTCAGATGTTCGCCATGCAATTGGATCTTATATCCGGCCATAGTTTCTCCCTACGCCTGTGTTCTTCGACAATTTTCGAGCTCTGCGTTTTAAGAAAAATAATAAACACAAAAAAGTCGTTCCCACATAGCTTGAACTTCTATTTAGGCTTTACTTGGAACGAGTTTTATTTTTGTACTCGTAGCATACCTACATATTTAAAAAAAAAATACTTTTAACAATAAAATATGTACCTACAAGCCATATGTAAATTGATTTATCCCACCATGCAAAGCTCGAGAAATAGGCAATAATCGTCAATGGCAACAAATTGACGACTTTGCCTTTGTGAGAAATCGGCAAAATTTCTAATTTATTGCAGCAACGTATCGATTTCTTATTACAAAAAATCAGAACCATTTGTTTCCCCTTCTCTTTATAATAAATTGGAAATAATTACATATTTGTTTTTATTTGGCGATGAGAAATGAAAATATAAGAAAGCCTTGAAACGAATCGTTAAGGTAATAAGAAACCGAATCATTGAGGTAATCAGAAAGCGAGTCGACTGTGCGAGTTGCTTTCGTCGGACGTTTTAGTGCGACTAGTAATAAGAAATCGGTAAGATTTCGATATTGCTTGCAATATATTTATGTTCAAAACGACTCGTTTTTTATTGCCGGCAACAAAAAATGTTTGGTGGGATGCCCTGATTTGATTCTTTACCATTTGAAATTTAGATTTGCGTTACTATTATTATGACCATAACTGTATATGCAATCACACAAACGCATCTACCATACCCACACATACAAAATGAATTAACTCCTCCCTAACACTCTTCCAAGTGAAAAACAAACAAATTCCATGTTTAGGTATAAGGCAATAAGTATAACAAATTTAAGATACTGCTACAACAAATATGGATATGAATTATAAAAGGAAATAGGAACGTGAGTAGGGGCGAATATTGCAGAAAGATACGAAACTTTCCAAAAATAATTTCGCAAAAAATGAATAATAAAAAAAACCGACTACACTTACCTTCAAAGTTAATAGATCCAAGTCTACGTGTATAGCTTGGCGTACATGTGGTGGTGTTTTTAATAGCAGTCAATCAGCATATTTTCTCTGCAGCTCCACTTATTTTAATTAATTATACATATGTACATATATATTTAGTAGCAATGACTAATATTTTTATTTCGTTTCTTTGATTGCTTCAATAAAACTTGCATACATCATTTCTTAACTTTTATATTTTTTCCATCGTACAATTGGCAATAGGTATATTTTTGGTTTTGTTTTATTACAGCATTGTTTAAAACCGGTTTTATAACATTTTTTGCACTTATTCTTGCATTAAATATTCAAACCCGCATTTATCTTTGTTTAAGAATATATACATATATGTATACGTAATTCAATTAAGCCCACAAGTCACTATGCACTACGCAATCGAAAATAATTGAAAGCAATTAATTTGCGTTTGCCACATCCGCTAAACTTTTCCAATTGGGTTCATTTTTCAGCAGTATTCTTACCACGCCATGCTTTTAAGCGTATACATACACAAATATTCGCACAGCCTGATATTAAATTATTAATTTATTTATTTTTATTAAATCCTTCAGCGCTAAGCTCACAAAAATATTAAAACAACATTCAACTCATTCGACCAAAGAATAAAATGCAAAATGTAATTCCTTTTTAGGCCAATTGTCACTTCTGTCAATTAGCTGTCATTATTTTTTCTCTTCTTCATGCATTAGTGTTGCCATATCTGCCGGCTGTAAAATTAAAAAGTTACAAAATGTGTTGAGGGTATTCACAAACAGGCCAAAGTGAGAACTTGGTGGTGAGTTTACCAAATACAATGAGTTCGCTAAACTTACCAAAAAACTTTACACACAAGTACTCAGAATTCTTTAATGGAAATAGTGAATGCCATTTGAACAATTATTAACCAATAAAGAGCCGCATTTTAAATCCAAGGCAATTATTGGTTATTTCAAGAAAATATCGAATCAACATGTCTGCGAGTAAGAGCGCTTTCACATTACTCGGTGCGGTATCGGATCGACATTTTTGGTTTTTACCGAAAGTATACCGAAACCTTACTGACCACATGTATTTCAATTGGCACTTTCACATTAGTGTTGCATAAATGAAATCGGAGCGGATTAATTTCGGTACACCGCAACGCGGTAAGACCGGTCAGTAAAATTTGAGGAATTACTGCATACATTTTTGCGGCGTGATAAAAGAAGAACAAAGTCAGTAAAAAACTCGTTTCGGTAGTAAATGTAGCAAGTTATAATGTCTTCGTCTTCGCTAGAAGATATTATTGTTATTATTGAGTGATTCGTTTAAGTTAAAAATTTTGTTTTGCAAATTTCGATGTTTGTTTTCCTATTTTCTGCTGATTACACACCGAAAGTATTCCCACAAGTGTGAAAAACACAGCAACGCGGAATCGTTTCGGTAAGCTAAACATGCCGAGGGAAAATTGTCGATCCGAAGTTGTACCGAGTAATGTGAAAAGGCCCTAAGCGAAGAATGTGTATTGGGCCGGGCCTAAGATATAGTGGAATCCAAGTGTTCGAAATTCGAATATAAATATAGAATGTAAATGTGGCGGTTTAGAAGTAAATAAATAATTTTTTTTATAAATTAATTGATTAACACAAAATTAGCCGTAATGAATTAAAGCATAGTCAAGAAAGTTACTTAAAAAATAAATATATTAATTAAAATTATAAAGGGCTTGTTAAAATGAGCAACAACAACACGAAAAAGTCGTCAACTTCCGGTGCTGATGCCACTGATAACCACATAAAAGAATTACGCATACTCTGTTTCGATCTCACCCACTTCAACCGTACCACACAATTTCTGCTCAGCTGTGCCGGTGTCTTTGTGCTCTATCTCATCTATGGCTATCTGCAGGAGCTTATCTTCACTGTGGAGGGCTTCAAGCCCTATGGATGGTTTCTCACGCTCATACAATTCGGTTATTACATATGTTTTGGTTTGATTGAACGGGATTTGGAGGCGAGACGTTTGGCTGGTCAATCGCTGCCCGGCGGCGGTAATGCTGACACTAAACGCCGTTACATACCGATGCGTACTTATTTTTTACTTGCCGCTCTCACGCTCGGCACAATGGGTTTATCCAATTCTAGTTTGGGTTATCTAAACTATCCCACGCAGGTTATATTCAAATGTTGCAAATTGATTCCTGTGCTGGTGGGCAGCATACTGATACAGGGCAAGCGTTATGGTCCATTGGATTTTGCAGCAGCAATTGCGATGTGCGTAGGTTTGGCGTGGTTCACGTTGGCCGATTCGCAAGTTTCACCGAATTTCGATATGACCGGTGTCGCCATGATATCGGCGGCATTGCTATGTGACGCCGCCATCGGTAATGTGCAGGAGAAAGCAATGCGCGAATATCATGCCCCAAGCAGCGAGATTGTGTTGTATTCGTATGGTTTGGGATTCATTTATTTATTGGTCATACTGATGGTGACCGGGAACTTTTTCAGTGGTTTTGCATTTTGCTTGCAGGTGAGTTGTGGTTTTTTTTTGATGTACGAATTGCATTTATTAAAATAACACTACTTGCTCTTTTATTTCAGCATATTTTGGAAACTTTCGGTTATGGTTTCTTATTTAGCTTGTCGGGTTATCTGGGTATACAATTTGTGCTGGCTTTAGTGCGTAGCAGTGGAGCGCCCGTGGCGGCAACAGTCACGACAGCGCGAAAAGCGGTAACAATCGCTTTATCATTTGTTTTCTTTAGCAAACCCTTCACTTGGCAGTAAGTATCTTGTGGAAGAATGGCGAGTTATTTCAAAGATTTAAAAAACAAAAACTCTTCTTGTTTTCAGATATCTTTGGTCTGGCGCAATCGTCGTTCTGGGCATATATTTGAACGTGTACAGCAAAAGGTACAAGCTTACTATGAAAGACTTACAACTCAAATTCAAGCACACAATGAACGCTTTTCGTGTTTGGGAGAGATCGACAAGTCGCAAGTTTTTGGTTGAAGTTTAATTAGGTACATTTTTTAGATAAAGTCCTTAGAATATTAGTGACCATAATGAGACCAAATTTAGATGTATTGTGATAGCGGGCATAATATTCAAACCTTTTTTATTTAGGCGTTCTTAGAACTATCTAATGTCTAGTTATAGAATTAAGTAATTAAGTTAGCGCCGATATTTTAGTACATATGTACATGCATACATGTGGCACATATACTCGCCATAGTTATTCTTGACTTATGTATATAATTAAGTGACCACTTTAAGGAAGTTGACCGAAAAGGCATTCCTGTAAAAATGTTGGACTATTCTCCTTATAAGTTTCAGGAATCAGAATTCAAATTAGAATTGCAAAGCTGTTTGTTGCAATAAAAAAAGAATAATAACTACATAAGTAGTAGCATAAATGTATTAAATTCCAAATAAATATCGTTACCATAAGTATATTCGCAATGCTATTTTATTACTACACCTCCAAATCAAATTCCATTACACGTTTAATAAAATCTTTACGCTCTTTCGCCGATACAATTTGACCAACCATTTGATCCAAGAATTTCTGCTGATGATTTATTATAAATTTATTACAGTGTATTATGGTAGCGCCAGTATAAAGTGTATGAAATTTAGCGCATACGTCGCCGATCTATAAAAGAAATGCTTTTATTCTTGAAAGGATAAAAAATTTGTATGTATGGGCACATGTTGAAAATGAATCAAGAGAATTAAAACTATTAAATAGATAGCCTCATATCAAATCCGGCATAGCATATTTCAAAACAGAGATAGATAAGTACTACCATTTTGATAGAAGGTATTCCATGTTTCACCACTTCAACTGCAACTTCAACTCACCATAGTTATAAGCGGCAATGTGGCCGTCACTGTGCGATGTGATCGATGTAAACATCTTATTATGGCCACTTTCGTTCGTTCATTACAATATTTCACGCGGAAGCCATGCTCTACAGTGCCCAATCCGTAGTCGCCAAAATATTTCTTAACATTTTGTAGAACACATTTTGCGAGAAGGCCATCATGTACATTTAATATTTTCGTTTCTTTTTGTGGCACTATTCGTACGACTATGTAACTGTAGAGCAGAGAAAAGGGATATATATATTAATTTAAAGACATATTTGTTTATTTACCGATTTTTTATGCGAACCATATTTTCGGGTGTGTTTTTAAATGGGATCCGCGTTCTGTTGCTGATTTTCGAACATAAACAAAAGACAGCTGTTTAGGTGAGAGGAGTTGCCAGATGGTTAGGATAAGGTGAATATGTTACTAGGGTGAGATGTGAAAATTACGTGTTTTGGTGTGGTGAAAGGTATTACGAATTATACGAAGAGAAATTCATATTATTGCGATCGTTGCAACGGTTAAAAAAATTTTGGGAAACATTCCGGAGCAAGTCGGTTCGAGCGGATGTGAATTTCGTTCCTCAAATTCAGTAATAATAATTTTAAGTACCACAAAATTATTAGGATATACATATCAAATTCAAAGATTTTGAAATGGATTTCAGGTTGAAAAAAGCAAATTTAGAAAAAATCGATTGTGTTTAGTAGCTTCAGGCAATGTCCTAGCACTCTAAAATAGAAACGAGAAAAAGTGGAAGTGTTATAAATGGTACCTATTCCATTTTCTCAACTTGTTCGTACACCAGAAGTCGACAAATAAGCTGGTCTAACTAGCAATCAACAGATGATGCTAGTTCTTTTTTTCAGTTTTGCCCATTCTAAGTCTTCATTGTTCGACCCTTGTCAAAAGTTAAATATCATATACTAGGTATATGTAAACACAAATGTATCTACATTTAACATTAGCTCGCATTTGCCCTTGGTTTACACTTAAGTATATTACACCATACATACATACATACATACACACCATTGACTTGATTGCCTGTTGAGAATTTGCATACAACCAGATCAGAATGGGTTGATTTACTTGTTGGCGCTCTCTTGGCTCTTGTTTTAGTCTTTTTCCCATTGATTACCTGTAGCTTACACTACAGAGCTTAGAGGGTAACTGAAGTGATTAAACATTTACCGTAGGCATGAGTAACACTGCGCTGCGCAATTGCGCTAACACCAACCCTGGCGTTATTGCGCTAACTCCGATTTGGGAAATGCGCCAACTCAATATAGCGCCAACTCAATTTTGCAATATAACACCGACTCAATTTCGTGCGCTAACACCAGCACCAATATAGTGCTAGTGTAAAATGGCACCACCACAACGCCAATAACAGCACCATAGTATATGTATACGTATGACACCGTCACAATTATGTATGCTTGATAGTGATCTAAGTGACCTTAATTTCCAGCATATTTTCACAAATATACGGAATATGTTTCCAAATGATTATGAAAATTTAAATTAATTGTGCCCTCGTATATGTAAGCAGAATTGCGCCAAAAGTAATAAAACAGGGATGGTAAACAGTAACAAACGAAAAAATGTTATTTATCGATTATTCCATGACAATTGCGCTAAAGGTGTTATTGCGCCAGTACCGTGAGTTGGCGCCACGACTGGCGCTGGAGTTATTGTATCAGCGCCAAAAAAATTGCGCCATTACCCATGGCTAATTTACCGATATTTAAGGTTCGATGCCTGATAATAGTGTTATCACAGATAATAACGGATCACTTGGAAGATGGTATATACGTATGTATACATATCCCTACCAAATTAATCCCATATTGGAGGTTGAAGATCTACTCGATTTGTGCTGAAAAATCTCGGCCTAAAAAGAGGCAGAATTGTATTCACTCCCACATCAATCAAACGTACATATGTACATACATACATACATATGTAAATATTTAACTTTTAGAATGTTTATAAAAAAACTGAAAAAACCTGTGGGATTGCTTTGCTCTCTCTTATCAATTTTCGATTGATAACATTTACAAAAAGTAACTTAACTAAACAGCAAGTGAAGCTGACTTGCTTGCGAGTCAATTGAATGGCATTTTCAGTTAATGAGTGTTAGTGACCTCATACACACCACGATTTCAGTATAATCCAAACGTTTTAGGATACATAGATGTTAAAAATTGCACTTTAATACTTAAACCCAATTTTTTGACGAATTTGCACAGTCGTGATTGAGCTTTACAGATTTAATTTACGTTCTCGCTTTATTAGTTACACACAAACTCTCAATGCAATCAAAGACCACCGATTTGTACTTTGTTGGTGTGGATGTTGGTACAGGTAGTGTACGTGCCGCGCTCGTAGATGCGAGCGGTAAAGTACTAAAGCAAAGCGTAAAGGCAATACAAACATGGAATCCCGCCCACGATCATTACGAACAATCATCCGAAGATATATGGAGTTCGCTGTGTCATTGTGTAAAGGTAAGATGAAAGTAAACTAAAACGAACAAAAAAAAAAATGTTCCCGCGGAAATTAGGCAAAACGACTCAGACTTATTAAATTGCGCCAAGTACTGCCACTGCCAGCATTCAGAGTTACATACATGGCAGGCCTTTTTGCCGTTACAACCACAAAAATTATAGAATAGAACAGATTTAACCTTTCCTAATGAACTTTTGAGATGAAATTGATTTCCAGAGACGGTCTGTCGTTACTTCTTTGCATATATGCACAGATTATTGCAACGGTTAGAAAATTATTCTTGGGTTAGGAACGATTTTTTTAATGTTAATGATCGCGCTTGAGCTGTCATACGTATACCTATATAATAAATAGAAATTGAATTAATACCTTTCAGGAAGTAACGAAGGATGTTGAAAAGGAGAAAATTAAATCAATTTCATACGATGCCACCTGTTCTCTGGTTGTATTGGGAAAAAATGGTGAACCGCTGACCGTTAGTACCAGTAAAAGACCTGAACAAAATATCATTCTCTGGATGGATCATCGGGCACATGCCGAGGCGGCAGACATTAATGCAACTAAACACGAGTTGCTTAAATATGTCGGTGGTCAAGTCTCGCTGGAAATGGAAATGCCAAAGCTGTTGTGGTTGAAGATGAATCTCAAGGAAACATGGTCGCGTATTTGGCGCGTTTTCGATTTACCAGATTATCTAACGTGGCGCAGCACAGGCACTGATACTCGTTCATTGTGTTCGGTCGTTTGCAAGTGGAATTACGATGCAATGAATATGCGTTGGAGCAACGACTTTTTGAAGCAAATCGGTTTGGAAGACTTGTGTCAAAATGGTTTTGAAATAATTGGGCAGAGTGTATGCGAACCGGGTGGGAAAGTGGGAGCAGGTATGCACACATTGACAGTCATATAACTATTTGTTTAGGGGAATGTGCTGCAGTATTAAAAAAAAAAACACTTATGACCCGCAGGTCTGACTACGCAAGCGGCCAATGACTTATCGCTGTTACCCGGCACTATTGTTGGCACATCACTCATTGACGCGCATGCCGGCGCTTTGGCTATGTTCGGCTGTCGTGCTAAACTCAGCGCCAACGATAATTATTTGTCGTCCACCCTCGATAATTTACAGGGTAAAATGGCGCTTATTTGTGGCACGTCCACATGTCACATGAGCCTGACGCGTACAGCTTGTTTGGCGGATGGTGTTTGGGGTCCATATCTTGGCGCCATACTACCCGACTACTTCCTAAACGAAGGTGGACAGAGTGCTGCTGGTATATTGTTGGATTTTGTTGTTAAATCGCACCCACTATATGCCAATATACAGGCGAAATTGGGCAAAAATAAGTAAGTGGAATTTATAGCTCACAATTCATTTTTCGGAATTAATCCTTTTTTTTTAAATTTATTCTTAGGCATATTTACACATATTTGAATAATTTGCTGGTAAAGATGACGTCGGAGCGCTGTTACGAGGATATGTGCTATTTGACGAAAGATTTACACGTGTGGCCAGACTTTCATGGAAATCGATCGCCCATTGCTGATCCGAATCTGCGAGGAATGGTAAGTGAAATGCAACCACTATCTGATCTTAATCAGAGGCAATGTTAAGGAGGTGATCCTCAGACTTTATTTTGACACTTCATTTCACTTTTGATTCTTTTTGTGTAGAGTTGACTTTATTTTGACATTTTATTCCACTTCTGATTATTTTGTGTAGAGTTGATTTTATTTTGATATTTTATTCCACTTCTGATTATTTTGGCTGTAGTCAAGTCAAGTAATGTATTGTAGAACGAACGAAAAAAGATGGCACGGACGGAAATTCGTACTACAATATATCGCAGTTCTACTCTGTCGGAAAACAAACAATAAAAAAGAAATTAAGCCAAATACTTAGATAAAACTCAAAATATATACTTACTCCAAAATTATTTAACATCCTACTTGAATTTGCTTTTCAGATATCGGGCTTGAATATGAACTCGGATGAACAATCGTTGGCTCTCCTTTACTTAGCATTTGTACAAGCATTGGCGGTGAGTATTTACCATGTTTTTCATGGTCGCGTAAGTCGTATCGTAATTCAGTTGTTTGTTCTTCCATAGTATGGCACGCGACACATTATCGAGAATCTTGTCGAAAAGTATAAACGTGTACCCTACTCCAGTTTGCTCTGCTGCGGTGGACTGGCTAAGAATAATGTTTATGTGCAGGCTCATGCCGATATTTGCCAACTACCCGTTGTAATACCGGATGAGCAAGAAATGGTGCTGGTCGGTGCGGCTATGTTGGGTGCATGCGCTGCTAAAGTGTTTGGCAATTTGGAAGTAAGTAAACTGGAATCCATAGGTTAAATTAGTGTTTTTAACGCCATTGTTCTCTTCCCCGCTAGGCAACATCGAAACAAATGGGCGGCACGGGCATACTTTTGAAACCCGGGTCAAGTACACAAGACTACCACAACCGCAAATATCGGGTATTCCTGCAAATGCTTGAAGATCAAAAGAAATATAAAGTTATTATGATGGAAACAAAATAAACATTTTCAATAAATTTTTTTTGTGCAACGCTTCTTGTTTTGTTGGCTTTTTACTATGAATCGTGTAATATAATGATATTATTTTCGGAATTAGGAAATTAATATTTCTTCGTTATGTTATTTCATCTCAAACATTTTCTATATCTAAAGTAGGTACTCTATACTTTTATTTTACGATCTTTGGAACCGATACCGATACTATTCTGTATTGGATGTAGTATAACGCACAGTGGAAGATACTCATGTATGGTTTCACTCCACTGTTCATATTTTGAAGACTTACGGGAATACATAAGCTTAAGCAATGAAGGCGGCTGCTTTCAATGCGATTACACGTCTGCAAATTGGACACGTTGTGCCAATATGTTCAGCACAGTTTTCACACAAACAAACGTGTCCGCAGGGAAGTATTATAATCTGTAAAAAAAAGTATATTCAACATGGTTTTTAAGGAAGATATGAAGAAGAATTTAAACAAATTTATACTTCTTTTGGATTAGTCCAACAGACTACACACGCCTGATCTTGTGATATTTGTTTAGGACGTGCGCGTGCACGACTTGAACGACCT
Source organism: Urophora cardui (assembly GCA_960531455.1). Lineage (NCBI taxonomy): Eukaryota > Metazoa > Arthropoda > Insecta > Diptera > Tephritidae > Urophora > Urophora cardui. The sequence continues at coordinate 15,071,769 of OY482673.1, forward strand.
GCATTTCCCGAAGTGACTGTCACAAAAGGATTTTCTTTTCTTTTCCTATCCCATTTACGTAAGATGAAACCGATGATTACCGCCGATATTGCGCCGCAGACGATAATCTTTACACTAGTAGGTGAAACAAGAAAAAAATAAAATGAAAATAAAAAGTAGATCGAAACATATGTACGTCCAAAAAAATAAAGGAAACTAAACTTACAGCGTCGATGATTTTGCCTCTTCGAATCTTTTTACCAGCGTCGCTCTAGTGGCGGTGGTCAAAAAGAGGGGACATTGTGTTGATGGCTGCAATTGTAACTTGTTTCCATTTAGCTGCAATTCGCCTATGGCCGTAATGAAACTATCCTCACGCAGCAGCTGCTCGGTTGTTTGTACACCCTTTAAGCGTACACCGGAAAAGAAACTATATATATGTTGGAAGATGGAAAGCGATGCAGGTTTATAATCTTCGTGCACGATATCCATATCTAGTACAGCAGCGTTCAAAGCGTCGATAATTTCAACACTATATGCATCGTTGCATAATTTAAATGGTACTTGATTCGTAGCGATATCAATAAGTTTGTTTTGGTCAGTCCAGAAGCCTGCAACACCACGCGCTACAACGTGTTCGCTGTAAAATAAAAGAAGAAAATATACAATAAATGTTATAATGCTAAATATATAAGTACATAAGTATGATGCCAACTTGCCTGATTTGAATTACCTGCAGCACGCCAGTTGCGGATGGAGACAAAACACTGTGAATTGGTGCACCAATTGGCTTTACTGTGCCACGCAACGCCACATAGGGTATTATCTTATCTTTATGTGTGCTGACATATTCTTTGAGATCTTCATTAATGGCGAGTTGGCGTGCTTTCTGAAAGGGATAAAAACAATGTAGGTAACTACATACATATATATTTCGGAACGGTTGCTGCATGCTCAACATCACTTACATTTAGGCTGTTCGCATAATGTTTATAGGAAATATATTGGCGTACAAAAAGCCCTAATATTATTAAATCGAAGCCAAGAAAAATTTCTGGTATATAATCCATTTTTAACACTTAATAATGTACAAGTTTACAGTTTAATTACATTTATTTTTCGTTTTGTCGTTGTATGTGCAAATTTAGAAAAAATTTTAACTTGCAGCAGTACAACAATTTGGTGAACAGCACATAAGTACATATATATGTAAACATCAGCTGTGAAATGCGCCGGTTGTCAAATGAAAAAGTGCTGCCAGATACAAGGGTTGCTTTTAAGGAGTGCTGCCAAGTCAGGAGAAAAGTACTTTTCAAAATTTCAAAGCGAATTCAAAGGGCCGTAGTCATAGTGGTTCACTAAAATCATTTTTATTTAAAATCGGTGTTAAATTTAGAACGACGTTTAAAATAGTGGTATGTCATAGACGAGTTAGAACAACGTTTTTGCTAAAATGAAACGAAACAGGGTTACCCGTAAGAAATAATAAGAATCCCTCTGTTATTTTAAGAAATTTCGAGGGTTTTAAAATTTCGCCCTGTGTCAACCTTTAAATTCACAAATGCCGAGTTCCCGTGGCAGTGATCCAGATCGGGATAAGAAGTTTGCATGCAAATGCAACAAGAATTTTGTGATCCTGGTGTTTATCTGTATCAATTTCGGATCCGTATAGATTGTAATAGATTTTTTTGATCCATATAAATACCAGGATCACCAAATTGTTGTTGCATTTGCTTGCAAAGTTTGTATCCGGATCTGGATCACTGCCACGGGAACTCGCCTAAAGAAAATAAGTAAGCGTATCATCTCTACGACATTTCGGTTTTCGCAAATTTTATTTGTTATTTTGAGTTAAATTTTGAGATAAAACTACACATTTCATACAAATCAAAATAAACTTGTGATTTTAGGGAACAAAAAGAGCTCGTGAACCAAACTGGAGCTCAAGAATAAAAGCTTGTTTGCAGGAAAGCATTTAGTGCCACCTAACCTATGTACATAGATACATATGTCACTCTGATGAATATTTCGACCTAAAAATCGTAATTTAGTCAGAACTTCCATGTCGGGTGTGATTCGAAGTCCCCTATTACTGACAGGCCCCTCAGTATCTATAAAATTCCTTCCCATCGGCTTCTATATACCTTTGCTCTCCGTTCCGGGATAGCATCGTCTATAATACTTGGAAAAATCTTGAAAAATTCTGCTATTTCAAAACATATTTATTAAAATGACTTCTTTTTACGTTTTATTTATTTATTTTTTATTGAATTCACGTACTTTTTCTATTTTTATAGTTTTTCACGACGACCTTCCAGCTTAGAACAATATTTTAAGATTTTAAAATGGCGTTCACCTCATTTTAAAGTTAAAACGTTGTTTTAGTGATAAAATCGTTTTTAAGTCGACTATGACAGAGATAAAATAACGTTTATGCTAGCATCATTCTAAGTGTGGTAAAACACTGTTTTAAATCTACTATGACTACGGCCCAAAGAATTTATCGTCGCTGAATATGTAAAAACCGTTATGAATTTAAAAAAAATTTATTTTATTGCATATATATTTTCATAAGATTTTTCATAGCAGAAATACATTCGAAGGCTGTCGAGAGGTGATCACTAATCTAAATTAAATAAATTTGGTACCAGGAATAGGGTCACATAAGCTCACATTTTTATTGGGGTTATGTCACCTTAGAGAGAGTAACATAATTCCAACTAGTTAGAAGGGAGCGAGAATACCAAATCACTCAGGTATTTGTCCGGGTCAATTATAATTAAATAATTATTTAAGCTGACTGTAGTTGATAATGCAGTCGATATTTTAACCGGCACGTGGACCTCCGGTAAGCGTTAACCGGAGTTGGTGATACCGGCCCTAAGTATTTGCTTATGTAATTTAAAAAAAGCGGTGCAAGAAAAAATTTGCAGTCAAAAATCGCACGATTGTCTATATGGAGTGCGCACCTCTGAATTTAAAAACTTTCTTTCGTCTTTCGGAACTTTCTGTTTTTGCATTTTCGTTATTTGATAAAAAGCGCTGAAAAAATTTAAGTTAAAATCTTTGCAATTTCATAATGCGTTTATTTATTAATTAAGAAGTAAATACATGTACATACATACATATTTATGTATTTACTCATCCATTTCACAAAGCAAATATTTGTTGTTTACGCCATAATGAGTGCCGCCATATAAGATTCGAAGAAGCATTTGGTAAATTATTTGGCCAAAATAAACATTTGTCTTAACTTGGCGCGCTAGATTTCTCAGTCCACTTTCATACAAACATACATACATAAGTATGTATGTACATACAAGTTACATGTTTGAGGTACTTGAGTCGTTTTGCTGATAGCAAATGGTTAGGTTAAAAATCGAAGCATCACACACTGGGTGATAGCGGCCAAAAATAAAATCGAAATTAAAGTATTAGCAAATCAAATTTTTTTGAAAGTGATTGACAGATATAACAATTTGTAAAAAAAAAGCTTATATAAAATTTTTTGAGTCTCGTTTTGTTTAGCCGTACAGGGTGTTAAAAACTGAGCAAAAAATAGGTCCTTTTATTTCTCAACAATTACACCTTATACAAAATGCTGTAACTCATTCAATTATTAACGTATGTAATCGAGTGATACATCATTACATAGATATTGATTTGGCCTTTTAGAAACAATAAGCCTTTTGTAACCAGCGCTAACTCTTAGATTTATATGAACTTTCAAATATTGACAAAAAAAGTCGTAAAAAAAAAATTTTGCTCAACTTTAAACAAAAAAATAAAAAAAATAAAAAATATGACCTCCCCAATTTTTTCATATGTTTTGAAATGATATATTTTTAATGAAACTGCATTTTAATTCTTGAAATCCACCTGCGCTTTTCGCTTAAATAATCTTTTTCCCATTTGACTAAAAGTGCCTTTTTCAAAACGCAATAATTAGGCTACTTTTGACATTATGAAAAATCTTATTCTTAGGCGACTAATCGAATAGTTTGTTCACCGTGTTGTAGGCAATGGTTCACACTTTCAAATTATGAAAGAATTTTTTTATCAGCGTTATCATTATTTTTTTGCAGCCTTTTTCTTTTCGAACAGAAAAAAAAATTGTGTAAAAATTGGAAAATTTCAACATGAAATAAAAAAAAATACAAAATATGACCTCTCCAAATTTTTAATATTTGGTGCTAGTGAACGTGCTTTATAAACAGGTGAAGAAATCTTAAAAATTCGTTTGCGCTTTTTTGTTTTATGAACTTTTTTATGGAGTGATTTTTTCTAAGTTTTCATACATTTTTCCCATACAAAATCCCCAAAAGTATGCTTCAAAAAGTATTAATAATTTTGTATGGGGAAAATTTGCCAAGTTAATGAAACTTATGGCGTTTTCGATTCTGGCAAAAATGTCGCACTTATTCTGCATTTTTATCGGGCTGTCAAATTTGTTTGTTCTATTCCACATAGATTCCACACATTTTTTTAGGGTTGCTTGTTCTATTGACAAAAATGTCGCCCTCTGCCCGACCACAGGGCAGCATTTTCTGCCCTTAATATGACCAAGGGGTTGCATTATTTTTGTTTCATACATCACATGAAAAGTGCAACATTTTCTTAGGGCTCAGGGCGCATGTTGATAATGTTGCCTTGTAATAATGCAGCATTTTGGTTCAGAATCGAAAACGCTATTAAACAACAATTTCTCCAATTCTAATAAAGATATCTGAAAATTTTAAACGCCATATTCAGGGGGATGGTTTATGCTTTCTAACGGTGTATTTGATTTTGAATAAAAAAATATTACATACAAGATATTAAGCAGGGAATATAGTCAAAAACGTGTTTTTTTGCCTAATTGGACATGAATATCTCAAAAACTAGAACCAATTTGAAAATTCTGACTTCAGGTTCAGATTCAGCACACTGAAATCCTTTAGAAAAGTATAGTTTCATTTGTGGTATAAAAATTTTTTTAAATGTGATTTTTTTGAAGGAAAATTTTATGATGAATGCTTATAAAATGCTCAAAAGTGCATATATTTTTAATTTGAAAACCATGGAATACTTTGCGCTTTTTCCAAAATGATTACTGTATATTATTTATATTTAAAAAATGTGTGCTCTTATTAAAATTGAGCATTTTAGCTATAATAGTTAACAAAATATTGAAATTTCAAAAATACCGTTATATGGGAGGGGGTGTATTTGTGGGCCGATTTTGTTCAAATTTTCACAGTTTACTATCTTCAATCAAGAAAGCTTAAGTTCCGAGTTTAAAGTTTCTAGCTCAATTATTACTATTTTTGGCCGCGTTTGTATGTAGGTGCCCCCACTGTGCATCATAATGAATTAGACAAATTTACCTATGTATAATATGAGTAGCGTACCCAGAGGAGGCGCGAGTGGTTTGTTACCCTAAAAGTATTTTTGAGCATATTATGGAACAAATTATAACTGCAGCTATGGCATAGTGTAAGTTGACAAAAGTTTTAAGTTTGATTCCTAGCCTAGGAAAACAGCAAAATTAGAAACCTATTGAGATTTTTTCAATAGCTGCCGTCTATCCATTGTTATTTCTAATAGTTCCCCCTTTTTCTAGGAAAATAATAAGAAGCACACTGCAAATCGGAAGAAGTTAGGCCTGGATTGTTTCGAAGAAGATGCGTTCCACACCCTCTTCCAACTGAATTCCAACTACAGCTTTGCCCATAATACTTATGTATATACGAGTAGGTACCTATTTACAGATAAATATGTACGTATGGCTTGATCAAAATGTGATGACACCAATTTTAGGCATTTATATGAAGCATTTTTAAGATTTCATTTTAGAGAAGGAAGTACCATTGCCACGTAAAGTTCACAGAAGTTAAAATCGGGATACACTTTTTCAAATACTTAAATTAATTACAAAAAAAAAAATTAAATATAAGTTTTCCGAAAATAATGCAAGTGTGATTTTTTTGCTTCGTAAAAGATTTGAAATCGTAACAAAAATTAATCAACGACTAAAACAATTATGAGCTTCTCTAATAAAAACACAAGAGCTGTGGTAAGCGTTTTACCCAAATACGTGGCAAAATGACTACATAGATACATAGTTACAGTCAGAATTGGGCATTATTCGAATAAATTTTTATTTAGATAACACTACTGGACACCAAAAATCACCAAGAATAAAATAATACTTTTCTAAAGCGAAATTTTACGCTGATTCCGAATATCATCTCCATTTTTTTGTGGCAGACCCAGTTTTTGAGATATTGGTAAAAATGTGGAAAAAGCCATATATGCAAGACATTGCATCACATAAGTGCATCAAAAAGTTTTATTAGACATCGTGGCGATTTGACATCTAGGAAGTGCTGGTAGAGGGAGCTCCAACAAACATTTTTTGCCTTCACACTCCAAAATTTGTCAAGTAGTTTGGTTACAATGGCAAAAATAACGAAAAAAAAATTGGAAAAAGTCGAGTTTTTTTTTTAAAGAAATTTCAGATTCGACTGTCCTAAAATCAGAAAAATTGTATGGGGGACAAAAAGTTAGCCCCCCTATCCTATAGAGAATTTAATTGTTAACATTTTAAGACTAATTGTGTAATAATCGGATGTACCGTTATTTATATTTATCTATTTTTATTGAAAGTCCTTAACCAAAAATTTTCCGGAAGAGTAAAATTTCAACAACAAAATTGGGTTTATTCATAAAACTTTATTAAGGAGTAATACTCAAGATTACTTAATTCCATTTATTACGTGTTTTGAAGTGCACAATATCTCTCAAAACAGCGATTAATAGGAAAAAAAATTAATTGAATAGAAAAATATCTGCATTTCGCCATTCTAAAGAGAGGATAAATAATGAGCGATAGGCGTAAGTACTTTTGACTACTCTTTTGTGATTTTCTGCATTTGTTACACGTATGGTTTTCCAAAAAATAATCATTTCTAGCATTAACATCTTCATAATTCCCTACAAACTTAGGTGCTGAAAGTGATGAACAGGGTGAGCGATTTCATCAGGACTTGATAGTTTTTGTATGGCAATATCAAGGGTCTTGGTACGAGGATATTATGGGAGATTATTTTTTGCACAACCATACGTGTAACAAATGCAGAAAATCACAAAAGAGTAGTCAAAAGTACTTACGCCTATCGCTCATTATTTATCCTCTCTTTAGAATGGCGAAATGCAGATATTGTTCTATTCAATTAATTTTTTTTCCTATTAATCGCTGTTTTGAGAGATATTGTGCACTTCAAAACACGTAATAAATGGAATTAAATAATCTTGAGTATTACTCCTTAATAAAGTTTTATGAATAAACCCAATTTTGTTGTTGAAATTTTACTCTTCCGGAAAATTTTTGGTTAAGGACTTTCAATAAAAATAGATAAATATAAATAACGGTACATCCGATTATTACACAATTAGTCTTAAAATGTTCACAATTAAATTCTCAATAGGATAGGGGGGCTAACTTTTTGTCCCCCATACAATTTTTCTGATTTTAGGACAGTCGAATCTGAAATTTCTTTAAAAAAACTCGATTTTTTTCAATTTTTTTTTCGTTATTTTTGCCATTGTAACCAAACTGCTTGACAAAGTTTGGAGTGTGAAGGCAAAAAATGTTTGTTGGAGCTCCCTCTACCAGCACTTCCTAGATGTCAAATCGCCACGATGTCTAATAAAACTTTTTGATGCACTTATGTGATGCAATGTCTTGCATATATGGCTTTTTCCACATTTTTACCAATATCTCAAAAACTGGGTCTGCCACAAAAAAATGGAGATGATATTCGCAATCAGCGTAAAATTTCGCTTTAGAAAAGTATTATTTCATTTTTGGTGGTTAAAGTTAATCAAAATTTGTCGAGTAGTGTAATTATTTGAATAAAAATTTATTTTTCAAATTTTATTCAGATAAATTCATTCGAATAATTATTCTGAGGTTTATTCGTTATTTCAAATAACAAATAAAAACTCAGGGTACAAAAAAAAAAAAAAAACAACTGAGTAATAGTAAAAATGTGTATATTTTTTTGTTTGTATTTTTGTTTGTTCTTACATATGTAAATTAAAATTATCTATTGCTAGTCTATACCCGCGACCTTGTCCGCACCTACGAATTCCCGCGGGTATAGGCTTCGTCCTTGATTGATTCGGCTATATTTTGTGAATACGATTAGTAGAACACAATCGATAATTGAGGTGATCTGTAACCGTTAATACATACGCGGTTGAACATCTAAAAATTGTGTCTTGATTTGATGTATGAACAATCAATTAATGCCGTGTGCTACCGTCTTCGTTGCAACAGAATAACGGATGAGTTCCGCATATTATGACAACCACACATCGATTCATTAGACGCGCAATGCCATATTTTACATAAATTCATTTTTAGAAAATAACGATTTACTGATTCTGTTACGTATACGCCATGGTTTCTAAAGCACACAACACCGCAGTATTTCAGTTACCGATAAATTTATCGAAATATATCGAAGTCCAAATGAAACCTGGAGTCATCCCCTTTCATGTGATACCCATATTGTACGATCTTTCTATACCTAATATCATAAGTATAGTTTCAGTATACTCAGAGTTATATGGAATAAAAAAATATCGAAAAGTAACGGTCCCTAGCAGGGTCGGAACCCACAGAATTAAAAAAAAAAGCCTATACTTCATTCCAGACTATAACCTGTCTGCGTGCCAAACTTCAACAAAATCCGTCTTGCCATTCTCACGTTTTTGAGGAACAAAAGCAAACGTCTGGACATCCAAACATCCAAACATCGCCACATTCACATTTATAATATTAGTAAGATTTATAATATTAGTAAGATTCGAATAATTTTTTGTTTGAATAAACGAAATTATTTATTATTCAAATAAAAATAAAAAAATTTATTCATCTATTATTCTTATTCGAATAAATTTTGCCCAACTGTGGTTACAGTTACACCGTAAAGAAAAAACTAGGTTAAATTGAAATAACATTTCGCTTTAATTGAGTTAATTAAGCTTTAAATTGTATCACTGAATTTCGTGTTCACATATGTATGTATATTCAATTGAATGAATACACAATTAAATAAAATAGAAGCGGAAAAGGGCCAGGACGGAGTGAAAAAGTAGTCTCTTAAAGGATATTACGTTTTCTCACCGTTTACATCCCGTTATCAGAGTTGCATTGAAAGTCCGCCTGATTTTGAAGGAATTTTATCCATAATTGACTACTAGCAAATTGAGTTGTTTCTACGGTAAATAGAGCTCAATAATAGCTTTAAATTGTTGAAAGCCTCTTAATAACTATTCTATTAAGCGCATGCCAGAACAAATTATAAGGTTAGATAGTAAAAATTGTATTAGAAATTTTGTGGTGGACTGTCCTTTTACCATACAAAAAAATTTTTAAGAAATTATCAGCATTCTTTTCGTTTTCTTTTCTCCATTTCAGCTCACCACCCTATTACTGTGGCTTTCGTGGTCCGCATGCATACTGGGTCGCATTGAGCCACGTGAAACGAATACCTGCGAAGGACGTCAATCGCCCGGTACCATCTGTGAAACTTGTGAACTTTTATCCACTTGTGTACGCCATTCCAGCGGTTGGGTTAACATACCAGTGGAAACGTGTGACACACAAAAAGGCTTTTATTGCAATGCACGTCTGGGCATGTGCAGTAATACGACCGGACCATGTCATCCATTCGCCACCGATGGCAATTTCCCTTGTACTTCGCATGGTGTCTTTCCCGATCCCTACGATTGTCAAAAGTATCATATGTGTTATTTGGCCGGCGCGACTTTGGTGTCGGTGAGTGTCGAGTGTGCCGGAAATAAGGCGTTCAATGCTGCAACCGGACAGTGTTCTTTAAGCTTGACGGATCCGATTTGCCAGAATCGGCAATTTCAGTGCATGAGCGCTGGCGAGGCGCGTGCTTGGGCGGCTAATCCGAATATTTTTTATATTTGTAAGGCATTCTCTAATCAAGATGAACGTGTCCTCTATCCCACGCTTTATCGTTGTGCCGATGGTGAGGTATTCGATGGTTATTTTTGTCGTCAAGGAATTATATCGATGGAAACGCCAAGTTTAACAACGCCAGGCGATGGTTTCGGCACCGCCACTGGCAATATAACGAAGAGCACTTCAACGCCCATGCCCATCAATCCAACCGATGGTTGTGAAGTTGTCGGTTTGATGGTGGATACGCAAGATTGTAGTAGTTATTATTATTGTTCGGCGGTGAATGGAATTAAGCGTCATCATAAATGTCCATCGGGCACACATTTTAGTGAGCCGATAGCATCGTGTGTTTTTGGTTCATGTCAAAATTGATTACATATTTGATTACTAATAAAGGAATCCTTTTTTTTTTAAATGATATTGAAATGGTGCGTCGGTGATACTGCAATACGTTCCATGTCACTTTTCACTTCTTCCTGAATACACCTAAATAACCTTTTTACACTTTTGTCAGTCACATAGATTTTGCTTTTATATATAACTTCGCTTTTATAAATACTATAAAAATGTAAAAAACACCGCGAAAAGTGAAAATATATATAGTTTTTTCTCCTTCTTCAAAAATTTATTCACGGCGACATAGAACGTCTTGCAGTATCACCGACGTGGTGTTTTATATCTTTTGTTGCGCTTCACGTTTTGTGAATACTTTGAGTGGGTGTTCTGCGGAGTTTTAATGGAGTTCAAGTCGGAAAAACTAACACCTTCGTTTGACAGAAGCAACACTTTGCTGGTTTAGAAAGATCTTTTTTATGTAGAAAATTCTTCGGCTAAGACTTTAGTACATTGACGCTTTTGAAAGAATATATTTAAATTTTCAAACAAAAAATTAGTTGTAGTATGATAATAGAAACATTTGCCAGCCCATGCAGTTTTCCGGTAGTTCTTTTTAAAAGAAAAGGTGGCAAAATGAGTTACTGCTTTGACTATCGGAAAATGAGCGATGTAACGAAAAAAGAGTTGCTAAGTACTGATAACATTTTGGACTCGTTATATGCAACGGAATGATTTTCAACACATGACCTGAAAAGTAGATTTTGGCATTTCGAAGTAAATAAAGAAGATAATAAATAAATGAAATGAAATGAAAATAAACAGAAAACAGACCTCAAGGTGATGGTGATGGTCTTTGGATCATGTATTGCCATCGCTATCTTTGAAAGGCTCATGTTTCAGGTACACTCAGAGAAAACCGCATCGTAAAATGACTATGAAAATATTCAGCTTTACTATTCGCTTTTTTACTATGAAAACACGGAAATATGACTATGAAGCAACTTGATCTGAATATAAACGTATTATTTCAACCGTTCAAGTATGAAAGATATTCAACTTGAATATGAAAAACTTTAAGTTGACTAGTAAATACTAATCCAACTGGACAAGTATTAACAGCTGTCATTATACAATTTGTAATAGTCATCTTCAAGTTGAAACATATTTATTTTAACTACTGTTGATACTTCAACTTCAATATGATTCATAGTAAACTTAAATATTTAGCACAGTAAAAGCAATTTATGCTGCGTAGATTTTCGTTCTTTCATTTGAATGCGGCTTTTCAAATTTCCGTAATTCTTAGATGGTTTATACATTGTTCGAGCTATATAGCATGATTGAGCAACTCAAATATAACTAATTTTCCACAAGGGAAATGAGTTGGCTTATTTAAAGCCATTTTTCGTACCCCAGAGGTTGGCACTCTCGCCAAACCTTGGAGCTACAGCGCTCCCCCCACGTGAATACATAAAAGGGTTTAAAAAAGCACATATGTACATATGTATGTGCATATGTACACACAAAGTTTAGACACATAGTTAAATTCAATATGAAATATATTTAAAACAAACATGCTGTCTCTTAGAGTTGAATAAAAACATATTGAACTTCAACATGAATCATAGTAAACTTAAGAATATGTCATAGTCAGCTTCAATATGAACATTTTTTAAAACAACTATGTTGTAACTTTAACTTGACTATAAAAATATTCAATTTGAATATGCTGCATTTTTCAACATATTTAGGACAACTATTTTTCATAGTTGATTTTACTATGACAACACTTCAAGTCGAGTATGGTTAATTTTAATTTTAACTACTTAATATTTATTATGATGGTATGAAGTGCAACGTAGTCAGAATCACTATTTAAGTCATAGGAAATAATCGAGCTGTTGACTTATATACATATGTATTCGTAACAAAATTTCTAAATTTTTAGCCTTTTTCATACTAGATAGCAAGGAAAATAACTACATACATTCTAACTTTATATTACGAGTAGGTATAACAATTTATACATATGTATATTTTTTTTACAAAATTGGTGAGACAAATATATTTTTCATTAAAATTTAATTCTAGTGTTATGGTATATATATATACATACATATTAGGGATTCCAATATTTCCGATTTTTACGATCCCGGGATTTTCGAGATTTTTTTTATAATCCCGAGATCCCGGGATTTGAACATTAATTATTTTTCCACATTTTGGGGTTGAAAAAAGTAAATATATATTTCGAGGAACGCTACAACTTGAAAGTGCAAAGAAAAAATTGATTTTTATTGCCATTTCTATTATTTCATTAGTAACAAAATAAAATAGGAACGTAAAATCATGCGTATTATTTAATAATAAGAGTTACTTTAAAAAACCAACCAACAAAGAAAATTACATACATTTGGTGAACAAAACATTTGCCTTTACAGTTGGTACTTTTAAGATATTAATAATAAAGCTTGTGATCATTTGATAATCTCCCATAAAAATTTGTAGAATTTAACGACGTACTTCGTTTAAGCGAATATTTCCAAGCTTGCGAAAAATTCTGAAAATTAATGCAAAATTCGGAAAAAATTAAAAATCGGATGCACAAATTTTGAGATGAATTCCGAGTATACAGCTGCGTATTTTATTTTAGTACGTAATGCGAAATTCTCAAATAAAATTAAACTTTTTCCTGGTTTTTGCTTATTTTATTTTCTGAATATTGTTTGCATTTTCTTCCATTATTTACTTTTCATGGGAGGAAATTGCAAAAACCTTTGAAAAATAAATGACCAAAAATCAGGAAATAGGAATTATCAAATGAATTTTACCACAAGAATTCTAAAGATTTTAAAAATATCTAACGTACGTTTCCTTACAACGCGTACTTCACAAAAAGAAAAATTTAATTACACTGGGTTACAGCCAAAAAATATCAGTTATGGGGGAGGATAGGAAAGGAATGCTGAGCTCGGAACTATTTTTTGAATGTATTGTATTGTTAGGTTTTTGAAATAACCGTAATTTGGTATTTTTTGGTTATCACTTCACTCAAAAATTATTTTCGGAAATCACAAATGCGATAACTGCGACAATTAAGCAGGCTAATTTTTAAAAGAATAAAACTTTCCTGAATTTTACAACTTCCTACAAAAAACTTAATTTTAAAATTTTTTTTCAAAAATCGCAAGTAATTAACAAAATTTTGATTTCGACCAGCTTTCACTCAACGAGGTTATGTCCAATTACTATAAGTTGTACGTCGACAATTTTAATTGTCTTTCGAACGAGGTACTGCTTGTGATTATCGCATTTGTGACTCCCGTGAAAATAATTTTTTCAATGAAGTGATAACCAAAAAAACCTAACCATACTAAAAATTAAAAAAAGATAGTTCCGAGCTCAGCAGGCCCATATATATTCTCCCCCAAACCTGAATTTCTTGGTATTTTTTTTTAATTATTTGTAGCCTAGTGATATTAAATCAAAAATATTAATCCTTACTTTGCCTTTTTTATTCTGGCAAAAATGTCAAACTTATTCTGCATTTTCTTCGGACTGTCAAATTTTTTTATTCTCTTCCACAAAGATTCCACATCATTTGATAATGCTTCCATGTAATAATGCAACATTTTCGTTCAGAATAGGAAGCGCTATTAATATACAGATCTAAGACCAATAAAAATTATATATAATACAATTTTTCTTTGCTATAATAGGGGAATATTCTCTCTTTATTTTATCCCGAAAATCCCGGGATGAAATTCTAGCAATTCCGGGATTTCCGGGAAGTCAAAAATGGCGGGAATGCGGGATCTCGGGATTGGAATCCCTAATACATATGTATCTTTATTATATACGTAGGCATGTGGACAGATAGATTATTATAAGGCCCTTGAACTAAATTAAAAATATCCACAATTTTATATTATCAATTGTTTTACTTTGCAAAATAATTAATTTCGCAATCAAATCAAATCTCAAGCAGCAGATAATACCCGCATATACATAGACACATTTTGTTTGTTTTGCTGAGTTTTATCTAAATTAATAAATAATAAGTTTTGGCCTTAACTAAAAACCTATATAAACCAAACGCAAGCCATTTGAATTTTAGTCAATTTATAATAATCTCTTTTAAATAAAGCATTTTTTGTTTGTTTAAGCGCAGTGGAAACATGAAATTCTGGATTTTTCTCATTTCATTGGTACGATACGATTGTTTTTAAACTAACTACATATTATTGAAATCTCTAAACTAGTTTCAAACGCATAATTATCACGCAGTGTTTGCCAATCACACAAATTTTCACCCAATTCTGCACAAACGCCAATAGCGATTTCATATGCTCAAACGATAATGTTGCAATTTGTTTGGATGCGGATAATCCAGGTGGAGTAAGGATAATTACTTGTGGGGATGGTTTAACATGTAATACCCAAAAACCAGAGGATGGCTGTGTCAGAAAACAAACAGCTGGAGCGCCAGAATCATTGGACACCACAACAGGCACGGGAACGTGCGTGGATAGTAATTTGAAACTCGCCAAAAGCGACTGCCAGAAATATCATAAATGTGTTGATAGTAAAATTAAAACGTACACTTGTCCCAAAAATACTTGTTATAGTGCCTCTAAAGCTGCTTGTATGATCGGAACTTGTGATTTGACAACGGGATTGTGTGCTAGGTCTAGTTAAAAAAAAAAACAATTTAAAATATGCAGTAATAGTATATATTAGAAAAAAACAATAAATAAAATAAAAACAAACTAAAAAACACAACATTGAGTTCTTATGGTTTCTAAAGCGATAACCACAGCGCAAAAGCAATCCTCATTTTTTTAGAATAACCCAGTATATAAATCCCTGTCACTATGCCACACTTGGTTGCATGGTATGTACGATGAACTAAACAAGGTTCGACTGGTCGGTGAAAAAATCTAGTCATTCCGGTACGTAGACCTGGCTCTTTGAGCTAAACATCGTGTTGAACAATTTAGAGGAAATTCATAGAGAGGTATGTAGTTATCATATATCCATATCAGCGTTATCACTAAAAAAATTTTAAATTTTCCAAAATACAAAATAAAAGTAACCAAAACTAGAAACAAGTAACCAAACTAAATTAATATAAAGAGATCCAACGTCGAACGAAATATTGCCCCGTCGTAACGTTCTATCAACATTTAAAAACACGGTCAGATATGAGAATGAACAGAGCCAAAAAGCTGACGAAAATCGCCCAACGAATATTCGCCAGAATATATTTATTTCTAATGTGGTCGTGGCTCCTGTCAAATAAATTATTTGGACTTAAAAGCTTTTTAGTGCTTAGCACGAAAATTATTTAATTTAATTTTTTATTGTTGGGGGTAAATGGAAAAATTTCAACAACTATTTCCAGCGAAGGTTGAGTATAGCTATTTCACGAAAAACCATTTTCTATCATTAGCACCCTTTTCGGAAGTGGATGCTCCTCACGAGAATCGAACCCGTGATACATTCCATCTTCAGCCGCAATGTGCGAACGCTTTTACACGCTCGACCACTGAGACTAAGTAACCAAAGTGGCAACGCTGATCCATATCATATCCAGCACGCGGATATAACCCGAGAAAGGGCTTTTTGTTAAACGAGATCTATGCTTTCAATTCTTTGGAAGATCACAACAAAATCAGAGCGGAATGTTGGTCCCAAACTACTAAAACTAAATTATTTTTAAATTCATAATTCCCTCAGTAAAAATAATACAAAGTTTTAAATAAATTTTTATTTTAATAATTCAATGAGATTTATTGAGCAGAAGATAAACTAAAATATAGAGCGATACGGTAACTTAACTTAAGGCAATTGAAGAAATTCAGAGAATGAAGCTGAAAGTAAATGATATAGAAAGATTTTGCGACAGGATGAGAGTGAAAATGAAAGGGGAAGCGGTAAGGGAAGTAGTTGTGTCAGAAATAAAGGGAAAGATGGACAGATATGTATTTGTTTGAAAAAAGAATGAGGAATGAAAAAGATTAGACAGAAAGATATAAAATGAAAAATGTGAACGATAGAGAGAAAGAAGGAGAAGAAAACATGAAAATGGTGCAGTAAACACAAAAAAAAAAAACAAGTATAAAAAAGTAAAGAGAAACTGAAAGTGCTGGAAAAAGGAATTAACATAAAGATATGAATAGTTATAGAAAGCAAATAAGACGATTGAGGCAAAATCCTAGTAAATGAGAAAAAAAATATAAAGAGAAAGAAAATGAGAATATAAGAATCAACCGAAAACAAGTGAAGCAGAAAAATACTATTTCTTCTATTGAAAAGTAAGATGGAAATTAATAAGAGAATTAATAAAAAGGAAATGGAAAATTAAAAGGAAAAAGTAAAGAAATATCATAAATAGAAGGAGAAAAGGGAAAAATAAAAGGAAAAAAAGGTAAAGAAGAAGAAGAAGAAGAAGAAGAAAACGTCGCACCATACGAAAACTAACATCAGATTTTTTGTGGCTGACGAAAAGTAAAAAGTTCAACTTTTGGCCGACGAAGAGTAATAAAATCGAGTTTTGGCTGACGAAAACTATCAATTTCGTTTAAACAACAACAATTTTAATGTAAAAACAGTATATAATTACTGATACTTTTCGTCAGCCAAAAGTCGATTTTATTACTTTTCGTCAGCCAAAAGTCGATTTTATTATTTTTCGTCGGCCAAAAGTCAAATGTTCTACTTTTCGTACAGAATTTTTTTATTGATAGCTTTCGCCAGAAATTTTAAATATGTTAGTTTTCCTATGGTACGACGAAAATGAAAAACAAGAACAAGAAGAAAGAAACGAAAAGCGATACATAAGGACAAGAAAAAGGGAAGGGCACGGAGAAACAAAAATAGGAAAAGAAAAATGAAGAAAGGAGAACAGAGAAAGGAAAAAAAACAGAAACATTAAAAAATAAAAATAATTAAAAAGATTACGGTTAAGGAATAGTAAAAGTAGTAGTAAAAGTAAAAGTAAAAGGAATAGTAAAAGTAGTAGTAAAAGTAGTAGTAAAGGTAAAAGTAAAAGCAAAAGTTAAAGTAAAAGTAAAAGTAAAAGAGATAGTAAAAGTAGTAGTAAAAGTAAAAGTAAAAGTAAAAGTAAAAGTAAAAGTAAAAGCAAATGTGAAAGTAAAAGTAAAAGTAAAAGTAAAAGTAACGGTAAAAGTAACGGTAAAAGTAAATGTAATAGTAAAAGTAAAGTAAAAGTAAAAGTGAAAGTAAAAGTGAAAATAATAGTAAAAGTAAAAGTAAAAGGAAAAGTGAAAGTGAAAGGTGAACGAAAAAGAAAACAAAAAATAAAAAAAACAAAAAACAAAAAATAAAAGAAAAAAATAAATAAAAAAGAAAAACAGAAGAAACGGAAATAAAAGTACCTAGAAATAAAAGAAGGAAAAATTAAGAAAAAAGAAAATAATGAGAGGGCGAAGAAGGAAACAAGAGTTAAGTAAATAATACAACGAGAGCTGGTTTAACACTTATCATTGAAATACATAGAACGTATTAAAATCACAATAGATTAAGAAAAGAAATTAAGAGGGTATAAATGTTAACTTAGAAAAAATGTTAGTAAAAAATCGAATTCTACATATCGTTGTACCATACGAAAACTAGCACTTTTAAAATTTCTTCCATAGAATTTCTTTGTAAAAAATTTTGAAAGTGCTAGTTTTCGTACGATATATGTATAAGACCTACCCAGGGGTGGTAATGCACTAATTTTCTAGCTCCACTAGATTGCCACTATAAGCAAATTCAAAATTAGTGGTAGTGAAAATTTTTTGCGCTATTACTAATTTAATTACTTGTTTTTTTTTTTTACTAAATACAAACATTTTAGTAGAAAATTCTCGGCCGAATTATCATTAAGCTTGTGCTGGAAAGTTTTTGCACTACCACTAACAAAAATGCAATTTTAGTGCATTACCCCTATATATGATCTCTATACCTATGTATATTATATTTGTTTATTGCCAAATGCTGCCGCATGCACTTCGTTGTTTCCCTTAAATTCTCTAAGAATGGACGTATGTAGTGCCTTAACATGCAAGAAATTAAACAGCGCTTTGACGTACGACCGGATGCAGCACAATCGAGGCACCGTTACAACCCGTACGATCCGATATAAAATCATGGAAATTGCTCTCCAAAGCCCACATAAAACGTTTGCGACCAGGCAGTACCTAAAATACAATAAGAAAAAAAGTACATTAAGCATTTATCTACATACATATGTTTTTCATGTAAAATCAGTGATGTGAATTCGATGGCAAAAACAAACATAAAAGCAACGTATGTGTAGAACCAGAACAAACCTGCGTTGACAAACGGCAATCACCGCCATGTTGTACATCCTGCAAATTGGCTGCCTTAAAGCACGTCTCCGTATTCCACATATAAATATCATTTTCGCCTTTGTAACGCAAAAATAAATTAGTGCCACCATCTGCGCCAAGTAATACGATTTGTTTGCCATATGGCTTAGCGCCCACATCCACAATCGAGCCGGCACCCTGTCCAACGCGCAAATACTCGCCTCTGATGGAGTACAGGCGCGGCGAACTGAGATAGGTAAAGTAGATGGTTGAGCTGCCGTCCGCCGCATTGGTTGTGAGTGCCATGTAGAGCACATCGTTGGCTGGCGTTATGGCTTTTGGTAAAACAATGCGATAAGATTTACCGCCAGCGATATCGTAGACAAGTATGCTGCGGGCACCTGCATCGGCCACATAACTGTCAAACATGATGATGGGATGGGGTGGGTGAAAGAAAGCAAAAGAGAAATTGAATTGAAAATGTGTTGTTGTTTGCGGGTGAACAAAAGTTGTAGAGGTGTTTGTGTTGTCTTTTGTTTTTTTTTTTTTTTACTTTTACTTACACAAAAGGCTTGTTATCTTTGCAATAGTCAACGACCAGAAATTGTAGACGTGATTCTGCTGTTATCAAATCGCTTAAATCTATGCTCTTTACAACTTTACTGTCTGCCGTATTGATTGCAACGATTTTGGGGCCACAACGACGAATCGGCTGTTCGAGCGTATTTACCAGGCCGACATCTAATGCCCATAGTAAGCCCTGGAATTAATGTTGGATAATTTAATTACAAATTATACTAGCGTGAATATAATTCTAATGAGTTTTAGACCGAGCTTTTCTCCCAATTCGAGGTGTGCTCCTTAACTTTTTGGTTTTCCTACTAATTGGATGGACCCAGTTTTATGCCGTCTCCGAATGGCGAATGCATTTTTGTGAGAAGCTTTTTCATCGCAGAAATATCGCAGGATTTTTTTCTAGTTTTCGTCTGGACTGGGGTTAGAACCCGAGACCTCTGGTTTGGCAGACGAGCACTCTACCCACTACACCACATCGGTCACAAACATAAACATAAGTGATATTTCGTAATAATTACCATGGTAATATTCTTAATTTCAGATGACGTTATATGATATTATGACATCACATGACCTTTTTAATATCACCCGAATTGCAACATGACTTAGCTTCAATCTTTAGATAACTAAATCTTCACCAATGAAGCTCTACTATACAAAAAACACTTAACCATAACATTTCGTACTGACATATCACGTTATCACATTTTTCATATCAAATGATCATATCGGAAATAAATCATTTCGTAAATTACCATATGTAATGGTGTAAAAGACTTTAATTTTTATGGATTCTTAAGTAGTTATGGTAATTAAGCACCCTGTATGTATACATATTGGCACATCTTATAAAAATATCTCTTAGATATCACATCTGCTAGTAAAATCGAGAAAAACATCATATCTATAAGGGAGTCATACATTATAGGTTGTTTCATTATTCAAGTGACGAAATGTTAAGAAATTATTTTTTATATCACTTATTAATAATAAGTTATTATATTCAAATACATATATTATTTTCAGAAGCATTAGATTATTATATCACAGTATCACATCATATGATCACATCCCATTATGAGCTCATTGTATGCACATCCTTTATCCTTATTGTATGATATTGCCGCATAACAACTTGATGTTATCACATCAATTGACAATTTAACGAATTTGCAATACTGGGTATATGAACGTACAAAATTGTGCAATTGCGCTGTTCCGAGAAATGGGCTAATTTAAAATACATATGTAGTGTGTACATATTTATTTAGTAAAAGCGTAAAAGCGGCAAATTGAATTTCGCACAAAAATTATCATTTTGCTGACAAGGAAAATGCGGACGCAAAATATTATTAAATTAAATAATGTTTTATATAACTATACAAATATATATATAGATATATATTGCGCCCCTCGCGTCGGTCGGGCGGGAAATGGAGGGTAAACCGTTGGGTATTATTATTATTATTATTATTATTATTATTATTATATGTATGTATATGTATGCACTTATTTATGTGCTATAAAATTTTGCTTTTCCTAGTGCAGTCATGCATTCATACAAACATACATATATATATACCCAGCAAAAAATTTACGCCTTATTTAAGAATTATTATAGAACATTTACAGGCTCCCGAAATAAGGTTTAAAATAAGGCTGATTTTCCTGTGTTGATGACATCAGGCCATAAGGAATACTCGCTCTCTCTCTCTCTCTCTCTCTCTCTCTCTCTCTGAGAGCATACCTTATTTGTAAGGCTTATTTAATTATAACGCGAATTAAGGCTTATTTTATCATAAACAGGCCTTATGTGGTATATGAATACCTTATAGATATATTAAAATATAGGTGGTGTTTTTTGTTTAGCTGCATAATTCACAGCTTTGAGCAATTTACGCGTTGCGACAATTTAATAACAAAAAATATATTTTGCTAAGGTTGAAACGTTATTATTCATACATTTATATATGTACATGTACATATCTGTGGTCACAAGCAATAACCCCTTAAGTCGACTTAGGAAGATTTCGAGTTATATATACCACGATATTCTCCTTTTAAAACACTATATTTCAGTAAAACTTATGCTTATAGCTTAATTTAATCAAAAGATATAAATAAAAACATTTAGGCTTAACTTAGAATAGAGGTATATTAAACTTGCTATAACAGCCAAAGTAGACGTATATACTTAATCAAATTTCTTCATGACATTTTGTTTTATTTACAAAATTTGATCGTAACATTGTGGATGGCTCACTGATTTTGCCTCCATAGTTTTTAATCGACTTTTATGATTTGTTAAGAAACGCCTTCGAATATAAAAATCAATTTATCTCGAAATAATTTTTTAAGAATTAAGCGATTATTGCAAATTGCCACAGATATGTATGTATGTATATATCGGAAAGAGATAAGCGCGAGCACTTCACCACTTAACCCTTCATTGCATGTGAGTTGAAAATGGACTTAGGCGACAAAACGCAATTTTTACGCTTGCCACACATTGTAGTTTGCTCATAAAAACTCAATTGCCTTTCTCTCTGCTTGAGATGTGTTGAAATGAGGTATTAAAACATTTGGAGTAAAAAGCAGTGTATTCCAGTTAAACAACTTAGCTTCAGCTTAAGCTTACGAGTCTGTTTGCTGGGTATGTAAATTCACATTTCGTTCGTACTGCACAGTACTATCCATATCTGCGCATATTTGTTTAGATGGCGCAGCTTTGCCGCCAATATGCTCCTATTTTGAAAGTTTTTGTTGTTTTTCATTTTCGCGCGTGGGTGTTTGCCGTTTATTTGTTGTTTCGTTAACGTATAAACAGCCAAACAGCCGCTTTGGGCTGTGCCGTATTGGCAAGTGACATTGACAGGCGGAATTAATATTGACGTTCGGCCAAATGTCGGTATTTGATATTTTCAAATACGCCATATGATTGTGCATGATATTTACGAATTTATAAAATTTAAATAAAAGTGCTCATATCAGTGGCGCACACAGAAAAATATTCGGGGGGGGGGGGGGGGGTTTTCAATATCCAACCGAAAATTAAAAAAAAATACTTAAAACTCGTCCAGGCAATTTTTACTTAAATTTATGTTTGGGGAGTGGACCTACGTATGCACACATTAAACAAAGACACCTTTCAAATCTCAATTCATTGCATTTTCTCGGTATTTAAACTAAAACTAACAAGTAAGGTAGCCTAAGTTCGAGTGGAATCGAACATTAGATACTCAGGGTTTTCCAGAATTATCTTTGTCAAAAAGTAGGCGTGGTCTTAAAACGATGTCGCTAAATTTTTGAGCATGTATTACCACAACTTATTAAAGTGTACAGACTGATTTTCGTCCTAACATCTCAATTATTTGTAGAGTTATGGGTTCCGAAAACTCGTAGATTCCTTTGTCTGAAAAGAGGCGGTGCCACGCCCATTTTCCAAAATTTTTCTATTTTTTGTTTTATGTCTATAGTTGGACTCATGACACAAAATTTCAACGACATATCTTTATATTTGACAAAGATATCGCTTAAAATGTTTTTATTAGGCCCCTTAATAGTTCCCATATATAAATTTGGGCGTGGTCGTCTACCGATTTTGGCAATTTTTCGACCAAACATTGTCCTAAGTAAGTAAATTACGCGTACCAAATTTCATCAATATATCTTCTACGGTTTCTGAGTTATGGCTTATAAACCTTTTAATCGTAAGTTTAAGTCTTGTGCGATTATCGATAACGTCTCACTAGATATCTCTTTTTCCGTGTCATAAAGGCACATTCAGACTACATTTTAAATTACGTTCATTAGCCGAAATTACTTTCCGAAATTACGTGCGTTCACACACGCTTTTGAGTAATTTATTTTAGCCGTGTTTCATTTAACGCCGATCCTGTGCCAGATAAAAAATTTTACATGCGAATGCAATAACTACGATTTTAGGAAAATAAAAGCAGATAAATTTCTGGTGCAATATATAACTCTGTTTGTTCGAATTGTCACAATTATTTGTAATTTACACTTGTGCTTTTCGTGCTATTTCCTTCAACATAATTTAGATAAGTCATCAACAGAAGAATCTAATAGAATTAATAAGCATAAAAAGACAAATTCATAGCCCATAATTGACAATAAAAATATCAGTGAATTGTGAATTGTTTTTTAAATGTAATAAAACTTGTAAATAAACTTGTAATTTTTAGACTGCTAAATATACTTGAATGAATTTTATGGTTTTCTAACTTTAGGCTGTTTTCATTTCGCTTTAGCCAGGCATTGGGGTGAAAAAATTATGGCAAGCCTATGTACATCCACGAATATTCATAGATTTTTCAACATGTATTTACACAAATATTTGTGCATGTACCATCTTTTATAAAATTATTTTTTTTATGGTGTTGTCAAATTTTTGGGGGGGGGGGGTTTAACCCCAAAAGCCCCCCCCCCCTTGTGTGCGCCAATGGCTCATATACATATCGCACCCTGAATCATAAAGTGACGCAACTCAAAATTTTTCGAAATAGAGGTTTTTTCATAAATCGGTACACAGAATATATTTTTATCGACTGCCAAAAGATCTTTTCCATCAAAGTCCTTTTTTTAACTGAAAAATAACTATTATACGTGGCCTTTTCCCATATTATTGCCTATAAAAAAGAAAAAGTTTTTTGGCTCTCCTACAGCGTTGCCGTTTTAGCCATTTAGTGGCTAGATTTAGCCACCGCCGTGTTTTTTTAGCCATCAAAATTTCGGTTTTGCCACTAGCCACGTTTTTAGCCACCGCTTGTAATGAACCATAATTTTGCACATAGGAAGGATGTGGTAACGCTAATTCAATTCAGCGATTATCACAAATCGATTTAAGTGTTGAAAAACAAAACAAGTAACGCAACTATCGATAAATGCCTGTTGATACTCGCTAGTTGATAGTAGGCTGTCGATGAAAGTCCGTATAGGGATCTAACTGACTTTGTATATTGTTTGCTACTTCTACCACTTAGCAACGCCGAAGTGGAAAGAACCTTTTCAGTAATGAATATTGTCAAAACCAAAAATTGAAACAAAATGAATCATACAATGTAGAATGCAATTTTAACTATAAGATATGGCTTAAAGAATGTAAAACAATGTTGCAATGAATTTGAAATAACATAAGATCTCATTAAATTGATGAAGAAAGAATTAATTTATGAAGAGAAGACGACATAATGTTAGATATTGAATGTGATATCTATTTTTTTTTAGATATAGTTAAGTACATACTATGTATGTATGAATATTTTATTTTTTACAAAATTTATGGTTTTTTCCTTATATTGTATGCAGTAATTTTTGTGCCTGAATTTGAAAAATAAATTTAAAACATGTTAATGTCCAACAAAATTTTTTGCCACCATTTTTAGCCACGAACCAAATTTTTTAGCCATTTTTAGCCACAAATTAAATCAAATCTAGCCACCACGAAAATTTTTCAACGGCAACGCTGCTCTCCTAAAAATTTTTGAATTTTGCGTTGTGTCACTTTATGATTTAGGGTGCGATATGTACATATGTATATATATCACACATCGAATATGTGCAAATTTATCGACCATAATTCGGTTCATATGTATGCATGTGCCGTATTTAGACAATAATTTATTGTTTTTGGTTTTTGTTATCTTAATATATAACTTATATTTCATGAAAAGTGAACGTGACAAAGTCGGAGGTCAAGTGTTGTGGTCGATGCATAAAGTGACAAAATAAATATTATTAATTCTTTTTTATTCTAATAGAGATAAATAGTGAAAATCTGAAAGAGATATGTACATACCTAATCAAAAAAATATTCAGAAAATGTCGATTAAGATTTCAACTTAATAAAGTCACTTCGCTTCCCGGTCAATGATGAACATATTTTCTGCATTCTACGTCAAACGGGGGGGGGGGGGGGGGGAACTGATTTGATAAACATGGCTATACAAAAACAACATCATAACCTTTACAAAAAAAAATTTCCCGGAATGACAAAAAATATTTCGCACAAAAATGTTTTCATAATGTTCGTTAGATTTTGGGAGCCAAACTGAGCCAAAATGATGTTGTTATTGTGGGCCATAAAGAGCCATTGGCTGACCGCCGTTTTGTTCTAGATTACGTTATATTGGAGTACTACTGATGTGAAAGCATCAACTGCTTTCTGCATCAAAAACAACAAAAAGTGTTTAGTTTCGAGACTTTCATAGTGAAAGTATCCGAGGGGAGGTCTACCCGAATATCGATTCTGCGATTCTGCATATGTATGATAATATTAAACTTTGCTTTGCAAGCAATTTTAAACCGGCTCCTAATGGCGAATGTTTTTTCTGTAAGAAGCTTTTAATATCAGAAACACTCTCGGAGGACATGCCGCCCACTGTCGAGGTGTGACCGCTATTTTTGAGAAACTCAACAATTGGGTTTTAGTGTGTTGCTGTATTGTATGAATATCGCACCCTGACACTCTGCTAAATGAATCGCAACTTCTTTGCTCAAGAGACTTCACTACACTCACTCACGCTCATTCGCAAATAAATTTAATTAAATTCAATTAAATTATTGCAGCTAATTTATGTAAGTAAATAATGGCTGTTGGCATATTTTCTTTCTATCAGCTACCTACTCTCAAACAAAAATACTACTATGTATGTAGGTACAGCTTGCTTGTCAAGGAAATAATGGCAGCATATGCCTTAAGGTCAACAAAAAGAAGTGGACAATAAGAGCACAAGCACACTCACTTCTAAAAGTACATAGACACAGGCATTGTTGTCACACTTTTCAGTTGCTACAAACTATGTGCAAACAAATTGTATGATGTGCATATAACAGTAGACATGGGACGGCAAAAACTTTTTGCAATTGTTATGGTAAATCTGCTGTTGTCGGCCATATAATACTGGGGCGCGCCCGTCCTCTAATGGCCAATGACAATGACAATGACAATGAGAGAGTGACCTTGTGCACATTGCCAAGGCGATATGGCAATGCAAGTACATTTGTGATTTGGATGCTCTGGAAACATTTTATACATACATACTTATGTACATACATATGTATGTAGGCATAAATACATACATACATGTATATAGAATCGGTATGTATGTAAATAGCTACATATGTATGTATATAGGAATGGAGATAAATATCTTTTGGTTATTTGCTTTGAATTAGATATTCATTAAATAGAGAATATAAAATAATTAGATTTATTACCGAAGAAATTTCAACAGTGTCTGCTTATCATCTCAGGCTCATACGAAGGCTGCTATACATATGTATGTATCTAGCTATAAATACCTAGCAGTATTTAAGGTAGGGAGGTGTATATTCAGTAGAATATT
The DNA here is from genome assembly GCA_960531455.1 of Urophora cardui. Classification (NCBI taxonomy): domain Eukaryota; kingdom Metazoa; phylum Arthropoda; class Insecta; order Diptera; family Tephritidae; genus Urophora; species Urophora cardui. The sequence goes on from OY482673.1 coordinate 15,098,348, forward strand.
CAGTATGAAAAATACCCTGAAAATGAGATCAAAATTCATTGCTGAAAAAATAGCTGAACACGCAGTGAGGACATCAGGTGTATTGAAATATATGCTATGGAAGTTTTACCTGCGTATTCAGGCCTTTTTTCATACAGAAACTCTCCCTTCTCGTTCGGCAGTTTTTAGGTAGTTGATTTTCGACGCCACCTTTTTATAAAAACGAAAGGGAAAGTTCAGATTTTAGAACTACATCTCTACTGAATATTCAGTAGGAAATATGTGCTGTTTTCCAGCTGATAAATACTGCTGGGTACGTTTGAACCACAAACATACTACATATATATGTAAGTAGTGCTGCGCGAGTCCGAGTTACGTTATTCAATTGTCTCGATTGCTGAAAGAACTCGATGATTTTCATTCGCAACCACTAAATCAGCTCAGGGGGCCGCTGTGGTGCAGTGGGTAGAGTGCTCGCCTGCTATGCCAGAGGTCTCGGGTTCAAACCCCAGTCCGAGCAAACACCAAAAAAATCCAATTATTGGGTTTTTTAAGAGCAGCGGTCACCTCTCGGAAGTGGGCGGCATACCCTCCGAGTGTATTTCTGCCATGAAAGAGCTTCTCATAAAACTGTAGGTCCACCCATTGTATTATTATTACTAAATCAGCTCTGACTCGGACATAGCGCGCCAATCGTTTCTGCTTTGCGATAGTTGGTGCCAATTGGTAACACCAAAGAAGGACAACTCCCACTCCCCTTGGTATTTCTAACGCAAAAGAGGCCTCCCTATTCCTCTGCTGCCAGCGGGAGTATCGATAGGAATAATTTCTTTGCAAGAACATCAAAAAACCTCTCTTACCTCTGCGATGTCAAAAGCCGAGCACCGCCTGGCTAGCTCATCAGCCATTCCGTTGCCCTGGATATCGCGGTGGCCCGGTACACAGATAAGGGACATGCCATGTCGACTTGTCAAGCCCGTGACCAACGGCCTCACTGCCCGACCAGGCTTGATGACACGCATGTACAACACAGAGCCCTCAGAGCCACCTGCCTGACTATCGGAGAAAATTCCTATCCTGTTTACGGCATCGACACTTTCCGTTGCAAGTACAGGCCAACTGTGTGGCGAAAACTTCAGATAGAAAGACGCACGCTGTGTCCGGGAGCCTAATTGATATGGAAGTGTTCGGATGAGCTGAAGAGCTTTGCAGCATAATTTCCAGCTAAGTGAGCATATTTTATTTAAACATTAAGACTACAATCTGGTTTCCATTACTCCCTCTTTCAGTTTCCGACAAAAAACTTTCGCACCGCCCTCGTATTCTATTCAACACAGCAAACCATATAAGTGGTTCCTTTTTCCAAACAAAAAAAAAAAAAAAAAAAAAAACTAACGCAATACTCACATTGGCATCCACAACAATATCCACCACCGATTGCAATGCCTGACAATTGCCCTCCTCCTGTATGGCCCAACACGGATACGGCTCAATCTTCGCCACGCACTCGCCCCTCTTCAAATGAACACGACCCAACGTAAATGGCACACTGTGTTTGTAGCGCGGCAAAGCAACAAATGCATCATCACGTAGCAATTGAGCGCGCGTCACGATCACATTACGCGGCACATAACGACCGGATTGTACGTAAATACTTTTGGTGGAGGCGCAGGGCCACTGCAAATTGTTGCCACTTAAATGGAATGTGAGTGCAGCAAGTGGATTTTTGGAGCATGTGCTGAGTTGCTTGCTGTGGCTGCTGCTTCCAAGGCTGGTGTCACTATGGCCGCTGTGATATTTGCTGCCATAGCTGTCACTCTGGTCACTCTCATATTCATCTATGGCATCGGCGGTGGCGTCATCATCCGACAAATCATTTTTGTAGGCAGCTAAAGTGGGTGTGATTGTGAGGGTGGCGAAGAGTGTGATGGCGGTGATGGTAATGAGCAGCAATGCCGAGGGATTTAGTTGCTTGGGGCTTTTGTCGGTTGCTGCTTTGTTTTTGTGTTGTTTCTTTTGCATTTTGCTTTATTTGTTATTGTTTTTCTTTATAATACATATGTACATATATTATTACCGTAATTCAATAGAAAGTAGTCACTATTATTGTTTTTGTTTTTGTTTTTGTATTTGCTGCATTTGCCACAGTTGTGCATGTGTTTAGGCTTAAAGGCTTACATATGTATATAATACCGATTTTATATGGATTAGCACTTTGAGCACTCAAAATTTTGCAGCTTCTTCTTGTTCGCCAATGTTCACTGGAACTGCCAGCAGCGCCATTGAAGCAAAGTGCATTTATACAGTTGGTAGTTGAAGAATAAATAATAACTATTTGTTATTTTAATGCATTCGTGCAAGAAGTGTGGAAGAACAGATGTTGGTTGCATGTCTTCATACTTGCGTTCTTCTTTTTTTTTTGTTATTTTAAGCTTTGTACTCGTACATTCTCTCTTTTTGTTGTTTCTGGTATTTTTGTTTTGAATGTTTTTTTTTTTATATGACCTCGCACTGTGGTTATTTTTGCTTCAATTCTATGTGAAAAAAAATACAACGATTTTGGTCTTATAAATATATAGTACCTGGATGACCGAGCTTAACTCGGCCAGCAATATTTTTCGCAGGTCTTCGCAAAAGTCAAATAAAATGTTAAAAGAAGTACATAAAAGGAAAAATTAAATTTTAGAAATACGTCCCGGAGACCCATTGCATACTAAATCTTATGAAAAGTCTTGGAGCCCTTCCCGAGATCCAGAACCAAAGTAAATCTGTATCCCCTCGCTGCGATGTTTCTACCTATTCATGTTTCGCTCCCTTTCTTCTTCGTCTTATACCATGACTCCACATAACGTGTTTCGCTCTTTTTTTCCCCATTTTCTCTCTGAATCTTGTTTCGACACGGAAACCAGTGCCGAAACTCGCAAATTTCCATGCAAAATTTCTGAGAGCGAGTGAAGATTGAAACAACACTGTTTCATTCTGAATCATCTTGCAACCTCGATGATATCGATGTCTTCTCTAATTTTGTATCGAAAATCTATCGAAATTTCACACAGACCAAAACAAACACGAAAAATAAGCAAACATACAAACATTTAAGAAGAGCAAGAAAGAGAAATGTTAAAATAAATCACGATCAGTCACGTGGAGACGGGTTATTTAGCGAGATGTTTTGCTACATGTTTCTTTGGTGAATCAAGTTATGTGGAGACGGGCTTTTAGTCTTAATCTCCATTTACCTTTCCCTCTCTTTCCCGTTTCTCTGTCAGTTCCGTTTCCTTTTTATTTTCCCTTTCCCGCCATATTTCCTCTTTACTCTTCACTCTCCCTTTCTCTATCGCTCTGACTTACCGCTCCTTTTCTCTGTCCCTCCTATTCGCTATTTTTTTCATCTACTCTCTCTCTCTCTCTCTCTCTTTTTTCTTGCCACTCCCATTCCATTTTCGTTTTTGCTCCCTTCTCTCTTCCATTTCCCATTCCATTGAATTCATCTTCCTTTTCGTTTTCTCTTTCCCCTTCCCTTTACCTAGGAAACCAGGTTGAGCATAACATCGAAGAGAGCTTTATATTGGAGCACTGTTTTCCGCCTTTCAGTTGATACCAATTTTGCTCAGAAATAATACAGGGCCATCCGGGTTCATATATTAACCCATATATGGGGACCAGACCCAGGAATCATAAAGAATAGAGCTCTGCTCAACACCTTTTCTTTGATACCTATATTACTCAGAAATATTCCTGGGGCAAGGATCAAGGTTTTGACCCATATTTGGGTACCCGACCTAGGAATCATAAGGAATAGAGCTCAATGTGAAAGCCCTGCTCAACACCTTTCATATGATACCAATATTGCTCAGAAATATTCTGGGGTCCACGTGGAGACCCGTCCGATGTCTCGTTTTGGGTTCCGACTTGTATCAAATGGGTACCAAGTTCCTTGAGTTACAGTGTTTCAAACTTAGTTCGATATCTATTAAGCACGTATTGTTAAAAAATGTTGAAAATCTTCTTAGGTATTCTTACCTTAATATAATTAATTTCACAAGCGTACGTATGTATTTTTAAAATGTGTTGTAGAACGAATTTCCGTCATCCGTTGTCAAGTTTGATTTGTTTACAAACCGGTTTCGGCTGTGTGCCATGCTCAGCATCTTGTTTCGTACATATTTTTCTTCGTTTCGCACACAGTGCCGAGTTCTTTATTGAGATTCATATTCGCAATAGTACACATATCTACATACACATATACATATATATATATTATCGTTATATGATACTATCTATCTCTATTTAAAGGTAAAATCACGCATTGCATACCTTTGATGCTCGTAATAATAATAAGAGTAATAACGATAGTCGGACATTGCAATAACAATTTTGCGCACAAGTAAGTATGTAAGTATCCGGCAATCATGGCATACGAGTATATGACCCCGGAACGTGTTGGATGCTTATGCCACTGACCCAACACGTTGATGGTAACGCAAAAATAAAAGCGCTATGTATGTATTAGACCTCTGCACAATACCATTTGCCTCTTATATATTTTCGAATACTCTATGCATTGTACAATTAGTCACAGCACAATTTCAATGCAGATACGAATATAACCCATACTTTTCATTTGGAATACAAATACTATTTCTATTTGCTCTGTTGGAGCGATTAGTGTACACTATTCGCCATGATAGAATAGAACATAATAATAACCATGTTATGAAGTATTCGCAAAACCTTGTTGCTTCTTTGGTTTGTTTGTTTATTTAATGTGCATATGGCATTAAGGTGGACCAAAAAATAAAAGCCCAAAAAACATATGTTCCATTTTTTAATGATAAGTAATGTTTTTCTTGTTCATTAAGGACTTTGAAAAAAATTATGTATCATCACTGATATAAAAGGAGAAAGAAATTTGGAGGCATTTGCACGACCTCTAAATTTTAATATATTAAGGAAAAATTTTAGGTATAGATTTCCGTATTATATTCGCATGAAAATCGGGTTGTTCCGCGAATTTCGGGAGAACTTTATTTCCTTCATAAAACCACCTTAATATGCCAATTAAGTTTCCTAACTAATGCCGAAAAAATCAAAAGAATCGAAGTATTGGTTACCGAGTTATTTTAAAATATACAGAACAGTTGGAAATATTTAGATCGTAAAAAGCTCTGGTTCGAAATTTATTTTAGACATATGGTTTCTTGGGCAAATTTTTATAATTGCGATGTGTCCCTGTTAATTTTTTTTGGCCCCTACCAATCGACCCGCCCTAGTGTGTATGCATATGCACATACACACACTCACACTAGCAGCGTAATTTTGCTGAACACAACGTCTGGATGTGTGTTTATGAAAATATGTATGTACGTACATATATTTCGATTATATTCGAAGTATTCGCAAGTAGTGTACACTATTTGCAGAACCTTTTTAAGGTCATGTAATTGTCGCTACGAATAAGTAATTGTATTGGTTCTGTTTATGGTTGCGCTCTACTTGCGTTTATTATAAAACGACAGAAACAAGTAGGTACTGTAATTGGACGGCCGCGAATATTTTGTTAGCCGTTTCGAATCCATTCGTGCAGCCTTCTAGTATGTATGTGTGTAGATGAAATATCTATTTATCTTCCGGTTTTCTATAGCGCATAAAGTAAACACACGTGCATTGCATGGTACATCATCCAATGAATGAGTTCATAAAAATATACTGTAAGGCGCTTGAGCGTTATGCACTACTTCCGCTACGGTTGGTTTGTAGGTATACCCGAGGTGCACGGTAAGGTGTGCATAATAGATTATTGACACAATTGAATTGACACGCTTTCAAATTGAAGCAACAATTGGAAAACGAGTCTCTTCTGCTCGAGACTCATCTTCAACATAATGAACGTGGCAAAGTTAATATATTCGATTCGAGAATAAGGTGATTTTCCAGCTAAATGGAGTTTTCGTTATGAGTTTCAAGACTCAAGAAGGGTGCTTGATACGAATCAGTTTAACATTAAATTAACATTAAACAAGTAATATGATAATTTAGTCGTAATACGATACTCGCCATTGTAAATGTCAATAAACTTTCCGCAGAACTTTTCACTCGAATGCTCCAAGTGCCACCTCAGCTGATCTTGATATCGATCATGCTTCTGCGCCCCATCTGTATAAAGAACTGATCGACTTGCAGAGCATTTTTTTTTGTTAATTGAGGGTATAACCTTTTGAAAGTAACTCACAGCTGGTTATCTAATTTCAGCAAACACGAAAATTTGCACCTCTGCATTTTTCGTAATTTATTTTTATTTTCTTGCACAAAGCAAACAAGTAGTTTATATTCATTGCATATTACATTTTTAGAATTGTCTGCAATGTGAGTAATATTAAAAATAAAAAAACCAAGAAAGAAAAAAGACAGTAATGTAAGACAACCAATTTTCAGAAAGCAGAACCATGGTTGCAACACCGAAATTCTCTCTTTGTTTTTCTTTGTTATCTTAACGATGATGATGAAATTGTATCGCTTCTTTTTTTGAAGATATGAATTTTTTTCATGTTTGCTATCATTTTTCGTTTGATTGATAAAGAAATGTTAATTGATAAACTGAATGTGATAACACAAAGAGAAGATGTGAATTGTATGTCTGAATGTAATATGCTTTTCGCTTAAAATATTCTATATCATTCTATTGAGATCGAACTAATGTGCTCCATTAATGAATAGGAATATAGGAGCGCTCTTTTCCAGCAATTAGAGCAACCAACTATAGAGCTGCTTTCATCACTTGTGTCATTGGGAGCAAATGATAGATCTGCTTTTCAAAAAATTATGTCAGATCTCCTAATATGTTTTGTTTAGGGAGAATCATTTAGATAACGCTCTGGTTCCATATTTTTTAACCATTGGTCTGCCCATCTAGGGCATGCAATATTTAAAAGGAACATGTTTTGTTGGACGTTTTGTATAATCCGGAAGCCCTCTCATGTTTCCTAGGCAACCTACTGTGGTAGGTATGCAGCTCAAAGTATTTATGAGATGAAACTTTCCCTGCTGGATACTCGCTAAGGAAATGACCACTTACAAGGAAGCATAATAATATATGTATAATACAATTGCGCTATTATAACTCTGACGAGTTTTATGGCCGAGCTTCTCTCCCAATTCGAGGTGTGCTCCTTTTTGTTTTTTCCTACTAATTGGGTGGACCTACAGTTTTATGCCGGCTCCGAACGGGAATGATTTTTTTGTGAGATGCTTTTTCATGGCAGAAATACACTCGGAGGGTATGCCGCCCACTGCCGAGAGGTGACCGCTGCTCTTAAAAAACCCAATAATTGATTTTTACTAATAAGAAAAATTGTTTTGGTGTTTTGTTCGGACCGTGGTTTGAACCCGAGACCTCTGGCACAGCAGGCGAGCACTCTACCCACTGTATCACAGCGGCCAGGGAAGCATAATAGGTACGTAAATTATTTTTAGTCTTCTGCAGAATTTGATTGTAAGTACACTTGACTTAAATCTCAGTCGAGACAATGTTTACCTACATACATACTTAAAACGAAATGCAAAAAAAACACAACAAAAACAAAAAAAAAACAAGTAAAGAAGCCTAAGTTCGAGTGGAATCGAACATTAGATACTCAGCTGTATGCTTTCATTGTTTGTTTGCGTCTGATAGAATCACGGTGTATTTTATATAAAGACAGTGCTGCATAAAGTGGGCGTAGCCACGCCCATTTTCAACATTTGGTGGTCATAACCGATTTCAATAAATTTTTGCGTGTCTATTGACACAAGTTATAAAAGTGTATAAACCAAGTTTCGTCATAATATCTCAATTATTTGTCGAGTTATGGGCTCCAAAATCTCGTTGATTCCTTTGTCTGAAAAGAGGCGGTGCCACGCCCATTTTCCCAAATTTTTCTATTTTTTGTTTCCGATCTATTGTAGAACTCATGCCACAAAATTTCAATGAATTATCTTTATATTTGACAAAGATATCGCTTAAAATGTTTTTATTAGGTCACTTTATAATACCCATATATAAAAGTGGGCGGGGCCGTCAACCGGTTTCTCTAAAATTTTGAACATGTATTACCAAAAGTAATAAAAGTGTACACACCAAGTTTTGTCATTATATATAAATTATTTGTCGAGTTATAGGCTAAGAAATCTCGCATATTCCTGCTTCTAAAAGGAGGCGGTGCCACGCCCATTTTCCAAAATTTTTGTGTTTTTTGTTTTATGTCCATAGTTGGACTCTTGCCATAAAATTTCAATGATATATCTTTATATTTGACAGAGATATCGCTTAAAATGTTTTTGTTAGGTCACTTTATAAGACCCATATATAAAAGTGGGCGTGGTCGTCAACCGATTTCGACGATTTTGCGTCCAAACATTTGCCTGAGTAAGTAAATCACTCGTACCAAATTTCATCGATATATCTGCTACGGTTTCTGAGTTATGGCTTATACAACTTTCAATGTTCGGCCCTTAATAAGTGGGCGTGGCACCGCCCATTTTTCAAAATTTCACTAAATTTCTTCCTAAGGGCCTGAGCTCTACACGTGGGTGAAATTTTGTCATCCTAGCTCCATTAGTGACTGAGATACCAAATTTCCGATTTTTACTATATAGGGGAGGTGGGCGTGGTCATGGTCCGATTTCGCCCATTTTCAATACCATCCGTTCCTGTCTTGATACCAACTTGCATTCCAAATTTCATCAAAATATTTCAATTTTTGCGCGAGTTATCGTGCGTACAGACGGACAGACGGACGGACATGGCTCAATCGATTTCTCTTTTCACCCTGATCATTTTGATATATATAAGTCTATATCTATCTCGATTATTTCGTTCTGTTACAATCCACCGTTAGGAAATCAAAACTATAATACTCTGTGTACTAGTACAGCTGAGTATAAAAAAAAAACAAACATACAAATGCACCTTAACTCTGCACATTTTATAGCTCAATAGCCACGTTAGTAATTTGGCTCGTTAAGCGACAAAGGAAATGTAGCAATCGAGTTGGTAAATATCATATTAAAATCCAGACAGAAAGTACATTAAGTCATTTGCTATGTGTCACCTGAATAAAGTGCGTTGATTTTATTTGTTTTTGTTTTCCTTTTTATTTGTTTGTTTATTGTACGTGTCGTTGACTTCAGCCATAATCTTTGGGGTCAATGCTATTGATATGAACTTTTGGCTACTGTTTGTTTAACTTTGATGCATTCATGTCGACAATGGTCATTCGAGAAATTGAAGGAATATGTACAATGGTACTGCATTTTTTAGTGAGACTAGAACCGTATTCGGTGCTTATTTCCTAAAAAATAATTATGTATGTAGACGGTATCGGAGATGAGTTTTTATGATTAAATTGTATGAATTCGGAAAAAAAACAAATCAACACACTTTTTAGTCTTACTTTTGCTATTATCGAGAGGTAATAAATTTCGGGTTATTGTAATAAATTTGATTTCGTCATGACTACCCAGCCAGCAAAATCATCGTAAACGAGCTCGTAAACGGATGTTTTCTCGAAGAAAACTCTAATAAAATATCGTTTATGATATCCGTTTACGATTCGCCTACGAATACTGTTTCGCTTTAAAATGTTCAGTGCCTACGAGTGTCGTAAATGTATCGAAAAAGCACTCGTATATGAATCTTTTTACGTCCGTTTTTTTATCGTAAATGTAGAAATTTTACAAACATACATACTTACTTTTAAAATATTGAGTTTGAAATTTTTCGTTTTCTTTTTTTTTTTGACATGATAGAAAAAAGTTTCTTTTGTTATTGTTTTCTTATTCGAGAATAGCTCGTAAATCGCAATGTTCGTAAAATGTACGGTACCTTGCTGGCTGGGTAGACATGTGAATACGCATAAATTTGATCCTATTAAAGTAAATTATTATTTGCTTCTTATATAAGTTGTTTTAGGAAAAAAGTGAGTGCGTTTGTCAGTCGGTTTTGACCAGATATGTATGCACCTAATATGCATTTATTCCAAATTTACTTTAATTATCTTGATTTTCTGTAAATTCATCAAAGTACTTTAGTCCGTATATCCCACTGACAGCCAAAAAATTTAATATGTACATATGTAAGTATGTACCTATATACCTATTTTGAATTCGCAAATTAATTAACGAAAAATAAAAAACATTCTACTAAAAAGCAAAAAAAAAGAAAAATTATTAGAAATTTTTAATCGATTTTAATTTAATAGCAAAATTTTCATGCGAGTTATTGCAATAATTCAATTATTTTATCGGTTTATATTAGTTCAAATTATTTGCCAGCACTTTTGTTTACTATTCATGCGCCACCTCAGCAATTTGTTTAGATTTAAATTACATATATACACACCAGACCTGGGCACCCTCAATTACATTTTTTAATTGATTACACCTTCACCATTGACAAAATTCAATTAAAATTACTTGCAAATGTATTTGAAAATCTCCAATTACAAGTAATTATCGGAAAAACAAGCAACCAAAAAGTATTTAATTGTAATGGAATCACATCAATTAAATTTTTCTTGGGTTTGAGAAAATGTTGCGTACATACAGACATACGTATATATACTATGGATTTTTATTCTTGTTTATGTTTTTGCAGCCCAAAAAGAACCGAATTTTCATAAAACTCAAGTAAATCTTTTGAAGCTGCTCTTTCTGATGGTACACACCATTTTCGTCGATCTTTAAATTTCTTGAAAGTCTTTTTATACTAAAACCGGCCATTGCAGCCCAAAATCAGAAAGAGCATCTTCAAAACATTTGGTTGAGTTTTATGTAATTTCGGTTCTTTTTGGGCTGAAATGACGGGTTTTAGCATAAAAAGATTTTCAAGAAATTTAAAGATCGACTTTGAAAAATTTCAATTACCAATTAATGTAATTGTAATTGCAAAAAAAGGTAATTGAGGATGCCCAGCTCTGATACATGCATAAGTACATACATACAGTATGTTTGTATGCATAATTTGCACATTACAACAAAAATATGCAAAATGAAAACAAATTGCAACGAGGCAAGCAGAACTAAAAACAAACAGAAAGGGAAATGCAAAATGCAAAATGGAAAGTAGAAGCGCATATCCGCAATATATGCACCAGGGCCGTGCGCACGGGGGGGGGGGTTTGGGGGTTAAACCCCCCCCCCCCCCATGACCAAATCTAAGTTGCAATGATTTTGCAAAAATTTTCAAAATACAGTTTATAAATTTTGCATTGAATCTTGACTCATAATTTTTGACAAAATTAGTTACAATAATTTTACGGAAGAAGAAATTGGTGAAAGTTGCAAAAAATAAGGTTGGCCAATACATAAGTTCGGCACTTTGAATTGCACTTGGAGCTTTCCGAAATTACAAAGTTGTGTAGCATATGTTCGTTTGGCATTTTTTAAAAAATTGTACTGATAACAAAAAATGTTCATTTTGTGAAAACAGTGAGCAGTTTCAATTAACAAGTACTGTAAACAGTACACGGAAAGAAATTTGTATACTTGAATCAAGAAAAATGCTTTCTTGAATTCAATTTAGAAAATTTTTAGGAAAATAAGAAAACTTTACTTAATTATTACTGGAAATAAGAAATTGAGTTTTCCAAAAATGAGACAATTATTTTCTTATTCAAGAACACTAACAAAATCTATAGAAAAAAAATGTTAAAAAAAAAATGTTTAAATAAATAAGAACATCTTTCTTAAATTTACTTAAATGAAGAAAATCTTTTTGCTAATATCAAGAAGAATTTAAGAAAATTGTGTTTCGACGAATTGGAACAACAAAATAAAGCGAAAAAAATGTTAAATAAATAAGAAAACGTTTTCTTGAGCGAAGTAAAATTTTTCTTGCTGAATTTGCATTTCCAAAGTTACATGTATTTTTTTAATTTGCCATCCGCTTTGCATATTTCTGAATATTTTTGCAATTCTCAAATCGTTAGTGAAGCATTTGGTATAAGGAGTTCACTATTTGCATCTTCATTTATATTAAATGTTGTCATTTCAATAAACAAGTCCTAGGAAAATACTAGTTGACTAATTATGGTTTTCTAATCCCTCATGACTAGTTTTAATTTTCCTTATTTTTTACGTTTTTAATATTTTTAGAAAATATTTACTTAATTTAATATTTAATATTTTCTTACTAACTTAAGCTCGTATAAGAAAAGTTTTACTTGCAACAAAAAAATAATTTCTTAATTACACTGTGGGGAGGTCAAAATATCACAGCGAAACGCCGAGACACCCCAACTTAATTTTTGGCTGTAGAATACGATGGCATTTACAGAAAGTCAAAGTTAGCTCTTGTTTTCGAGAAATTTAGGAAAGAAGTTTCAGGGCTCTGAAGGTAATTTTTTTTCCGTCTATCAACTTTACTCAGGCTTGGAACCCTTTACTCGCATAAAAATTTTGACAGTTGCTCTTACTTGATTGGGGCATTCTAAATTCAATGCCGCGTTTAGTTTTCCCAAATTGGCTGCGGTTTTCGAGATAACGGTATTTAAAAATTACCATCAATTTGGACTTTTTTGTTAATAACTCAGTCAGTTTAAGCGATAGATTGCCAAAACTTTGCACGTGACAGTATCTTAGTATTACCTTAACTATTTCTAAAAATAATTGAAATCGAATCACTATAACTTATAGCTGCCAAACAACCGATTGTTCAGATATGGACATGTTGGGGTATAACTTCGCTATTTTAACAGCTAAGGACATGAAAGTTTGGAGAATTTGTACTCGTATTGGCCTTAATCTATTCCCTGAAAATCGTCGAGATCGGGTCACTATGACATATAGCTGCCATACAACTGATTGTTCAGATATATGGTTTTGCACTTTTATTTTTTTATAACTCCGAAAATAGTCATTCTGCGTGAAAAAGCAACATAAACACTTTCATTCAAAATGAATAGGTGAAAATTTTTCTCATATAAGATTTCCACGTATCGGCATCAGTTATTGCACTTTTGTGCAACCAAGTTTGAAATTTCACTATAGGCATTTATTTCAAGCCCGATAACACATATATCGTATAAAATGAATTAGATGATCTTTATATTGTTTTATATAGAGAATTAAATGAACTATTCTAATGCAGATACGTGGAAATCGTATATGACAAAATTTTTCACCTATTCATTTTGAATGAAAGTGTTTATGTTGCTTTTTTACGCAGAATGACTATTTTCGGAGTTATAAAAAAATAAAAGTGCAAAACCATATATCTGAACAATCAGTTGTATGGGAGCTATATGTTATAGTGACCCGATCTTGACAATTTTCAGGAAATAGATTAAGGTCAATACGAGTAGAAATTCTTCAAAGTTTCATGTCCTTAGCTGTTTAAATAGCGAAGCTATACCTCAAAATGTCCCCATCTGAACAATCGGTTGTATGGCAGCTATATCTTATAGTCACCCGATTTCAATTATTTTCATAAAAAGTTAAGGTAATGCTAAAATATGGTCATGTGCAAAGTTTGGGGAATTTAACTTATAAACTGACTGAGTTATTAACAAAAAAATCCAAATTGATGGTAATTTTTAAATACCGTTATCTCATAAAGCGGAGCCAGTTTGGAAAAACTAATGATGGCATTGAATTTAGAATGCCCCAATTAAGTAAGAACAACCGTCAAAATCCTTACGCGGGAAAAGGGTTCAAAACCTAAGTAAAGTTTATAAATAATAATACAATGGCGCTATTATAACTCTGGCGAGTTTTATGGCCGAGCTTCTCTCCCAATTCGAGGTGTGCTCCTTTTTGTTTTTTCCTACTAATTGGGTGGACCTACAGTTTTATGCCGGCTCCGAACGGCGAAAGCATTTTTTGTGAGAAGCTTTATCATGGCAGAAATACTCTCGGAGGGTATGCCGCCCACTGCCGAGAGGTGACCGCTGCTCTTAAAAAACCCAATAATTGGATTTTTACTAATTAGAAAAATTGTTTTGGTATTTTGCTCGGACCGTGGTTTGAACCCGAGACCTCTTGTATAGCAGGCGAGCACTCTACCCACTGCACCACAGCGGCCACAAGTAAAGTTTATAGACGGGAAAAAATTACCTTAGGAGCTCTGAAACTTATTTCCTAAATTTCTCGAAAACAAGAGCTAACTTTGACAAACTGAAAACGCCATCATATTCTACAGCCAAAAATTAAGTTTACGTGTTTCGGCGTTTCTCTGTGATATTTCAAAAGTTAAAAATTTACCTACAGTGTTATTTATTTCAAAAAAACAAGAAAAAACACTTACCCTAAGTAAATTATTTCTTATTTATTTAAAATCCAATTTTACTTGAAGCAAGAAAATGTTTTCTTATTTATTTAAAATCCAATTTCACTTGAAGCAAGAAAATTTTTACTTATTTATTTAAAATCCAATTTTCTTGGATTTTCTTGATATTAAGAAATTATTTTCTAAGTTCAAAATCAAGTCTAATTTTTCTTGTCTCGGCATTGATTCTTGTAAAAAATTCTTTCCGTGTACTATTCAGGACCTGGTTAACTAGGTTTTAATGAATCATAATGAGTTTCAGAAAAGTTAGAGAACATTTAAATTTATGGTGTATGGGTCTGGATATCTATTTCAGCAAATATGTTTAATTTAGCGAAAAATTTATGCGAATGCAAACCAAAATTAAAAACCCCCCCCAAGGCTAATTCCTGCGCACGGCCCTGATATGCACTATGTATATGTAATGGATAAATAATAAATAAAAGCAAAGGATTGCGCACGAAAACGAATTAAATAAAAATTCATAAGCGATTTCATAGCTTTTAATTGTAATGCACACACATGCTGATATATATAGGTACATTAAGGTGGTCTCGAAATGTATGGATACATATTTTATATCAGACTAGTCGCTTCGCAGCGACGACAGATGTGCTTGTATTATAATGAGTCCTTACCTCTATATTTCTATTTCTGTCATGTCCTCACACCAATGTTTAGTAGGTACTATACCTACTACATATAAATATTTAAAGAGATATACACTGTGAAATGTTCACTTTGTATGGGAGGTGTCCATTCCTGTTTTACAAATAAAAAGCATTTTTCTTCGTTAAGTATAAAATTATCTCATATGCCCTTACACAAATTTTCAATACTCTACTACAAATATTTCAAGGAATATTACGAAATAAAGGAAATTTTTGTATGGGAGGTGCCCATCCCTGCTTTTCACGGAATCAAAATAATTAGATGTGGAAAGTTTCCTGTGAGTCCGTTCATCGAGTTTCCCGTTATTATAGTTTAAACACAATTTCCATTTCACCTTTATCAATTTTTGTCCCAATTGGAGACGGTTGAGCGGTGTCGAACTGGAGTCAAAGCTCAGAAAACTCTATGGAGACTGAAAAAATTATATTAAACTTTTTGTATATCTAATGCTGAAAATCGATAGTCCTGATACCACATAAAAATTGTTGGTCCCGATCGGAGACGGGCGACACCGCTTAACCATATCCGATCGGAACCAAAATTTATATGTGATATCTTTGACCCTGCTGTTGCCGATGTGGGGGGAGGGGTGAGACCGAAGAAGTTAAGTTCCACCCTAATGTCCATATGTCTGGTATGTAGTGTTGTGCGGAACTTTTGGAGGCGTTGCTTTATAAAATGACATCTCTGTTGGCGGCGCAGTGGTTGTCGTCAGCCACAAGAAATGCATGTTGCTCTTTGCATGACGGAAACTTATTGCATTTGCATGGTGTAAACAGTAAAATGTTTGTTTATGGCACTTAGTAGATACCCTGCAAAAAATGCGATCACTCCGGGATACATCCGGGACAACTCGCAAGGGAGCATGCGATTACTACCCATTTGTATCTCTTTATATGGGTTGAAGTGTTCTCTTTTGTTTGAGCATGTCCTATGAAGAGACTAATTGTACCCAGTTTGTATCCGAACGGGTAGCAAAAGCGCACAATTGTACCCGTTTTGTACCCGAACAGGTAGCAAATGCGACACATCCATTTGTGCGACTAATTGTACCCGTTTGATACCCTTTCGGGTACAATTCGTCTACAATTAGTATACATATGTACCCGTTCGGGTACAATTGGGAACAATTGTAGACTAATTGTACCCGAAAGAGAGCGCTCCCGGACAAATCTTTTTAGAGACTCGTCGCACACTTTTTTACAGGGTATAGATATGTATGTACATACATACATCCATACATAAGCCGGATGTGATAGCGACTTAACGCCGGAAAGGGTGCATTACGAAAATGCTTTAAAGTGAGTCTTGATATGAAAAATGTTTTCAGTGATGTGGTTTCGGAGTCATTGACGTCTCTTTCTAGGGGAGTTTTGGGCTTAATCGTCTAAAACAGAGGTGGCCAAGATTTAAGCGCACACGACAACAACATCAATAAAAATTACAACAACTTTCTTCTCGGAACTAGATATTGTTGTGAGCCAAACTGAGCCACGAGAGCCATTGGCTGAGCAGCTATGGTCCAAACGATCATTACTCGCATGATTTTTGTTCGTCGAAAGGAGATTTAACTTTTCAATTAGTCCAAAGTAACACTTGTTGGCAAGAGTGATTTTTCGTTGTATCTCCATGCTGACAATGTTTTCCAAACAAGGTCTCAATTTTCGCGAGTTAAACAGATATTTGAGTAATTCCTTTTGAAATCCCTCCATGCTTCAATTTCCAGATACGCCAATGAACACCTATGCATTTTCACACATGCAAAATGTTGCAATGTTGTTGACGGCAAATCGCACGCGAGCAAATTGTTTATCCATTCAGAAAATGATGATTGTTTTTAGTAATTTATCAGTACATATTTATGTCAATTTATGTTCCACTTTGTTTTGGTTTTGATTGCAGGATATGCAATTGTCGGCGGAATTATCTACATATGTACGTATATTATATACTTGATTGTTGAGCGAAAAGATTTTTTTAAGTATTTTATAGAGCGTAAAGTGGATTGGTGAAAGACACGGATTGAATTTGATATGGAAAATTAAATGGTGTTATAAATGTATGTATGGTTAATAGCTAGTAGTAGATAGATAGAAAATTTTCACTTGGGCTAACACTATCAGGAATTACCGTTTGCTATGGGATACCTTTTTTTTGGTCAATTTTTTTAGAACTGGCTCGAATCGTAACTGCGAGCTCTAATATGGAAGGCCAGCATTTAATATATGTATGTATCTGTAGTAAATAATCGATTAGAGTGTTTTATTATTAATACTCGTAAAAAGAACGCAAATGAGCCTGAACCTGGTATGGCCAAAGATTGATTGAAAATAAAAATTATAGCTGTATGCTTAAGCATATCATAATTCTTTTTTATTTATTATAATGATACTCGTATTATCGATTTATTGTACTTCATTTATTTGTTGATCCATTATTTGTATCCTTTTGTTCTGCAAAGCATTATTAATCCCCGTACACTGAAATAAATTTTGGTATAAATTTTTTACTACCTAGGACAGGACCGAAAAATTATTAAAATTTAAACATTGAAAAGTTTAAGAGATTTTTAAACATTTAAGGTTTAGATTTTATTCGAAATTAAGATTTATTTTAAGCCTTTCAAAAGTTTACAATTTAAACGTTTTTTTGGTTTAAATTAAAAGAAATGTCTGCTCCCAAATCCTCTTCATACTTTTCCCTATTGCATCTTCTTTCCTACCCTTTTTTTCTGCTTTTCTTCCGTATTGTTCTCCCCCCTTCATCCTCTTCCATATTGCATGTTTTTCCTATCCTCTTTATCTCCTTTTATTCCTTCTTCATTTTATCTGTTTGCATAATTATTTTGTGTTTGTTTCTTCCTCCATTCAAACAACGCCAGACAGTCGTTCATTCAAATTGTCTAATAACTATAAATGAGCCTTTTATATTGGCCGTGTTTTTATTCAAGCGCATATACATCTGCGCTTAAATTTTGTATGGATTTTTAAGCGCACATCTCTATCCGCGCTTAGTTGTCCATACAAAATTTAAGCGCAGATGTATATGCGCTTGAATAAAAACACGGCTGTTCACTTCTCGAAAAAGCAAGTTGGAATTTCAAATCAAAAATTAAAATTTTTTTGGTTGAGATAAATTCTTACGACCAATGAAAGTTTAAAATTTAAAGTTTAAACCTTAAAAGTTCATATGAGAAAAATTGAAAGATTTAAACCATAAAAGTATGAAATTTATTCCAAAAAATACTTATAATAATAATAATACAATGGCGCTATTATAACTCTGACGAGTTTTATGGCCGAGCTTCTCTCCCAATTCGAGGTGTGCTCCTTTTTGTTTTCCTACCAATTGGGTGGACCTACAGCTTTATGCCTGCTCCGAACGGCGAATGCATTTTTTGTGAGAAGCTTTTCATGGCAGAAATACACTCGGAGGGTATGCCGCCCACTGACGAGAGGTGACCGCTGCTCTTATAAAAATCTAATAATTGGATTTTTACTCTAGTAGAAAAAAAAATACTTAGAAATATTTAAACTTTTGTAAGTTCCCAATAAACACAACGAATTCGCCTCGAATTCGCGTCGATTATATTATCGCGGCAATAGTTCGCGGTGATAGATCGGCGAATCCGAATTCGTAGGCATGTCACCTATCACTAGCGATTCGAAAATTTGTTCATTCTCGGATTGCTGGCGATTCGAATTTTTTATCATTAGCGATTCGGGAATTTTTAATTTTTCTGGCGATTCGAAAATTTGTTCATTAGCGATTCGAGATTGGTTAAATCCGTATAAAATAATACAAAGCACTTAAAATATTTTTAACACACTTTTATTATAAAGAAAGTTTAACTTTCATGAATAACAAAAGCTTTTCAAGTTCAGGTATAAATGTAAAATTTCAGAACTATAATGATTTTTAGTGCAAAACAAATTTAAAAAAATTGAAAAAATTAATATCGCGAAAATTGATTTTCTCGAACTTGCCGCGAACTTGAGGCGAGTCCTAGAAATTACGTCCGTGAAAATCTACTTTCGCGAACTCGCCTCGAATTCGCCGCGATATCATCCTCGCGTCTGTGTTTATTGGGTTTGAATTTTAAACCAAAAAATAATAAGAAACTTCTAAATTTTCGAAGGTTCAAAATTTAACCCAAAACAAGTTTTAAATTCCTTTCAAACCAAATCAACGTTTAGAAAATATTCCAATATTTATAACAGTGTAATTAAAACAGATTTATTCCAGAAGTTTGCCTGTTGGAATTTCAAGGGTACACATACTTAGAACTCGGATAGCCAAAGCAGGATTGCTTAGAAGAAAGAATCCAAAAAGAGTGTCGAAAATGAGCTTTTTGGCAGCGCTTATAAAAATAGAGGAAACATAGCTCCAAGTGAAATATCTGAAATGGCCGTTTGTGAAGTGTTTCTTCGTATACTTCAAGAAATGTAGTTTTGAATGATTCGGACTCGGAGTAATTTTGCATTCTTTTACATATGCATATGACTCGTTTTGTGCTGCTCGCATAGAACGATTTTGTGCTGATTTAGGGCTCCAAAACGAGCGCATTTCTGAGAGTAATACTGTGAGAAAAATGCTCCAAATAGCTTCTAAAGTGTTCAAAAGTGTTTAGCTTTTCTACAGTTTGTGCTTCTGTCCTCAAAGAGCATTCAACCTTCAATTCCAAAACTTACATATATACTCATTATTTGCACCACTAAAAGAACTGATTGTTGATTAAATAAGTACTCATGCCACCAAGTACCTACTTTTATTCATGAACTTTTCCCTCCCAAGCCATAATTTTCCTACAGGGCTTTACGTTCGGCACACAACCAGCTTTTTTTTTTTTAATAAGTGCTCATTTTTACTGACATGGCCATTTTCAATCATGCATTCTTTCATTCATTTAAGTGTTCATTCATTGCTTTCAATAATAAATAATCTCAATATCGTAACATACTTTCAGAAAATGGTATTTAGTATCGTTTTTTTATATGGACACATATTCAAATGAAGTGAATGAGTTTCCTAAATCTTTGTTATATTTACAAAAAAAAAAAACATAAAACCTTTATGTCGTCACAGACAGCGTCTGCTTTACGTCTTTTGCTTTTACGGTAGTTATCTCATGTTTACGCACAATTTACCTACAAATCGATTTTCCTTTTTGTCGCCAATCATTTCTTGCTTTTAATGCTATTGTGGTTCTTTTGTTATATTTGGGCATCTGCATTTAGCATCGAAAATTTCCATTGGCTGCTATTTCAATTGAATTAGTAATAATGTAATTTTCCTTCAATTTCTGTCTGCATAAATTATTGCAAAGAAATTTTGGGTGTAGTCACTCCCTACTTGATGGACACTATCTATTTGTCTGGAGCCTTTTTCATGACGGAATTTAATGGGATGTCCGGGGAATTAGAGTCTGACTCATTCAGCGTTTATTAAGCCAATTGATTACGACTAGTTTTTTTTATATACATATGTAAAATAAATATAAAAATTATTAAAGCATTAGAATGCCCGTGCAAGGGTTAAGCAGGGTGCAGTGAAATAACGCCCGCGATTTTTAATTCCAATTTTTTGTTTTTTTTTTTAAATATGGTGTATTAGTATTGGAAAAAGCGCCACAGGCGAATCAAATGAGTAATCCCGAAAATAAAACATGTTTGTTTAGATTGTGGTCTGAAAGTGCCAATATGTATGTAATGAAGTTTTGTTTATTTTGATTGCGTATTTAAATATTTACTTACTTAGAGACCTTGAAAATTGATACTAATAAATGATTATAGAAATTTACTGAAGCTTTGTTTATTTTGATTGAGTATTTGAATATTTAGAAGGGGATTTAAAAAAAAATTGAAAGAATCGAAGAATTGGAATTAAAAATCGCGCGATTTTTAATTCCACTTTTTCGCCAGCGGCGCTTTTTCCAATAATAATACACCATATTAAAAAAAAAAACGAAAAATTGGAATTAAAAATCGCGCGATTTTTTATTCCAATTTTTCCCCTGCGGCGCTTTTTTCCCTAATACACCATATTTAAAAAAAAGCCCGTCTGCGGGCTTAATTGCCCTTCCGAAAGAGAAATAAAGCCCGTGGATCAAACGTAATAACGCCCGCGGGAATTATTTCTTTTTCAAGAAAGGAAAAAACGCCCGCGGGTGTTATTTCCTTTTTTTTTGGCAAATAACGCCCGCGGGCGTTAATTCCACGGGCGTTATTTCACTGCACCCTTAAGCAGCTGCCGGGAACAAATTCACTCAAATGGAAGCGCCACCTGTTACTTATTTTCCTATTCACTTAACATAATTTCTCAATTCAATGGCAACATTTCGACAATGTGTTTCCCGACACCGGAGACTATTCTTGAATGTAGGAAGAAAATGCAAAAAAGACAAAAAAAAAAGAAAAACACAAAAAACAAACAAATAAAATTGCTGCGGCAACTCAAAAGCATTTCTGTGTTACCAACTGTGTTGTTTGGGGAAGTGGAAATAATGGAAGTCATGTACCAGAAATATTCAAGCTAGCTCGTGTCATCAGCAAGAACTTTACTTCTGGTAAACTGACACCAAACAAACATGTGTATATAAATATATAAAAACATTCTTTAATTGCTGGAAATATAGTTAATATGTATGTATATATTTGGTAAAAACAGTGGCGGCCCTAGCATAAATTAGCTGGGCAAGCCTATATATGAAGCTTAGCCATTAGCCATTTATCTAATTTTCTTTGCTATATTATCTGATAGTTTGATTCCGTCATTGACTTTGATTAAATTCGATTTGAATATTTGGTTTGTTTTTTATGTTCATACAGTATGAAACTTAATTTATTGGAATCAATCGCTGGGCGAGTTTTCGCCTGGTGTGGCGATGAAATTTATTTGTGAATATCACCCAGTAAAATAGAATGAAGGCGAAATTGTCATATACATATTTTTATAACCACGGTGCTTCCTTTCCTCTTCTCTTCTGTCAATATTTTAAATTTTTTTTTTTCACATCAAAAATGTATATATGTATTTGTTTTGTTACATTTTTTATAAAGTTGCAACTTACTTATTTGACAGGCGATAGCGTCAAAATTAGAGATATCAGTCTATTCTGAATCGGCGGGCGATTTTGAAGAAATGTATATGGCTTTTGTTGCTACAAATTTTGTTGTTACAAAGTTCATTTTGGAAAAACGCAACTGAATTGATTGATGACGCCAAACTTATAAAAAATCTTTAAATCTGAAACGAAAGCGTAGAGTTATTTTTCGTTTACTTATGCCGACGGCAATTTTTGCAGTAGCATTTTCCCAGTAGGCGCAAGTTGTCGGATGTCACAGTGGGCGCTGAATTATTGTCACGCTACGTAACAACGTGAATGTTGTTGGTGGGTTAACGCGCCATAAATAACTTAAATAGTAAAAACATTTCAAGCGTAAAATATCCAAATTAAAAAAATCGTAAAATGAAATAAACGAAAATATTTAGGCAAGCTGGGCTTTCGGCTTGTATGAAGCGTCCGCCACTGGCAACAACAACAAGAACATTAATATACGAGTAATTATAGCCGGTAGAATCAAGCTGCTTATCAAGATATCGGCTATGCTATGCTGGTGGATGAATGGATAGTTGGTTGACCTTGATAATGAATATGGAAATCCGCAATGTGCAGTGACGTGCGTCACGTCTGCTGCTGCCGCTGCTGCTGATGTGGCGTCATGTGGAAATTGTGCGGCAAGTGTGTGAAGCCAACTAAATGTGAAATCATATAAAATGATTGTAATTCTATAAAAATAGAAAATAAATGTCAAAGTTGCAAATAAGCGAGCGAGCGAGCATGAGCGGAGGAGAAAAGCGCGCAAGGAGCACAACACATAATAAAAAAAAACCTTTTTAATTTGAAAAAAAAATATAATTACTTAGCTGAAATAATAGCAAAATAATTATACTGAAGGTTGTCATAGAGAAGAAGAAGCAAAAGCATGTTAACCGCCCGCTATCTTGCCTTCACAGGCTACTTAGCGGCGCTTTGCACTTACCTCCCTCCCTCCTTTGCAGCTAAATACCATAAACCACCCGCTAGAGGTGAATTAGTCAAAGCGCCACCACACATACCAGCCATACAGTGGACTGGCGGACAATTTGAATTTCCCGGCTCATCACATTCACTCTTCAAGAGTTCCGGTAAATACATTCCGAAAAATGTTATAGCGACGCGCGCTCAAATCGTCGGCGACACTGTCTTCCTCGCGGTGCCGCGTTACAAACACGGTGTGCCGGCGACATTGGTGCGTACCACATTGAAACCTGGCGCTGGCGCTGGCGGCTGTGAAAACACGCTGCAGCCATTTCCCTGCTGGGATACGCAAGACGATAGCACCTGCAAGGGTTTCCAATCGGTGGTCGATTTAGTTGTCGACCAAAATGAGGTACTCTGGGTATTGGATACGGGCATTGTGAATACGCTCGAAACACCCGAACGCAAATGTAGCGCCAAAGTGTTGGCGCTCTCGGTGAAGACGGGCAAAGTTTTGAAATCCATCAGTTTGGAGGGACTCACCGCCGCTAATTCGCGTCTGCAATATTTGGCTGTGGATTATGCGCCCGATGGCAGTTGTTTCGTGTATGTGAGCGATGCAGCGAATCGTGCCATTATCGTTTATAATTTACAAGCAGATCGTGGTTTTCGTATTGTGCTGCCGAAAGCGGTGGCGTCGGGCTCTAAGGCGCGCGATGTACTTTACATAGCACTTATTCGTAAAGATTGCGGCAGCACAGAGTTGTATTTCACATATTTGAGTACGAGTAAATTGTTCTCATTGCAAACGGAGTATTTGCGTAACGGTGTGGCGGATGGACGAATAATGGGTAAGAGAGATGGAGTGAGAGAGAGAAAGATAGGGGGAGAGAATATAATTGCTGTAATTTGAACATTTTGACACTCTTTCGTTTCTGTTTTTGTAACTTTCAGACTTGGGCAAGAAACCATCACGCATGGTCATAATTGGCACAGATAATGGTTCAGCATTGTTCTTCCGCAACGAAGGCGATTCCCAAGTTTATCGCTGGGATACAGCTTCTGCATTTACTGAGGCCAATTTCAAGCCGGTATATCGTAGCGATACCTGCCAGCTGGCCACACATGCCATACCCGATTATAAGCGTAATACGATGCGCGTTTTGGAGAGTAATTTCCCGGATTTCATGCAAAATCGTGTGGGTTGCGGTGCGATACAGAAGTTGTCTGTGATGCAGGGTTGTTGGTGAAGGTGTCGAAAATAAGCCGTAATCCAGAGAACAATGCACAGATAAAAAGGGTAATATTTAGTTGATAGAGTAGCAAAATATAAGTACATATAGTTAAATAGTGGTGAAAGGGTTCTAGTGTTTAAGTTTAGTCAGATAAATTAAATTTATTTTTTGAAACGATGAAATTATGTTTGTATACTCAAATAAAATAAAAACAAATTCAAAAAAAAAAAAAACATTAAAAACAGCATGTTAATTTATCTACTTCATTATGTATGGTTTGGTCCGACCGATGGATAATGCAAACTCTATTCTGAAGCCGGTACCGAACGGTTTTGGGAATGTTTTAGTCGTTTTTACGGAATACCATTTACTTGTAGGTAAAGATCTTTAGACCCTGCGGTATTTGGGGTTTTAATCTATGGAGAGTGGTCCTTCATACAATGTGGGAACTATCACGGCCACAAAAATGCTATTGCACAGTGTTATTTGTGTTTTGTTTATTTATTATTTTTATCTAAACAAAGACTATAAGCTCAAAAAAATAAACACAAACAATTTTGATTTTCATAATGCATAAATAAAGTCATAAAAGTCTTTATGAAGCGATGACGATAAAAACACGCTGAAATGTCAATGCTTAAGATAATAGAAATGAAAAAGTTATATATAAATAGGCATATGTATATTGCGTGTTTCACATACTGAAAATGTCAAAATAACTTAAAATATACGCATATTGTTTTTATTATATGTCTATGGAATGTCGCGACTACGCGATTTAAATTTTATTATGTGAAAATATTGCGAAAATTTTAATATTTTTATAATTTTCTAGTAAAAGATAAACGAGCTCGAGTTAATAGTATTTTTTTTTTTGGCTCAAATAAAGCTCAAATAGCATTAAATATGCATTTAAAATTGGCGAGTTAACAAAACTTTGCGCCCATTCAAAACAAAAAAAAAAAAAAAAGAACAAAAAAAATTACATGATGAATCACCCTTTACGAAAAAAAAGAAAATATTCGCGCAATGTAGATTTATGAATGGGTATCATATAAATGTCAGCAACAGTTTTTTAATCGAAATATGTATGTGTGTAGGTACGTTTATACATTTGTTATGCACGTTTTTATTACTGCATATCTATGTACATAAATAAACGTGAAATTTTTGATAATGTGGATTTCTGCTGTAATGCGGAAATGTTTACACATGTAAATATTGGTATCAAAATAAAGCACTAACTAGTGTTGCAATATACATACATACATATGTATGTATAAATTTGTATGCTGGCACGATTTCATTTCGGTACCTGAAGAGCTTCCAATGGTTGTACTAAGACCTTAATTTTGCACACAAAATGGATATCAATCGAAATTCTGTTTAACGTCATTTGCTTTTGTGATTGAACACAAACTGTTAACAGAGTTGCATTGAGAATCGTACTCAATTTTAATAATTAATAAGTTAATTCTTTTCTATGAGTAGATCTTAGTTATTGCTTTAAATTGCTGAATGGTTTTTAATGGCTTGATAGAGCTCAAGATAGTATAATAAGTAAGATATTATTGATAAATTAGGGAGAGTTGGAGAGGGGATGTAATGGTGTGTCCGACATCAAAGGAAGTCTTTGTATAAGAAATATTGAGGATTGCTCCTATGGGTATGTAAACAAGTGCGAGAAAAACGCTACTTTAACCTTAGGTTTACCAATACCCACCCGGGTGACCTTTTGCGTTTTCTTTTTGCGATTTCTCAACAACTATTGGGTCGATTTTAAAATGCTTTTTAGTCACTGATCAATTTTTCGAGTTATTTCAGATAATAGCAAGTTTGAACTTTTTTTTTTCATCCGGAACATACATTTATTGGGATTTTGACTTTTTATGTACGTAGTTTACCAATACCCACCTGGGTGACCCAGTACACTTTACTATGCAAATACGTGTATATGCACATAGATTTGCTTCTGTAACTTTTTATATTTATTTTTTTATTATGTTTTCATTGATTTTATAAAGTTAATAGAGATTTTAATGAATAAAAAATTATTTTTTTGCTGAGCGTGATACCGAAGGTCCTCCGAAACAAGTGACGCATTTTGTTTGAACCAAACTGTGTTCAGCGCAAACGGGTTTATTGCATTTTATGCATGCTTGGCGAGTGTTTCGTTTTATTTTCGCATCGTAACACTTATAACACTTGCCCTTTATCTTTAGTCGCCCAGTTTGATCCCTCTCTTGAATTACATTTTGCTCAAATTCGTCATCAGTCTGAATCTGTTGGATCGGCCTTCCTATAAAGAAATAAGAAAGGATATGAATAATTTCTTCAAGGAATAATTCAAAGCAATTAATACCGAAAATACATTCAATTGCCGACTTTATTTGAAATCTTCCAGCAATATTGCGATTAGTTGACCTCATCAGTATTTGGGAATGACAGAGCTTCTCGCCTAGTTCTTCAAGAAAACGCTTTCGCACAAGGTCCTTCACACAACCTGGTTGATTTTCTTTATATATTATGAATGTAGCAAGAGCCGATACATCCAAAACATTATAAAATAATGCCAAAGGCCAGCGGAATGTTCCTCTTTTTGTAGTATATTGTGACAACATCCTGTCCATGGTGTCAACGCCACCTTTTGTTTTATTGTAATATATGATCATCTCGGGTTTGCTTTTGGGTCCTTCAATAGCGCAATCTTTGTGCATTGTCGACAGCAAAACAACGGATTTATTTTTTGATGGCACATAGGAACACATTGTTGCGTTCTCGCAAAAACCAAATAAGCTTGAATTCTCCTCACGTTCCCGCGACGGCTTAAATTCATTTGGAATATATGTTTTATTTTTTTTTTACTGTTCCAACCACAGACATCCTCCAATTCATGAGCTCCTTGACTAATGGTAAGGTGGTAAAAAAGTTATCAATAGTGACGTTCCTACCGGAGCCCTTGTATGAATTAACGAAGTCTTTTACAACACGCTCACCTTGGTTCTTTTCCCGCACATTGCCTTGTTTGCCAGTATACAATTGACCTCGGAGTGGATAGTAACTATAAGAATCACAAGCCCACCAAATTTTGATGCCGTATTTTGCAGGCTTAGATGGCATATATTGGGTGAACCTGGTCCGTCCTCTATATCCAAACAATTGTTCGTCAACGGTAATGGACTCGTGTGGGCGGTAGTGAGTACTCAAATTAGAATTTATCATTTCAAAAATATATCTTATGGCAGCAGCCTTGTCAGTTTCTTGTCGTGATGCTCTGGAAACATGCCAATCGAAACGGATGAATCGCAAGATATCTGCAAACCTATTGCGTGACATTGTCGCGCGATATAAAAGATACGCATTTTTTTCCAGAGCTCTGTTATTGGCTCCTTGCTCGAAATATGGCAGCCAGTGAAAAGCAATATACCAACAAATGCTAGCAGTTCATCGTCAGTAATTTGAGTCCATGATCGTGGCGGCTTTTCAGGATTTACCTTGTTCCATTGTGCATACAAAGATTCTGCTTTTTTATTAGAATATCTGCAAATAAGGTCTCTTGTTGGCGCACTGAAGATACATTTGAAAGTATCAACTTTGGAAAGATTTTTTGTCACGGGATTAGGCCCCATAAATGCATTACCTTTTATTATATTATGAGCTGGTTGGCGATTAATATGCGGTGGGTTTTTGTACCATTTCGTACCGTCCTTAGAAAGGAAAAACTGTTCGTTATGAAGAGATGATAATTGCTCATTGGTGATTTCCTCATCATCGCTGTCCGTCTCGTCATTTATCTCTGCTTCAAAATCCTCCATTTCCATATCGGAAGCATCTTCTATATCAATATGCATACTATCGTCTCCATCCTCATTGTCAATTATTGCGTGTGCTTCATCCAGATCAGAGTCAGCATCAATCAAACGCCGATAATATTCTTCCCTATCCTCGTACGAAAGCCTATGACCAAAAAAAAATACTCACTTAGCTTGCTAAAAATATGTTTGAACTCTTACCTTGAAACAGCTGCTGCAGAAAGATATTGAAATTTATTTTCACTCATTTTTATAAATCACTTTATCAAATTTGTAATATTCTATTACATAGGCATAAAACGTCACTGGAAACAAAGATTTACTTCAATTTTACTCCTTTGATAACCTTCACAAACTTTAGTAAATAACTACTGATCGGCTTTTTTTCGAATAACGACCGTGTGAATTTGAATTTTTCTACAGCGAACTCAATTTGTCAGCTGATTAATTCGCCGCAACATTATGGCCCACCCACATCAGCTAACATATTCCATAGGATGTAAAATTTTTAATTTTTGGCGTTACATTCACCAATTTTCAAGGTTTTTTGTTGCTTTTGTTGGCTTCGTTTCGTTACATATATTTAAATTAAATATTTTTAATCATTTAAAAGCATTAAAAATTACAATATTACTAAATATCAACGCACAATAAGAAGTTGATGTTCGCGAAAGCATTCAAAACGCGAACAGCAGTGCGTGGGTCACCCGGGTGGGTATTGGTAAACTTCGTACATAAAAATCTCTGGTAATCGTAAGGTTAATATCAAAAAACGCCCAAACCCATGAAATTAACTATTGATACACAAAACTTTTCAGCGGTGCGATTGATTATTTACAATTACTTAGCACTAATCCACTTGGTCGCGTTTCATTCGCTAAATATGTAGGTACATAATAATAACTAAGTATAAAACATATAAAAATGTCAATTCCATTGCGAAGGGTCAACTTTTGGAAAATTTTCTTAATATATAAGCAAATAACTTCAGCCGCAATGACCCAACGGATAAACACACTCGGCCATTGAGACTCTGTGCAAGCTGTTGGATTTTCCCCACTTTTGCCTTTTTCATTTTCAACATTAACGTTAGTGTGTATATGCTTTTGCATATATTCTCCACAAACGTGCTGAATTTTTTGTTGTAGGCAGTTCGCAATGAACATTGTTGTTGGTATTTTATTTTATGTATATACCAAACAACGTTAACAATTTTACTTGAAAGAGTTTTTAGTGCTTAGCACGAAATTTTTATTTTAATTCAATTTTAATTGTTGGGGTAAGTGGAAAAAAATTCAACAACTATTTACAGCGAAGGTTGAGTGTATAGCTATTTCACGAAAAACCATTTTCGATCATCAGCACTCTTTTCGGAAGTGGATGCACCGGGGATTGAACCCGAGTCCATTCCAACTTCAGCCGCAATGACCCAACGGATAAACACACTCGGCCATTGAGACTCTGTGCAAGCTGTTGGATTTTCCCCACTTTTGCCTTTTTCATTTTCAACATTAACGTTAGTGTGTATATGCTTTTGCATATATTCTCCACAAACGTGCTGAATTTTTTGTTGTAGGCAGTTCGCAATGAACATTGTTGTTGGTATTTTATTTTATGTATATACCAAACAACGTTAACAATTTTACTTGAAAGAGTTTTTAGTGCTTAGCACGAAATTTTTATTTTAATTCAATTTTAATTGTTGGGGTAAGTGGAAAAAAATTCAACAACTATTTACAGCGAAGGTTGAGTGTATAGCTATTTCACGAAAAACCATTTTCGATCATCAGCACTCTTTTCGGAAGTGGATGCACCGGGGATTGAACCCGAGTCCATTCCAACTTCAGCCGCAATGACCCAACGGATAAACACACTCGGCCATTGAGACTCTGTGCAAGCTGTTGGATTTTCCCCACTTTTGCCTTTTTCATTTTCAACATTAACGTTAGTGTGTATATGCTTTTGCATATATTCTCCACAAACGTGCTGAATTTTTTGTTGTAGGCAGTTCGCAATGAACATTGTTGTTGGTATTTTATTTTATGTATATACCAAACAACGTTAACAATTTTACTTGAAAGAGTTTTTAGTGCTTAGCACGAAATTTTTATTTTAATTCAATTTTAATTGTTGGGGTAAGTGGAAAAAAATTCAACAACTATTTACAGCGAAGGTTGAGTGTATAGCTATTTCACGAAAAACCATTTTCGATCATCAGCACTCTTTTCGGAAGTGGATGCACCGGGGATTGAACCCGAGTCCATTCCAACTTCAGCCGCAATGACCCAACGGATAAACACACTCGGCCATTGAGACTCTGTGCAAGCTGTTGGATTTTCCCCACTTTTGCCTTTTTCATTTTCAACATTAACGTTAGTGTGTATATGCTTTTGCATATATTCTCCACAAACGTGCTGAATTTTTTGTTGTAGGCAGTTCGCAATGAACATTGTTGTTGGTATTTTATTTTATGTATATACCAAACAA
The DNA here is from genome assembly GCA_960531455.1 of Urophora cardui. Lineage (NCBI taxonomy): Eukaryota > Metazoa > Arthropoda > Insecta > Diptera > Tephritidae > Urophora > Urophora cardui. The sequence goes on from OY482673.1 coordinate 15,128,855, forward strand.
CGTTAACAATTTTACTTGAAAGAGTTTTTAGTGCTTAGCACGAAATTTTTATTTTAATTCAATTTTAATTGTTGGGGTAAGTGGAAAAAAATTCAACAACTATTTACAGCGAAGGTTGAGTGTATAGCTATTTCACGAAAAACCATTTTCGATCATCAGCACTCTTTTCGGAAGTGGATGCACCGGGGATTGAACCCGAGTCCATTCCAACTTCAGCCGACTTCATTGCGAACTGCCTACAACAAAAAATTCAGCACGTTTGTGGAGAATATATGCAAAAGCATATACACACTACCGTTAATGTTGAAAATGAAAAAGGCAAAAGTGGGGAAAATCCAACAGCTTGCACAGAGTCTCAATGGCCGAGTGTGTTTATCCGTTGGGTCATTGCGGCTGAAGTTGGAATGGACTCGGGTTCAATCCCCGGTGCATCCACTTCCGAAAAGAGTGCTGATGATCGAAAATGGTTTTTCGTGAAATAGCTATACACTCAACCTTCGCTGTAAATAGTTGTTGAATTTTTTTCCACTTACCCCAACAATTAAAATTGAATTAAAATAAAAATTTCGTGCTAAGCACTAAAAACTCTTTCAAGTAAAATTGTTAACGTTGTTTGGTATATACATAAAATAAAATACCAACAACAATGTTCATTGCGAACTGCCTACAACAAAAAATTCAGCACGTTTGTGGAGAATATATGCAAAAGCATATACACACTAACGTTAATGTTGAAAATGAAAAAGGCAAAAGTGGGGAAAATCCAACAGCTTGCACAGAGTCTCAATGGCCGAGTGTGTTTATCCGTTGGGTCATTGCGGCTGAAGTTGGAATGGACTCGGGTTCAATCCCCGGTGCATCCACTTCCGAAAAGAGTGCTGATGATCGAAAATGGTTTTTCGTGAAATAGCTATACACTCAACCTTCGCTGTAAATAGTTGTTGAATTTTTTTTCCACTTACCCCAACAATTAAAATTGAATTAAAATAAAAATTTCGTGCTAAGCACTAAAAACTCTTTCAAGTAAAATTGTTAACGTTGTTTGGTATATACATAAAATAAAATACCAACAACAATGTTCATTGCGAACTGCCTACAACAAAAAATTCAGCACGTTTGTGGAGAATATATGCAAAAGCATATACACACTAACGTTAATGTTGAAAATGAAAAAGGCAAAAGTGGGGAAAATCCAACAGCTTGCACAGAGTCTCAATGGCCGAGTGTGTTTATCCGTTGGGTCATTGCGGCTGAAGTTGGAATGGACTCGGGTTCAATCCCCGGTGCATCCACTTCCGAAAAGAGTGCTGATGATCGAAAATGGTTTTTCGTGAAATAGCTATACACTCAACCTTCGCTGTAAATAGTTGTTGAATTTTTTTCCACTTACCCCAACAATTAAAATTGAATTAAAATAAAAATTTCGTGCTAAGCACTAAAAACTCTTTCAAGTAAAATTGTTAACGTTGTTTGGTATATACATAAAATAAAATACCAACAACAATGTTCATTGCGAACTGCCTACAACAAAAAATTCAGCACGTTTGTGGAGAATATATGCAAAAGCATATACACACTAACGTTAATGTTGAAAATGAAAAAGGCAAAAGTGGGGAAAATCCAACAGCTTGCACAGAGTCTCAATGGCCGAGTGTGTTTATCCGTTGGGTCATTGCGGCTGAAGTTGGAATGGACTCGGGTTCAATCCCCGGTGCATCCACTTCCGAAAAGAGTGCTGATGATCGAAAATGGTTTTTCGTGAAATAGCTATACACTCAACCTTCGCTGTAAATAGTTGTTGAATTTTTTTCCACTTACCCCAACAATTAAAATTGAATTAAAATAAAAATTTCGTGCTAAGCACTAAAAACTCTTTCATATAAGCAAATATTTGCGCATCTGTTTTTGCCAAACTGGCGTAGTGCGTGGTAAGTGCAAAACGTGAAATGAAAATAAAAAAGCGTGCCAAAAATACAATTAATATACCTATCTATCTACATATATTTTTTGGCATGATAAAAAATTTGGTATTAAGCACTTTTGGCTTTTAAGTTACACATGTCAAAGATAAAATTGGTTATCTGCGAAGTGAGTAAAATCACATACATATGTATATGTATGTATACAAATGTATATAGAAGAAGAAGATATGAAAATTTGCTTTAGTGAATGCTCCAACGCAATGTACATATTACTTGCTTGCATTAACATGTTCATACATATCTTTAGCTATGCAAATGTGTTACATTTTTAGTCATTATTTTCGTTGCTGAAAATTTGTTTTGTTGCGTAACATTTTTGTTTTATTTTTATACCTTATCTCTTATTTAATATGCTTAAGTAAAGAGGTACTTCTCAGTTTGAATCACAGCTCTCAATGTTAATATTATTCTATACATGAATATGAAGAAAGCAAAACACTTATGTAGTATATAATATATACATATATATTATGAAAGTGTCTCAATCCTTTTTAGGATTAAATGGGTCTATTTATGCGTTTACTTTCGTTCTTTCTCGCTTTTTCCTGCTATATGTAGCGTCAATATATGTAAAACGTCGCATAATAGAGCAAGCTGTAAAAGAACGCGTCACGCTCTTTTTTTTGAGGAATTATTGAGGTATGTTTTTGTTCTCCAACAACTGTTTGCTGTTTATACATAATTTTAAAAATTGTTAACGAAAACAAAACACAATCAGTAATGAGTTTGACGTTTACCGGAAAATGTCCCTTCACCTTCCATTGACCATTCACTATGAAAGCTATTTATTGATAATTCTTGTAGCGAGTTCGCTGCCTACCGCTTATTTTTATATCGTAGATAATTTTTTTTATATGCAATCTCTCAAATAAGAGGGTGCAGTCTGTGAAACTTCACACTAGATGTCACATTTCGCACGAGATGGGAACCGCGAAAAATTTTTACTCATTTAAAAACAAATGAGCACCTTCTTATCCATATACGCTCTTTGTTTTTGAGATGTTCTTTTGCAGGTCTTCTACAAAAGATTAGGGCTACTGTGCGATGTGTATGTGCTCAATTCTCAACACTCGCTTTTCTCTGTCTCTCACTAAAACTAAAACTCGTACTTCCTATCTAATTATTTTACCAACGAATTGACTTTCTTCTTACCAATTATCGATATTTTTCAATTTACGCTAACAATTAAATATTTAATTGCATTTTCTTCAATGCAATGTGACAAAAAAGCAAAACAATAAGAACAATAACAGCACTGCAGCCATATTCATCCAGCTAATGCTAACCTACAAGTTCAATGTTAATTGCCAATTATCACTCGTGCGCTCTTCTTCTTCTAATCGATTGCAATAGCAATTTCATGCGCATAGCTTGACTACAGCTCCACTATAATATATACATACAAACATACATACATAAAGAGTTGATAAATAAAATAATTGAATTGCCATCGATGGCTGTGCGTTTAATTGGTCAAAAACAAAACATTGACGTTAAATAACGCTTAAGCTTTAACACTTCAGCATAAAAACTTTTTATGCAAATTGTGTCGATTTGCTTGGGTTCAATGAATTGAATCGCTTGGACTTGAACTACTAACCTCACTAACTAGCTTGACCCAAAAGAATTATTCAAGAGGGGTAAATGTAGAAAACAAAGTACATAGAAGCGAAAAGGGACTATAAAAAAATAATAAATGAGTCCGAAGAATTTCTACACAAAAGTGTTTGAGAATGTTGATTTTACATTCACAGTTTGAAAATTTAAATTTATTGGGTAAAAAATGTATGGTTATCTTCAAAATAATAAAGAAAAATATTCTTTGCAATTCCGTACTTGTTTCAATCGGTAAAAGTGTAAAAATTCAAATTAAAAAAAAATAAATAAATAAATAAATAAATTAATTAAAAATAAAGTTAAAAATTAAATTAATTAAAGTTCATATATGGGGCCTTTCGGTTTACAAAACACACGAGTGCATCGAAATAATAAAGTTTTTTTAATCGTTGAAATTGTTAAGTTAAAATTAATGCAAAATACGGACTCCTCTGGTTGGCTGTTTAATTGCATTTTAACCAAGCGAAAATTTCATTATTAATAATATCAATGTGTATGTATAAACATATACATATAAGTATGCACAATTTACCGATAGACGCGCTTGAATAATAAAAGCAAATGCATTGAGACGGCTGCTGTTAATGACATCCTTTGAATATCATTAAACCAGTCACCGTCTCATTGTGCGCTCGACTTAATTCTTACAAAATTTAATAAAGCAGATGATAACTAATAGATATTATTTTGTTTGAGGAACATGCTTATTGATTAAGTGGATAACTGTGCAGATAATGCTAAGCAAACGCTTGAATGAAAGCAACTTATTCATACGTGCTGTCTTCTGCTGAATATTGATAAAAATTTAATTGCAAAGAAATGCTTACTTACTTGGCCTTTTAATTTTAACTATTTGCCTATTTAATGAATTGAGAATTTACGAACGTTTAATAAATTTCTTGTTTGGTTTGTTTACAGGAAACTAAAACAACTAGAGAAGGCTTTTCTGACTCTGGCTGAAGTGAGAGAGTGTTGCCGGTTTGTAGAGTTGCCACATAGCTGAACGTTGTTCAGTTTGACATTTCTCATACCTGTTCTTCTTCAATGTAGTTGACTTTATTTGCGAGAAACATTAAAACTGGAAAGTTACGATGTAGAAAAGGTGTAAATTAAATAAAGATATCTAAAGTTTTTTATACAACAAAGCTTACTAACTCATTCAATATGTATTATATGCTTATTTTTGCTTTTTTGTTTTGGTCTGTTTGGCAGATTTCGATAGATTTGCCATACAAAATTAGAGAAGACACGTCGTCGTTGGCGAAAGTGTTGACAAGGAGTAACGTTGTTCAGAATATGCAAATTGTCGTCGTTCGGCGCTGGATTCGAGTTCGAACGACGAATGAGAGAGCGAATAGAGTGTATAAAGTGCGAACGCCGGAGACATGCTTTAATGGAATCACTTAATAATATATGAGTTGTCAAATTTGACCTACATCAAAAGATTAAAAAAAAGGTCTAGAAATCTGCAAACTTATCAAATAGCTATGTAATTTCGGCATTAAATTTTTATGTTGCGATGATAATGCCACCCAAAATTTCTTGGGTTTGATACCACAAACGACATTGAAGTAATTTCACAGTGACAGCTTGACATTTATTCATATGTAGGAAAATGGATTTAGTATGTACTATAAGCACATATTAATTTTGTGCAAAACTTTACTAAACTCAGCAACTAAAAACACTTTAGTATTTACGTGTAGGGTGAATTAACAGACCGACAGCTCGATATACCCAAACGTAAAACAAAGTGGTGGGCGTCTATCGAATTTATAGTTTCGAAAAGTTTCTATGAACTGTCATTTCCTGCTCAGAAAAATTTTCCAAGCTTTTAAATCACACGTACATACAAACACACGCCAAAAAACAGTGATAGTTTTTTTTTTACGGATATACACATCCGCCCTAAGCGCAGAAATGCTAAAGTAATCGTATGCTTGGCTAGCCAAACCAAACGAAAGTTTTTTGTACTAAATTGAAAAGAATTGCTTGCTTGCAAAGAAAAAAGTAGTGGTGGTAATATGGTTTTGGATAATCGCCTTGTTGCCAACTTAAACGATACTAAGCAATGGATTTTTTTCTGTTTAAACTTTAAAGTAACCGCTTTCCAACTAAGTGGTTCATACAAACAAGTTGGTATTTCTGTGTAATTGATTTTTGAGCGGTTTCAAATTATCCAAAATGCTGAAATGGATTAAGCGAATATCGATTTAAGTGGCTCGAAACGATTAAGCAAAATGAGTAGAAAAGCAAGACCAATCTAATGAACATCTACTTGTTATTTAAAATAGTAAATATTTAGCTTTAAGAAAATTTGCAACCTTACATTAAAGCAAATTTTCCAAAATGCTTATGTGTCAAAAGGAAAAAAAAAACACAAACAAAATATGGCAATTTCCGTTGCAGATACAGACCGCATTTGGGCGTATATATGCACATATGTAACTAAACACATAAATAAATCAAAATGCTTATGTTTGCTTTAACTCGACAGCAGTAGCGTTTTGCGTTGGTGGGAGCAGCCCACTTATCTTTGCTGTCATCGACTGCAACGAATTCAATTTGTGGCGGTTGAAGCACATATCTAGTACCAACATTAGAGTGGGGCGATTTACTAAGCTATATCGCGCCATCGAAATTAGGATTCCTCTCATTTTTCTGAGTACACTCAGAAAAAACATTTTATGGGGGGGTCAAAGATATTGCTTCCCTATGAACACCATTTTCTTTGTTTTGAGTAAATTCTCCCTAAAACATGGTAAAAAGCTTATAAAATAAAGTGGTTTATATGTGTTACCATGGTTTCATACATATATCTGTTTTAAAATTCACTAATATACCAGTGCACCTAGCAATTCGGACAATAATGCAAAAATGGTCATCGCTTAAAAATAACTCAAACTTGACAAGGAAACAATTTTTAGATATTTTAGAATTCTGTTTAAGGGACAATAATTATTTTCAATATGACGAGACTTATTACCAACAAGTGTATGGTATGCCTATGGGAAACCCCCTATCACCCACAGTAGCTGACATTGTCCTAGACAAAATTCTAGACGACGCTTTAGCCGAACTAAAAGACAATGACATATATAGGACGTGGAAGACATTTTGACAGTATTAAACTCACAACACCAAAAGATACAGTTTACTGTAGAACGTGAAATAGACGGAAAACTAGCCTTCCTAGACATAGAAGTACACAAACACAACAACAAAATATTAACAAATTGGTATAACAAACCTATTTCTTCTTCGAGAATGATTAATTATAACTCCAATCACCCCTGGACTCAGAAGAAAAACACGGCAATAAAATTAATAAACAAAATATACGCACTGAGCGACCAGGCGTTCAGAAAAGAAAATGAAGTAAAAACAAGTAAGGAAGCCTAAGTTCGAGTGGAATCGAACATTAGATACTCAGCTGCATGCTTTCATTGTTTGTTTGCGTTTGATGGAAACACGGTGCACTTTATATAAAGCGAGTGCTGCATATAGTGGGCGTAGCCACGCCCATTTTCAAAATCAGTCATCCAACTAAGCATATGAATATTATTTGTGCAAAATTTCATTCCTTTATGACATCTACCCCCTTATTATGAATTGTCATACGATAGCTATCGGCCGCTTGCAAGCGTATCGTATAAAATGAGTTCCCATATTATGAATTCCACACGCCCGCTAGGTGCACTATCGTGAATGACATTTGTTTAGGGTTCAATTAGTTATGCGTTAACTTTATTTCCATTACAGTCTATCGGGTTTCACACGATAGAAATTATTTCGTAATACGAAGTACCCGACTGCAAGCGTTTAGCGTGTATCGTATTAATTCGTAATAGGCCCCCTAGTTACAAAGATGTCACGTTACAAATTCCTAAAGGGTGTTCCAGAAATATCTTTGTTAAAAAGTAGGCGTGGTCATAACCGATTTCAATAAATTTTTCCGTGTCTATTAACACATGTTATAAAAGTGTATAAACCAAGTTTCGTCACAATATCTCAATTATTTGTCGAGTTGTAGGCTAAGAAATGTCGTATATCCCTTTGTCTAAAAAGAGGCGGTGCCACGCCCATTTTCCAAAATTTTTATATTTCTTGTTTCCGGTCTATTGTGGAACTCATGCCACAAAATTTCAATGAATTATCTTTATATTTGACAAAGATATCGCTTAAAATGTTTTTATTAGGCCCCTTTATAGTTTCCATATATAAAAGAGGGCGTGGTCGTTAACCGATTTCTCTAAAATTTTGAATATGTATTACCAGACGTTACGAAAGTGTATACACCAAGTTTCGTCATTATATATCAATTATTTGTCGAGTTATGGGCTCAGAAATCTCGTATATTCCTGCTTCTAAAAAGAGGCGGTGCCACGCCCATTTTCCAAAATTTTTGTGTTTTTCGTTTTATGTCCGCAGATGGACTCCTGCCATAAAATTTCAATGATATATCTTTATATTTGACAAAGATATCGCTTAAAATGTTTTTATTAGGTCACTTTATAATACACATATATAAAAGTGGGCGTGGTCGTCAACCGATTTTGGCAATTTTTCGTCCAAACATTTGCCTAAGTAAGTATATCACGCATACCAAATTTCATCGATATATCTTCAACTGTTTCTGAGTTATGACTCATAAAATTTTCAATGTTTTCCCCTTAATAAGTGGGCGTGGCACCGCCCATTTTCCAAAATGTTTACGTTTTTTGTTTTACGTCCATAGCTGGACACAGGCGACAAAATTCCAGTGATATATCTTTTTATTTGACAGAGATATGGCTTAAAATGTTTTTATTAGGTCACTTTATAATACCCATATATAAAAGTGGGCGTGGCCGTCAACCGATTTTAACAATTTTCCGTCCAAAGATTTGCCTAAGTAAGTACATCACGCCTACCGAATTTTATCGATATATCTGCAACGGTTTCTGAGTTATGGCATATAAAACTTTCAATGTTTGACCCTTAATAAGTGGGCGTGGCACCGCCCATTTTCCAAAATTTCATCAAATTTCTTCTTAGGGGCCTGTGCTCAACACGTGGGTAAAATTTCATCACTCCAGCTCTATTAATGACTGATATACCAAATTTCCGATTTTTTCTATATAGGAAAAGTGGGCGTGGTCATGGTCCGATTTCGCCCATTTTCAATACCAACCGTCCCAGTGTCGATACCAACTTGCATTCCAAATTTCATCAAAATATCTCAATTTTTGCGCGACTTATCGTGCGTACGGACGGACGGACGGACGGACGGACGGACATGGCTCAATCGATTTCTCTTTTCACCCTGATCATTTTGATATATATAAGTCTATATCTATCTCGATTATTTCATTCTGTTACAATCCACCGTTATGAAATCAAAACTATAATACTCTGTGTACTAGTACAGCTGAGTATAACAAAAATATATTGCAAAAGAATGGATATCCGACAAAAACAATAGATAGGTGGCTAACAACAACAAAGCATAGACAAAAAGCATGTAACAAAAATATAGCAATAACTGGAAAAATTAACAACAAAATATTTATGGGAGTGACATTTATACAAGGCTTAAGAGACAACAAAACTTTACAAAAATGTATTCAAAATGACAAGGTAACTTTTGCACACAAACCACATCAAACTCTTAACAAAATATTTAGCGGAACTAAAGACAAAATCACCAAAGAACAACAACACAACGTAGTCTATGAAATAACATGTAAAGGAAAAGAAAACGACCTCTGCAACAAAAAATATATAGGCACAACGAAGCGTGCATTAGGAATAAGAATAGGGGAGCATAAAACCGACGTTAGAAACAGAAAGTCGACCACAGCACTAGCGCAACACTTGACCAACACGGGACATGTAGCAGATTTTGAAAACACAAGAATATTAGATATAGAAAAAAGAACAAGAACAAGACTAACATTGGAAAGTCTACGAATACAGGAACAAATACAAGATACAATGAATTTTAAAGAGGACGTCGATAACATAAATTGCGTTTACAGATCAATCATAACGAGTAGAAACAGAACGGACGAATGACAGTAGGTAACATAGATGTATATGTATGTAAAGTGTAGTGTATTGTAACCTTTTGAATATTTAAATGTAAGTGAAAAGTTTCTTGTGCGAAAATGTATAATTTTTAGATATAATAACCATGGATGTAATACAATCTATTTATGTATATATGTATAGTATCAATCTGTGTATTTATGTTGCGTTTTCTTTTTAATTATCTAAATAAACATACTCCCTGATGAAGGCTGAGAATCAAGCCGAAACGCGTAGGAGAAAGTAAGGAAAACTTGAGTTTTTGCTTCACTATTACCGGCCAAAAAGCTCTTATTAACATATAAATAAAAAAATTCATACTTACATCAAAATAAGGAAAACTTTCTTAAGCGCCATTCCATTCCCAACATTTCCTTGTTTTGATTTCTTTAATTTTGACAAGTTAAATTAATAAATAACCATCGCAATGAATTTGTTTGAAATTTTGTACTGCAACGCATATTAAAAATAAGCAAAAATATGTCTTTGATCGTTTTTTTTTTGAGTGTAGAAAACTCGTCCACAACATTTGTCTAAAATTAACTCCGGAATTTGGTTTTTATGCACCAAGACGGATTTTTGAAAAAAAATGTGCAAAAAAAAATATACAGGCTAACATACACATCGAATTGAATCAGAATGAACTTTATTCAACCCTAGGAAAACTCAAGGTTACTCATACGCCATAGGGTACTACTGCAAATAAAAACCAATTTCAAGCAGCATAAGTCTACATTTTAGGGAATAACTTTTAAATTTTTGCTGAAATTTTGGATTTGGAGCATTTATTGTACACAAAGCGCTGTCAGCGTAAATCACCGATATCGGATGACTATAACCTAGAGATCCCGTACCGCGATTTTGGGCTAAAGGAAAACTAAAGGAAAAAAAAATTGTGCATTCTAGTTCTCTTATACCGGAATATAAATTAACATTTTAAAATAATTAGGCGATTCACAAAGTGTCATAAAGTCATATGTCATATAAAAATATTGTACGGAAATAGTTATAAAAGACTTTTCCGAAGCCTTGCGAAGAAGTAAACAAAAACAGCTGATCAAATACGACGACCCAAAAACATATCGTGCCGAGTTGTATTTATTTAGTACACATATATGTAGCATAGAATGCAACAACAAAATATTATGACTTATGACGATATGACGCAATATAACAAGTTGTGAACCCCTTAATTGTTCCTATATTGTATTGACTAATCTTTAAGAAATTTCCATAATAATTTAAGATATATTGTACACAGCAAAATATACTTAATCGCGAAAATATGCGATTTTGCGCATTCAGCCTCCAAAACCGGAGATCTGGATATATCCCGAAAACGACTCATCAGATTTTAATTCTGTTTTCATATCTGGATTCAGTATAAAAATCTGATTCAATTTGATATGCATATTGGCCTGGTTATTTTTTCGATTTTTTTCCGATTTTTCTTTTTTTAATCCGTCTCGTCAAAATTAATTTTAGACAAATCTCGTGGAAAACTTTTCTACTCACAAAAATTAGAGGAATCCCAATTTCGATGGCGTGATATCGATTAATTTCCCTCCATACAAATCGCCCCACCCTAACCTACATACATATATAAAATGTACTGACTTAAGTAAAACGCCCACCTCATGCTTGGTTCAATGCACGCTGTTAAACATGCATTTACTTACTTACTGTTGTAACACTCGTTGCCAAATTTCATACAATTTTCAACAAGCCACTGCATTCACAAAATGAAATTAAATAAACTCTACAAATGTTTAGCGTCATTGTTGGCGGACAAGCTGCCAAATGCAGTTATGCCCAAGCAATGACCATTAATGGCGGAGAGACAGTGTAATCTAAACTGCCATTAAATGCCACCAAGTAGTGGCCAGACGGTCAGTGCAGGTTAGTGCCAGATAAAAGGAGGAAAGAAATGCTGAGATGTACATAAGTTTCTAATACAAAAGTTGTGGAAATTCTATGTAGATAATAAAATAAGTAGTATGTATATATACACTTTAGAAAACAAAACATGACAAGAGACTCATATTTTTATCATTGATTGCGGGCAAGGTTTTCGGGGAAACCCGCTAATAAGTTAGTTCACAAAAAATAATATTTTGGAGTGAGTGAATTGCATAAAAAATGATAAAAAGTTATTGATGATGATTTTAAAGGGTGTATCAACGATCAATTGCGTTGTCGCTTTTTAGCCATACCGAATTTTTTTGGCAAATTTTCAATGCTAAACTAAAATTCAACAAGGCCCATATTATGCGAGAAAATGTATTAAATGCATCCTGTAATATAATAGATTTGAGTGAAAACCAAATTAACTTATCTTATGCTCCCCCAGCGGCCATTCATAAAAATAAACTGTAAAATAAAATTTGCAAATTTTCTAAAAAAAAATTTTGCACACAAACAAAACCGCAGACACAAATCCAAAAAAAAAAACCACACATACACATAAAATTGCCATTGTTCATTTTGCATGTTCATTAGAAGCCAATGAAAATTTTTCACATTCCATGCCATTCCAATGCCAAGGCGTATTACTTCACCCTTTTATGGTGGCATGTCTCTTGTGGCAACACGTAACAATGATTATTTTATTATTTCTAGTTGTCCCGCCAACAAGTCTTTTGTTTGCGTTTAAAAAGCTACGAAATTCCCAAAGCACACACAACGGTAATGTGGCAAAAAAGAAAAAAAAAAAATAATAAAAGCAAAAATACATACATGTACATATACATAAAAAAAAATTAAAATTATTAAAATTTTCACACAAATTCTATGAGCGCGACATCAAATAAAGAGGTAAAGAGTCAGTCAAAGCTTGTTGGTAGTGAAAATCAAAAATGTAGAGGGAAAGGGGAAGAAAGAACAGCGCACATGCCACATGTTAAGCTCTTGCCAAGCCAAAACGAGTGAGCGGATAATTTGCATAAAATTCTCATAGTGTAACTTTGTAAAAAGCGAATGGGGCAATTTGGCGTTAAACAACTGAATATTTGACCCAAACATCAGTAGATATAAGTTTACACATATGCTTTTATATATGTATATGTATGTATGTATGGACATAGAATTGTAAACACAACAATGTACATATGTATGTGCAACAAAAGAATATGATAGCTTAAATATTTTGAATTCAAAATTTGTTGCAACCATCCCAATTTAATCTTTGATAATACCAGCAATTTAACTAAGATTATACACGGAAGTGAGTGTTAGCCAACAGTGGCAGGGATTTGTATATTAACAAGTTGACAGACAGAAAGTTTGTAGGTTGGATTGGGTATAATACTATTCTGGAAATAGTGTTGCCACATGTCAAAAATTTGAAATTAAGTATCATACTTTTCGCAGGTCTCTTAAGGTTGCCAAACAGGGAAATTCTGCACGCTACATTTCAGAATGCTAATTGGCAGATAGTCAGCAGAGGGAAATCTTTACAGAGTAGAGAAGTAGCGAATGCAAAATCTGTATTAACGGCAGTTACTTTAAAAAAGTGTTCTCAGAATGTATGAAAATCGAACAAAGTATAAGCCCACAAAGCACTCACACACAAACAAAAAGGCACAATATTAAAAATGTGTTAAATTCACTGAATTCAATGAAAAGAAAAAAAAACTTTTTTTTGGCGTGAAAAGCTGAAAAAACACTGGAGATAAAAAACTCTTAGTGCGCCAACTAGATTGCAAAACTTTGCGGCGTTGCAAAGCGGCTTTAGAAAGTGGTTGAATATGACGATGGCTGTGTGTTTCTTTTTTTTTTTTTTAAAAACGCGCTTTTAACAGCCTTACCTGTATTTTTTTATGAAAATATTGCATACTTTTAGGCAAAGGCGTGTGTATTCATACTCTGAATAGAAGTTTTTCATTGTGAGATGTGCTTATAAATTTTTTTGGATGGATGGCTACTAACGAAAAAGAAACACAAAGAAATACCTACAACTTTTTGGCAAAACTTTAAGCACATTAAGCTGTGAGCAATTTTTTATTACCAGTATAAATAAGCACGGTAGAAAAGTAGCAAATTGTTTGCGTTTGAATGTAGCCAAGTAAGTGAAACAGTTTGATGCGCAATGAATGCACCACAAGTGAGTAATATAATATGAACAGTTGATAACACCGTGCCAATATTGCACTTGTTGGCCGCCTGCACCTAAAATTATGAAATGCAATCACATTTTTTAATTAAAGTTTTGATTTTGGTTACAAAAAAATAAAAATAAATAATTTCTGCCTAGACAATGCGCCAATGTAGATACAACATTTGAAAATATTGTTGATTAATGAATTCAAGTGCCAGACGAATAGCGCGCTAGTCTTTAATGGAGCATAACCTAACGAAACAGTCAAGCGTCTGTCAAGTAGAATAATTAATCTTCTTAAAAAAATCTAATAGCCAAAACATTTCACCCCAATTTGCGTTGATTTTGTGTTGAATCAATTTGAAAAAAAAACCGCCTAAAAAAATTTGATTTCGTTCATGGACCGCACAACAAGCTGTGAGCATTAAGGCAGAAACCACAGAACGACGACTTGTCTCATGTTTTTTTTTCTTCTTTATTTGTACAGATATAGAATTTTTGATATTAAAATACGCAGCGCATCCATAACTACATACATATGTATACTTTATTTGCTACACACAGTAAAAAATGATAGTTTACTTCTAATATCATTTGGTACTTCATTTAATCATTCTTGGAATTACATTTGAATTTTAATGCCAAAAAGTCTTATTTCTAAACTCTGAGAAGTTTTAAAATTTTATTTAATCCAAAATGGTTTTGAAATAAAACATTAAAAAGATTTAAAATTCCCTGGAGAGAGGTTTCATTATTTAAAGTTTAAGAACAAATCATGAAAAGTATTAAAAAAATTCTCTTTATCTCTTTTGGTTTGAATTTAAAACCAAAAAAATATTTAAAAAAATATCATGAAAAGTGTCAAAATAAATTAATAATAAATACGATGGAGAAAAAAATTTGTTTAAATAAATAACCCGAAAGCCGAATTTTTCATACCCGATGGAACAATTGTGTCAAGTAAGCAAAGCGGGTGATTAATTAAATATTATGATGGTAAATTTTGTTTTATTTTTCAGTCATAAGGCATGGTATCTCCAGATATGTATGTACATACATATGTATATTAATATCACTAGTTGGTTGGTTGAACAATCGCAGGCCCAATTAGCGCACGAAACGCCATTTTGATGCACAGAACTCATGGAAACTAATTGGTTGTGGGTTGTTGCAGTTCGCCGGTGTGTTCAAATCATTTCGATTTATCAATGAACCTACTTAGGCTAGCTAGTGTGCAGTCGGCTATTGCGCTTAAATTGGGAAGTACAAAATTGCCGAATGTGTTGTGTCTGATGTGAGTAAGAGCCGGGCATTCGCATATAAAGTGTTGGATAGATTCCTCACTGTCCTCTTGATTGCAGCTTCTACATATACTATTGGACGGTATTCCTAGTCGTTCGGCGTGTTTACCGAATGGCTAGTGTCCTGTAATCGTGGATGCTTTTGCCAGTTCATCAGCCTTCTCATTACTATCGATGTTCCTGTGACCAGAAAATTGTTGCAACTATCCAAAGCGTGCAGAAAAAATTGTATGCTAATGCTAATACATATTTTTCCAGTTTTTAAAGTTAAAGTAATTGTAAGTTTTAATTTTTTAATCCAGCTTTCTTGCATGAAAGTGAAAATTCTCTTATTTGGTAGGCTAACGCGGTAATTCTAGTTTATTTAAGTGAAATTTTTATTTGTGTTTGCTTCCGCGTGCATAACTTTTATAGCTTAATAAATGTTAGACGATTTCAAAGCCATTTTATTAACTCTAAAATGTGTTTGGTAATATCCTGTGAACTAATAAAATAAACTATTGCATTAGTAGTAGAATAGACTATAATTAACACCTATTGTAATATTATATTATCTCAAATAAAAAGAAAACATTCCTACATATTTCTCATTAATCTTTTGGATTATTTGGGGGATTATAAACTTGTTGAGCAGTGTATCCACTGGAAATCATATAAGGGTTTATTTTTAAATCCAGAAAAGTATAAAATTTATTCCAATTTTGGGATAGATTTTATACCATTTGAACTATTTTTATTACCAAATATATTCTAAAAATAACCAAAATTTGGTTTTGATTTAATTCCAAGAAAGTATTAATTTGGTACCAAGAATAATTTCTGTCTCTCAATATTCTCTTCATTTTTTTAAACCAAAATGGTTTTCATTTTATACTTTTTGGCATTGTTATATATAAATACCAAAATGGTATTAAAATTAAACTAAAATTTTTACTGTGCATGTATTTTTGTCAGCGATTCCTGCGAAAAAATAACCTTCTAAATTATGTACATGCCTGATACTTATATATCTATGTATGTATAGGAAAGTATGTATGTATATTAGAGCGTATCACCAAAAAAAGTTTAAAATGTTCCCCCCTGGTTCCAATGTTTACTTGTTGGAGATTTCAAAAATGGAAAAAAAAATTTTTTCGGCACCCTGTAAAAACAGCGAAATTCGTTTTTTGCTTATAACTTTTCTATTTGGTCTTTGATTTCAACGGGCATTATATTGTTGTAAAGGTTTTAACCCGTGTCATATTTCGTCCATATAAGCCATTAACCTGCGACACCAAATTTAGCTTTTATTAAAATTTATTTAAAAGCAACACCCTGTATTTAAAATTTTTTTTTGAATAAAGTAAATATAGCCTTGAATATAGTTTTGACATCATTATATGAGTAAAAAAGATTATTATTTATTAATATTAGCTCTGTTTAATGAACAAAAAAAGTTCAGAGCAGGTTGGAGCAGAGCAGAGTAGGGCAGCTGTCAAAATAGAAATAGAGCAACTTAGAGCAACTCAGAGCAGAAATGCCACGAAACACTTGAATCTTTATAGTTTCCATTTATTTTTTTGTTAATCCTCAAAATTAATGCAAATGCACAAATGCACGCATGCCAAACGTGGTTTTTCTTGCAAGCTAGTTTTTTCGAACTTTTCAAAAATTCATTTTTTCTTGACTGACAATTGCTTCTCTGCTCTAACTTACTCCACAAAAGAAGCTAGAGCAGAAATTTGTGATTTAGATTAGGTACTCTAGTTTTGTTTTGAGCATCCTCGTGAAACAAAAGATAGAGCAAGAAAAGTGTTCAATAAACACAATTTTGTGAAATATCTTAACCTGGCGTAAGCTAGAGCAGCTCTTAGTTTTCAGGAAACAATTTTTTTTCAAATACAGGGTGTTGGTTTTAGTAAAAATAGAATAAGATCTGAACTTGGCATGATGGACTAAAATTTTCTATGGATGAAATATTGCCTTGGTGAATACCTTTCTAAAAATGTATCACTTTTGAAAATCGAACGTAAAATATAGAAATTATAGAAAAAAAGAAATTTCGCTGTTTTTACAGGGTGACAAAATAATTAAAAATTTTTTTTTTTGAAAACCTCATAAGGTAAGTGTTCAAACTGGGGGGGGGGGGACATTTTCAACTTTTTTTTCCTCCCTACACCGTGATACGCTCTAATGTACATACATATGTAACATAGTTTCCCCATCTAAATTTTTCCTTACCATAAATCATCGCCTATTTAAACCAGCCTAAAGCTTAGCAAAAAGAAAAACCAAAGTTGTTAAATAAATTAGGTTAAATCTGACGTGTGTCATTTGTAGATTATCGTTAGACAACTAGTTGAAGCTTTGAAAAATGAAGACATAAAATGATAAATTGGTATACATACATACATACACATGAATTGGGGTCAAAGCCTAAAAAATCGAAGAAGCGAAAAATTTTCTCCAAATTTCTTTTTTATTGAAAGACGTTAAATTAGGCTAACTAATATTTTGTACCACAAGCACTAATAAGTTATTAGAATTTAATACAAGTAAAAGCATTGCTCTTAGGCAGCAGAAAAGAAAAGTGTTGCTGAGATATCAAGTATAGAATGTTGCTGGCAACATGTTGCGCGGTGTTGTAACTGCGTTGTTTTCGAGCATTGGCGCATTTTGAGTTTAAGTTGTTTTGTAAAAAAAAACAGTTATATTACATAGGAAAGTTGCACATGCTTAACTGTAGAAATTAGGTATAAAGCAAAATGTCTAAAAATAAAAATGTATTCTTCTTCTTCGTCTTAATTGGCGTGTAACCCCGTCTAGACGCCAGTCGTTATTGCTTCGTGCTGTCTGGCGCCAATTGGAAATACCAAGGAATGAGGAGTCAGTCTTCACCTGATCTTCCCAACGCAGTGGAAGTTTCCATTTTCTGCTGCCTTTAGGTATATTTAAATGTATGCCCTTTTCTTTTTTTATCATTCACAATGGTGTCAATAATTGAACTTGGCAGCACTCCGATCCAACTTGTATATTAGTCGCGTTTCGAATTGCCCCGAGAAGCAAAAAACACGAAACCGTTTAACGAACTTTGGTAGCACTGGTCTAAACTGTCAGAAAAGCCATCAAAACAAACGAAAAAAATGAAGAGCTCCATCGGAAATTTGGTAATTATGAAAAAAAAAAAAACAAATTAATTATTTTTAAACAAATTTATTATTTTTATAGATTTCGAAAATTTTGGCTCAATACCATATCGATTTGCGCCGCATCAGAGACCAGCGGGATGTCCAAGAAGCAATGGACGTAATAAGTAACGACTTCGCGCGACGCTTTGCACGCCGTCAACAACGTGCACATCCTTCCCTCTGAACACAAGGGTGTTCTTCCACAATCCTGAGAGAGAAATTATAATAAATTATATTTTAATTGAATTTAAAAAGCATCTAAACATACCGTGATTCCAAGAGAAAGCATGTCTTCCAGGACATTGCTATACGCATGCCTTTTTTTCTTTGGGTGGCCAAACTCCATCATAGGAAACCCTCCGTCTCTTCTCGCATTTTCACAATACTTAAAATAAACCAAGATTGTAATTAATTTATAAAATAAAATAAAATTTTACTTACCGTTCATCCATTTTTTGCATTTCCTTCGCTTTAACTTTCGTAAATAATTATGGCATTTAAATTGAAATCCATTCACAATAGAGCTGTAATTGAACTAGGCACCACTCAACGTTATTCCACTCATTTGTCAGGATTTTGCGATTGGCTTTTCTATACACATACACATTGTACATTGTATATTTCATGAGACATTTTCTTTTTTTCCTTTAAATTAATAAGCGCGATTTTGTTATGCTAGTATTAGGGCGAATTATTTTAAACGGAAATAAGTATGATGTATTCACAGTGACAAATGCGTGGTACGTACACATAAATATAATAGCCGCTTTTTCTTGTAAGCAAGTTCGAAAAAAACACTAGCTAGCTTAGCGAATAACATGGACAAACAAAACCAAATCTAAGCTAGTTGAGCTGGTTAAGCGAGTTGAGTTGAAAGCGCTTAGCAATTTGTCGACTTGAACAGCAGTATTGCAAAGGAATGGCTATTGTGAAGAGCACTTGAAGGTGCATAATTAAAAATTCATTCGGATTCGTTTAACATTGTTTTTTTTATGTGAATTTAAATGAGCTATTGGCCATTTTTTAATGAAAAAAAATTGAAAAAATTTTTTTGGTAGAAGTTATGGATCCATTTCGGAGACCACCACATCCCCACATTTTTTGTTTGGCTGTATGAAAATATATGTTTATTAATCTATTTATTTATTATTCTCGTTCACAACATTTAATTTTGTTAGCTGCCAGCAGGGTTGCAAATAAACAAGCAAGTAATTCTTTAGCAAGTTGGAGTGTTTTCATCAAGGTCGACAGCATGAAAAAAGCACTGTTGTTATAGAAGTGAAGACTAGAATATATCCTAGCAAAATTTAGGTGAAAAAAATTTTTTTTGTGTTCTTTCTTTGGACAGTGACACTCAATCTGAGCAGCGTATCTACCATGCCACATGTACCATTTTCATTACAAAAATTTGTTTATTAATCAGGCCCTGACATAGCTACTGTTAGTGAAAAATAAATAAATTAAATAATATTTAATCAGAAAAAAGCTCTAAAAAAGAATTCATTATAAAATGAGAAAAACCCACAGGTTGTGACTATTTGTTGTGCCAAATATTTGTATGTATGTATGTTTACCAAATAGTACGTTCCTTATAATCTTTAAACACGCGAAAAATTAAAAAAAAAAAAACATTTCTTTCTGAAGAAGCTAACAAAAGAAAGTTAGAATTCTCGGTAATGCTATCTTAAAGCGCTTGATAATGGCGAGGAATGGAATTTTCTGTAATTCAAATAGCTTCCCTAACTATAGCACCCATTTCTATGTAAGGCATTTGAATAGAAGCATTAGTTTCAGCAAAACTTTGCTTAATACAAATGTCTGTCTGTATGTTTGGTTCGTTGTGTGTATGTAAAGTAGATACTGTTTTTGTTTTTCTGCCTTAAGCTAATATAAGTATTTTGTGATACAATTTTTTATGTATGTATGTATGTGCGTAGCTGTGATACCAACTTGATAAAAGAAAAAATAAACAAGTAAGGAAGCCTAAGTTCGAGTGGAATCGAACATTAGATACTCAGCTGTATGCTTTCATTGTTTATTTGCGTTTGTTCGATATAGGGTGTATTTTATATGAAACGAGTGCTGCATAAACAGGGCGCAGCCACGCCCATTTTTAAAATTTGTATCAATCATCCAAATAAGCATATAAATATTATTGTTAGACCAAAATTGCATCCCTCTATGACTTTTAGTTACAAAGACTTCACGTTACAAATTCCAAAAGGGTTTTCCAGAAATATCTTTGTTAAAAAGTAGGCGTGGTCATAAACCAATTTCAATACACGCCACGCCCATTTTATAAACTTTTTTTATTTTTTGTTTCCGGTCTATTGTATAACTCATGTCACAAAATTTCAATGAATTATCTTTATATTTCACAGAGATATCGCTAAAAATGATTTTATTAGGTCACTTTATAGTTCACATATATAAAAGTGGGCGTGGTCGTCAACCGATTTTGGTAATTTTTCGTCCACACATTTGGCTAAGTAAATATAGCACGCGTACCAAATTTCATCGATATATCTTTAACGGTTTCTGAGTTATGGCCTATTAAACTTTCAATATTTGCCCCTTAATAAGTGGGCGTGGCACCGCCCATTTGCCAAAATTTTTGTACTTTTTGTTTTATGTCCGTAGTTGGACTCCTGCCACAAAATTTCAGTGATAGATCTTTATATTTGCAGAGATATCGCTTAAAATGGTTTTATTAGGTCACTTTATAATACCCATATATAAAAGTGGGCGTGGCCGTCAACCGATTTTGATAATTTTCCGTCGAAACATTTGTCTAAGTAAGCAAATTACGCACACCAAATTTCATCGATATATCTTCAACGGTTTCTGAGTTATGACATATAAAACTTTCAATGTTTGACCCTTAATAAGTGGGCGTGGCACCGCCCATTTTCCAAAACTTCATCAAATTTCTTCATAAGGGCCTGAGCTCAATACGTGGGTAAAATTTTATCACTCTAGCTATATTGTGGCTGAGATACCAAATTTCCGATTTTTTCTATATAGGAAAAGTGGGCGTGGTCATGGTCCGATTTCGCCCATTTTCAATACCAACCGTCCCAGTCTCGATACCAACTTGCATTTCAAATTTCATCAAAATATCTCAATTTTTACGCGAGTTATCGTGCGTACGGACGGACGGACGGACATGGCTCAATCGATTTCTCTTTTCACCCTGATCATTTTAATATATATAAGTCCATATCTATCTCGATTATTTCATTATGTTACAATCCACCGTTATGAAATCAAAATTATAATACTCTGTGTACTAGTACAGCTGAGTATAAAAAAACTCACACAAAACACGATGAAAAAGTTTTGTTGTGCTTATGAATAATATATATGTAAGCGTGAATGTTTTATGCATATTTAGGCCTCGTGCTCGAACTCATACCAACCTACTCATACAAACATACTTATGTACATGTACCGATTTTATCATTTTATTTATTATTTTATTTTATTTATTAATGTGTCGCCAGTGCACATCTCTTCAAGCCTACAGGTGCTCATTTTCCCTAGCGTAAATTTTCTTTTGGTTTGATAAAGCGTTTTTTTCATCTTCTTTTACCAAGGACAGTGGCATTTGAGAGTAGTAATGCGATGATGACATACCCTGCAAAAAATGCGATTAATCCGGGACGTGTCCGGGATCAATCGCAAGGGAGCATGCGACTAATACAATTTTACATCCCTTTATATGGAGTGAGTTGATCGCATTTGTTCGAGCATATCCTATGAAGAGACTTCTTGTTCAACTTGTATACCCGAACGGGTACCAATGTAGATTAATCACTAACATACCGAACGGGTACAAATGTAGATCCATCGCTTTCATCCCGAACGGGTACGAATGTAGACCAATCGCTTTAATCCCGAACGGGTACGAATGTAGATTAATCGCTTTCAGCACGAACGGGTACAAATGTAGATTTTTCCTTAAAAAATTGTAAATGTTCATGCATATTTAAATAATGTTTTACTTTTGTAAAAAAATCTCAATAAATTAAAAAAAATGTAAGTTTTGAGTATGCATTATATGAGCGTAATGTAAAGGATTTTTTCATAGGATATTTTAGGCAACATTTTGTTAAAATTGTTATTAAAAAAGGGTGTTCAAATCGTTTTACCGGTTGTTCTACAATTTTTTAAATACATTGCATATTTTTGTAAAATGTCTACATTTAAGGAATCTAGATTTGTACCCGTTCGGAATGAAAGCGATTAATCTACATTTATACCCGTTCGGGATGAAAGCGATTAATCTACATTTATTCCCTTTAGGGAACAATTGGTCTACAATTAGTCTACATTTATACCCGTACGGGAACAATTGGGGACTAATTGTGGACCGATTGTTCTCGAAAGAGATCAATCGAGGACAAATCTCTTTCGGGATTGATCGCAAATTTTTTTGCAGGGTAATGACAAATGTGTTATTTCTACATACATACATGCATACATACACAAAGATATTAATTTGTACATTCCTACATTCATAATTATATGATTTAATGCTTTTTGCGCCTTAACCCTTTCAGTAAAAACGTCCAATATATTGGACGCTGTTTATGTGTACTTAAAACTTCATTTTCTCATATACCAGAGCTTTTACTGATTAAAAAATGTTGTTTTCCAATAATTATATTATTCTTCTTTAGATCGTTTCTTTATTTTGATTTTCCGAAAATAATTAAACGCATTTTTACCTAAATTTGAATAATGTTTAAATTCTGAAAGATAGTCGTGTACAAAACGATTAAAAACTATTATTTATTGCTGGAATTTAACTTAGAAAAAATCATCAGTATGACTACAAGTTTAAGAATATGTTTTGTGTAAATAAGAAATAAAAATTATGAATAGTTTCTTGAGGGGGTCTGAAAATATACATGTCCGTTATATTGGACAACAGTACCCAGAGACTGTTAAAATGCGCCCAAATTTTATTACTGGTTTTTTTGTACCAGCTTTATTATATGTCTGCTTTTTATTGAGGATATGACTTCTAGGCATGCTTCAACAGAGGAAGAAATTCTTGAAGCTTGATTGAGAAAATGGGAAATATATACCACTTTTTCAAAATGACTCCACTGCTATTCAATATGAAAATACGGTACTTTATGAAGTACTTTGGTGGGGATTTTATGCCAAGCTCCGTAAGGATCCATCAAATTCGCATGTTTTTCGATAAGCGTTGGGGCTTACCATTCTCTTTGGAGGAAAATCTTTGTGTTGCTGGACAGGTAATCCTATTCACGGAAATCCAAGTCCATCAGTTCCATATAAAGGCCTTTTCTGTGTTACGAAGGTGATTTTACAGTTTACGAAGAGTCTCCAACTTAATTGGATGAATCATTTGTGAAATCCATTGGAATCGAATTAGCCACTATGTTATAGCCCAATAAGCACATGATTATTGAGGGCAAAAAGGGCATGTATTTTTCTTCGATATTTACTTCCATTATTTCGCCCTGTTTGAAATTTAGGTACGACAGGGGAATAAAAGCTGCTGGAATAGTGCGTTTTAGCCAACCGCCACTTCCGGATCATAGAACAATGGCTAAACGAGAACGCGGTTCTTCTGCTGAATATTACAGTTCGAATGGAAAGGTAATATTTTCCAAATGGTTCGACAACAAAGCTGTAAATTTAGCTTCGAACTTCACCGGAATCAGCAGCGGAGACAAAGCTAACTGGCGGCACAAAGAGAAGAAGAAACTACTTCTATTTCAGCCTAGATTGGGCTACAGAATATGAAAGCGAACCGCAACACCGCCATTGAAATTACGCACAGATAATTCGAAAGACTGATGTAGTGAGTAGTGTCCGGCTGCCATGCCGAGGTCCCTGTGGACCAATACAAAATTAATATAATTAATTTTTCAAGAATAGAACCGCGGACAACACTCGGGAATGGGCGTCATACGTTCCGAGTTTATTTTGGCATGAAAAATTTCCTCCCACGAAATACATATATATATTACCTGTTCGGAGCCGGCTTAAAACTGAAGGTCGACCCAATCGGTTGAAAAAAATTAGGGAGCGCGCCTAGAAAAGGGAAATAACCTTGGCCTAAGACTCGTTAGAGTTGTATTCGCGCCTGTAGGTATATTATTATTCGAAACATATCCCAAAATGTATACAAGCGAAAAACGTCAATTAATGCAAAATGAAAGAATGTTTCAAAAACTTTTATTTCTTGACAAAATGGGAGCGTTTTTTATGCATAAAAAGTTAAAATAACTGCTTAGGCTTTTTATAAAGACGAATAAAGCTAACAAATGACTCTTGAAACAGTTCTTATTTTTATAGCTATTGGGAACCGCTGTCCAATATATTGGACACGTTATAACGGTAAAACCAAGGAACTTACAAAAATTTTTCTTGAAAATTTGAAATCAGCTACCCAAAATTAGTCAGAACACGAATTTTCAGATTTTTCGCTTCACCGGTTGATTTTTTGTACTGAAAGGGTTAAGGTAATATACTAAGTACTAGTGTCCGACCGAAGCTGGAATTTTAGGCCGAAGCCGAAGCCGTAGCCGAATATTCGGCATAATCCTTTATTCGGCCGAAAACCGAAGCCGAAGCCGAATACCAAAATAAGAAAAATATATACTTAAGTATGAGATTTTTTTTATTTCATAACTAGAGCTCGGATAATAGGTGAAAATCAAACGCCTAAAATTATGCTACGTAATGTTTGTGAGCACATCCAGTGGCAAGTTTAAGGGTGGGTGGGGTTCATTCAGGTCTAAGCCACCGTGAATGCAATTGGATTTTTTGCTTACTAGGATGCCAGAAAAATAAATTATTAAGGTTTTTTATGGGTTGCACGTATATATAATTATAAAGAATAAAGAAAAAATTAAAAATTTGTAGTGACTCGCTTAAATTTGAGACAAAATCTTCGCACGTGAAGGAAAAGCAATTACAGTTTCAAACCAAATATAGTTTGAATGAAAATGAGACAAGTGCATATTAGCAAATGGAATATATAATACAACTTTTTAATTTGTAGTGGTCTGACTTTAAACATTTGCATATTTTAGGTAAAAAAACTTGACTTGAACTTTCCTATTTTTTCTTACGACCATTTCAGGGTTTACAATTTTCCAATTGGATACTCGGCATAATTCCATATCTGTAAAAATGCAAATTTCTGTCTTGGTAAAAACCGTTCTGCATTTTTGTTTATGAGTTATTGGAACATTAACTATGCCATAATTTACCTACTTTTCCCAAATTTTATTTTCATTACAGCTAGTTTTGTTTTGCTTTCAAAAAGATTGACGATGTACAAAAATATAAAATACAAAATGTGTTCTTCATACTTTTTTTCAGTAAAAATGTCAAAGAAACTAAATCCATCTTTGGCTTTATTTTATCACACACCACTGTATGTTTATTCAAACTGCAAATTTGTGTAACATGATTAAGAACTTTTCTAATAAAATCTGCACCATACCAATATGCTACCCCTTTATATTTAAATTGTAATCCCGCCACTGAAAACAACCAAAATTTACAAAATGTAGCATTTTTTAGGCGCTTGATTTCACCTATTTTTCCGAGCTCTATTCATAACAATTAATTTTTTTTTGTTTTTTGAATAAACAAAATACCTTACAAAAACACATACATAGTTGTAAACAAAAATAAAAAAAATTCAGTCTTTATGTAGGTAAATAAAATTCAATACTTAAAGTTCAACAGCTTTATGTTGTACGCCAAAAAAAGAGTTTATCTGCTTCGGTGTATAGTTGACCAGCAACTAAGGTTAAGTTAGTAGAACAGTCGAAATTGTATTCCGCCAATCATGGTCTGCGACTTCCGCGAAAATAATTTTTAATGAAGTGATAACCAAGAAAACACAAAATTACCATTATCTCAAAAACCTAACCATAAAACAATAGCAGTACTTGAATTTCTTGGTTATTTTTTTTGCTGTAACATAGTATTATACATACATAAAACTATTTTTTTGAAACGGTATTGAATTTTTACTTATGATCTCTTTGTTTTTATGGCCAATAAGTGAATAAACCAATTTTTCGTGTAATAAACTATGTTTAATTTAATGACACTTTACTTTACGATATTCTGTCGCTTATAAAAAATCAAAAATTCGTAAAATCCAGTCAATTTTTTTTTGTTATTAAACACATCTATTATTCGGCCTCGACTATTCGGCCTTTTCAGCCGAAGGCCGAAGCCGAATCCGAATAAAAAATACCAGCCGAATAGGCCGAATACCGAAGCTTGGCCGAATATTCGGTCGGACACTACTAAGTACTTTCTTTTCTTTTCTTTTTTGCTTACTACAATCTAATGCGTAGTTTACATTTGTTTTTGTGAATTTTCCATTTCATTTCATTACTGAAAACAAACAGAAAGTTTTGCTATTCTCGCTATAGCACATAAACATTAGTATGAAAGAAAGCTTATTTGTTTTAATTGAGGCTTAGTGTTCCATAGCATCTGTTTTTGTTTTTGTAGGTGAAAAGGTTGCGTGCTGCTGTATTCTAAATAGTATCTACTGGTTATATTTTGTAAACAAGTATAGAGCTAATACATATGCTGCAAGGAACTTGCCTACAATTACTAGTCAGACAGCTTCAACCATTGTGAATTATTGATTGTTCACAAAGGTCACGGCAAATGTCAATTTAAGGTACAGACCGGCATGGCGGCGATTTTTGTGGCACACTTCAGCGTGGCTGCCAGTGTAGTTGTTGTAAAAAAAGTGGAATTTTACAAATGACATGGTCTCAGCAGTGCGACTAATTTGTTTCTGTATGAAAAAAGGCCTGGATACGCAGGGAGAACTTCCATAGCATATATTTCAGTACATCTGATGCCTTAACTGCATGTTCAGTTATTTTTTCAGGCGATGATTTGTGAACTCAGTTTCAAGGTGTTTTTCATACTGAATATTCTACGGAATATGCAACTCCTTACCTCAAATACTGCTGGGAGTTATTGAAGTGCGGTTGTGCAATTTTATTATGTAATTCTGTTTTCCAGCATCTGTCACAAAACCTACTATTTGTGTAATTTATTAGCAACAACAAAATAAAGGGCATAACTTTTATGATTGTTAACGTAAACAAAATGAAATAATGAGTTTGACGTTTAACTGGGGTTTTCCATTCACTTTTCCTTGACCATTCACATAAACACTAGCTCTGCAGTCAGTTATTCTTTTGACGAGTACAAAGTTTTCCGCTTATTTTTATAGCGTAACTTATTTCTTTGTGTACAGTAGGGCGGAGTGAATTTAGTTTTTTTTTAAATCATTATTGCTCTACCTGCAGAAAGTTGCCTTTCTAGTACAAAAGACTGCACAATATTATTGGCCTAGTCCTTTATTTGGAGGTGATTTCGAAAAAAGCCCCAATTCACTCTGCCCTAGTGTACAGTTCCTAATTTTTTGGGTTGTGTATTTACAAATCGCCTGTAAAATATTAAAGCTTTTTTTTTGTATTATAATGTTCATCATACGCCATGGCATCATTTTTTATACTCAGCTGTACTAGTACACAGAGTATAATAGTTTTGATTTCATAACAGTGGATTGTAACATAATGAAATAATCGAGATAGATATGGACTTATATATATCAAAATGATCAGGGTGAAAAGAGAAATCGATTGAGCCATGTCCGTCCGTCCGTCCGTCCGTCTGTCCGTCCGTCTGTAAACACTCTAACTCGCGCAAAAATTGAGATATTTTGATGATATTTGAAATGCAAGTTGGTATCGAGACTGGTACGGTTGGTATTGAAAATGGGCGAAATCGGACCATGACCACGCCCACTTTTCCTATATAGAAAAAATCGGAAATTTGGTATCTCAGTCACTAATATAGCTGGAGCCATGAAGTTTTACCCACGTGTTGAGCTCAGGACACTATGAAGAAATTTGATGAAATTTTGGAAAATGGGCGGTGCCACGCCCACTTATTAAGGGTCAAACTTTGAAAGTTTTATATGTCATAACTCAGAAACCATTGAAGATATATCGATGAAGTTTGGTGTGCGTAATGTGCTTACTTAGACAAATGTTTTGACGGAAAATTATCAAAATCGGTTGACGGCCACGCCCACTTTTATATATGGGAACTATAAAGGGGCCTAATAAAAACATTTTAAGCGATATCTCTGTGAAATATAAAGATAATTCATTGAAATTTTGTGACATGAGTTCGACAATAGACCGGAAACAAAAAATGAAAAAAGTTTGGAAAATGGGCGTGGCACCGCCTCTTTTTATACAAGGGAATCTACGAGCCTATTACTCGACAAATAACTGAGATTTATGACGAAACTTGGTTTATACACTTTTATAACATGTGTTAATAGACACGCAAAAATGTATTGAAATCGGTTTATGACCACGCCTACTTGCTAACAAAGATATTTCTGGAACACCCTTTTGGAATTTGTAACGGGAAGTCTTTGTAACTAAAAGTCATAGAGGAATGAAATTTTGCACAAAGAATAATGTTTATATGCTTATTTGGATGATTGATACAAATTTTGAAAATGGGCGTGGGTGCGCCCTGTTTATGCAGCACTCAATAATAATAATATAATACAATGGCGCTATTATAACTCTGACGAGTTTTATGGCCGAGCTTCTCTCCCAATTCGAGGTGTGCTCCTTTTTGTTTTTCCTACTAATTGGGTGGACCTACAGTTTTATGCCGGCTCCGAACGGCGAATGCATTTTTTGTGAGAAGCTTTTTCATGGCAGAAATACTCTCGGAGGGTATGCCGCCCACTGCCGAGAGGTGACCGCTGCTCTTAAAAAACCCAATAATTGGATTTTTACTAATTAGAAAAATTGTTTTGGTGTTTTGCTCGGACCGTGGTTTGAACCCGAGACCTCTGGCATAGCAGGCGAGCACTCTACCCACTGCACCACAGCGGCCACACTCGCAGCACTCGTTTCATATAAAATACACCCTATATCGAACAAACGCAAACAAACAATGAAAGCATACAGCTGAGTATCTAATGTTCGATTCCACTCGAACTTAGGCTTCCTTACTTGTTGAAATTGATATAATTAAGGGAGCCTCTTTTTTAACACGCTTTTATTAGCTTCAACTGTATGTATGTATGTATGTATGTATTTATGTACATATGTACCTATGTATTTTTGGATGAAGAATAAGCGTTTGGATAAGTTTTAATATTAATGGTGTTTTAAGGAGTAAAAAGTTAGATATTAATAGCCGGTTCATGCACTCTGGCATAGACAGCAGACAGACATACAGATGTATTTATGTATGTACATACTAGACCTCTGCACAGTACCATTTGCCTCTTCTATATTTGCGAATACTCTATGCATTGTACAATTAGTCACAGCACAATTTCAATGCAGATACGAATAAAACCCATACTTTTCATTTGGAACACAAATACTATTTCTATTTGCTCTGTTGGAGCGATTAGTGTACACTATTCGCCACGATCGAGTAAAACATAATAATAACCACGTTATGAAGTATTCGCTAAACCTTGTTGCTTCTTTGGTTTGTTTGTTTATTTAATGTGCATATGGCATTAAGGTGGACCAAAAAATAAACATATGAGAACGTGAAAAACAGTGATTATTTCAAAAAAGCATTAGTTACCGAGTTATTTTAAAATATATAGAACAGTTGGAAATATGTAATATATGTATGTAGATCGTAAAAAGCTCTGGTTCGAAATTTATTTTAGACATATGGTTTCTTGGGCAAAAAAGCTTGAAATTACCCAAATTTTCATAATCGCCATGTGTCCGTTAATTTTTTTTTTTTGGACCCTACCAATCGACCCGCACTAGTGTGTATGCATATGCACATACACACACTCACACTAGCAGCGTAATTTTGCTGAACACAACGTCTGAATGTGTGTTTATGAAAATATGTACATACATATATTTCGATTATATTCGAAGTATACGCAAGTAGTGTACACTATTTGCAGAACCTTTTTAAGGCCATGTAATTGTCGCTAAGAATAAGTATTGTACTCGTATTCTGTTCTGTTTATGGTTGTGCTCTACTTGCGCTTATTCGCAAACGACAGAAACAAGTAGGTACTTTAATTGGACGGCCGCGAATATTTTGTTGGTCGTTTCGAATCCATTCGTGCAGCCCTCTATTACAAATCGCCTGTAAAATATTAGAGCTTATGTGTATATTATAATGTTCATCATACGCCATGGCATCATCTTTTTAAAATTAATATAATTAGGGGAGACTCTTTTTTAACACGCTTTTATTAGCTTCAACTGTATGTATGTATGTATTTTAGGATTAAGAATAAGCGATCGGACTAGTTTTAATATTAATGATATTTTAAGGAGCAAAAAGTTAAATATTAATAGCCGGTTCATGCACTCTGGTATAAAGAACAGACAGATATACATATGTATTTATGTATGTACATACCAGAGCTGTAAACTGATTCAATCATTTGCGATTCGAAATCAGTGAATTTGTTTGGTAATGATTCAATTTTTTCATTCTTGTTTCCGAATGCGGTATTGAAAATTTTAACTCAGCACTCATCCAAACGAGACATACATTCAGCATTCAATATTTCCAATCATTGAATTTAACTCAAATGCTCATTCAGTTGATTCAAATCATTAAGTGAATGGATTCCCCATTCAGTTCCAATCATTCAGTACAAATTGTTTGAAACAACCCTCGTTGCTACAGTAACGAGCAGTTGTTTATTGTTTGATTGGCAAGAGGGGATTTCAAAACAAAGGGGTGGGGACGAAAATTTGAGCGAGTTGTGCCTGTATTAGTGAGCACAATGAGGGAAAAATTATTCATTAATTGACAATTGAATTTTTTTTGTTGCTCACAAAATTTTCCATTAACCCTATGCGGTCTAATATTCGCTTCGCTCCCTACTATTTATCAAAAAAGCTTTAAAGACATAAAAGTAGGTAACATATCGCACCCTAAATCAAAAAGTGATACAACTCAAAATTCAAAAATTTTCAGGAGAGCCAAAAACTATTTCTTTTTTATAGGCAATGATATGGGGAAAGGCCACGTTAAATAGTTATTTTTCTGTTGAAAAAGACTCTGATAAAAATGATTTTTTGGCAGTCGCTAGATATATATTCTGTGTACCGATTTATGCAAGAAACACGATTTCGAAAAATTTTGAGTTGTATCACTTTTTGATTTAGGGTGCGATATGTAAGTGTAGATAAATTCACAAAAATCTTCAATTTTCGATTAGATGTTTTACTAATGAATTCATTATTTTATCATAGTATAGATCATTCCAACTCGCTGTACATATTATAGAAACATGTCCAGAACCTCACATAAGAAAGTTATGGTTAAAGTCAATAGGCTGTTTAAAATTCTAGAAATGGATACAATGGATGTAGAAGAATCATTAAAACCTTAAGTTGTGATGGGAATCACTTGATTTGAATAGACTTTTGAATGTAGGAAAAAACCAAATCGAACGACCTTCGCGACCTACAAACCGCGCACACGTAAATGTTCGGGACCCCTTCTTCTTTCGTTGAACTAATTCACACTAAACTTTATTTTAGATATAAATAATAAAATTTTAATGGGTTAATTTTCTGTATCTCACGAATTATTACCAGGGATGCCAACTTTCAGTTTCAATTTAAGAATTTTTTCGGTGGATTTTGTTTAAATTTAAATAAAAATAATTTCACGCTTAAATTGCTTATAAAATATTTAAGAAAATAAATTCTATGAAGCAGTAAAATGATCCATAAACTTCTTAATATTACAAATGGTTTAATAGCTAATTTATGTCTCTGGCCCCTGAAAATATTCAAAGATTTGGCGTTGAAATTATTTTTATTTTCTTCTGCTCTCCTCATTTAGTTAGTTATTTTATTTATTAATTTTACACAAAACCAATTCAGCTGCCAAACATGTTAATTACTCATTTATCCTATTTTTCATATCTTAAGAATATTCTGATATCGCTAGGGAACTTACATATAAAATTTTGTTGAGATATCTCAACTTACGGTACCGACAGACGATTTCATATTTCGTCGTACCATAGGAAAACTAGCACATTTAAAATTTCTGACGAAAGCTGGCAATTAAAAAATTGTGTACGAAAAGTAGCACATTTGACTTCGGCTGACGAAAAGTAGGACTTTAAATTTTTGGCGTATGGTACGACGATTTATTCTGAGCATTTTGATTTGTACATACATATATGTATTCTAATTCGCATACACCCTTGCAATGCACTGCCAGGAGATCAAAGTTAGTATATTTTTCACATATATAATCAACAATAGTAAAGCTAAAAAAAAATACCCAAAATTGATATCTGCAATCAGTAGCTGCGGCAACTCTTACTCAGAAGTTTTTACATTTCAAAAAACCACCCCATTTTACTATTTAAATTTTAAAAACTCTCAGTTTTGCCAAAATGAAGTGCACTGTGTGCGATATCAAACAAATTTTGTAGTCCAGAATTTTATTATGCTTCTATTTTAATTTAATTTCATATCACTTTAAAATAAGAAGTTGGAGGAGAAAATAAATTATCAACAAAACTTATGCACATACATATTATCGTATGATTAACACAGGAAAGAAACTAACAACAAATTTCGAAGGCAGGCAATGGCTCAGCGGTTAAAGCTGTAGTAATTGTACATGGGCCTATGCTCGTTAAATAAATAAATAATCAAAATTCATTTGGTTGATACCGATAGCTTTACGACTACCGTTACTATTACTGAATCACTAATTAAATACATACATATATTGTTTCCAATAAGGTTGGTTGATCAGCTGTTACTGGTACTGTTAACGCATCACTAATTTAAGCTTTATGCCGAGCTCCTCTCCCAATTCGAGGTGTGCCCCTTAACTTTTGTTTTTCCTAACAATTAGGTGGACCTACAGTTTTATGCCGGCTCTGAACGGCGAATGCATTTTTTGTGAGAAGCTTTTGAAGAAATACACTCGGAGAATATGCCGCGCACTGCCGAGAGGTGATCGCTATTTCTAAAAACCCAATAATTGCGCTTTAATCAATTAGAAATTTTTTTTTGGTATTTGTCCGGACTGGGGTTTGATCCCGAGACGAGCATTCTACCCACTGTACCACAGCGGCCACTTGGTGTTATACAAAATGTGCATTAATTAAAATAAAATAAAATTAGTACATTTTAATGAAAAATTAAGCTGAGGAATCTACTTTCTGATACCAATGTTGGAGATATTATGCGAATAGCTGTAGCAAAGAAAATATCTCCTAATAAAGAGGAGCTAAAGAAAGAAAGGTAACGAAAATGACATTTTTAATGTTTATTTCCTGTCATGTTATTTCATTATTCTTTGAATTTCGTTAATATACATATAAAATGTATCTATTAAAATCAGTTCATTCCAGATATGAATTAACAAAATATTTTTATTTTCAAATAAAAAATGTTTAAATTATATTAACAATATTTTATTGATTTTGTCACACTGTGCTCATTCTTATATCCATGACACAAATATGTACTACTACGCACGTACGTATTCGGGGGTTTTCTGGGGGTTCCATCCCCCTCAGAAATTTAGGGGTTTCCACATTAATTTTTAATACTACTGAAAATTTAATGTGGTGCTTTATTATGCCCCGATTTCTGTACCTTTTTTACGAAGAAGTTTTTTCCATAACTTTGTTTCATTTTTAATTTTATAAGGAATTTTTCCTTGTATATTTACAAATGTAAATTTTTCTTCGATATTTAAATTTTCAACTGTGATTTTGGGTACATATTTACTTATATTCAGCCATCGTTCAAACATTTACATATGTATGCATTCAAATATGGGCGATTGCATGATTCCTAAAAATTTACATAACTGTTTTTTTATTCACAGGGACGATATGTATAAATATGGTGAACATAAATATTCGAAAAAAATCAAAGCCCCCCTGAAATATTTTTTTGGTGGCTTTATTTGGTTTTTGAAAGTTTGACTATAAAAATTTTTTTTGGGAGTCAAGCAAACATATAATCTTTAAATACCCACCTGTGGGATTCCATTGCAAGGGAAAACTACAACATATCGACGGCTGAGAATAAGATCGCCCTATTTCAAAAATTGTTTCAAAAATGCCCTATTCCAAAAATTGTTTGAATAACGTCCTATTTCAGATTTTGCTTCAAAAAATTTCATATATATTTCTGTGAAATAGGGCGCATTTGAATAATTGCCTGAAATAGGACGTTATTGAAACAAATTCTGAAATAGGGCGTTTTTGAAGCCAAATCTGAAATAGGGCGTTATTCAAGCAATTTTTGGAATAGGGCATTTTTGAAAAAATTTTTGAAATAGGGCGATCTTATTCTCAGCCGTCGATATATTCGTTTGAATAATGAAAAAACATATAATATATTGCTCCTCTATACATGTTGTTTCATTATTCACGCGACGATATATGGAGAAATATCTAGCTAAGATATTCACGTATACAGTATATTGACCAATATTTGAGGATGGTAAATATTTTAATCGATTTTAATATCTTAAATGATTTCTCTTAAATTCTACAACTCCCTTTAGCATGCCGGTAAGTATATTTTCGTTTTCTCAATTTCTTTTTCCACTTATTGGATAGATAAATTTATGAAGTTATCTGCAATTTAATCTTTCGCTCGCATATTGTCTTTTAGTTATGGTTTCATTTTTTGTTCAAATCGAAATAAAAAGTTAGAAAAATTAACAATAGCTACCTCCAATATTACCCAGTAGAATACATATACATATGTATGTACATATTTATGTACGCTGTGAATAACTCAGCTAGACATTTCTCCATACATGTATTTAAGTATGTAGTCCTTCCTTGTTATTAAATTCCACAGGCGGGTATCTAATATCTCCTTATTCCTGAACTTGAGTGTCCTAAATTCCGCTCTAAAAAAATAAAAAATATTTTTTAAACTTCAAAAGAAATAGCCAATGGCGTGCAGGCTGAGATACAAAAGGAATGCCCATTTTTTTTAGAAATAATACTCCATTTTCTATGGTATTCCCCAAAAATCTCCCCTATCATACGAAATATCTGGATTTTCGTTTTCTAAAAAATAAATTCATTTATGTAACTAATGCAACATTTGTAATATGTATATAAATACATAGTAAACAAATAAAATCACAATAAACAAAATTCAATGACAAAATGCAAGGATGCATCGTAACGTTAATATTA
Source organism: Urophora cardui (assembly GCA_960531455.1). NCBI lineage: Eukaryota > Metazoa > Arthropoda > Insecta > Diptera > Tephritidae > Urophora > Urophora cardui. The sequence goes on from OY482673.1 coordinate 15,164,362, forward strand.
TCGTTTACCGAAAAAAAGCAATCGTTTCCGTTGAAACTATTCAGCTTTTTACCGTTTTCACAATTATCAAAATAATTTATAGCCGCAAAATAACGATAATGAAATTATCGAAATAATACCATTTCGTTGATTAGCGAAAAGAAATTATCAAAATGATTTCATTTCGTTGATTAGCGTTATCATAACCAAATTTATAACGTTGAAATGCTTAGTACGCTCGTAATGCCGTCGCGAACAATCGGCCGAGTACTCGCATACATTTGTACATACATATATGCATATGCACACGAACTGCTACGATTTGAGTGACAGCTGTGTATGTATGCGCCTCGTCCAGGCAATCTTTGTTGATTTACTTCGTTCCAACGTTACCGGTTGCATTTTGATAATTTAGTTTTGTGAATTATCGAAACGAAATGGTTTTGATAATTTAGCGTTGCGAATTAACGAAACAAAACCATTTTGATAATTTAGCATTGTGAATTAACAAAACGAAATAGAATCCGTTCGTTCGTTAAGCATCTCTGACAAAATGTATCTACAATATTTTTCATATATTTTTCTTCAGGAAGAAAATTTTACCCACCGTAAGTTTCTCCAACTAATTTGTGAAATATTGATTTTATGTCGTACTATCAAGGCCCGGTTATACTTGCATAGCATAGCAAAGCAGGGCAGGGCATAACATATAGCCATAGAGCTGCTTATACTTCGCATAGCCGTGCAACTATGGTTCAATAATAAAGATTTTCGCATCCCGACATTCGTACATACATATGTACATACACACTCCATGTAAATTGTGTGTGTATTCTGTAGAGCTTCTGCCAAAATCATAGTTCGCCTTTGTAGAAATCAGGGACCCAACCAGTTATGACTTTTATGATAAAAGTTACGATCAAAAAGTTATTTTTTGACTTTAATTTTTTTCGGCAGACTATAACTGTTAAAAGTTGACTTTTATTTTTTCAGTCAAATAATAACAGTTAAAATGTGACTTTTATTTTTTCCGGCAAAAATAAAAGGCAATTTGAAATTACAAAGAGACCGTTAGCCCAACTAGGGTAAATTTGGTATCAGTGGACTCGTCGTAAGTCCTAGATTCCAACGACATATAATACATGTATATACATACAATTATATACATATGTTATGACCAAAGATATAATTTATGTTATTGTATGATGAAAATATCAAGCACTTCTTAGAAAAAAAACTGCAAAAAATCAAAATGATTTCCTAGAAACCTAAAAGTTACACTTTGTTAGGCTAGAATTATTTGGTCTATAAGACTGTATACTCAGAAGTTTTCTAGAAAATAAAAAAAATTATACAATTATATACATATGACTAGGGAAGCTAAAAATATGCCCGAAAAATAACTGAAATATGCTCGTAAATTGGCATAAGTTTGTCATAAGCACCATTATTAAAATAAGAAAAGTTAACCTGTATAAATTAGCCTTGCGTGAAACCCTTCGCACACTCACATATTCGTGTGGCCAAATGTCAAATCGCATAGCACATAACACAGAAATCAAATTTCGTATGTGACAGTTCTTGTGCGCTGCTCTGCTATGCAAATATAACCAGACCTTCAATCATAAATACGACATTTGCTATAAATTTGGCAAGTTTATACAATAACATATTTTTTTTTTTATTCCGAAGTTCAAACATCACTACAGGTTTGAAAGCAAAATTAATTTAAATTGTTATATACACGCTTTAACCAATTTCAAACAAATATCCACACGAAAAAATCTATCCCTAAATGTTTCCGAAAATCCCTTAAAATGGGTGGAGTCTCCATATATGGCAACCTAGAGTAAAGCTCTGCCATGCTCTCTTATTTACAAACACATATGCAAAAGACACATATAAGTACACGACAGTTTCTTACCCCTCGGTTCAAATTTTGTTCCCCTAACCTCTATAACTTGGCTTGGCCCCTCTGCTATTGAATTAAAAAAACTGATTCAATTCATCCCATTCACATTCACATTCCCTACTGAATGGTTTCCTCGCATTCAAAATCACACTCATTGAATTTTTTATTGGAAATTTACAATCTTTTTGAAAACCGATTTCAATATTTAGAATCAGACACTCACTTTTTTGAAAAGAATTATGAATGAATGAAATCGACATTGATTCAATCAGTTTACAGCTCTGGTACATACATATATATTGCCTAAGCTGGTGTCATATTGTAATGCATTGCCAAGTTTAGTCAGCCTCATGCCTACACGTTGCATGGACAGCAGTTTTGTGAAATTAATTTAATTAAAATGAATTTTACGTAGGTGAAAGTTTGCTGATATGCCAGTTTATGATACACGATAGTACCTAATTATTATCAAGATTTATTGATTGATGACTTAAGATGACTTGTACCTAAACAACTATAGCCTACTTTCTTATACCTATCATTAATTCAATAAATAAGAGCCTAAACAATACTGTTAAGGTTGGTTGTCATCATAAAAACAAGTAAAATATTTCCTTAGAAAAGAAAGTAGAAAAGGAAACCAAACAAAAACAATAAAAACATTTCAAAGAAAGAAATATGCAAAAGCAATAACAGTTACTTCTCATTTGCAACTTGCAAATACATATATACATCCATGCATAAATATGTGCATACATATGTACGTAAATAAATAGAGCAAATACGAATGTATGTATATAATCTGGTGGCAAGTCATTTCATTCATAAAATAGCTGTGGCATAGTCAAAGTATATACATACATACAAATGTTCATACAGGTTGGATTTGGATTTACTAAATGTACATATGGAGCAATAACAAATATATATGTATGGCTGTGTGTGTGTATATGTATGTATGTATGTAAGCATTTGCAAGTGGCATGAGCAAATAGTAAAAAAAAGCGGAAAAGTCATTTTCAAAACAAAAAAAAAGTTGCCACCAACAAGATGCAACAACTATTTTTGCAGAATATACATATGTATATATATATGTATATGTGTATTTTTCTTCAAAACTACGCAATACCCTGCAAAAATTCCGAGTACTCCAGTCGCTAATCCATAGAGTGCTCGCTATGGACCAACCGATTACTCCATAACTTGCCACATTTCATACAAAAAATATGGTCCATTTAACATTGCATGGCATAGCAATGGAGTATATACTCCAGCCCCGCATAACAAACAAATTAATCCATGGAGTAGCTACATTGGATTAATTGATGGAGTACCTAACAGTTAGCCGAACATAACAACAAAAACAAATGTTTATCGCGACGACGACGAATGACGTGTATACATACAAACATATGTATGTATGTAGTTATATATGTATACACATATCGTCGTCGTCGCCATAAAAATTTGGTTTTTGTTATGTTCGGCTAACTACGAACCGATGCAGATACACGAATCGGTCGTTTGGGCTATGTTAGTGGTCACTTTGAAAGTACTCCAACCTACCACAAATGGAGCATATCGTCGTTTAAAGTGCATTTTTGCGTAACAGGTATTTTCATTTTCGAGTAAGGGACATTTTTGCCAAAAATGAGATTTTCCAACCCTGAGTTCCTGACGCTCAGCTCTATCGATCCATACCAAAACTTTGCAATTCTAACAACAAAAACGCATAATAACAGTAAATTGCATAATCGCTTATGAAGGGTATTGTTAAAATTTGGCAGCATTACCGCGTATGATTTCAGTTCATTCATACAAGCGAAGTTATATGTTATTAGATAAATAAATTAAATGGCGAATTTATATGAAAGGGAGCAAAAGTTAACTTATTTCAACAAATAATGTCAGGTAAATATCAAGCAGGTATTATTTTAAACAAATTAAATGAAGTTGCTAATATGTAGGCTCTGATACTACGTTTTTTTGCTACAATCCTTACAATTTTCCCAACCAAATTATGACTAAAGATATCAAAAATTAAAAAACAAAACAAGAAAGGAAGCCTCAGTTCGAGTGGAGCCAAATATTATAAGCTTTCATAGTTTTTTCACGTTTGCTGGAAACACGGTGCAATTTATATAAAGCCCGTGCCGCATAAAGTGGGCGCAGCCACGCCCATTTTCAAAATTCGTATCAATAATCCGACTAAACGTATAAATATTCTTGTTAGTATAAAATTTCATCCCTTTATGACTTTTAGTTACAGAGATGTCACGTTACAAATTTCTGAAGGGCGTGGTTATAAATTGATTTCGCTAAAATTTTGCACATATACTACCGCAAGTGGTAGAAATAAGTCCACCAATTTTCGTCATATTATCTCAATTATTTGTCGAGTTATGGGCTCATATTATCTCAATTATTTGTCGAGTTATGGGCTCCGAAATCTCGTAGAGTCCTTTGTCTAATAAGAGGCGGTGCCACGCCCATTTTCCAAAATATTTCTGGGCGTGGTCATAGTCCGATTTCGCCCATTTTCAACCGTCCCAGTCTAGATAGGAACCTGTATACGAAATTTCATAAAAATATTTAAATCTGTGTACTATTACAGCTGTGTATAAAAATTAATATATTACATTGCGATAAAACATGTTTTGTAGGCCACGATTCTTATGCGAAAATTTATAAGACATTTAAGTCAGGTTATAAACCAGATAGACACGGATATTCCTAATTCAATCTACAAAGGTCACCTCAAAATTACAAAACGTAAATATCAACATTCACAAGAACTTAAAAGAGTGATGCCGTCCGATTGTCATAGCTTTTATGACAATTTACCACATTTACCTTAAGAGTTCTCCACCTATGTGTAAACAAAATTACGTTTTCTTAATTAAAAATATGAATTTTAGTTTAAAATGTAATATATGTACAAGTTTTGTTACTTTTTTTCTTTATAAAATACTGAAATAAGAATTATATTGAACATTTTGCCATTTCATAACCGATTGTGCGTGATTTTTGTGCCAAATAAAAATTGCACAACCGCCCATGAAAAAAAAGAGTCCTAATAATTCAATTTGTATCTTTTTTTACACTAAGTTGATGTTATGGCTAATAAACTGATCTACGTAACTATTTAAATTTAAGTTTGTACGCAGAAATAAGTAACGGTTTTTAAATGAAATAGTTTTTTTGCTCTCCTGTAAAGTTCAACCAATGTCCGCTACGCGAAAATGAAAATACCTGCTACGCAAAAATGCACTTTAAACGACGATATAATCCAATGATTTTTGCAGGGTAACGACAGAAAAAGTAGATAACAAAAACAATGAAATGAAATAAATCCAAGCTTTAACGCACGCGTGGGCGTTGGGGTGAATTAAAAGCAATAAAGCAAAGAAAAAGCAAAAGCAAAACACACGAGTAAAAAGACAAAATATACAGGTCTAGTCTTTGTTTGCAAAATAAAGAGCTCCAGCAATAACAAAGAGAAGAAATATAAAAAAATATGACACATATGAACATATCGCACCCTAAAATATAAAGTGACACAACTCAAAATTCACACATTTTCAGGAGAACCAAAAAACTGTTTCTTATAGGCAATGATATGGGACAAAGCCACGTATAATAGTTATTTTTCGGTCAGAAAAGACCCCGATTGAAAAGTTTTTTTGGTAGTCGATAGAGGTATCTTCTGTGTACCGGTTTATGATAAAAACCGATTTCCAAAAATTTTGAGTCGTGTCACTTTATGATTTAGGGTGCGATATGTAGTTATTTGAATTTTGTAATACGTGCTGCGGGGCAACAAAAAATCTTTTTAAGAATTTTATTTTAAATTGTAGTCGAACTTTAGACAACCAGCTGTGAGTTTTCATAAAAAAACTAAAGCAGCAATATTTTACAATCGCACCAACATACTAGGTAGCAAAGACAGAGTGTCATTAAGCTACTGTTGTTGGTATGTGGATTGTAATAAAAGGAAAATTGAGAATTGAGTGAAACAAAGCTGACGGCGGTGGTAGCTCAATGGGATTGTCACTGGATTACCAATCGAAAAGACTTAAGTTCGATTCTTGGTTGAGGCCGCCTGAAGAAGTCTGATGAGGGGATGTGGTGGTGTCCGAAATGGATCCATAACTTCTACCAAAAAAAAAAAAAAATTTTCAATTTTCCTTAATTAAAAACTGGCCACTCTGAAAAAAAACGTTGTAAATACAAAGACTTTTGCAGTTAAATGAGCAACTTTCCGCAGTTGAAATGTGCCCAACAACGCTCCGTTGTTGTTTCAAATATGCGAGCGTTTTTGATTCAAATACTTTTCGTATTTAAGTTAACAGCGGAAACTGTTGAATGAAATACTTTTACATTTAAGTTAACAGTTTTTGCTTTTGAATTAACAGCAAAAAATTTTAGTCCAAAAGCGAGCACTGTTGATTCAAATACTTTTCGTATTTAAGCTAACAACTTTTGCTTTTGAATTAACCGCAAAAGTTTTTGGTCGGAAAACGGGCACCATTGAAGCAAATACTTACGCATTTAAGTTAACCTCAAGAAAATTGTAAAAATAATATTTTTTTTAATATAATAGATATTATTTTATTTTATTTTTTTATACATATAATATATGTATGTATGTTTACTTATCGAGCCCTAACCGCCATAAAGTGTATCCAACAAAATTATCGATTTTAGCGTTTTTAATCATTCCCACAATTTCATAGACTTAGGGCCGGTTTCACCACCTCCGGTTAAGCACTTAACCAGAGATTTTTGCCCGGTGAACCAATTTATTTGACAACAGATTAATTAACCGCAGATTGTGACACCGGCCATAAATAAATTTCAAGGCTGATTACCAACTGTATGAAAAGAAAATAAAAAAAACCTCCTGTAAAATTTAATTTTTGTTGGATACACTTTTTAGCGGTTAGGGCTCGATATGTAGTAATATTAATACTAAGGCCCGCCGTCACCAAACGAACTTTAGTCATTAATCCATTCACCATTTCCAAACGCATCAGTACATCTGCAGACAACTCTCACGACATCAAAAAAAGCTGAGTTTATGAATAGATATTAGTTTTTGTTTAATTAATTTTTTTTTTATTTATGTATGTATGTATATTACTTTTCTTATTTTATTTTAAAATTGAAACAAATTGAACGAATTTGAAAAATTTTGTTTATTTTTTTATTTTTTCTTTCAAATCCTTCTTTCTTTTTATTTAAAAAATGTTTAACAGCAAGCAAGTTTTTGAATCAACAACGCACGTCTTTGAATTAACTACGGAAATTTGTTGGATCAAAAACTTTGCCGTTAAAACAAATACTTTTGCTGTTGAATTAAATACGGAGATTCAACAGCGGAAAGTTGTTGATTTAACTACGGGTATTTTTTTCAGAGCAATAGCTCATATAAAAAATTCACATAAAATATTTTACTTATTTTTATACTCAGCTGTACTAGTACACAGAGTATTATAGTTTTGATTTCATAACGGTGGATTGTAACAGAATGAAATAATCGAAATAGATATAGACTTATATATATCAAAATGATCAGGGTGAAAAGAGAAATCGATTGAGCCATGTCCGTCCGTCCGTCCGTCCGTCCGTCCGTCCGTACGCACGATAACTCGCGCAAAAATTGAGATATTTTGATGAAATTTGGAATGCAAGTTGGTATCGAGACTGGGACGGTTGGTATTGAAAATGGGCGAAATCGGACCATGACCACGCCCACTTTTCCTATATAGAAAAAATTGGAAATTTGGTATCTCAGTCACTAATAGAGCTGGAGCGATGAAATTTTACCCACGTGTTGAGCTCAGGCCCCTATGAAGAAATCTGATGAAATTTTGGAAAATGGGCGGTGCCACGCCCACTTATTAAGGGGCAAACATTAAAAGTTTTACGAGTCATAACTCAGAAACCATTGAAGATATATCGATGAAATTTGGTACGCGTGATATACTTACTTAGGCAAATGTTTGGACTAAAAATTGCCAAAATCGGTTGACGACCACGCCCACTTTTATATATGGGTATAATAAAGTGGCCCAATAAAAACATTTTAAGCTATATCTCTGTCAAATATAGAGATATATCATTGAAATTTTATGGCAGGAGTCCAACTGCGGACATAAAACTAAAAACACAAAAATTTTGTAAAATGGGCGTGGCACCGCCTCTTTTTAGAAGCAGGAATATACGAGATTTCTGAGCCCATAACTCGACAAATAATTAATATATATAATGACGAAACTTGGTGTATACACTTTCGTAACGTCTGGTAATACATACTCAAAATTTTAGAGAAATCGGTTGACGACCACGCCCTCTTTTATATATGGAAACTATAAAGGGGCCTAATAAAAACATTTTAAGCGATATCTTTGTCAAATATAAAGATAATTCATTGAAATTTTGTGGCATGAGTTCCACAATAGACCGGAAACAAGAAATATAAAAATTTTGGAAAATGGGCGTGGCACCGCCTCTTTTTAGACAAAGGGATATACGACATTTCTTAGCCTATAACTCGACAAATAATTGAGATATTGTGACGAAACTTGGTTTATACACTTTTATAACTTGTGTTAATAGACACGCAAAAATTTATTGAAATCGGTTATGACCACGCCTACTTTTTAACAAAGATATTTCTGGAACACCCTTTAGGAATTTGTAACGTGACATCTTTGTAACTAGATGTCATAAAGGAATGAAATTTTGCACAAATAATATTCATATGCTTAGTTGGATGACTGATTTTGAAAATGGGCGTGGCTACGCCCACTATATGCAGCACTCGCTTTATATAAAGTGCACCGTGTTTCCATCAAACGCAAACAAACAATGAAAGCATGCAGCTGAGTATCTAATGTTCGATTCCACTCGAACTTAGGCTTCCTTACTTGTTTTTTTTTGCACTCGAATGTGAAAGTTCTCCAACAGCGTTGGTAATCCGTTAGTTAATGTTGCTATCTGCGAGGGTAAAATTTCAGTCGACGTGTTGTGGTAATCCGGCTTATCGCTGCCGTCTTATATAGAAATGGGTATAGAAATAACAAAAGTAATAAAATTTTCTAAATTTCTCTCTGTTTCGACAAAACCGGCAAAATGGAGCAAATTAAAGTAAACGCAAGTGAAAAGGCAAAGAAAAAGACAACAGCTGAGCAATGCTGCGGCAAAGTAACAAAAGCAAGTGTTTTCAGTTCCAGCAAACACAAAAAAAAAAAAAATGAAAACAAAACACAAACAAACACAATTACTTTAATTTTTGCGTCTGCGCAGTTTTTACATTGCGAAAAATCTAAGTTTCACAGTTTTGATAAGAGTACACAATTTGGTTTGTGGAAGGTATGTTTAGCGCTAAAATGACGTGCTCTTAAAAGTGTTGGCTACTGATTGTTAGTAAAAGCAAATTGCGGCAGGTCAGTGCTTTGGTTAAACAATGCGTGTGCTATTACATTTGGCACGCGATGGCACGAAAAAAGAATTTTCAATTTTATGGTTTAATTTTAAAAGAATGACTTGTCAATGACTTGCAAATGGGCATAAGATCGAAAACTCAATATCGAAAAAAAATTCACATAGTCACTTTTGAAGGTGGACTACTCCAATACATATTCTGTTACGCCTTGATCCATGCACAATTTTCTGATTGCGAACTATTTTCTTTCAGCTGTGAGTTGCCACTTCTACTATACGAGTCTTTCGCATGCTCATTGAATTGTCGGAATTTATTTAGTACTTCTGCTCATTTGCTGGCATTGAAAAAAAGTGACGGGACAGAGGAAAACTCATCCACATTTAAACTAGTTTCGACCTACATACATAATAATATCTATGTATATGTACATATGTATATATCTGACTACTCCAAGCATTACTTTGACTGACATTGAGTTACAATTCTTAAAGTCGAAATCTTATTCCTGCATCTCATCACTCGTTTCGCTATTGCCTTAGGTCAATGTAAGAATTTTCACATTAAACAGCAATTCATTTCACTTTCACTTTTCTTATACAAAATTAACGCATTTCTCTTCATTCTTATCAATTCGAAGCGTTTCCAAGCAATGATACGGGATTATGTTTGTGTGGAACGTGTGTTTGCGTGTGTAGTGTGAGAAAAAGCAGCTGGCAAAAGCATAAAAAGAAAGCGACTACAGCTTGTGATAAAGTGGAAATTGCAAAGGCAAAGACAAAGCCAAAAACCGTGAAGAAAATCAAAAGCAGAATCAAAATGAAAACGAAAAGCGGCGATAACACGACTCCGCCTGCCTGCCTGCCTGCTATCAAACCAATACACTTTCACACTACTTTTACAATTTCCTTTGCTTTTGCATTTGTGTAAATTTTTGGCTTGAAATGTGTGGCAGGCAGTTGGGCTGCGCCTCGCCTCGCCATGTAGTACAAGTACCTACATTCGAAAGTGGCCCAAGGAAATTATTTCAGTTTATTTTGTGACTTGATGCAGTGCGAATGTCAAATACGGACAACGCGGGCAAAACATGTAATTTTCCGTGTGATAACATGACGGCGACGAAAACGCAAACTTGTACGTGATTACATGAAAACAAAAAAATGAAGAACACACGGCGTATGAGTGATCAAAAACGCGCAGAACGTACATTTAATGACAAAAAAAATGAAAGTGAAAGTCATTTAATTTTTATTACTTTAATGCACTTGCCAAAAGGATTAAATAATTGAGGTTGTGTAAACACGAAAAAAAAAACAAAAAAAAAAAAACAACAAAAGTGAGGCAGAGAAAAGTTTTTGCAAAGCACATATGTTCGAGTAGGTATGTACGTGTTTTACTAACAAACAGTAGCGAAAAAGTCTGCCGCAAGGAATAATTAAGTTGAGCGAGTTGAGTTGTTTTGTGTGTGCCAGTAGAGGCAGAAAGCAACAGTTTTTGTGGCAAGAAGGCGTTGATAGTAATTTAAATTGAAAGGAAACAAAGGCAAGTGCAATTAAGTTTAATACGATACAAAGTGGAGGGGAAAGTGAAAAGAGAGGTGGGTGTGAAAGTGAAAAAGGATAGTGACGGAATTTAAATGCATTGTTACTTTCATTATAAATAAAAAAAAAAAAATAAAAAAAAAAAATAAAATAGAATAGAACAAAAAAATAAAATAAAATAAAATAAAATAAAATAAAATAAAATATAATAAAATAAAGTAAAATAAAATAAAATAAAATAAAATAAAATAAAATAAAAATAAAATAAAATAAAGTAAAATAAAATGAAATAAAATAAAATAAAGTAAAATAAAATGAAATAAAATAAAGTAAAATAAAATGAAATAAAATAAAGTAAAATAAAATAAAGTAAAATAAAATAAAATAAAATAAAATAAAATAAAATAAAATAAAATGAAATAAAATAAAATAAAGTAAAGTAAAATGCGATAAAATAAAATAAAAAAAATTGAAATAAATTAAAATAAAGTAAAATAAAATGAAATGAAATAAAATAAAATAAAAAGAAATTAATCATATATAGAAAGAATCATATATAATAATAAAATAAAAAATTAATTTGAAGCATTTTTTAAATACATAAAAGCATACCAAAACTTCAAATACGGAATTAAAATTGACTAATAAAAAGAAATAATAAAGAAATTTAATTTAAAAATTATAGTAAAATACCAAGATATTGTGCATGACAAGAAACTAAGCAAAATTTAATTGAAAATGTGTTTGTCAAAATCCCGAAAAAGTAATAAATGTAGTGCAAGGTTCAATATTATGAAAACTTCTGTGTATACGTAACTAAATTTGCAGATAATTATAGTGCCGCTGAAATGCATGTGCGCATGAAATCAAATCAGTGAGCTTTGAACCTTTGGTTTTATAATATATTTAGGTACTTACATTAAAAAAAAGGTTTTAAAAAATTACAATTTATGATTCGATTTAAAAATATACATACACAAATGAATCAAAGCTTTCTTTAATTGGGGTGTTTATAGAGGAAAGAGTGGCTATTTCTTAAAACTTGAGCTACAATTAATATTTAAACATGATTTGAGTGCTTCCGCACTGGCTTACCAAAAATATACTTATTTGGGTAAGTACTTAGTAGCATTATTTGATTTGTTATACTGACTAATATTCAAATTTATTTTATTTCACCAATGACGTTAATATATAATTTATTTATGTCAGCTGTATTCTCAAAAATTTCTCTTCTTCAAATACATATCATACACACATCTTGTTCTTGTTCTTGTTCTTGTTATTGTTCTTGTTTTTGTTCTTGTTCTTGTTTTTGTTCTTCCTCTTTTAAATTTGCGCCTCTAAGGAAGGCCAAGTCATTATCCATTGGGCAATTCCAATTTCCCATTTTAAACTGATTCTCAGGATACGTATTATTATTATTAATTCTCATTTGGCATAAATTTTTTAAGGAAAAATGGATGTGGTATTTTTGACTATATCTCTGCCAGGAACTGTATATACGTATATAGGCTCTTGGAATTCAAAACTCCAAGATATCTTTATGAGAAGTTGCAACTTGCTAAGTCCAACAGGCACCTTAATCTGATTATCCCTAGGTATTCCAGCTTGTGTTCATCCAGACTTTTTTTCATTAATGCTGTGAGGCTATGGAACTCCATTCCTGAAGCTGTCAAGGCAGGGCTGAACAGGGGAAACTACAAAAAAGTGATACACAGATACTTTACTTGCACATGATGGATGAGATAAAAATTAATTGTCCTCCTTATCTATTGTTTCATCTATCTTTTCTTCCCCTTCCCTTCTCTCCCTTTCATTTCAAATAGATGTAGAAATGTATTTATGTATATGTATGTATAGGTCTACTTAAGTCTAATTATAATTTTTATAAAAACCTTAGATTTAAGATTGTAAAATGTAATAATGTACCAATTGATGTGTTGTAAAAGAGTTCTTCTTAAAACACAACCGATATTTGATTTTAATAAATAATAATAATAATAAAAAAAAAAATAAAAATAAAAAATTAAAATTTTCCAATAAATAAATACTGGCTGCTTCAAAAAAAAAAAACATTTAAAATTCAGCTATTTCGACTATAAATACATATATAATTATTTTTATATGTAGAAAACAACAATCATAACAAGTTTTCGTAAAAATTGTCACACAAAAAAAAAAACAAAAACACAAAAATTCTAAACTGGTTCAACATTTGTTTTGCATATATGTATGTATGAATTTTAAACAACCATTACAGTTAAACCAGCTCATTGCTGACTAAAAGTATAACTATGTTTTATTATAAATTTTATATTTATTTAAATTTAAAATTTGTTTTTAAATTTACTTTAATTTGTAATTAAACTTTGTTCACATTCTACCAGTTATTTTGTGCTCGTGTGTCTATTAAATATAATCAAATTGCCTTTTTTATTACTATTCATTTGCATAAACTAGTATTTGTTGTATTTGTTAGTTATTTTACTCCAATGACCTTATAGTAATTTATTTTTTACGTTTTGTTTTGAAAATTTAAGCTGTTAAATGGGTTAAAGTTCTATCTATTAATATTTTTCTTTGTCTTATTTATTGACAAAATTTTGCTATTAACATGTTAATTTATTCATTACATTTGTGAGAGGGATGTTTGTAATGTGTTGTATTTAATATAAAGTGTCAAACGAGAGGCGAAATGTCGAAGTTTTTTTATAATAATAACAATAGAATATGAGCAGCAAGAATACACTATGATAGCTTTACGCCACTGACAGGGCTTTGGCTGCCAGTGGTCGGCTGCCACACTTGGATAGTAGAAATATATAGATTTAATTCTCCAAAAAATTCCAATAGCGTATATTTTCCGATAACATAATAATTAACAATTAGTAGGAAAAACAAAAAGGAGCACACCTCGAATTGGGAGAGAAGCTCGGCCATAAAACTCGTCAGAGTTATAATAGCGCCATTGTATTTTATTATTATAATATACTGAGTAGTATATTTTATAGAAAAGTGTCACCACTCACCTACAAATGTCAAGTAATATTACTTTGGTTATATATACATTAGGGTGGGGCGATTTTCTAACCTATATCGCGCCATCGAAATTTGGATTACTCTCATTTTTCTGAGTAGAAAACTCTTCCACGACATTTGCCTAAAATTAATTTTGATGTTCCGTAATTTGGTTTTTATGGACCAAGACGAATATTTGAAAATAAAAATTGAGCAAAAATCGACAAAAAAAATATCCAGGCCAATGTGCACATCGAATTGAAGCAGAATTTTATGCTGAATCCAGATATGAAATCCAAATTAAAATCGGATGATCCGTTTTCGAGATATAGCCTGATTTCCGGTTATGGAGGCTGAATGCCCAAAATCGCATATTTTCGCGATTATCTCTTGTTGTGTGCAATATATCTTAATTTTTTTTTGCAAATTTCTTATAGATAAGTCAATACAATATATGAACGGTATTTTAAAATATTAATTTATCTTCCGGTATAGGAAAACTAGAATGCACACTTTTTTCCTTGGTCCAAAATCGCGGTATGGGATCTCCATGTTATAGCCATCCGATACTGATGATTTTCGCCGACAGCGCTCTGTGTCCAATAAATGCTCCAAATCTAAAATTTCAGAATTTTAGCTGCAAAAATTGAAGAGTTATTCCCTAAAACGTAGACTTATGCTTCTGAAATTTGTTTTTTTCTTCCAATAGTACGCTATGGCGTATGAGTAACCTTGAGTTTTTTCTAGAGTTGAGTAAAGTAAAAAACCAAGTCCCAAACAGCATATGTCTACGTTTTAGGGTATAACTCTTCAACTTTTGCAGCTAAAATTCTGAAATTTTGGATTTGGAGCATTTATTGTGCACAGAGCGCTGTCGGCGAAACTCATCGGTATCGGATGACTATAACATAGAGAACCCATATCGCGATTTTGGGCCAAGGAAAAAAGAGTGCATTCTAGTTTTCCTATACCGGAAGATAAATTAATATTTTAATATACCGTTCATATATTGTATTGACTTATCTATAAGAAATTTGCAAAAAAAATTAAGATATATTGTACACAACAAGAGATAATCGCGAAAATATGCGATTTTGGGCATTCAGCCTCCATAACCGGAAATCAGGCTATATCTCGAAAACGGATCATCCGATTTTAATTTGGATTTCATATCTGGATTCAGCACAAAATTTTGCTTCAATTCGATGTGCACATTGGCCTGGATATTTTTTTGTCGATTTTTGCCCAATTTATATTTTCAAAAATTCGTCTTGGTCAATAAAAACCAAATTACGGAACATCAAAATTAATTTTAGACAAATGTCGTGGAGGAGTTTTCTACTCAGAAAAATGAGAGGAATCCGAATTTAGATGGCGCGGTATCGATTAGTTTCCCTCCATACAAATCGCCCCACCCTAATATACATACGTCCTTTTAATCAAGTTCCATTTGGCACTACCCAGCAAGAGACAGAAAAAAGGGACATTATTGTAAAGTTCAACATTTGTTGTTGCTCAACAGTAGATAATAGCTGTAAACGTAAATTTTTCATGAAGTCACAATAATAAACTGTACTGCGCTGCATCCCTTTAGATCCAGTTCTGAGCTAGCTGTCCACTTACTGGTTCTGGACTGTCGTTTATCGGCACTGTCCTTTATGTTAACTGCAGGGTATGTATGTAAATATGCATGTGTGTATGTATATAGTGACAGTTAACTAATTTGGTAGCCGCAAGTAAATTCTGAACAATCACATTAGATTTATTTTTCAAATTTCACATTGATTAAACAAGTTGAAATTAAAACAAACAAAAAACACACTGTTTGTCTTTTTATCAATAATAATAAAGGAATCTATAAATAAAATAATGCAAAATGTTGATATAATATCGCAAAAATTTTAGATCGAATTTTTCATCGAATTCCCATGATTTTGAGTGTGAGTGTAAAGATTAACAGTTTAGCAATTTAAAGCTCTTCCAATAAAATAACTCAATTTATTAATATGTTTTAATGATTTCAGAAGCGCAAATTATCGAAAGGAAATTTCAAATGAGTATAAAATTACGATATGGCAATTCTATAAAAAGTAAACAAATTATACAATAATAAAAGTTGATAAAATATAGAATAATGATAGCCAACTAAGATAGATTTAAGACATAAAGCCTACTAAGTATATAAAAATTTATGAACGTAACAATTCGCGCCCACTTAAATAATAATAAAATTAAGTACCAAATACGCATTTAATTTCATGAGCAAGACACACATACATACTGACATGTGCCGTTTTGGAATGCTTATTACCCTGCAAAAAAATGTGCGATCAATCCCGAAAGAGATTTGTCCTCGATTGATCTCTTTCGAGAACAATCGGTCCACAATTAGTCCCCGATTGTTCCCGTACGGGTATAAATGTAGACTAATTGTAGACCAATATTTCCCGAACGGGTATAAATGTAGACTAATAGTAGACCAATTGTTCCCGAACGGGTATAAATGTAGACTAATAGTAGACCAATTGTTCCCGAACGGGTATAAATGTAGACTAATTGTGGACCAATTGTTCTCTAACGGGTATAAATGTAGACTAATTGTAGACCAATTGTTCTTTAACGGGTATAAATGTAGATTAATCGCTTTCATCCCGAACGAGTATAAATGTAGATTAATCGCTTTCATTCCAAACGGGTACAAATCTAGATTCCTTAAATGTAGAAATTTTACAAAAATATGCAATGTATTTAAAAAAATGTAGAACAACCGGTAAAACGAATTGAACACCCTTTTTTAATAATAATTTTAACAAAATGTTGCCTAAAATATCCTATGAAAAAATCCTTTACATTACGCTCATATAATGCATACTCAAAACTTAAAATTTTTTAAATTTATTGAGATTTTTTTACAAAAGTAAAACATTATTTAAATATGCATGAACATTTACAATTGTTTGAGGAAAAATCTACATTTGTACCCGTTCGTGCTGAAAGCGATCGATCTGCATTTGTACCCGTTGGGGATGAAAGCGATTAATCTACATTCGTACCCGTTCGGGATGAAAGCGACTGATCTACATTTGTACCCGTTCGGTATGAAATCGATTAATCTACATTGGTACCCGTTCGGGTATACGTGTTGAACAATTAGTCTCTTCATAGGACATGCTCGAACAAATGCGATCAATTCACTCCATATAAAGGGATGTAAAATTGTATTAGTCGCATGCTCCCTTGCGATTGATCCCGGACACGTCCCGGATTAATCGCATTTTTTGCAGGGTATATTTACATACATATATATGTATGTAGTACATACAATATAAAAAACATAAAAATATTTTTAGCGCGTCAAATAAAAAATTAAAACAAAAAATGCACAAAACGGAGACAACAAATTTTTAGATCATAAAATAAATGACAATCAAGCAGAACAACGAATAGATACTAGAGCTCCAGATTTTTTTTTAACATTTTCGAGTAGCCCGAACAAATGTTGTTCAAATGCTCGAACAGTCGTTTGTTTGTTTATTACCCGTATGTTTGTACGGGCATTTGGACAATTCGGGCATTTTGAAGTTTGTTTTTTTCTTTTGTTTATTATTTTTTTTCTTCTTCATATGTAGTTGTTTTTATTTTTGTTTTTTCGATACACATTTTTTTTGTTTGTAAGCTCGAATGTTCGTTGCCCGGGTATCTAGAGCTCTAATAAATACTTAAATGTTCCGGTATGTCCATTACACATAAAAAATTATAGGTATGACAAAGAGATTGAATATAATCTTTAATTTTACGATTTAAAAATATAAATCTTCTCTTTTGGGAAAAAAACAATTTATTTGCTTTGCGACAAAATTTGTAGGTACGAATCACACATAGCGGGGAGGTGGCATTATAAGAGCATATATAACAGGTTATTTCTACGTAGGTATGTATGTATGTATATAAAAAAAAGAAATAACAAAAGGCGATACACGCTGGCATGAGATGAACACGAGCCATTAAATATTTATCTATTTTTTGACTAATGTAAAGATTGGTTTTTTTTTGTTTTTTTGTTGAAATTGCCATTTTTAGGCGTTGGCTGTTTAGCTAACAAAAAAAGCAGAAAAAAGAACTGTAGACAAGAAGAGAACAAACACATTTAAAAGAAGTTTACTTGTCTGAGAATGCGTCACACTTTCCTTTACTAAAATTGCGTAACATCTCGTGATTGATGATTATGTAGAGTCTACATTGTAGGCTAACAACAAACCGCAAAAGCATTTCTGAATTAATGAGCGAATAAATTAAAAAAAAAAAAAATTCGTTAGAGAGTGAGAGTAATTGAGATGTTGTAACTTGTAGGCGCATGTGTGTTAGTTGATTTCAATAAAAAGGTACCAATAAAATTAATGACTTTCGGATTGTAAAAAATTGTGTTATCAATTTGAGAAGTATAAAAAAAAAAAGATAAATGATTTAAAGTAAATGTTGTTTTTAATGCCATTTTATATTTGCAAAATTTCATCTGGGTGATTTTTAAATAAATGAAAAAAGGGGCTAAAATAAATATCGTATAGATATATGTTGTTAGAAAATATATATGTAGTAAAATTGCAAGAAGTTGTTTGGACCGCTTTTTTAGAAATCGCAAAAAAATTGTACTTAAAGGTCGCTAGTGCGTCAATATATTCCAGAAAGTTATTCGCCATAAAATTTCACTAGAGCTCTTCTCAGACAGCATCCTTGTACAAAGAACTTAAACACACACTAGTTAATTAAAAAAACTCATCGCTCGCTGTCTCTGTTTTTTGTATCTTTCGTTTTGTTATAATTCTTCTTTGTTCGGTAAGCGATTATTTAATAGAAAGCTGATAATGATCATTAGCGGCGAGCAGGGCGACTATAAACATTAAATTGTTCAAACTCGCTTACTGTTTCGATTTAATTTATTTACATCAATTTGAACAAATTAAACTCGTTCTTTTTCGAATCGTCACTCAATAAACATTGGGTAAATACGAAAGACTGCTGATTTACATTCAAAAAAAATCTTTTATATACATACCATTAACTTTTTTTGGTTTTTGGGTTTTTTTTTTTAAATTATAGAGCAACAAAAACTGGTTGGCTTCAAGTCTGAAAAACAAAACCAACAAAGAGTTCACATGTAGAAAGAAATTATCGCAAATTGGAAGAAACAATTACATAATCAAGCGGGACAGTGCAAAAATTCAGCAGAATTGCTAAATTAATAACAATATAAATTCAATATTTTTTTTTTTTTTTTTTTGTAATAAATGAACCTTTCTCGCCGTCTAATTAATTTACGTAATTTCATTGTTATTTTGCCTGCTTTGTTCTATCTTTTTGGCAAAAGTAATCGAAAATGCGAAAGTGATGAAATTGGTTTTAATCTCATTGCTGCTCCTATTATATTACCAAGCAATCTCACACCTTAACTTAGCTTCATAATTATATAAAGTAGACATCTATTTGCACATGTGAGATAGGATGACATGATTTGCATGATTTCTTTTTCGAAAACATTTCTGGAAAAAAAAAATTATTTTTTTTGACGCCGCTAGATGTCGCTAAAATTCATTTTTTCATATCTTCGGTATTTATGGTCCGATCCCTAAGATTAATACACCAATCTCTTTGGCTTGAGAGCAGGACTTTTCACTTTATAATTGTATTAACCCTATGTGCGCTATTGGGGTCACTTCCACCCAGTACCTAGTTTATACCACCTTAATGAACCTTTTTTTGCCGGCATGTTAAACGTCGTCAAAAAAAATTAATATTTTGTAAAAGAAGTATTTCGATCGCTTCAATAGAACTGGAAATAAAACAACTAGCATACATACATACATTTAAATTTATTTATGGCTTCGTAGTAACTCATAGCTTCCTGGCTGGAGCATCATCCTCTACACAATTATGCACGTGCGCTTATTTTTATGAATATCATTATGAGCAACAGGAAATCCATTTATGTACATGTGTTCGTTAAAGTACGGACAAAGAGCGTATGTTGTACTACAATATACGTTCTTTGGTACGGAATTGGAGAAAATTTTCTAACGAACGGTATTGTTTTGAAATCGAAGATAGGGGAGACATCTATTGACAAAAATTTGAAACCATTTCACTTATTCACAATAGAAAAAATTGGCATAATCAGTAAAGATCAGTTTAATGAGTAGCTGGAATACTCTCCAAAGGTCTCTTAAAGTCTCTAACATTTTGTATGGAAACTGTCAGCCAAGAGAGCAGAATCGAGTATAAGCGAGCAGAGAAATTCCCAATAAAACACTCCTATTTGATATATTTTTGATATATGACGGAAGCGCAGATAGTTTGCATTTGTTATGACTGAGTCAGAGATCAGCTTTTTGTTATGTTGTTTTGTATTAGAAAATTTAAATAAAAATTTATGTATAATTCAGCAGACATGCTACGAGTATTTACTAAGAAATAGACACAAACATATTCATATTGTCGGTTAAACCTCATAATCGCCTATGTGAAACTTTCATAACCGCCTAACGGACACTTGTGATTTGAATTCTTGACGTCCGACTTAAAGTCTTCAGCGCTCAAAAGGACATTAGCGGGAAATATAGAGTTTACCCGACCAAAGTTTTGGTATGCATCGATAGAGCTGTGCGTCAAGAATTCAGCGTTTGAAAATCTGATTATTTTCACAAATGTCGGTTAGGCGGCTATGATATTTAAACGATGATATGTTTGTATTAATGTGCTTAACTCGTCAGAGCTGCGCGTTGTCAATCCGCGAACGACATTTGATTGACTTTAGAATTTTTTTTGTTTTTTTTTAGCATTTTTTAAACGCTTTAATGAGCATCATAATCTACTTATCTACATCGCAGTCAATTAATGGCGATTAAGCCGATGGCTTGATTCGCAACAGCAGATACTGTGAGTGGATAATAGAAACGGGAAAAAACTTTGGTAAGCCGTCTTAGTAAACTGGGAAGAACCCAGACCAAATATGTGACCAACAGGTTTAGTTTTTTTTTTTAAATATTACTTATGTATCTACTTATCTACTTATTAATTTCTTTGATATTTTCAAACGGCGCAGAATATCGAAAAAGAAAACTTGTTTTGGATTTTGTTTTTAGAATTGCCAAAGATATGTTCGTTAAACATACATACATACATATGAATGTATCAACTATTATGTTTAAGAGTTCATTGACCTCCTCCAATTATGCTTGCTTAAGAGTATACATATGTATACATACATACATACCTACACACTAAGATGGAGTGAAACATTTTTTTTGGAAATTCAATTTGTTCCAAAGCCAGAACAGCACCTTTCTAGCCCAGTAATATGCCTGTAAAATTTTATTGACCTACTCGCATGTTTATAGGTGCCCCCAGCCCCGCAAAGTTGAAAGCAATAAGCACGATCTGGTACAAATATGAAATTTTGAAAATTATAAAATCAAAAAACGAAGTATGAGGATTGATAAAGATGGCTAAGCTGAGTATTACAGTGAAATTTTTTTTTGGAAACAACAACAACAAAAGTTATTAAAGGTCAAAGATTATGTTATGCATTTTTTAAATTGCAATTACTTAAAAAATACTGAACCGATTTCAAATATATTTATACCATTCGATAGTTATTTTGATTCCCTTTAATTTGGTATATTGGCGTAGTAACAGGGTGGGGGGGGGGGGGGTTGGGGACAAGATTCGTTTTGTATAAAATTGATCTGACCATAAATATATTCGCATAAAATTATTAGCATACATTTCTTTTTTAAGGAAAAATCAATGAGAATGGTAATTTTTCGAAATTGGTAATTAGAAATTTAGCGCTTTTTCGCGAAGTATTATTTATAATTGTGGCCTTTGCTGAGCCGTAGGCAAGTGCAAGAACCGCAGGAATTTTACCACAATTTACATTCTTTGTACTCATATTCGCTCTTTTGTGGTAAAATTCCTACGGTTCTTGCACTTTCCTACGGCTCAACAAACGCATCAATTATTATACGGTATTGCTGTTTTTAACATGCTAATAACAGAAAAGTACCGCCAAAAATGTCAATAAAAAATTGGATAACAAATTCAACTGGTGAAGATAGGCTGAACGGACTTGCCCTAATGAGTATTAACAGAAATATCGATATCACAAATTCGCACAAAAACATAGGAAAATTAATCTACGATTTCAATAAATTGAATTATATTAATTAATAGAATTTAATGTAATTATCAGAGATGTAGAATAATTATTGGGTAAGAATTTCTGAAACGGGCCACCCAAAACATAAAATATTTCCGTTTTGGTCGGCAGTGGCGTTTTTGGAAAGCTCTTTGCGACACCAATAAACACCTGATTTCGTTTTTGGCAACAAAATTTTTTTTATATAAGCAATTAACTTTTTTTTTACGATCTCCCAACCGATTTTGAAAATTAAACCATCTTTTTCTTTGTTTTTAAAAGCTTTTTATTAACATATGTATATTTAAAAATTTTTTTTAAGTTAAATTCTTATGAAATTTCTTGCAAGATGGTCGCAAAAGTTGTGTTCTCGATCTCCTTTCCATAAAAAAAAAATTAGCCGCATGTGCAAAATTTTACCCCTATAATATACAGAAGTAAAAAGAAAATGGATCGCAATAGGGAAAAAATTTGTATTTTTTATATGAAACTGAAATATGAAAATCTGTTCATTTAAACGCTTATAACTTTTGAACCGTGGTACGGAATCGCACGACATTAAGTACGCTTATTTACTATAATACCGTGAAGCCGTAAGACTTAATATAGCCATCATCGGAAAAGTGGGAGTGATACCTCCCATACTAACTAATGCTTTCAATTCATGTAATTCTTTCAATATTTTTCGTACAACAGTAGGCGAGGGCATAGATCACAGGACATAGTTTCCTGAAGGGGAAAAAGGGCCGAAACGTGGAAAATAGTTATAATGGTTGCACTATGGAGAAATACTTTATATTTAATTTTTTTTGTGCACTTAAGCAAACTAGATTTCGTGCAATTGAATATAAAGTAGCCCGTTGTTTTATGTTATAAAATAAGGTTCGTATACATACATATGTACATATATAGCAAGGATAGGCATTTTTGCACTACCGCTCAAAGCGGATTACCATTTAAAAGAGAGTGGTAGTGAAAAATTGATCTGCACTACCAATCAATAATTAATACGAGTGCAAATTTGACTTGCAACAGGCCAATCAATTTATAAAGTGCAATGAAGCTTATGGGATATTGTACACATAGAATTAGACTTAGAAAAGTGAACGGAAACCAACACAGAATGGTAATACGTCCTATATGCATATGTATTTCTTTGCCTTCCTCTTCTTTAAAAAAAATTTACTGAAACTTTAACATCCATTGACATATACAGGACATATTAACATGCCGTTAGTATAAACTACAATGGGAATAAATATGCAATTTATAACAGTATCTGAACTTGAGATTTTACTTAATGTCTGTCATAATGGAATATTAGAAAACTAAATTATATAAGAAAACTAGAGGTTACCCGCGGGTTTCACACCACGTGCTTTTAAAAATATCAGCATATTGAGTTAGTCCAAAAAAGTTACATAGAAAAATATCATTCTTGACGTCAAATATAGTTTTCTTATTTTTTTTTTTGTCCGTTGAGTACGTAATTATCTCATATGCCCAACACCAATTTTCAGTACCCTACTATAAATATTTCAAGAGATTTTCGCTGTAAAAATTTCAGTATGTATGGGAGGTGCCCATCCCTGCTTTACCAAGACCTAGCGTTTTTACCCGTTTAATACATAGTTATCTCACATGCCCTCACACCAGTTTTCAGTACCCTACTACAAACATTTCCAGAGATATTCGCTGTGAAAATTTCAGTTTGTATGCGAGGTGCCCATCCCTGCTTTACCAAGACCTAGCATTTTTACCCGTTTAATACATATTTATCTCACATGCCCTCACACCAGTTTTCAGTACCCTACTACAAATATTTCCAGAGATATTCGCTGTGAAAGTTTCAGTTTGTATGGGAGGTGCCCATCCCTGCTTTACCAAGACCTAGCGTTTTTACCCGTTTAATACATAGTTATCTCACATGCCCTCACACCAGTTTTCAGAACCCTACTACAAATATTTCCAGAGATATTCGCTGTGAAAGTTTCAGTTTGTATGGGAGGTGCCCATCCCTGCTTTACCAAGACCTAGCGTTTTTACCCGTTTAATACATAGTTATCTCACATGCCATCACACCAATTTTCAGTACCCTACTACAAATATATCCAGAGATATTCGATGTGAAATATTTCAGTTTGTATGGGAGGTGCCCATCCCTGCTTTACCAAGACCTAGTGTTTTTCCCGTTTAATACATAGTTATCTCATATGCCCTCACACCAGTTTTCAGTACCCTACTACAAATATTTCCAGAGATATTCGATGTGAAAATTTCAGTTTATATGGGAGGAGAGTGCCCATCCCTGCTTTACCAAGACTTAAATTGTTTATCCGTTGAGTATATATTTTTGTATTATTCCTTCACAAAAATGTTCATTATTCTAGTACAAATATTTCAAGAGATTTTACGAAAAAAAGGAAAATTTTGTATGGAAGGTGCCCATCCCTGACTTTTAATCAGATTAAAAATATGCCTATAGAAATTACCGGGTGAAAATACTTAGGTGTGCAAAGTTTTGTGAGGATCCGTTCAGCGGTTTTCTCGCCAATTGAGTTTAAACACAATTTCCATTTCACATTTATAATATAAGATTATTATTTATAACCGTAGATTTCCAAAGGAGAATATATGACTTACTTTTGAAGTATAGTTAAGGCTCTTGGCAACTGACAATCTGGCATGTCAAGCAGTGTGTATGTGTAAGTTTTTTTTTTGGGTGTTAGTGCAATCGGCACTCGTCGGGCTACACGTTCTTGTTGTCGGGCTCGCGTTGATGATAATCAAAACTTTTAGATACTTGCGTCAATCACCCGACACTCACACATATACTTACACTGCTTAACATTCCAGATTTTAAGTGGCCAAGGGCCTTAAGAGTTTGATATATGTATAATAAGCGATATTTGTTATATAATATAAATTATTATATTAAATTATAGGTAGTCTGAAAACAATACATTTGTATTATTTGTAAAAAAAATTGTAGTTTTTTGGTAATTTTTATTTTAATTTTGATAAATTTTGTACATTGGCTGTGACCCCCTCCCCCCCAAAAAAAATTCTCTTGCTACGCCACTGCTGGGGGGCAGTTCAAAACGTCATCCTGTCGCCATAAAATTTTGTGGGGTTCATTAATTCGTATAAAGGTAAATTTTCATTGCTGGTGCTTTCAAAAAAAGAGCAAAATCTCCATATGATTTCACTCCACCTTACTACACACATAATAATGACATTGGTAATAAAAAGAAAGAATAATGCGAATTTAACTGTACATTTTGCGTTTTCTTTTTTCTTTTTTGGATAGAATAGCTGTTTTTTCTTCTGCAACCAGATTTTGAAACCGGGATCCATTAAAATGATGTATCTATGTATGTATGTATGAATAATTAAAGTATGTATATACGCCTTGATGGGAGCTATAGAAAAATATACAACACAAGCCGCTAGATGTCGCATTGAACGTCCAAATATGTATGATTCATCATTATTCCCGCACTTTTGGTATGCATTTTCAATGCTAACACCAAATTTTGAGCAAAAAAAAAAAACACTTGAAATAAATTTAACCGTTTTAATTAATAACTAAGGACATTTGGCTAAAGCGCTCTATTGGCAAGTATCGCCTTGAAAATTTATCACAAACCAAAGAGTGAGCAGTTGATATCAGTTTTTTTTTTTTTTGAAGTTGTTACATTTTTTTTGCATTTTAGATGACGACATGCTTAATCATATGAATCTACATATATACATATGTGCGCATGTATATGTGTTAAATTTATAGACCATATATCTAGGTATGTATGTATATTTGTTGATGAGTCTATACCCAGAAATACTCACCAACGACTGCATATATTCGCTTCCCAACAAAAAAAGGGAATAAAACTGAAAATTAATTAATTGGGTTTCCTTAAAGTAGCAAACTAAAAAGGTAATGATCAGAGCTGTAAAAATTTACAAAGATTCTTCTTAGCAATCAATGATTGCAATGTTTTTTATTGTAAAAAATTCAATCAATAATTATTTGCGTTTTATATATTGCAATCAAAATGATTGCAAAAAAAATCTAATCTAATTTTATTTATTTCATGCATTTACTACCAACAATAACAACTTCGATTGCAATTTTTTGATTGTTAACAAATGCAATCAAAACTAATTGTTTGTTTCTATTTGATATCAGCAATAACAGCGATGATTTCAATTTCTTGATTGTAAAAGACTGCAATCAAGAATAATTTTTTGATTTTAAAAATTTGCTTTCAACAATAACAACAATGGTTGCAATTTCTTGATTGTAAAGAACTGCAATCAAGAATAATTTTTTTTTATTTTAAAAATTTACTACCAACAATAGCAAAAACGATTGCAATTTTTTGATTGTAAAAATTAAAATCACGAATAATTTTTTGAGTTTAAAAATTTCCTATCGATAATAACAACAGTGATTGCAATTTTTTAATTGTAGAAAACTGTAAACGAGAATTTTTGTAATTTTAAAATCTGCTATCAACAGTAGCAAAAATGATGTCAACTTTTTGATTGTAAACGAATGCAATCAAGAATAATTTTTGATTTTACAAATTTACTCCCAACAATAGCAAAAATGATTACAATTTTTTGATTGCAAAAATTAAAGTCAAGAATAATTTTTTGAGTTTGAAAATTTGCTATCAATAATAACAACTGTGATTGCAATTTTTTAATTGTAGAATACTGTAATCAAGAATAATTTTTTTGTAATTTGAAAAACTGCTATCAACAATAGCAAAAATGATTGCAATTTTTGGATTGTAAACGAATGCAATCAAGAATAATTTTTGATTTTGAAAATTTACTTTTAAAAATTACAAAACTCAGTGCAATTTTTTGATTGACAAAAATGATTACAATTTTTGGTTTTAAAAGTTTACAATCAGCAATGATTTACACTCCATCGATTGCAATCATATTTTCTTATCGAATACCCAAAGTCGACAGTACTATAATAAAAGATGTCATATATAAATTTTGTTTCCGATTTGTGGCAGTTCAGTAGTGTCGCATATGCTAATCTAATCACTATGATTTACGATTAAAGTTGATTGCAGTAGAATGTGTGTAAATTATTGCAATTGTTATTTTTACAATATCAAGTACTTTTTCTGATTGCAACGCAATTTGATTGCTATTTTTTACAGCTCTGTGAATGATTTAATCTCAAGAAATATGGAAACTACACATCCATACTTGTTTATAAATTTACAACAAAATTCCAACGCTCGGTATATAAACTTCATTGCTGCCCGAAAGCTCAACTCCCTTTGCACTCATGCGCAAGATGTTCTGCTAATTTCGTTTAACAATCGAGCGTGTAGGAGCGTTCGGTATTGACCAAAAGTAACAAGATTTCTTAAAAACGCGTGTTGTTCCGTTGACAGTTGAGAAAAATGGCGCAACTTTTTTTTTTGGGGGGAAAAAAATATCAAACTGAAAAACCCGTTAAACATATGTACATAAATCATTCTGATAATCAAGTTTGCAATTTGTACATATGTACATACATATATATGCATGGATGTATTTCTATGTATTAAGGTATTTCACTTTTAGGCAACATAGTTTCTCACTTTCTTTTTGGGGATGTGAAAAACGGTTCTCAGTTCCTTACAGCCTTTACTTATTGGCAATAATGCCTATATGACACTACATTTTTTCGCTGGTTTTTTTGGTTTTGAAAACCCACCGAAAGTCAAAATACAAAAACAATTCTTCTGTAGGTTGAAAAGAGACAAATACTCCCTCAAAAACAATTTGATTGACATTAAACTTCAAACTAAATGAAAATAATATTTATTTCAAAAATTAATTTTTTCAGAAAGTTTAATTTAAGTTACTGAAATAAAAAAGTTATGAAACTCAAAGGGCAGGATAGCTGTGTATTCCATCCTATAAAGGGAAGCCAGTACGCAATATAATTTTTCTTACGGACTTCTTCTTTACCCTTACGGCCATAGCAGAAGCTTACAAGAGGCAAATTTAAAATTTGTGTTTCCATATATTTTTTATTTTAAATATAATTTATTTTCTAGTTGTCAAATTGAAACAATTGTCAGAAAAAATGACCGAATGCCAAAAAACCTACCGAAATACAAGCTGGCTCGTTGGTTTTTAATCGCCTAGATGGTATTTTGTTTGGTTTTTTCAATATAGCTTACTCGCTTGCACCAACGCAAAACTGTATTTCACCATCTCCTTCACACAAAATACCTGTTAGAATACCAGAAAAAAAATGTAGTGTCATATGGGCTTAAGAGTTCCCTAAAAAATTTAACTATTTTATTTTTAATATTTTTTTTTTTTTCAAAATGAGCATCTCAGTAGACTTGTATACTTTTATTGGAATCTCATACATATGCAAAACTATTTATAGTCTAAAAAAATAATCACAAATTTATGATAGAACGGATTAAAAATAAACAACGTCAAAGAATAAAATTTAGAATATTTAATGAATTTAAATAAGAGCATACGCATAACCCTTATACATATGCACATACATATGTCCATATGCCAGCATAAATTTACATACCTATCGTCCTCCATTCGATCTTCCGGTATTGGTTCGACGAACGCTTAGTCAAATCGTATAAATAGACAACAGAACGGCCAATGGATTGTTATTTAATTTAAGACTTTGTTGCGTAAAGAACTTGGAATTTAAAACCCACCAAAATGGTGCGTATATACATAAATACATAAATATTAAAAAAAGGAAAAGAAAAAAAAAAAAGAAATTACATAAAATTATAAAAAACAAATTAACATTTAAATTATTTCTTCGTGTCATAGAAATTCTTCATTGCCATCGCATTTGCCTTATTGGCTACGGCCGTTGCTGATGTCTCCCATTTGGGCTACGACTATCCACCACCACCGGTACCCTTTGGGGAAGTCAAATCAAAACCGATAGCACCGCCACAACCAGCACAACCAGCGCCGGCGCCAGCACCCTCAAAGGAATACCTACCACCCGTAGCACGCGCACCCGAACCGGTACCAGCTCCTGCACCAGTTCCTGCGCCAGCTACAGTTCCCGCGCCAGCACCTGTCCGAGCTCCAGCACCAGCCCCAGTTTCAGCTCCAGCACCTGCTCCGGTACCAGCTCCGGTACCAGCACCCTCAAATGAATACCTACCGCCAGTAGTACGTGCCCCCGCACCCAAACCGGCACCAGCTCCTGCGCCAGCACCATCTCCAGCACCTGCTCCAGCACCTGCCCCAGCCCCGGTAGCAGCACCTGCTCCAGCTCCGGCGCCTGTCCCAGTTTCAGCTCCGGCTCCAGCGTCTTCAAATGAATACCTACCGCCAGCGGTACGCGCCCCCGCAGCCAAACCGGCACCAGCTCCAGCACCTGTCCCAGCTCCAGCACCAGCACCCTCAAGTGAATATATACTGCCAGTGGTTCGCGCTCCTGCACCAGCACCTGCACCCGCACCGGTACCAGCACCAGCCCCGGCGCCTGAGCCATCTGTTGTGCTCGCCGAAGACGGTTACCATTACAATGCTCCACCATTGGCCTACAGACTTCGTTACTAATTAAGTTAAGCATTTAGATTTAGTAGTTTCCCAATTAAAATAGTTCAAAGTATTTGAAGAAAATTTTTTAAAAATTTCAGTACAATATATCTACCTACTCTTTTGAAACCACATACAAATAACTATTTATCATTTTTGCATAGTCAAATATTCTGCCTTAACAGATGAACAGAAATAATGGAATAGTATGCAATACCCTAATATAAATGCATGTGCAAGTCTATGTTTGTACATACATATATCCAAACCATAACGAGCTTGTGTCAACTTTAAATATAATTAATATGAATAAGAGCAATTAAAGGCTATGGCCATGTATTATGTACACCTTGCACATCTGTACCTACATATACGCGAATAAATTATCACATTGTTCTCCAATTTACCTTCCGGAATTTGTTTGGAGATCGCTTAGCTCAACCGACCATATAAATAAACCACCGATCAGTTAACGGAAAGTTATTTCGTTTAAGATTTTGTTGTGCAAAGAGCCCAAGGCCTGAAGAATAAAATGGTGCGTAGATACAAGAAGAAAGAAAAAGAAGTTACAATAAAAAAAATAAAAAAAATAAATAAATAAAATAAGTGAACTAATTGTTTAAATCATTTCTTCGTTTCATAGAAATTCTTCATTGCCATCGTCTTTGCTTTGTTGGCCGCAGTCTTTGCTCAATTCTCCAATTTGGGCTACGAGTATCCAAGACCAGCGATACGTTTTGAGGAAGTTAAAGCACCAGCCCCAGCTCCAGCACCCGCTCCACCACCACCACCTCCACCAGCTCCTGCACCTGCTCCAGCTCCACCACCACCTCCTCCACCAGCACCAGCTCCAGCGCCTGCGCCAGCTCCACCACCACCACCAGCACCAGCTCCAGCTCCAGCGCCAGCTCCAGCGCCTGCACCAGCTCCGCCACCACCACCTCCACTAGCTCCTACTCCTGCTCCAGCTCCACCATCTCCGCCAGCTCCAGCGCCTGCACCAGCTACACCACCACCACCTCCACCAGCACCAGCTCCAGCTCCAGCGCCTGCGCCAGCTCCACCACCACCACCTCCACCAGCGCCAGCTCCACGGCCCGTACCAGCTCCTGCGCCTGCTCCAGCTCCAGCGCCTGCGCCAGCTCCACCACCACCACCAGCACCAGCTCCAGCTCCAGCGCCAGCTCCAGCGCCTGCACCAGCTCCGCCACCACCACCTCCACCAGCCCCAGCTACAGCACCCGCTCCACCACCACCAACTCCACCAGCTCCAGTGCCTGCACCAGCTCCGCCACCACCACCTCCACCAGCGCCAGCTCCAGCCTCTGTGAATGCTTACCTACCACCAGTAGCACTCATACCAGCCTCAGCTCCAGCGACTGCCCCAGCACCAGTTTCAATACCAGCGCAAGCGCCAGCTCCAGCTCGAGATTTACCCCCAGCTCCAGCACCCGCCGCAGCGCCTGCTCCAGCACCAGCACCTGCTCCAGCACCAGCTCCAGCACCTGCTCCAGCACCAGCCTCAGCTCCAGCACCCGCTCCACCACCACCACCTCCACCAGCGCCAGCTCCAGCCCCTGCACCAGCTCCACCACCACCACCGCCACCAGCGCCAGCTCCAGCACCAGCTCCGCCTCCACCACCTCCACCAGCGCCAGCTCCAGCGCCTGCACCAGCGCCTGCACCTGCGCCAGCTCCAGCCTCTGTGAATGCTTACCTACCACCAGTAGCACTCATACCAGCGTCAGGTCCAGCCCCAGCCCTAGCACCAGTTTCAATACCAGCGCAAGCGCCAGCTTCAGCGCGAGATCTACCCCCAGCTCCAGCACCTCCACCACCAGCCGCATCCCCAGCTCCAGCTCCAGCACCTGCCCCAGCATCTGCCCCAGCTCCGGCGCCTGCTCTAGCTCCAGCACCAGCACCAGCCCCAGCTCCGACGCCGGCCCTACCACTAGCTCCAGCGTTCGCGAATGCTTACCTACCACCAGCACCAGCAATTATGCCTCTGTTCTTCAGATTTCGTTACTAATTAATTTACATAGATATATAAATTAGATTTAGTATTTAACCATTCAAAATACATAAGAATGAGTAATAGAAATTATTTTGAGATTTTTTATAATTATACAATTTTTTTTTAAAAACTTATCACTTTAAAAAAAGCACATACATATGTATGTACACTCAGGAAAAATCAGCATTTTAAGATCAAAAATAAAATTTTTGTTTTCATAATGCACATTTTAAACCAAACCATTTTTATTTTAACAATGAAAATTTTTAAATTAAAAACGAAATTTTTTAATTAAGAATGAAATTTTTGAAGTAAAAATGCATTTTGGATTTAAAAAGAAACATACTTAAATTAAAAATGGAAATGAATCTTGATTCAAAAACTCGCTCTTTGTTCAAAATTTTTTTGTGAGAAAATATTTTTTTGTGAGATATCCAACAAAAACAATAATTTTCATTTCATTTCATTTATTTAAAAAAAAAAAAAAAAAAAAAAAAAAAAACAATAATGAGAATTGATTTTTTTTATTTTGTTTTTACAATGATTCATATAATTCATGGATTCTTTTTTAGGAAAAGGGAAGTATAAATAGGTTACTACAATTCAATATAATGTTTAATGTTCCACTATGTGATGGCGTTGGATTGAATTTCAGGTTGATGTCATGGTTCGAATCCGGAGGAGAATATAAAATAAAGAAGAAAAAGGAGAATAAGGAATAAAGACAGCAAACGGTTAAGGCGTAGTAGAAAAGAAGAGGAGAACAAGCGGAGAACAAGCGGAGGCTATATTTTTGTAGTTGTGACGCGGATTGAGAGAAGATGAAGAGAATGCCGTTGCATACAATTTCGAATCCGGAAGAGAAAATTATATAGAGAACACTACAGCGTTTTCTTTTTCTCATAGTGCTTAAAATAAAAATAAAAATGTTTAAATTTAAAATGTTTTTTCTCGATTTAAAAATTTTACAATGAACATTTTTAAAATAAAAATGTTGGTATTTACATCACTTTTAAATACGTTTTTGCCCACTTTAAGCACGTTTTCATATGGCCGATTTTCTGGGAAAGTAAACCAAGTATTTTTTTTTTGTCAAATATTGCAAGCACTGAGGTCTTGCGGGGTTCATGACATAGTTATTATAGTAGCTGTTGAAAACAGTCGCATTCAATTTTAGGCGTTTTAAATTAAACTTTTCGCTCTTTTTATAAAACGTTGTGATTAAAAAAAAATATGGTTGGAAGTAGCTCAGTAAACAAAAAGATAAATATAACATGTTTGTTGCGACTAAATTTAGCCGTTCAAGTTTTATCTATTAGAAAATAAGCTATAATATCATAACACGTAAAGTTTTTAAAAAAGTTATGTTCCAACTAGCAGTTATGTGAAAAGAAAATGTGCCGCAAAAATCTTATGTACCGTTAGCAGTGCAAAACCAAAAAAGTGTTGTTAAGACATGTTAAAATACATTTTAGTTTAATTTGTTAATATATTTTCTTAATACTATACGTATATCTCACGTTCCAATTAAAAAAAGTTAAACTTCCAAAGATTTGAAGACATTGTTAGCTTAAATAATATGTAACGTTAGCAGTGATTTTTTATCTATATAATACATATAATAAAATTGTAACAGGTCGATGTCTGTACATTGAAGATATTCAAGAAAAACTGATAGGAGAGGTCGTTATTGGACCAGCGGAACCCAAATCTACAATTTTTAGAAGCCTATCTGTCTGTCTGTCTGTCTGTCTGTCTGTCCGTCTGTATGATTGTGCTCGCATCACGCAAAAACTACTGAATAGAATTGCATGAAACTTTCACCATTCTATCACTTAACGCCTAACTTAATATTCAGGATAACTTTCATTTTGATATCTCATCCAGTTCCCGAGTTATTGACCAAAATGTGGGAAAAATGTGACCAAAAATGTGTTTTTTTACCATAACGCCCGCGTCACACAAAAACGACTGCATAGGAATGAATGAAATTTTCAATAATCATTTTCTGGATGAAAAAATGAGAGCTATTGGAAAAGGGGCGTGGCACAACCCATACAAACTTAATTTTTCATGATGAATATCTCTGGAAGTGTTTTCCGTAGAATATCAAAACTTGGAGGGATAGGGATAGGGAGATATCTCCGAAACCAATCGAGATATTGAATTTAATAGAATTACTTATTGCAGCACTCATCAGCACCTTTTATTTGATACCCATATTGTACTAACGCATTTTGGATCACCCTCGGCCCACATATTGGTCGATAACTCCAAAACTGGTTGAGCTATAGAAATAAGGGATATATTAAATCTTAAAGTAGACGTCTGTAATAACAATAATAATAATAATAATAATAATAATAATAATAATAATAATAATAATAATAATAATAATAATAATAATAATAATAATAATAATAATAATAATAATAATAATAATAATAATAATAATAATAATAATAATAATAATAATAATAACAATAATAATACAATGGCGCTATTATAACTCTGACTAGTTTCATTCAATTCCATCATTCCAATTTTTAGTGACCCGCGCACAAACATAAGGACAGACAGACAGTCAGACCGACATAAATTTTAAAAACAGTTCAGTGCCTTATTTTATGATAAATTACGTTAAAAAAACCTAAAGATTTTGGTAAAGCGGTATGCCATGACCTTGTGACATCCTTGCTATATAACATGAATTAAAATTGGGATGATTGTCTCAGCAAGTTCGCAGAAATTAAACCAAACATGATCTGTATCTTGATATTACTTCAAAATGATGTAACGTTAGCAGTGCGTTTCACGCGCTTATAACTTTTACGGTATGGTAGCCATCAGAAAAATTTTACTCTTAAAATGAAGGTATAGGTCTACCTGATAGCATAAGTAGCAGAACATTGGACGTTTCTAACATTTTTGTTATTATTTCGTATAAACTAAATAAAAACTCCATGCGAATTTAACGTTAGCAGCCAGAAAATTGACCATATGTTTTTAAAATTGTTTTTTCCTGAGTGTAAAAATAGTGAAGATATTTACAGACCGGTATGCATAAAAAAAAATATGTTTTAAAAATTGTGTAAAGTAATATTTTCATACGATTTTTCGCTTTTAACTG
Source organism: Urophora cardui (assembly GCA_960531455.1). NCBI lineage: Eukaryota > Metazoa > Arthropoda > Insecta > Diptera > Tephritidae > Urophora > Urophora cardui. The sequence continues at coordinate 15,199,160 of OY482673.1, forward strand.
CTCTATAAATCTATTTATTTTTTTTATTAATAAGGGGAATATATTTTATAAATGTAGGCAATTTATTTCCTTAGACTTCTGCTTTTGTGTTTTTTTTTTGTTAGCCGAAATAAACGGAACGAATTATAGCGACACATTATTATTGGATATATATATATCTTTATTGTGACTTAGAGAATACCCATAAATAATGCGATGGGACCGGTGACCGCACCGGTGTTTGCAGTCCTTAAAATAATGCGGTGCACCACCACAGATCGCTGGTGAGTCCACATGGTCTAAGCATTAAGCATATAATATCTGTGAAACCGGCTTCTTAATTTCACACGTCATCTGAAGTAAACGTCTCAAATATTTTAAAGACGTATGGCCGAAAACATAACCAAAGCGTAATAACATGACATTACGTCAACGACAGTCTCTTGACGTAAAAAATTCGTTTCGAAGTCAGCGACTGAAACATGTTAAAAGCGGCAACCACTGTCCCTAGAGCAAACTTGACGACAACGTAATTTTGCCATAAGGCGACGTCGCGCCGTGTAGCCTTTAAAATAATTGCTTTCATAAGAACGCGTGGGTTTTAATTTTGACAGATGTCGCCAGTCGCCGTGTCGCTTTGGTTATGTTTTCACCCAGAAAAAGCTCTAAATTGGCGACAACGGCAAATGCAGCTCTGCTGCCCTGATGCCGTGCTGCCGCTAAAATTTGTGTGCCCATAAGAACGGGTGCAGTTTAATTTTGAAAGGTTGCTGCTTATCGTTTGCCGGTTCGAATGTGTATAAACTAGTGCTGGAAAACCATCGATAGTGGTCCCATCGATTGGCCATCGATAGGTTTAAAAGCAACCATCGATAGTATCGATGGTTTAATATATGTACGTAGGTGGCCCGTTAAAGAGAAATGTGGTACTCAAATATTTAATGCACATATAAATACATATGTATGCATGTATGTACTTACGTTCGAATATTTAAAAGACTAAACTTTTATTAGAAACATTATAAAATTAATTAAAAACCAAAGTTTATGTAAAAAGTTCAATACAAAAAATAAATCAATAACTATTCAAAGTAAGAATACTACATACACACATTTGTACATATACAGTTGTCCACAAAATAGGAGAAGAGCCGAAATCAAAACCTAAATTGCTCAATCCTCAATAAAAAAAAAAAAACCGTTTTATTTGCAAGTTTTTTCATAAAATTATTCACTAATCTTTTATTTACATATTCACAGCGCACATATTCCAATCAAGTACCTTAAAAATTATAAATCTCAGTTTTTTTGATTAATTTTTTTAAAAGACGTTGGAGTTATGTACTAAGTAAAATACTATCGATGGTTAAAAAAAACCATCGATTATCGCTATGGCATCGGCCCCATCGATAGTATCGATAGTTCAATCGATGGTTTTCCAGCACTAGTATAATCGCTTAAGGCAAATACCGAGGACTACTTGAGAGAAGACCGAAACAAATTTAAGTAGAGCACCCAAAGAGATAATTATGTGGTTCAGTTCAATGCAGTGAACGAAACATTGGTCGAGTGATATCAATGCCTTAGCATAAAAAAGAGGTGTGGATGCTTCTATAATCCAGGACAACTTTCCGACCATGTCGAAATTCAGGGTTTTAGTGCAAGTAAAATTCCAAGAGAATGCTTTTTTAGAAATGCTAAAATGAATTTCTATAATTGTTTCTTTACAAAGAAACTCGTCACACAAAATCACCGGGCTATAGATTATAGATAGTATTCAGGCGCGGATCCAGGATTTCGGCAAGGGGGGGGGTTTTGAAAATTTCTTTTTTGAAGATGTTTTTTAAGGGCAGACGCTGCACATAGGTAGATTTTACGAATTTATGCGGCCAAAATTGAAAATTTTAAAATTGGTGCAAATACAAAATCCAAAATCGCTCTACGTTTATAATAGACCGGGCGATAATAAACCGGTTTTCTCGCCTTTTATAGACAACGGGAGTGCTTCAGGTAAATATCATTATTTATTGAAGAAATCGTCAACCTAGCATAATAAAAGACCCACCATTTTGAAGCTTTTAAGCATATTGGCCTTTCTTGAAAAAATATTGTTAATTTTTTAATTCAAAAGCATTTTAGTTATATTATCGCCTCCGATCGATTACCCGTCAATTTCTATACGGAAAAATGCAAAGCCAGAAATTATCAACAATGGATTAAAAATTGGCCTATTTGAAAAATTACCTGCTTTCGTATTTTTAGTATTTCCGATTTTTCATAGTCAAGGAAATACTTATCATAAAAAGGGGCTAAGAATCCTAAAGCTACATTTTTGAGAAGAGTTTTGAGTATGCAATTTTGCAGCTCATTCAATGTTAATATAACAATATGCAACATTCAACTTTTTGAAAATTTTCATTCGCTTTTCGGAAATTTTAATTGGAACGGGCTCACCCTACACCCTACAGAAAAAAACTTCTAAAATTTACGGATTTTTTCACAGCATTGAGAATTTCACTTTTTACACGAAAATTGGTTGGCTACATAACATTATACTTAGAAATCTCCTCAAAATCTTCTATAAATTATGGCCTTGCTTTGAAATTTTTAATCCACTTTCAGAAATTTCTACGATTTTTCAGATTTTTTCCATAAGCTCAGAAATCCTGCTTAAAACGATTTTTATTGAAAAATTTTCTATGTTTTTAAACTAAAATAAGAAAGTAAAATTTTGGACAGAACTCTTTGAAATAAATTTAAAAACTTTGGCGTATGATTTTTTTTTGAGTCACTCTATATATTTTTCAATAAAATCGACTTTTAACTCAAAATATTAAAATTTTGCATTAAACAAGCAATTTGGAATAGATGTAGACAATAAAATATTTTTGGCTGCATAAAACTTGAAAATCTACCTATGTGCGCTGGTGAAAATATGGACTAATACCACCTACTATTATTATTCTATATACTAGTTGCGCCATTTCCCGCACCTTAAAAACACCAAACTCAAAACCCTCCAAATTAACAATATTTATGTCATCACATAAAGTGCAGGAGATTTCAATTGAAGTTCTAAATAACATGTATAACGTATGTATGTATATTTTTGCATTGGTACGTGCGAATGAGTATCGTATGGTATTGGTGCGAAATTGATCATCAATTTCACTTACCCTTGCATTTAAAGCCAAAATAAATAAGAATATATGTATGTAGTACTTTTTGGTTATATTTATATTTTTAATAGAATTTTTACTTTATTGAAGTTCTTGTGTTTATATACTCAAATTTTTAAAAGATTAAATTAAACAAGAATTGCGAAATGCCTCTGAAAAAGGCAATTTCTCCAACGATTCAGACATTTCTGACCAAATTAATTCTGTACAATCCCGATAAAAATAGGGATAAGAAAGAAAAGAAAATAAATTTGCGATTTGGCAATTTGCGAATAGCATTTGACAAATTTGATTTTATGCACGTGCGTCCAAAGGTACCTACATGAACTTTTTTCGCATGTAGGTACATATTTTTGATGTTATGTGGTCCAACCATTGCTTTTGGAATGATAGAGTTTTCCTTGATCAGTTTGGGAAATTTGGGCGCAGAATCTATAAAGGTATTAATTTGGGATCTATGATAAACCACAAGGGGGGGTTTGAACCCCCCCCCCCCGTGGATCCGCCACTGATAGTATTGAAACATCCCCTTATATACGTACATATATCGCAGCTTAGAGGATGGTCTGTTGCAACATGAAACCTTTACAAATTCTCTGCAGTTGCTCTTTTTTTCAACACATAGTACATATATACATATATACGAGAAAAAGCTCTGCACATTCGTCACATGTTTTCTTCAAAATTTATTAACGATTTACAACAATTAACTAACATAAAATCAATTCAAATTTAATAAATTTCAAAAGTTTTGTGGTGGAATGTATGTGTTCTGAGGAGCTTCGTAAACTGGAACAGGCCTCGACTCACTGAATGTGATTTCTGGTTTGGGATAATCATAGCCCTTAGATGGAGCTGGAGTTGGCCGTGGTGGTGGTGGAGGTGGTGGTGGAATATAGTCCTTTTTAGGAGGTTCGTAAACTGGAACAGGCCTCGACACACTGAAAGTGATTTGTGGTTTGGGATAATCATAACCCTTAGTTGGAGCTGGAGTTGGTCTTGGTGGTGGTGGAGTTGGCCGTGGTGGTGGTGGAGGTGGTGGTGGAATGTAGTCCTTTTTAGGAGGTTCGTATACTGGAACAGGCCTCGACTCACTGAAAGTGATTTGTGGTTTGGGATAATCATAACCCTTAGTTGGAGCTGGAGTTGGTCTTGGTGGTGGTGGAGTTGGTCGTGGTGGTGGTGGAATGTAGTCCCTCTTAGGAGGTTCGTAAACTGGAACTGGCCTCGACTCACTGAAAGTGATTTGTGGTTTGGGATAATCATAACCCTTAGATGGAGCTGGAGTTGGTCTTGGTGGTGGTGGAGTTGGTCGTGGTGGTGGTGGCGGTGGTGGTGGAATGTAGTCCCTCTTAGGAGGTTCGTAAACTGGAACTGGCCTCGACTCACTGAAAGTGATTTGTGGTTTGGGATAATCATAACCCTTAGTTGGAGCAGAAGTTGGTCTTGGTGGTGGTGGAGGTGGCGGTGGTGGTGGAATATAGGAGCTCTTAGGAGGCTCGTAAGCTGGAATTGGCCTAGACTCACTGAATGTAATTTCTGGTTTGGGATAATCATAACCTTCAGATGGAGCTGGAGTTGGTCGGGGTGGTGGTGGAGTTGGTTTTGGTGGTGGTGGAGATGGTCGTAGTGGTGGTGGCGGTGGTGGTGGAATGTAGGAGCTCTTAGGAGGTTCGTAAACTGGATCTGGCCTCGACTCACTGAAAGTTATTGGTGGTTTGGGATAATCATAACCCTTAGCTGGAGCTGGAGTTGGTGGTGGTGGTAACGGTGGTGGTGGTATGTAAGTGCTCTTAGGAGTTGGTGATGTTGCAGTATAAGTAATTTTCGGTGCAATCGGTATTGAGATTACAGCCTGTTGAACTGGAACAACTCTAGTCTCGCTGAAATCGAGCTGTGGCTTAGGATAATCATAACCTTTCGATGGAGCTGGTGCTAACACGTGAGTGTGAAGTGGTTGTGATTGGGCAACTTCATATACCGGAGCCGAATAATGATAGTCACCAAAAAGATGAGAAACATCAGCCACTGCGAATGCCACCAAAGCAAGCAAGGTGGCAATGAGAAGATTCTGCGAGAAGAAATAAAAGAAAAATAGAAAAAAGTTTAACTTATAAAATACGATAAGTGATGCAAATATGTATACGAATACAATTACAAGTACCTAAACGTATTAAGAAGCTAAAGCTAAAACGAATACAAAACCAACCCAATTCAAAATTCGTTTCAATAAGTTCTCTTTCGCATTCCATTTTAGGAAACTTGAAAAATGTCGCTTTTTTGAAACAAATTTTTATTTGGAGTGTTTTTTTTTTATCAAATCTTATTGTACTAATTTATGTCAATAAATATCAATATCATAGTAAATTTTGAAACAGCGCGTTATTGAACCCAAATTTTTAAATGCGTCGATCTTCCACTAAGCCCGCTAAATAGAAATACCAAACGAATACGAATATGAATACGAATCCGAATACCAATACGAAACCGAATACGAAACCGAATACGAAGCCGAATCAAAGTCCGAATGTGAAACCGAATACGAAGCCGAATACGAAACCGAATCCAAATACGAACCGGAATGTGAATACGAATCCGAATACGATTACCAATGCGAATACGAATACGAAACCGAATACGAAGCCGAATCAAAGTCCGAATGTGAAACCGAATACGAAGCCGAATACGAAACCGAATCCAAATACGAACCGGAATGTGAATACGAATCCGAATACGATTACCAATGCGAATACGAATACGAAACCGAATACGAAGCCGAATCAAAGTCCGAATGTGAAACCGAATACGAATACGAAACCGAATCCAAATACGAAACTGAATCCAAATACGAACCGGAATGTGAATACGAATCCGAATATGAATACGAATATAAACACCAATCGAATATGAATTTATATTTTTTAATATTTTTTAATATCTTTTATGTTATTTTTTATGTTATTTTTTTAATAATTTTTTTTTTTTATTGCATAACACGCTTAGCAAAACTTTCCACTGAAAGTGGTTCAAGTTTAAGTTCAAGTTGTTTCTTAGCGCTTCATATTTCTGGAAATTCCACAATTTTTTTCGATTGCACAAACTCACTATCACTTTTACTCTTTAATTTGTTGTTGATTATTTAATCGCTTTCTATGCATTTGCGTATGTTTATCATAAATTGATATTTTTAATTTCTGCTTAGCACACTCACCATTTTTTAAAATTCTATATATTTCTAAGAACTCTTTACTCTACAATGTTTAGCGTTAGATTGCACCCAAAAACCTTCTCCCGCGCCTATTTATACTTGAAATTTTTAATAGTTAAACTTACGACTGACACTCTGCTCGCGGAAGTGGCATTTTCTTTGGTAAGTCAAAACAATTTCTTGTTTCCTAATTCTGATTGTTTATTGTACAAGATTTAGTTCTTAACTCGTGGGTTGGAAGACGTCAAGCGGATGCGGCTGGGCAATAAATGTTCATTAAGCTTGAAGAAAATAAAGATGAAGACAAACATGAAATAGATTTAAAAATAAAAAAGTTTAAAGATTTTTTTTTTTTTTCGTTTTCATTTTAATTAATGTTCGCACTCCATGTTTAGCCACATTCTTACCGTACATACAAATATGCACATTGTAGATACATAATAACATGGCTTGGTTCTAGTAAACAGTGGTGCATACACAAACAGCTGTACATACAGCGCTTGCCTAATAATTGGAAGCACAACTTCGCAGCACACCTTTTCACTGCGGATTTTTTTCTGTCGCCGGATTGAAAACATTAATAGTCTTATTTGCTAATTGTTAAGTAATGAGTTGTGATAGAATTTGATATACAATTAGTTCAATGTGTTCAATGAGAGTCGCGGTTCAATTATAAAATTCTTAGATCTTTATATGCCGTACGTTCGTTGAACAATCTGTCTGCTGAGCTCTCCATTAATTTTTGTATGTTCTCGCAGATAGAATTTACAAGGTCTTAAACTTAAATATTTCTTTGCGCCTTTTGAGGTATGTAGATGCCCTGTAATAGCTTGCTAAAATTCATTAACTTGAATATGAAAACACCGAAAGATATAAAATTTTAATTTGAAATCTAAGTTTTCACTATGCTTGGCGTGTGTTTTGGCCTCATTATTAAGCTGGAATACGCAGTAGACTGGCTTATTGACAAAGAATTATGTTTCCACTTCATTACAAAATTTTGCTTGAACACATTTAGCACAACAAGAAAACACGCCAAAAGTCGCCATCAAGTATTTCCTAAAAGCGGCGCGCATTTCTAATACTATGCCCAGCGAAAATTCAATTCAAGCCTTGATGCTTTAGCAACAACACTCATAATCTCCAAATCTACTAATCCATCAATATTGATTATAATTATTTAAACTATTGTCATTTCAAAAAAAAATAAAAAATTGCCAAACATCACTTTCTAAACATTTGACTTCAATGTACTCTATTTAGTTCTTAATTTAAATACATCTTTATTAAAAAAAAAACAAACTCTTTGCAACGGTGATTAATTAGCTAATAAATATAAACCCAACACCAGCTAATCGCAACTAATAATGATGGCATCGAACTTATTAATTTGGCAGCGTGTGATTATTTATGTTCTACATCATGTCTTACGTAAAACACACTATAACGCCATTTGATCAGTCAATAAAATTTTATTGCCGGCTGAAATTCTTGTTTCTATATAAGTTAAAAGAATAAACAAAAAATGAATTAGAAAGTAGTTTAGCATCATCAGCTGACGTTATAACGTTAAATACTAATACGTGATCATTGAATTGTACTTTGAGTTATAATTTGTACATCGCTAATAAGAGCTGGAGCACAATCGAATCGATTGTCGTTATTGATGAGCAGCTGCGACTCATCGGTATAATCGAAAAAAATAAATTATAAGAAACCAACTCACATTTTTCATGCTGATTTTTTTTTTAACTAATAATAGTTATAATATAAAATATAGTTCAACACAAGACTCATGTCTTCTACGAGAAGTGAATGTATGTAAATTTATATTATTTTAATGAAAAGAATTGCAAAACAAACAAACTTAGCGCGGGTTTCACAATCTCCGGTTAAGTGCTTAACCGAAGGATTTCTCCAGCTTAGCAATTTATTTGACAGCTCGCGATACAAATTACGTCAAATTAACCACCTGTTAAATTAACCGGAGATGGTGAAAACGGCCCTTAGTTGGTTTCGCATGCCTAAGATCTAAAACGAAAGCTCGACGAAGGTAAAAACTATCCAATAGAAGAAGCCTATTGTGGATATGTAATATTACTTCGTGAAATTATTGAGAAGATTAATACTTGCCGAGGATGTAGGTGCATATGTAAGTCACAGTAATAGGACAGGGTCATAGCTCCATTCTCAGGGCCTCCCCAAACCAACAAATCGGATTATAGCTTACCGAAAAACTTATTAAAAAGCAATTATGAAATATTTATTCCAGATAGAGACTACTGGGCCAGGGGTGCTCGGTCTCGAATAATGCTATCCATCTCTACACCGATGCATCTAAGCTTAATGCTAGGGTGGGTGGGGAGTCTATTCGCTTAACTGATCACTACAGTGTCTTCCAGGCGGAAGTAGCAGCGATACTGGAGGTGGTTGAGTCCTTGCAGGCAATAAAAAACGAATGTAATGAAGTCTACTCAGAGAGCAGGCTGCACTCTGAAAACGCTTGGGTCTTTCACATGTAAATCCAGAACTGTGGAAAATTGCCGCAGATTTCTAAATGAGCTGGCTGAGCAGTTTGCCATATACATACCTCGCATAGGTGCCTGGACACTGCAACATACCGGGGAACGGGATGGCAGACGAACTTGCTAAAGAGGGCACAGCCGCTCCACCTTCAATGTCGTGGACGGGTTAGGTTTGACGCTCGCTACAAGCAAGCTCAAACTCAAGGAGCTATGCTCCAAGGAAGCTAATAACACGTGGCACGGTCTGAGTACCTGCAACCATACTAGGCTCTTGTGGCCTTAATGGGACGCCAAAGGTCCAAACTTACACTAATGACAGGTCTAATAACAGGCCATATAACCCTTGGGAAGCATGCAGAAAGAATAAATCGCTACCTTAGAGTGCAAACTGTGTAAGTCCATTTTTATGGAAAAGTGTATTTTTATGTGGAACGCTAGAAAAATCAAATACGCACCACGCTAAACAAGTCTCTGATACTTGTCATATTTCTACTCGTTGTTATTCTGTGATACGCAAATTTTGTAAGTCCAAAAAACGAAGAAAATTGTGAAGTCCGAAATTTTACATGAACAGAAAATTTTTTTTTCATTTCGAAATTTTTTTATTTTTTGTTTTTTGTCTCTCCTACAAAGTTTGAAAAAAGGACTTACACAATGTGCACTCTAAGCTAGCGAAATGCTCTATTTAAGTTTACTGTAGGGCTTTTGGGGATGAATAGCAGCCCGAAACAGTAAAACACCGGCTTTGCGATTGCCCAGCACTAAGAAGGAGGCAATTGAAGTCTACCAATTTAGGGAACTAGGGGATCTAGTAACAATAGAATTTAGGAAAATTCTAAGTTTTGTTGAATCCACACGATGGTTCGAGTAGTGCGGTCTCCAAATACACGTGGCATTACAATGATATCTCAGGGCCTTAGTGTGCTAAGTGGAAACTAGCAGCCACTGCAACCTAACCTAAGGCACAGTTTAGGTTGTGGACGAAAATCGGTAAATTAATGCTATGGTTAAATCAAAATTTTCATTGAGGAAGTGGTACGAGACATCAGCAATGCTCATTTTACCAAAACAAAAATATTCCTACAACAACAACAAATATAAACTTTGCTGCCTACGAAGTACGTAAAATACGAAACCAACGAAAGTGAAAACAAATCAAAAGGTATAAGCTTAATATCGGATTACAATGCTGGTTGCCATAGGAGACAAAAAGAAGAAGCAAGCACGTGGAAGTCGAAAGTGAGCGGAACACGTGTCCAATGCTTACCGAAGCTTACGCAAGTAAAATCGAAGGATTTTCACTTTCACGAAATCGTTTCAAGGAGCAGCTAATTAAATGGTCATTTAATAAAGTTTTATGTACCGACTTACGTTCCTACGTGCATGCATTCCACCAGCTGCAGCGGAGGCGTTGCCAATTAGCAGTTTTTTGTACGCTAACTACTGACCAAACCATCATCAACATTTCAACGTTTTTCTACAATTTATGTATTTATGAATATTTCTGCCTTCAATCAACATTGGTCGTGTTTAATCTAATGATCCAACGCATGAATGTTTTATTAATTAATATGTAGACATTTAAATAGCCGTGGGGGGCTAATCGATGGCGTTGACACGCAGACCAAACGTAGAGCAATAAACGCAGAGCAACACAACGCAGCTCAATTTTAGTCGCTTCGTATTGCGATTTAACTTGTTGGCAGTAAATGAAACAACAAAGAAAAGCAGAAAATATGCGCAAGCAAGCAAAAGGTGACTTCCAAATATCTTCCAAATATATGTACAGTGGCTCTCAGAAGTATTTTGCATAATTCCAAGTTTGTGTTCAAAGCTCTGATATAAGAACCAATCAAAATTTTTAGTCCTGTCTTGAACATCATGTGAGAAAATAGAAGATTTCCCCAAAAAATAATCTAAATGAGGTTTTGGCAGAGGAGTGGGACAAAAAACCTCCGGAATTTCGCCACAAATTAGCAGACTCCATGCACAGACTCTTAGAAGCCATTTCGAAAAAGAACGGATATCATAAAAAATATTAAACAGGTTGTAGATTCATTTATTCACCAAAATTACCAATATGCAAAATACTTTTGTGAACAAAAATGTTTGACTTTTTTCGTTTCTTTAATTTTTTAAAAAAGATTAAATGCATTTTGGTTTTTTAATGAATGTGTTTTTGTAGTATGAAGATTCAGTTATAATATCATATTAAAAAAAAAATTTCTAAAAGAATTCGGAAAAAGGGCGAATTTCTAACGGTTTCTTAATAAATGAATTATGCAAAATACTTCTGAGAGTCACTGTATGTATGTATGTATTCGTAGAAAATGTTGTTGCTGCTGACATGCAAGGGCGCCTCTGACAACGGCTGACTAGAAGCGTTACTAAAACGCTTTGGCTAATGGTGCTAATGATTCGCATTGGTGCTGGTTTTAATGGTTTAGTGTTGATGGCAAGTGTAGCTTAAGTTTTTTATTTTGTTTTTATTTTTTCTTGTGTTTAGACTATTCATTTCATTATTATTTTTATGTAAATTAAATGCATATTTTTTTCGCTTTTGTTTTTAGTTATTGTTCGTTTGACTAATAAGTTTACCCTTGCACTTGACGAACACGAAAAAAAAAAACAAAACAAAAGGTAAATTCATTATATTATGTATTTTTTTTAAGTTTTTCTTTACTGCTTTTCAGTAAATTTGCGTGCCTTACTTTATCTTGATTTTAATAACATGTACACGGTTGAATGTTGAGGTAGATAAGCTGCTTTGGTTTATGTTCAAACTGACGAATAAATGTTGTTCATGATTTACTCAATTGACTGCTTCCTTTATGGTGATTTTAAGTTCCAGTAGAACATATGTGTCTCGAGCACTCACTTGATGCATAGGAATTATTTTAAGTAAGGATTGACTACACAGTAAAAAATGATAGTTTATTTCTAATATCATTTGGTACTTAATTTAATCATTCTTGGAATTAAATTTGAATTTTAATGCCAAAAGGTCTTATCTTAAAACTATGAGAAGTTTTACAATTTTATTTATTCCAAAATAGTTTCAAAATAAAGCCTTGAAACGTATTAAAATTCTCTCTAAAGAAGTTTAATCATTTATGGTTTAAAAACAAATCCTGAAAAGTATAAAAAACTTTCTCTTTCTCAATTTTATTACTATCAAATCTTTTTTGGTTTCAAATCAAAACCAAAAAAACATTAAGAAAAAAATATCAGAAAAAAAGTCAAAATAAATAAACAAAATGTTTGTAAAAGTGCAATGCGGATGAAATAATTGTATCAAGTAAGTAATGCAGGATATTAATAAAATAGCATGAGAGTAAATGTTGCTTTATTTTTTCAGACATAAGACAGTTGAATGTCTCTCTTGCAGTATCACTGCAAGAACCGCTACGGTGCTGAAATTTCCCTGGACACCTCCAAAATATTGGTGCAAAAGTTGACAATATGTACATACATATATATATCGAGCCATAAAAGTGTATCCAACAAAATTATCGATTTCAGCATTTTTATGGAAATCAACATTATTATTATCACATGCATCAACTCCCAAAATTTCATAGATGTGAAATGTGCAGTTTCGAAGTTAGAGACTAAATAAGTTTCAAGGCTGCATACAAACAGTATGCAAAACAAATTGAAAAAACTGTGTCCTGTAAAATTTACTTTTTGTTGGATACACTTTTATGAGGATTAGGGCTCGATATATAAGGCACTTTAGTGTTTGCTACTACTGTTTTGGATTTTTATGTAAATAAACAATGTTAATGTTATTCAATTTCTCATTAATCTTTGGGACAATGGGTTATTTGCAGTATATCCACTGGAAATTTTATTTGGGTTTATTTTTAAATCCAAAAAAGGATACAATTTATTCCAATTTTCGGATAGATTTAATACCATTTAAAATATTTTTATTACCAAAAATATTATAAAAGTAATCAAAATTTGGTTTTAATTTAATTCCATAAAAGCATAGAATTTATTCCAATTTTGGATTGATCTTATACCATTTCAACTATTTTTAATACCAGAAATATTCTAAAAATAATCAAAATTTGGTTTTGAATTAATACCAAGAAAGTATTAGTTTGACACCAAGAATAATTTCTGTCTCTCAATATTCTCTTCTTTTTTTTAAACCAGTATGGTTTTAATTTTATACTTTTTGGCATTGTTATATATAAATACCAAAATGGAATTAAAATTAAACTAAAATTTTTACTGTGTACAGAGCAGCTTTTGTCATTTGTGTTTTTTTTAGGTCGTTTAAAGAACATTCTAGATCTATCTGTATTAAGTCTTGTGCAGAGCGCTTGCCATCCTATAAAAGGGAGCATATTTTGTTCGACATTTTCAATAGTCCGTGAGCACTTTTATGCTCACTAGAGAGCGCTATATCATCGTATTGTAGTACTACAAGCTTCCCTACTCATAAGCCTTCTTTCTCAAAACTTTACCCACTTTTTTGGTTTTTAGGTTATATTGGTTAATAACTTACTTCATTAAATTCGATAAAATACACAGTAAAAAATGATAGTTTACTTCTAATATCATTTGGTACTTCATTTAATCATTCTTGGAATTAAATTTGAATTTTAATGCCAAAAAGTCTTATTTCTAAACTCTGAGAAGTTTTAAAATTTTATTTAATTCAAAATGGTTTTGAAATAAAACATTAAAAAGATTTAAAATTCCCTGGAGAGAGGTTTCATTATTTAAAGTTTAAGAACAAATCCTGAAAAGTATTAAAAAAATTCTCTTTATCTCTTTTGGTTTGAATTTAAAACCAAAAAAATATTTAAAAAAATATCATGAAAAGTGTCAAAATAAATTAATAATAAATACGATGGAGAAAAAAATTTGTTTAAATAAATAACCCGAAAGCCGAATTTTTCATACCCGATGGAACAATTGTGTCAAGTAAGCAAAGCGGGTGATTAATTAAATATTATGATGGTAAATTTTGTTTTATTTTTCAGTCATAAGGCATGGTATCTCCAGATATGTATGTACATACATGTGTATATTAATATCACTAGTTGGTTGGTTGAACAATCGCAGGCCCAATTAGCGCACGAAACGCCATTTTGATGCACAGAACTCATGGAAACTAATTGGTTGTGGGTTGTTGCAGTTCGCCGGTGTGTTCAAATCATTTCGATTTATCAATGAACCTACTTAGGCTAGCTAGTGTGCAGTCGGCTATTGCGCTTAAATTGGGAAGTACAAAATTGCCGAATGTGTTGTGTCTGATGTGAGTAAGAGCCGGGCATTCGCATATAAAGTGTTGGATAGATTCCTCACTGTCCTCTTGATTGCAGCTTCTACATATACTATTGGACGGTATTCCTAGTCGTTCGGCGTGTTTACCGAATGGCTAGTGTCCTGTAATCGTGGATGCTTTTGCCAGTTCATCAGCCTTCTCATTACTATCGATGTTCCTGTGACCAGAAAATTGTTGCAACTATCCAAAGCGTGCAGAAAAAATTGTATGCTAATGCTAATACATATTATTCCAGTTTTTAAAGTTAAAGTAATTGTAAGTTTTAATTTTTTAATCCAGCTTTCTTGCATGAAAGTGAAAATTCTCTTATTTGGTAGGCTAACGCGGTAATTCTAGTTTATTTAAGTGAAATTTTTATTTGTGTTTGCTTCCGCGTGCATAACTTTTATAGCTTAATAAATGTTAGACGATTTCAAAGCCATTTTATTAACTCTAAAATGTGTTTGGTAATATCCTGTGAACTAATAAAATAAACTATTGCATTAGTAGTAGAATAGACTATAATTAACACCTATTGTAATATTATATTATCTCAAATAAAAAGAAAACATTCCTACATATTTCTCATTAATCTTTTGGATTTAGGATTATTTGGGGGATTATAAACTAGTTGAGCGGTGTATCCACTGGAAATCATATAAGGGTTTATTTTTAAATCCAGAAAAGTATAAAATTTATTCCAATTTTGGGATAGATTTTATACCATTTGAACTATTTTTATTACCAAATATATTCTAAAAATAACCAAAATTTGGTTTTGATTTAATTCCAAGAAAGTATTAATTTGGTACCAAGAATAATTTCTGTCTCTCAATATTCTCTTCATTTTTTTAAACCAAAATGGTTTTCATTTTATACTTTTTGGCATTGTTATATATAAATACCAAAATGGTATTAAAATTAAACTAAAATTTTTACTGTGTATACAAAGTTTACTAATTCGAAAAAAAAACCGTCGTCAATGGTGCGATTAGAGCAGTAAAAAGGAATGAAAAATGTAAAATAGAAAAATGAGAGATGCGGCATTGCCAACTATTGATCGCTGTGATGTCCTTCTCACATATAGATGGTGCTAAGGTTTCAAAAATGGGTGATTATTTGCTAAGCAGCCGCACTTTCTTGGCTCATCTTAACTAAATTATGTATGTATATATTCGAAGGTCATTGAAAAGACATTTCAGTAAGGTATCGCCAAGTTAAGCTCATAATTAAAAAAAAAAAAAGACAAATTATCTTTTCCAATCACATAGATTTTTCTTTATTCTTAATTTTCGGGTTTAAAATACAAATAACAACAAAACCAAACAGAGTATAAATCAATGTGTCCCAAATGATTATCCAAAATTAGAAACGACGTCTGTAGACAACACGACGCACTGTCTTATAGTGATAACCATCAGACGACGATGGAGGTAGATAAGTTTGTTGTGGTGCAGCGATTGGTTGCGATAGAACAGCTTCATGCACTGGTTCTGTTTGTACGGGAGGAAGGTATTCAGGTTGTGGTGGTGATGGTGGAATGTATGTATTTTGTGGCGCAGGTATGGGTGCGGAGAGAACAGCTTCATGTACTGGTGCTTGTGGTGGAGCATAAGTGTGATGTGGTTGTGGTGGTGGAACATAAGTGTTATGTGGTTGTGGTGGTAGATATGTTTGTTGTGGTTGTGGTGGTAGATATACTTGTTGTGGTGGAGCTATCGGTTGCGATTGCACTGCTTCATGTACGACTGGTGCTGGAGCGGGATAATGATAGCCGCCATGTCCACCATGGTCGTGACCATGACCGGCTAGATGGGAAACATCAGCAGCAACGGTGGCCAATAAGGCGAAGGAGATGGCAACGAAGAGTTTCTATGTGTGTGTGGAGGAAAAAGAAAAAAGAAATAGAAGAAGAAGAGAATAATATTATTTTTTAGTAGTTATATTATTATGTAGAGGACTTTCGCGCGTTCACTTATTTTTAGTGGTGAATAAGTACTTTTTTGAGGAATTTCGTCAAATATATTTTGCGGTAAAAAGTTACAAGGACAAAGTAGCTTAAGCTCAGCAAATTTCTAAATGCGATTATAAAAGTCTTAGAAATTAATGTACTTTTGGTTTGGTTTTTTTTTTAGTTTTTAGCACTTTTATAGTTTTCGACTTGTTTCCTTTTCGGATTTTCCTTTTTATTTGCTTTGTTTGCTTCTAATTTTGGTAATATTAGCTTTTTTTAATACTTTTGACTATTATTATTATTTTTTTTTTGTTCTGTTTATATTTGCAGCCGTTCTTCAACTTCTGTTAATATTCCTTAGCGCTCGACTTATCATATTTTTATAAATTTTTAAATTTTGTTTCAGACTATACTTTTAAAAAGCTGTTTATAAGTTTTTCTGTTTATCCTTTTTCTGTGAAACCTTCCTTTGCTTGCTTTTTTTGTTTCAACACTTCCTTATTATCCTTTTTACTTTATTTATTTACGCACCATTTTTATTATTTTTAGTTTTTTTCTGCTTGCTGAAGCTGCTAACACCACAATGCTTAAACTTTTGATTTGATAATACAATCAGTTTGGTTATGCTGCGCGTATTTATACGATTTGTTGATTTTTCAGTGGTGAACAACAAAAATACGGCCTAATCCAATATATTTTTAATGAAATGCTATTGAGAGCATACATATGCCTAAGCATTTATTTATGTACCTACATATGTTTGCTATTTGTTTATATGTATGCAGGTATGTTTCTTCCGTACGATGTCATTTAAGATTTTAGGCATTTGAAGGTACATATTTACTTGTGAATTGACCGCTCTAACCGTACTCGTACTATGAGCATAAGTCTTTTGTTTGCTTTGAATCAATAAATACCGGTTTGATTATCTGTCGTTATGCAGATCGCAAACTTTAATTAGCTAGTTGAATAAAAAGATTTCAGACGAGATTAGTTAGATTTCATTTATAGATTCAAATCATGGCTAAATTGGTATCTTTTTCTAGCAAATGTTTATCAACTGTTGTAGAGGAAGGTCAAGAATATACATACATATGTACATATAAATATGTCCTATCCTATAAAAATTAACGACTGAATTGGCTCTGACATATTAACCAACACTGAGTTTAGATATCGATTAGAGAATGACTTGGGACGTAGCTCTTTTCTCAAACAATGTAGAGTCATAGCATTTTCAAAGAAAAAGGTACATAATTCTTGAATAGAGAAAATTATAAATCTCCCATTTAAATTTAAATAAGTTATGTAATGAGAATTTACAAATACTTACCATTACATAGCCATTGATTTTATAGACATTGAGTTTTGGCTCTTTTTCTAATCAGTTTGCCATAGAATTCTAGTGTAGATGTCTGCCCTCGCTTTAGATAATAGTTAGGTGGTTATACTAGTTATATGTATGTATGTATAAGGTAGTCTCTACATATTCTCTAAGCTCAGACTGATTTTTCTGGGTTCCTTTTTTGTTCGCACATAACCTGTTAAATGCTTCAAAGCACGTATAAATGTCCTAAAATATTTTCACTGAAGTGCAAACGTATCAATATTTCCAGGAAACTGAGTGTCGTACAATGAATTTCGGATGGAAAATTAAATTATTATTTAAATTCATGACAATGCATTCTCAGAAATACATTCACAAGTGCGATATACAAACATACATATCTAACTTTTACAAAGCAAGGCGATATTGAGAGACTGAGAAATATATTTTGTAAATTCTACAAAAAAAGTCAACCATCTCATCAAACTCTCTACCCATAAGCTTCACTATCCATTTATTTATTTTTAATTTAATTTGTTAATACATATTTTTAAGATTTTCGTTTTTTTTACTTTCTTTCTTTCCTCTTTATCTTTAACAAAAAAAATATATATATTTTCTTCTTCTTTTCTAACAAACAACGCTTCATATAAATCATTCACAATTAATTAATAGTAAATCTCATAATTGCTACGCAGCAAACATTCCAATCACAATTTATGATAGTCGATTATCTAATTAAAATTTGATAAAATAATAACAAGTGAAATTAATTATGTATCTCTCGTTTTGAACAAAAGGACTCAAGTTAAACTTGAAGAGCTTCAAGGTATGTAGATTTTACAAAAAAACACCTTAGTACTCATATATACATACATACATACATATATGTAAATACAGTAGGCTTCAAACAATTTATTTAATTTGAATCATTTACGTATATTTTATATAATAAATAACCAGTTTCAATAATGTAAACATACTTACACACAAATAAATTAAATGTAAAGGGCATCTACAATCAAGTATCATGCTGTCAAGTGTTTCTCTGCTTCCACAGAAGTTAAGTATTCAGTTGCTGAAGAAGATGAAATCATAAAGCATAAGAGACTTAAGAGACTTAACAAAACAAATTGGAATTTGAAATCGAAAAAACAAAAGCCAAGTGGCTTAAGTCAATAATCACATACATATTTCATTAAGTATGTATATATGCTTACAATATTAATTTGTGTTTGTAACAAAACAAATATTTAATTTATGCTAGAATTGTATTGCGAAGGTTGACTAGTAGCACTACATGCAGCTTTAACTACCCATGCATTAATTTTCACCAATAAATTTCGTTATATTTACTATTCATTATGTAGATATGTATGTATTAGACTGACCAAAAATGCAAAAGTGCTGATTTTTTTTTGCTCCCCGCGCATTTTCTGATAGCTTGACAATAGAAAATAAGATCTGCATAAAAATCTGACCATCTGTAGTGGGAAATAGCCACCCGCATTTGACCTAAATTTCAAAAATTGACCTAAAAATTATGCATGGCTTTAGAGACCAATATCTCTTTAAACAATGTTTTTCGGAGAAATAATGTAATAATCGTTTTTATACAAAATGAAACTGGGAACATATTCTCCATATGATATTTATGGTGCCGTGATTTAATTCCAAGTGGCATAACCCCAATTTTAAAATTTGGGATTATGTCACTCACCATGGTGTGACATAACCCTCTAACAGTAACCATATGTTTGACTATACGTAAACAGTAACCATTCGTAAATTTTACGACTATTTTTTCTTTTAAACAAAAATATATTTTTTAAATCAATTATTTCACATTTAATGACTTAGAAGCAATAATAAAACATAAAAAAACATAACAATTCATAAATTTAAGTAAAACTAATTTTCGTTTGCACATGGTATACAATAATTTGCACGGTGCTCTCGGCAAAGTGGCTGCTCGTATAGGGTACACAAAAGTGTTGTCATCCGCCGTTTTTGATACGGGCACAACGAACAGGTGGTATAATTTTGTAGAGTAGGAAAACCTTGTTGGTTCTCAGTATCCACTTTTAATATATCTGCTACAATAACTTTGAGCGAACGTTGCAAAGTTGGCAATTGGAAACACTGCTCAAGCCAAGGTTTTATCAACTCTTCATGAGGACTTATCATATATTTTGGCACTGGACCTTGCTTTTTTAGAAGTGGGTCTTTCAATATCCGAACTATCATCGTCGTCCGGCACGCAATCTGATTCAAAAGCACTGGAATCGCAGTCAGTATTATCCTCAGTTTCTGATCCTTTGCTTTGTATTTCGCCTTCTTCTTTTTATACTCAGCTGTACTAGTACACAGAGTATTATAGTTTTGATTTCCTAACGGTGGATTGTAACAGAATGAAATAATCGAGATAGATATAGACTTATATATATCAAAATGATCAGGGTTGAAATCGATTGAGCCATGTCCGTCCGTCTGTCCGTCTGTGAGCACGAAAACTCGCGCAAAAATTGAGATATTTTGATGAAATTTGAAATGTAAGTTGGTATCAAGACAGGAACAGATGGTATTGAAAATGGGCGAAATCGGACCATGACCACGCCCACCTCCCCTATATAGTAAAAATCGGAAATTTTGTATCTCAGTCACTAATAGAGCTAGAGTGATAAAATTTCACACACGTATTGAGCTCAGGCCCTTATGAAGAAACATGGTGAAATTTTGGAAAATGGGCGGTGCCACGCCCACTTATTAAGGGGCAAACATTGAAAGTTTTATGAGTCATAACTCAGAAACCGTTGAAGATATATCGATGAAATTTGGTAGGCGTGATATACTTACTTAGGCAAATGTTTGGACGAAAAATTGCCAAAATCGGTTGACGACCACGCCCACTTTTATATATGGGTCTTATAAAATGACCTAATAAAAACATTTTAAGCGATATCTCTGTCAAATATAAAGATATATCATTGAAATTTTATGGAAGGTGTCCAACTATGGACATAAAACAAAAAATACAAAAATGTTGGAAAATGGGCGTGGCACCGCCTCCTTTTAGAAGCAGGAATATACGAGATTTCTGAGCCCATAACTCGACAAATAATCGATATATTATGACGAAACTTGGTCTATACACTTTCACTACTTCTAGTAATACATGTTCAAAATTTTACCAAAATCGGTTGACGACCACGCCCACTTTTATATATGTGTATCATAAAGTGGCCTAATAAAAAACATTTTAAGCGATATCTTTGTCAAATATAAAGATAATTCATTGAAATTTTGTGGCATGAGTTCTACAATAGATCGGAAACAAAAAATAGAAAAATTTCGGAAAATGGGCGTGGCACCGCCTCTTTTCAGACAAAGGAATCAACGAGATTTCGGAGCCCATAACTCGACAAATAATTGAGATATTATGACGAAACTTGGTTTATACACTTTTATAACTTGTGTCAATAGACACGCAAAAATTTATTGAAATCGGTTTATGACCACGCCTACTTTTTAACAAAGATATTTCTGGAACACCCTTTGGGAATTTGTAACAAGACTTCTTTGTAACTAGAAGTCATAAAGGAATGAAATTTTGCACAAAGAATAATATTCATATGCGTAGTTGGATGACTGATAAAAATGTTGAAAATGGGCGTGGCTACGCCCACTTTATGCGGCGCTCGCTTTATATAAAATACACCCTATATCGAACAAACGCAAACAAACAATGAAAGTATACAGCTGAGTATCTAATGTTCGATTCCACTCGAACTTAGGCTTCCTTACTTGTTCCAAAATATTTTTAGCTTCTTTCAAACTAAGTGGTGAGTATACTCCCTGCATGTTGCCATGATTCTACTAAAATAAATAACTTATCTTATAGTTTTTGATCATTTTTTGCTATGAGTCGTTCAACTAGCTATCGAAAAAAAAACTTACGCAAACAGTAACCATTCGTAAAATTTACGACTATGACCACTACTTCACATACACGCAGACCACTGAAGCCCCGTATTCACTCACTAATCAACTTTTCACCACGAATAATGAAGCTATACTGACCTTCAGCACGATCAATAGCGTAGTTCGCTTGCAGCGCGAAATTTTCATTTTCGTAGTCGTAAAATTTACGAATGGTTACCGGTAGAGGGATAATCCCAATTTTTTTACTTGGGATTATGTCACCTATGTGGGAGTGACATAATCCCAAATAAAAGGGAGCCAGAATACCAAATCACTCGAGTAGGTACTAGTGCGAAGCAAAATCGCGATTTTTGCTTCCAAATTTTTATTTTTTATAGACATATGTACATATTTATATATATTTTCATCTTTTTATAGACATATGTATATAACTATCGATCTAAAATAAAAAAAAGCGCCGCAGGCGAAAATTTGGAATCAAAAATCGCGCGATTTTTTCTTCCAAATTTTCATCTTTTTATAGACATATGTATATACCTATCGATCTATTAAAAAAAGGCGCCGCAGGCGAAAATTTGGAATCAAAATCGCGCGATTTTTTCTTCCAAATTTTCATCTTTTTATAGACATATGTATATACCTATCGATCTATTAAAAAAAAGCGCCGCAGGCGAAAATTTGGAATCAAAATCGCGCGATTTTTTCTTCCAAATTTTCATCTTTTTATAGACATATGAATATACCTATCGATCTATTAGAAAAAAAGCGCCGCAGGCGTTTTTATAGACATATATACAATGTACACAAATATTTATATACCTATCGTTTTATTGAAAAAAGTCTGTAAATATATTTAATTTTAATGTAATTTTTTAGTTTTAAAGTAATTTTTTGAGAACATGTGTATTTAAGTACATACATATTTCATCTTATACATATACTCAATGTATTATTGTATAACAACATTAACTTTATTGTCAGCTTTAATTTTTTTGCTTAATGTGATAAAATCTAAGAAAAAATCTGAAATGTTTTTTTGGGCTTGAAAATGACATTATCCCAATTGGGATTATGTCACTACGTCTGGGGTGACATAAGCCCAAGTAAAAAAGTTGGGATTATGTCACCCTAGGGGGAGTGACATAATCCCAAATAAAAAATTTGGGATTATGCCCCTTGGGATTATGTCAGGGTACCGATATTTATACCTACCGTTGTCCTTTCAGGACATATTGAGTCCTTAAAGTGAAATTTAAATTTTTTTGTTTGTTTAAAAGGCAAAAATAAATATTTAAAAACTAGAGAATTGTATAAACTATATATCATTTAATAGGTTATTTAAAGTAGTTTTACACATCATAAAAAAAAATAAAATAAAAAAAAAACAAACAAAAAATTTAATTTGCACTTTAAGGACTCAATATGTCCTGAAAGGATAAAGGTAGGTATAAATATCATATGGAGAATATGTTCCCAGTTTCATTTTGTATAAAAATGATTATTACATTATTTCTCCGAAAAACATTGTTTAAAGAGATATTGGTCTCTAAAGCCATGCATAAGTTTTAGGTCAATTTTTGAACTTTAGGTCAAATGCGCGTGAATGGAATACGCTACATAAAAAATGTACCGAAAACTATTTCATTTTCTTTTCTTGCCTCTAAGTTCGTACAGTCTAATGCACATTCATATTCATGTAATAAAAATTCAAATTTTTGGATCCATGCTGCGCTACCAGAATAAAACCACCAACGTCAACATGAATATTTTGCCAGATAATTGCAGAATTTTGCTTAGTTATAATTCTATGGGATATATACATACATATGCACATACATATATACACATATGATGCAGATTTTTTTTATTGTATTGTTCTTTCCGTTGCTTGCTCAGTCGAATAAAAAATTTGGCGGTTACATAATAGCCGAAAACGGAACTACCAAAACCAGTGAATCCATGTACATATGTATGTATGTTTCTATGTATATACTCGTACATATGTCTGCCTGCACCACAGCCTAGCCTCAAAATTTATAATTGAAATGTGAAAATTCTGCTGAATTTTTTTCCATTTCAATAAAACCGCAGGAAATTGCACTGCCAGAAACCAAGAGAAAATTGGTCTACATAAAAATATTGGGTGGCTAATAAAAGTTTTTGCTCATAAAATCAGTTATGACATTACTGAAGTTGGCACAACGCCGAAACCGATTTGCCTCTATATCAAATTTGACAAGGTATGACGGAAAATGGTTCCACAATACAACATATTCCTGCACTGTCGGAAAAGCAAGCAACCGAAAAGTAAGAAAATTGTTCCACTATACGTCCATCATACAGAAGACACTACCTATCACTCTACCTATGTAGGTATCACTGTGTTTGTGGGGTAAGCGGATATTGGATTTTAATTACGACTGAGATCATAAAGTAGTCTGTAACAGATTCTCCGCTCACTTCCAATATTTTCTGTGGATTTTGGCATTTCTATGCCATTGACCTTGATTTGGATGATGGATGGATGTTTTGTGACTAAGTTAGCGCTCCTCCGAGTGGGATTTTCCATAAAAGGCTGCTATAAGTTTTATGTCACAGTGGGAGGGCTGTTTAAAAAGATGAGCTCAAACTTTATGTTGCTACATCCAGGCGCATCATGTCGAACAGGTACATGACAGCCACTCTGTTCTCGTACTCTACATATTTGTTTAGATTGCTTGTTCGCTGCCTTTTTTTATTCGGCCACTGACCGTCATAGTTTTTTATGGTTGTTTTCGGACATTTTTATTGCCAACGTATGGATAATAAAGAAATCCGACGTTTTTACAGTTTTCAGTTTTTTCTTTCTTTTTTTTTTGAACAAAAAATAGACGAGTATTAACATACACGCGTGCGCAGGTACATATGTAAGTACATATATATAATTTATAGTCGGTATGTAATATAATGTACAATATATTATACTGGCCGCTGTGGTGCAGTGGGTAGAGTGCTTGCCTGATATGCCAGAGGTCTCGGGTTCAAACCCCAGTCCGAGCAAACACCAAAAAATTTTTCTAATTAGTAAAAATCCAATTATTGGGTTTTTTAAGAGCAGCGGTCACCTCTCGGCAGTGGGCGGCATACCCTCCGATAGTATTTCTGCCATGAAAAAGCTTCTCACAAAAAATGCATTCGCCGTTCGGAGCGGAACTGTAGGTCCACCCAATTAGTAGGAAAAACAAAAAGGAGCACAACTCCAATTGGGAGAGAAGCTCGTCCACAAAAACTCGTCAGAGTTATAAAAAAGCGCCATTGTATTATATTATATTATATTATACTCTATCTGAATATGTACATACATATGTATGTATGTTAACAGAGCGCTTTAGCTCTTCAATGTTTAGAGACAACTTAATTTGTTGTTATGCGAATCCTTTTGTAGTTTGTTTGCGCCAACAAGGACTAAATTGTCAAAGCCTTTGAGGATGCAAACAATAGAATTTCGTGCAGTAAAATGTATTCCTTAATCTCTCCCTCTCTAACCCTTTCTTTATAGTAAAAGTTAAATGAAAGAAATGAAATGAAATTTGAATAATAATTTAATTTTCTATCCGTTATTCAGTGTAAGATGCTCAGTTTCCTAGAAATATTGGCGCGCTTATACTTCAGGGAAACTATTTGAGGAAATTCATACATGCTCCGGAGCGTTTAGCAAATGCTGTGCGAACTAAAATGAAACCCAGCAAACACCGTCTCTGAGTTTAGAGAATTTGTGGAGACTACATTAAATGCTTAACTAGTGTAATTCCCTAAATATACTCTAATCGATGGCGAGGGTGAAAAACTACATCTGTGACTTTTTGCTTGCTAACTCTATGATTTTACACTATTACTCTAGTCGTCCTCTAACCTTCGGGATTTGAGGAAAGGACAAAGCGCAAAGGGTACTGCAGTTATTATCTAACACTAATCTATTCTCAGTGTTTGTTGGGTAAAAGCATGTAAAGCAAATATTCCGAGAATTACAGAATATGCATAACCAAATGAAAATGAAAAATAGCACAAGTGACCTTAACAAGCCATAATAAGTAATAAAAAAGCGTTTCTGAGATGACTGTGAGATAACAAATTACGTAACTGAAGATTCTTAGTGTCAAATACTTGGTGAATATGCAGCGTGATAAGGCTGGATGATTTCTGGAGTAGCATCCAAAATTTCTATTGAAATATTTATTGGATTCTGTATTACATAAAAAATAAAAGTAAATTGTTCCCTAATAAAATATGAAAAGTATGTACCTAATAAATATGAGGATATATGTACGCATGTAAGTGCAAAATAACGAAATAACAAATAATCACAGGCGTAAGCTTACACTACCCCCTCTAAACAATTTTTAACTTTAACAAAAGTTGTCAACAGATAACTTGTGATAATTGTTTTGTAACACACGTGTGCCTAGAACACAATTACCAATATTTATATACATAAGTACATACATATGTACATATACATACATATATGGATTTATACTCTATATTCTACTTTTTTTATAGAATATCTATGGAATCATTGATTCAAGATAACACGCACATGTTAATAATTTCAATCAGTTTTCAGGGAAATCCTTTACACGCGTAGCTGAAAATTTAAATACGTGCATACATATTCATGTACGTTTGTATGTACGTTCCAAATAAGTTAAAAATATATGTGAAAATTTCCACAAACATTGAAGGAATCTTTTCACCCACATATGTATGTACGTGCATGCATCAATATACCTTTTATTTTTATGACTCAGTAAAAAATTATAGTTTATTTCTAATATCATTTGGTACTTAATTGTATCATTCTCGGAATTAAATTTGAATTTTAATGCCAAAAAGTCTTATTTTTAAACTATGAGAAGTTTTACAATTTTATTTATTCCAAAGTAGTTTTCAAATAAAGTCTTAAAAAGTATTAAAATCCTCTCTAAAGAAGTTTAATCATTTATGGTTTAAAAACAAATCCTGAAAAGTATAAAAAACTTTCTCTTTCTCAATTATATTACCATCAAAGTATTTTTGGTTTGAAATCAAAACCAAAAAAAAAGTATTAAAAAAGAGTAAAAAAAATCAAACAAAATATTTCTAAAACTGCTAGCCGGAGGAGTAATTAAATCTACCCAAATAAATGGCACGAATCGAATAATTGTATCAAGTAAGTAATGCAGGAGATTAATTAAATATCATGAGGGTAAATTTTGCTTTATTTTTTCAGTCATAAGGCAGTTGAGGGTCCCCCTTTCAGTATCACTGCAAGAACCGCGACGGTGCCGAAATTTCCCTGGACATCTCCAAAATATTAGTATAAAAGTGACAATATGTATATATATCGAGACCTAACCGCCATAAAAGTGTATCCAACAAATTGCTCGATTTCAGCTTTTTTATGGACTTCAACAATTTACTATCACATGCATCAACTCCCAAAATTTCATAGCTGTGAAATGTGCAGTTTCGAAGTTATACCATGTCTCCACATAACGTGTTTCGCTCTTTTTTTTCTGCATTTTCTCTCTCAATCTTGTTTCGACACGGAAACCAGTGCCGAAACTCGCCAATTTCCATACAAATTTCTTAGAGCGAGTGAAGATTGAAACACTGTTTCATTCTGAATCATCTTGCCAACCTCGATGATATTGATGTCTTCTCTAATTTTGTATCGAAAATTTATCGAAATCTCACACAGACCAAAAAAAACGCAAAATATAAGCAAACATACAAACATTTAAGAAGAGCAAGAAAGAGAAATGTTAAACTGAATCACGATCAGCCACGTGGAGACGGGTTATTTAGCGAGATGTTTTGCTAGATGTTTTTTTGGTGAAACAAGTTATGTGGAGACGGGCTTTAAGAGACTAAATATGTATGTAAGTTGCAAGGCTGCATACAAATTGTATGCAAAACAAATTAAAAAAACTGTGTCCTGTAAAATTTACTTTTTGTTGGATACACTTCTATGAGGATTAGGGCTCGATATATAAGGTACTTTAGTGTTTGCTACTACTGTTTTGGATTTTTATGTAAATAAACTGTGTTAACGTTATTCAATTTCTCATTAATCTTTGGGATAATGGGTTATTTGCAGTATATCCACTGGAAATTTTATGGGGGTTTATTTTTAAATCCAAAAAAGTATAAAATTTATTCTAATTTTCGGATAGATTTAATACCATTTAAACTATTTTTATTACCAGAAATATTCTAAAAATAATGAAAATTTGGTTTTGATTTAATTCCAAGAAAGTATTAATTCGATATTCTGTCTCTCAATATTCTCTTCTTTTTTTTTAAACCAGAATGGTTTTAATTTTATGCTTTTTGGTATTGTTATATATAAATACCAAAATGGAATTAAAATTAAACTAAAATTTTTACTGTGCTGACATGATGCCGATCCTTCGCCTTCAAATGTGTTCCTAAACATACATATCTGAATATTTGAACACACGCATAAATAAATCTGCCAACGAGCTTCGCTATAGCAGTTTGGTGGACATACATAATTCTTCCCTCACACGTTGCAGATTATGAACTCCATAACCTATGAGTGCTTATTATATCAAAAAGTTTTGAAAACCAATACCCTGCTGGGTATCGACTTACTACCCACATAAATTTCTGACTCGAAAAAGTCTCACACCACAGAAAAAAACGACTGCCATTCTGTAGGTGAAAAGAACTAACAATCTTTTCGGAGAAAGATGTTTGAATATTAAGTACATAACTCATAAATTTGCAGGAAATCTCTTACATAACACGCTTAACAGTATAAATAAATATGAATTTGTTTATTTGTTGTTTAAAAAGATCCATTTTCGTGACTGTTATTTTGCTCATAGTCGAGCAGCTAAAAAAAGACAAGTACAGTAAATTTTTATTTTAACCAAGGCAAATTTATTCATATGGTAATGATAAGTGAACAGCTGACTTCTTCTTCTTCTCGTTTTTAGCTCTCCGCATACAGAAGAATACGAAGTATTTGACTTTGAGTTTGACATTCTGATGGGCAAAAACTTAAAGCAAATCGAGGCGAATATTGCCGAATTCGCCCTGCCATTACCATATAATGAATTTGCCTGGATTTTAACATAACAGAAAATAAATTTTGGCTTGAAAAAAATTATTGCTTATGGAGACGCACATTAAGGGAAGGGAAAATAAAAACTGATTGACTTTAAAGTGCTTTTATTACAAATTTATTCTGCTTAAATCGTGTGTCATTTAAAATGTGTGACTTTGTGATTATTTTCATTGCGGTTACAAACTTATTTAATTTTTCCCACAATTGTGGCTAATTTAAATACCGCAGAACAAAATGACAGGCCAAATTGATGGATGAAACAAGAGCAGCGTATGAATAAAAAAAATTGTATAAAAACATACTGACGCATTTATTTTTGGGATAATGATTAATTTAATACGAGTTTTTTTTCTGAAAACATAATAAAAAACTGATGATCGAAAATGGTTTTTCGTGAAATAGCTATACACTCAACCTTCGCTGTAAATAGTTGTTGAAATTTTTTTCCACTTACCCCAACAATTGGAAATTGAATTAAAAATAAAAATTTCGTGCTAAGCACTAAGAACTCTTTCATAATAAAAAACTTTTTTTACACCATATCTACCCAGTTGGAAAGCTGGTCATGCATGACCTTGCGGACGCATGAAAAGATGTACGAAAAATTTGCTTTAAAGTATGTACATATTAAAAAAAACTATGATTTCATCTAAACTTCATGCTGTGTGGCTGCCAACTTATAGGAAATCGGATACATTCCAGAATGCAACCCAAGGTAAGCGAAGAGGTCAGTTATCGGCTCTCAGCTATAACATTGAATCTAACAACAAAAACAATTAGGAGAATCAGGTTTTCTTTTACAGTTTTGCTTTTTACAATGACGACAACAATTCACAGAGTCTATTTCGAACAAACGGACGTATAAAGGCACCACTAAAGATCATTATAATATTGAAGATCCCACTATGTGAAGGCGTTGGGTGAAGCAGTGAAGGGGAAGATGGTGCGACAATGAGAGAAGCTGAGGTGAACAAGCTGGAGTAAAGTTACATATTTCTAATTGAAAATCGGATGGAGAGAGGGTGAAGAGAAAAATGCAAAAAAAAAGTATTTTTTATTTTTAAGTGAGAAAATAAACCGACACTGAGATCACGACAAGAGCGACTCTCAACCCAAAATTCCTTTTTGCCTTACTTTGGCAGGGAAAATTGGATGCATGACTTTCCTAGGACATATTTATACTTTTTTAAATGCTTGTTATTGTACCCACATAGTATAGGTACATGTAAATACATATGTGGTATAATATATAAAGTTGTATGTATGTATACTTAGTGCTGACCAATGCAAAAAAAAGAATATCTGAAACGCGCAAAAAGCACATAAAAAGTTTAATGGCACGCAATTAGGTTTTAATGCTTTTTATTTTTTAAAGCCTACACCCGACCGTTGTTATTATAACCCAATTTCATGCCACAATTCCCGCAAATAAAAAAATATGCTGAATAACCAAAAATTAGCTAACATAAGCAAAAAAGAAAAACAAAAAACGATATTGCATAGGCCATTTAAACAAGAATAAAATTATAAATTGTGGGAAGACCCATTTGGCGTAACGCAAAACCGCAGAGTAGCATAAGCCAGCATATTATATTTGATTACCATTCTGTTAGTTGCTTGATGTTCAATTGCTCCATCGTATGTAATTTTAACCCATATCGTCCTAATTTTCGATAAATCGAACAGCAAATTTCATTATTTTTTATCATTTTTTTCAGAACCTAAACCCAAAATTTTAATGTAGTTTATTAATACTGTGGAATATTTTCTATAATTGAAAATAAATATTTAATTTTAAGCCCCCAGCTTTCTCCGAACGGGGCGTTTAACAAAAACTCTTAATTTTAATATGATTTTGAAATTGCCAAAATATATAAAAAATACCAATCTATACTAATTATATAAAATTGATTGTATGGAAAATGTATGTAACGCGATAACTCAAAAAGTACTGCACCGATTTTAATAATTCTTTTTTTAAAATGTCATAAATTCTGAATTCTCGACAACCATGTACTTTCTGAGACTTTAATACCTTTTTCTTGGTTTTAAATTTCGAAAAACTCAAAAAAGCGCAAGCATAGACAGATTCGTTTGGTCATTTGCCGTGTTCAGTGGAGGCGTCGCAGTCGTCCCAGGCAGCGCAGCGTAGGCGACTCATATGTTTGTTTTTGCACGGTTTGTTGTTTGTCTCGGTGGCAATCAAAAACCTGTTTGCAAATGCATACTATGCTATAACTCAAGTACGCCTGCACCTACACGTGCGATATTGGCATCAAATGAAAGGTGTTGAACAGGACTTCAACACAGAGTTATTTTCATGGCGATGCCTAGACATCCTCCCCAGTCTGGGTAAGAATGTGGACCAAGATAACTCCGGAATGTTTTTGAACGATATTGGTATGAAATTAAAGGTATTGAGCAGGGCTTTAATACAAACCAATTTTCATTATGATTTCCATGCCGGGTCTGCTGATATGGGTCAAAAGGTGGATCTGGATGACGTCGGGATGTGTCTGAGCGATATTGGTATCGAATGAAAGGTCTTGATCTGGACTTCAATATAGAGCTATTTTAATAGTGATGCCTAGGCCGGGTCTCCAGATAAGGGCCAACAGGTAGACCGGATGACCCTCGAATATTTCTGAGCGATATTGCTACCAAATGAAAGGTCTTGATGAGGACTTCGACGTAGAATTATCTTATTTGTGATGCCTGGGCCGGGTCCCCAAATATGGGTCAAAATGTGACCCCGGATTAACCCGGAATATTTCGGAGCAATATTGGTATGAGATGAAAGGTTTTGAACAAGGCTTTTACGTGGAGTTCTATTCATAATATTTCCTAGACCGGGTCCCCAGATATTGGTCAAAATGCAGACCCGGATGTTTTTGAGCGATATTGGTATCAAATAAAAAGTTTTGGGAACGGCTTCAACATAGAGCTGTAGTGATGGCTAGACAAGGTCATCAAGTGGACCCAGATAAGCCCGGAATAACTTAACTTAACTTAAATTAACTTGGCTTGACTTGGCTTGGCTTGACTTGACTTGACTTGACTTGATTTGACTTGACTTGACTTGAATTGACCTGACTTGACTTGACTTGACTTGAATTGGCTTGACTTGACTTGACTTGACTTGACTTGACTTGACTTGACTTGACTTGAGTTGACTTGAGTTGACTTGACTTGACTTGACTTGACTTGAATTGACTTTAATTGACTTGACTTGATTTGAATTGACTTGACTTGGCTTGACTTGAATTGACTTTAATTGACTTGACTTGATTTGACTTGACTTGACTTGACTTGACTTGAATTGACTTTAATTGACTTGGATCGACTTGACTTGAATTGACTTTAATTGATTTGACTTAACTGGAATTGACTTGAATTGACTTGACTTGAATTGGCTTGAGTTGATGTGAATTGACTTGACTTTGATTAACTATTATTCCTCATTGCGAAGCAACGGGTATTTGCTAGTATTAAATAAAACTTAGTACACACCTCATTTGGAAAGGAAATAAAATTCAAGTTTCAATATGAATTTTATTTGCAAAGTCAATAAAACGAACAGCTCATATATTTAAAGTTAGCTGTTCGATTTATCGAACGCTGGGCGTTACTCAGTGGTTTTTTTCTGAGGAGCATAGGCACTGTACGAGCAAACGGTATTGGTGGTGCATACTTAAAATCTGGAAGAAAACTGGAAAAATGCAATAATGACTTCTGTTTTGATACCCAGAACAGTATTTTGCCACCTACATATTTCGAGCAGGTTCTGCCAATGGTGTGTGTGAATGAATGGAAGAAACCAACAATGAAGGGAAAACTCTTAAGCCAGCTAATGAAGAATTACAATATAGGGATTAGTGCAGTAGATCTGAACGACAATGAAGCACAGAATTATTATATCGCAATGCGATCCAAAGAGTGGTATTGGCCTTTATGGATTTCGACTTTAAATTCAGCTATCGTCAACGCATGGAAGCTTGACTGTTTCATTCGCCGTTATTTAAAATAAAGATTCTCCCCCAACAAGATTTTAAGGTGGATATTGCACATTCTCTGCTAATGAGAGCGGATGACGAATCCAAGGACTCTGAGGATGTGGAGGTCGCGGAAGGCGACAAAAGGGACGTATTGATCGACTTGGATTTTCAAAGGATGCTCATGCGAGAAATCTGGCGCGAATCAAGACAAGACAAACCAATGTAAGACAAACCAAGTTCCTTTTTGTGCAAGAGATGCCATTTTTCACTTTATACCCATTGTTTAGAGTCATAGGTATCATTTAAAAAACCAAAAGTAAATTAATTTTGACTTAAATATCTTATTTTTCTGTTTCAGTTATCTAAAAATAAAATATGAACAAAAAAAGGAACATACGTCTTCTTTTGTTCGCAGGAAGAAAAACCCAAAAAAATGTATACAGATAGGCCGAGCGTTCGATCTATCGAACAGATGATATCTCAAAATCTAAAATTTAATAATTTTTTTGATAACAGATTTAAATTCAGAGGCCCAAATTTACTTAAAGGTGAAAATTTCATCAAGATATGCTTCAAAAAAATTTGCTTAGGACGACATGGGTTAAGTAAGAAAGAGAGAGAGAGAGAAAGAAAGAGAAATAGTTTAGTACTTGCTTGGTCGTTAAATCAGATTATGGCTAACAATTAAGATTCAAAAGTGCCTAATGAAACAGCTTTGTACTACTATACTCAGCAAATGCAGCCTCTAAGGTTAGAAAATAATATTATTTTCTAACTATTCCGTAATCGAGACCGAGTATAGAAACCCACACTATAATTCGATTGGAAATCGATTAAAGAAAGAGACAAATCTCAATGTCTATGAAATAGTTGCAAAATCCTCATTATAATCTCATTACATAACCACATTAGATATCAATTCTAAAACTATGTCCCTTTTTTATTTTTTTGGAACTAGAAAAACATTTTTAGACATGGATGTAGCAACTGCTCTTTCACCTTAGATCTCTCTAAGTAGGAGTAGTGTGAGAGTAGAATCCGGCATTTTAACTCATGTGAGTAAATGAGGAACATCACACACATTTTAGCCAATGTAGCGCAAATCACTCTGCGCTCTCCTACAAAATCTCTCTCATAATATTTCCGGTGTCTGTTTAAGAGGCATCTAGGGTGAAACAGCTATCGTAACATGCATGCCTAAAATTTTTTTTAGTTAAAAAAAGAAACAAAAAATAGAAAACAATCTGGACCTGTTACTTTTTGTTTGAGAACGCTTTGGTTCTCCACTTAGACAGTATCTCGGCTCGCAAGATCAACTTATTGTTTAATAATGTGACGCGTTACGTGTATGGCCTGTCCAAGTTTGACCACATCTCGGAGTTTAAAACCCGGCTATTGGGCTGTGATATTATAAATTATCTCAGAGCCAGAAACTATATATTTTTATATAAGATAATCTCGTCAGAAGCTCCTAACTACCTTTATTCGAAATTAACTCCAACAAAGTCAGCCCGATTAACTGACCTGATTGTCCCGCAATATTCTTCGTTGACTTCAGCACGACTAGTCTTCGTTAGCACTGTTCGCACCTGGAACACTATTCCTGCTGAGTCAAGTTTTCTCAAGTGGGCCACCTAAAAACGATTTTTCGATATTGTATGGTTTATGGATCAATTTTGAAAGCTAACAAACATTGTAAAATGATCGCAAAAGCGTTTTTGATAGTTTTGATTTTTCAGCGAGTTATTCGCGGTCAAAGTTTTCTTAACGGTTTTTAATTTTTTTGAATAACTCGGTAACCAATGCTTCGATTCTATTGATTTTTTCGGCATTAGTTAAGAAACTTATTTAGCAACAAGATGTAGTGGTCAGTTTTTGAAATTTCAAAAATGGCATAACTCAAAAGTTCATTTTTTGAAAATAATCGCGCTTTTTCGCCGTTTTTTTCCACGTTCTCATATGTTTAGGAAAAAACACCAATCAGCAGTCTATGCGCTTAATATCAGGCTTCATTTTGCAGAAAAGAAATATTAGTAACTCCGTATATTCCATTTTAATATAAAATTGCT
This sequence comes from Urophora cardui, assembly GCA_960531455.1. Classification (NCBI taxonomy): domain Eukaryota; kingdom Metazoa; phylum Arthropoda; class Insecta; order Diptera; family Tephritidae; genus Urophora; species Urophora cardui. The sequence goes on from OY482673.1 coordinate 15,233,736, forward strand.
TGAATTTCACAATATTTGCACATATGAAAAAAGTAAAAATTATATGTACATACATCCATATGTATGTATGCATGAAAAATTTAATTATAGTACTTATCTACCTAACCTAAATTTGTTAAAAGAGCTGCCATAGAATATATCTAAATGCAATCTAATTGCAACAATTTCAAATTAGTAAAATATATTATTAAACAATTTTTCAAATAGTTAAACTTTTTTAATGACAGACCACAACGGCAACCAAACTTAATTGAATGCATTCCAAATGAAATTTTACTATACATATGTAGCATGTTTGCATTGCTATATTTACATACATGCACTCATAGTTAAGCGAAAAAGCAACTGCAATTTACACAAATGACAAATTTTACTTAAAACAAAAAAAATACAAAAACTAAAAACGTGCCGAAAAGTTATCTAGTCTTTAATATTCTCACATGGCAACTAATAAAATTTCTGCTGACTGGCATAGCTTATTCTCATAACCTCCTCTGTGCCGCTTTCTTTTCTTTATACTTACTACTTTATATTCCTTTTTGTACATTTCATATTTATTTATGTATGTATTCTAAGTATTTACATACATATATATTGTTGCTTTATTTTTCTTATGCTTTCATGTTTTGAAAACAACTTGTAAGGTTACTTTTATTCGAGTGAAATGTTTTTGATTTGCTTTCAAAACACTTGATACGTGTTTTCGTGTTTACACAGTTCACGGCGGTTATTGTAGCATTAGTAGAAGAAGAAGAATAAGAGAAGCATGTGGGCAGCAAAGTGAAAAGTTTGACAGTCACTGAACGAGACAAGCGTGAAATTGTAGCAAATAGCCAAATAGTACATAGGCACTTACAAAGAGAATATAAGCAAGATAGAAGTGGGCTAAAATAAAAACCTAGAAAAGGTGCAGTGTATATGAGCGATGACGTGAATAAATTTAATATAAGTGCTGATGCAACAAAAAAAAATATTAAAAATAAAATATAAAGTTTGTTTTTAAATAGAATTTATGTTGGCCGCACTCAGCAATTTGAGGAGGAGAAAAGAAGCCTCGAAAGTTCCAAAGTTACGAGATTGTTTACGAATACATTCAATATTCGTAAACAATCTTGACCGAGTTAAAGTTTGCAACAAAACAGGTTGTTGCATATATTACACCCCCACGAAGATACAAACGCACGAAAACAAAACGAAACTCTCAAATAAAGAATCCACTTATGCGCGTCATGTGGCTGGTATAAAATCAGGTCAACTAATCGACCAAACAACCACACAATTTGATGCGTCCTTACGCGTCCTGCTTGAGAAATTGTAGTTGAGTCAAAGTTGGCTAAGCAAAGCAAGACAGCTAAGGTAAACAAGAAACAAAAGCGGAAAACAACAACAGCGGAGATGGAAGCGCAGTGGAAAGCGTAGTGACTCCGCCAACACTTTGGCATAAGTTCATTTTTTCTTTTTTTTTTAAAGCATAGAAAAACAAGAAAGCAACAAGAAAACACATAAACAATACTTTAACTCAACAGAGATTTTTGTAAAGGCGTAGCAAAACATGTTTTTTTAAGTAGCTTCTTGGCGAAACGTGCGAGGATAATGTGATCTATGTATGTACCTACTAACATGCTTCCATTTAGTACGTGTTGTTTGCAACTTAGTTTTAGTGTGATTGAATTTCACCATAATTTTGCGGTTATATGACTTAATTATGTTCAATTAAAGCTAAAGGTACTTTGTAATGTGTTTGTTGATCTGATATCGAGTCATGGCTTCCAAAAACAATCAGCATGTATATCACTTTTCTCTGGGTCAGTGACGTACATTGGTTCAGATTTCTATCTGTCTACCGAAAGGGACGGCTTTACATTAAGGAACCACGGTCCGAGAAAAATGACTTTATCAGGGGTATGGAGGGCCTCTCACAGATCTTAAAACTTGAATCAAAACTTGCCGGAGGCTTATAGTTCAGGAGATATTTGTTGGTAGTCGGATGGGTCCAAAAAGGGAATTCTTCCGGCTGAGGGTTATTTTTTTAAATCCCGGCCGAAGCAAAAAGGTGTTCTACACACATACATATATCCATATGTGCGTGTTTTTATAACTGCCTTTCCTCGGTAATCGTACGCAGTATTGGGGGTTTGTTTGGTAAATTTTACAACTTACAAACATCTCCGGTCGACGGAACTTATGGATTTAGAATTAGGAGGACCTCCTCTACAGCCCACAATGACTCTTTTTTTCAACGCGTGGTAGACTGTTGGAAAATTTTCCCCGCATATTTAATACCTATTTGTTGACACATAATCATTGTGACACTACATAAGCAATACTCATTGAGATTAAGCCAACAAGATGGTTCAGCTTCCAGATTTAGATGCGGAGATCTTTAAATTTGGTATGTAGGTCGCCTGTAGGTATGCACGCAAGTCAAGGTGAGAAAAAAACTCTCGAAAATGATTAAACGATAACCATAAAAAATTTAGACACCTCATTTTTCCACCGAGTAAAATGTTTTAGATTAGCATACAGCCTTAGTAATCAGTTCCGCGCTTTTGGTGTTGTTCGCTCACAGTGAGAATGAACCATTCCTTTAACCAAACTACAAAAATTCGATGGTCTTATTTAATTATATATGTGATGCAGGGTGGATTCTCCATATCATACATTGCAACCGCAATAATTTTTTATCTCAAACTATGACAAAAATTTAATTATAATAATTCATCTCACTTGTTGGCCTTTTTAAGGTAGGGCATTACAATTTTAAGGTAGGGCATTGCCCCACAATGCCTCCCCCCCCTAGCTACGGCCTGATAAGGGATAGTGTTTAAAGTCCGATATGTGCTGTTAGATACTGCAAAACTATAACTCCAGCTCAGTAAATCGGATGTACTTCGATTTTCCCAACGAAATATAACCAGCAAAGTATGTACACTATTTTACGGCAATATTTAATGCTATTGCTTTGGATCAACCAAGGAAGAGCATCCTACGGAAATCCAAAGACTTTCATTCTTTATCAAGACTATAGAAAATTTGATCTATGTATGTCAGATATTGGCATTTTGACTCTTACCGCTGAATGAGAAATATCACACAAATTTAAACCAAGGTATCTTTAACTGGTCTGTGTTCTCCACCACAATCTCTCTCACAATTTTACCGGCCATTGTTCTATGTCTACATCGAACCACTAATAACCTCAAATCATGTGCTATGCATGTTCAATGAATATACACTCGCTATTTTCCTTGACACCGACAGCAAATAAGTTTTCTGTAAACTTCAAAAACCACCTTGTAAAAATTATTATGTAACGCTGAATCAGTCCCTCGTGGAGCTTAAAGAGTTGCTACTTTCAAAAGAAAGTTTATTCTCTTCTGTTTCTATAGCTTTTCTTAAGGGTTTTGAACAAAGAAAGAGAGAGAGAGAGGGATGTTAGATTTGTTGATTCAAGCGAGCATGTGAGGATGTGACTGGTTTAGTGGGAGAGAATCTTCGCCAGCTGAAAATACGATTTGGAAATTTAGGAGTTGAAGCGGCTACAGAAACCCGCACGGAGGTTAAACTCTCAGCTTCCCTACGTTAGCATTCCATAACGTTGTGCCAGTGCTATTAAATGTTGGTTGCTTTAGCAACTCTGAACTCTGAATATGTTTACATATATACATACGTACATAAATACATACTTCAGTGTATTTTTGTATACATCCATATCGACCCCTTTGTGCGACTTTATCGTAACGGACAAAAGCAAATTTTACAGTAGAGCATTTTTTTCGTTTTTTTACTACTTTTTATTGGTACTTTGAAACGATAATTTTTCTCTTGAAAAAATGTGCAGTTTGCGAAAAAATCATAATTTTGTCCCTTACGATAATTTTCGCTCTCAATTTTTTATGAGTTTGTTTGTCCCTTACGATAATAGTTTTGTTCGTTTACGGATATTTTTTGATGTTTTTCGAAAACTTTTAAAAACAAACACTTTGTCGCCGTTTTTTTACACCAAATCTCCAACAGAAGAGAACCAACTGAGAGAGAAAACTGACATTTCATTTTGTGAGAAGCTGTTGAATTCTGTTGGACACATTTTTGCCAACAGCAATTTTCCAACAGGAAAACAGCTGATCAAACAACAGCTGACTTGAATTTTTGCAAGTAACAAGATTTGCAAAATATACACATCAATTATAAAATTGGAAAAATACACTAAATTGGCAACAAATATGGATAAATTAAATATGCAAAATAAGTTACATACTTTTTGCGAAGTATTTATATGTATATTATGTACCTTAGTAAATTGTAATCTCCTTTGCGGGAATATATATTAACGGGGCCGCTGTGGTGCAGTGGGGAATGGTGTGGCGGACAGTGGCTAGTCTGCCATACCAGAGGTCATGGGTTGGATCCCCAACCTGGATAGAGGGAAAATTTGTATATAATGATCCACGATCCGATAACAATTAATTTTGCAGAGGGTAGGGGTGGTCTCACAGATCACAAAAAACAAAGTACTACCCTCCGGACGCTTATAGTTCAGGAGACATTCCTTGTTAAATTAATGTATGTATGTGTGTATGTGTATCTTTCTGCGTTGGCGGCTTTTGGCCGTGCTTCAATAAAATTACCCTCAGCCGGCAGAATTCTCTTTCTGGATTAATATCCATGGAGCAATCCACAGTTGTTTTGTATAGAACACCTTTTGCCTTCAACCGCGCTTTACAAAAATAACCCTCAGCCGGGAGAATTCTATTTCTGGAGAACTTTAATATTATAATTTAATAATAGTTGAAAGTCTTAAGATAAGATGAATTATCATCTACAGAATATTTCCTGAAAGTTTCACTGAGCCTGGATAGACAACAAATTCTAACTAAAACCCAATTATCCGGATTTTAAAAATAGCAGCCACTCTAGGCAGTGGGTGGCACACCCTCCGAGAGTAGTTCTGCAATGGGTCGGCTTCAGTATAATGCGCCCGCCGTATTTATTTTCAAACGACTGGAACTTTCGGGAAATCTTCTATGGATGTTAATTTTACTAATTATAACACTCCCGATCGCTCCGCAGATATAATTCGAGAAAGGAAATTTTGCTGGCTGGGGCTATTTTTTTTAAAGCGCGGCCAAATGCCGCCAACGCAAAAGTTTGTTCTACTCAAAAGTACTGTGGATCGGTCCATAGAGGTTTATTTTTTTAAAGCATGGCCAGGGCCGGGTGCATTAAATTGAAATCTCTTCTGCGGGGCAGCAGACGCGAAGACATACTGCGGTGGAAAACAGTATGGACATGGGTACAAAGAAAAGCAATTGTTAGTGTGATAATTATTACAATGAAATCCTATTTATTAGATAATAACAGCGAACCCCAGCGGGTTAGGGGGTCTAGAATATACCCGTTGTAAGGAATGCCTGTCGTAAGACGCGACTAAAATCCACCGGCCTAGAAGGTTGATTATGGCCAGGAAAAATCGTTCGCACGACAGTCGGGCTAGTGTCAGAAGGGACTAGTACCCGAGCGTACCGGATTTATCCGGCAAAGGACTGTCACATCCCCTACACTCCCCAAAACCTTCGGGGAGTGTCTTGGTGGCTACAAGAACAACAACATGAAGTTAATTGTATTGCAGATACATACATACATATGTGCATATATCTCCACTGTTTTCAGGCAGAATTGTAACTCCATTAGCATTTATATAGAACAAACAGTGCCGATTTATTGTAAAAGAGAGTTCCGGATGCATTTCCGAACTTCAAAAAACCTTTTTGCGAGCCTATGCGAACGATTTTTAGATTGAGGAGGTTATCGCGAAGTGACAAAAGACTGACCAAAACGAAACCCAAAACGAATCAAAAGAAATTAAATAAGAAAAAAAACTATGTTTTATTTTATTATTTTTATGTTATATGTACATATATACATAATTAACAGCAATAATTTCCACCAATTTTATTATCATTTTAATTTTAATCCTTTTTATCCTTTGAATTTGGGGCTTGTGAATGTAAATAAAAATCAGCTGTTTGCCAAAGCTGTTGAACTCTGCAAATTTTGTGTTCGTTTCTTACGATATTTTTCTCTTGTGAGAGGATAGGTGACATTTTTCTCCAACACCTGGCTGTTGGAGGCTGCTGAGTAAATGCTGTTGGAGAAAGTACGCGAACAAAGCTAATATTTAAAAAAAGGGTTTGTATGTTTTATTCCATACTTTTGTGTTTTTAATGATGGGATAATGGTAATATAGTGAGTATTGTACTCGTCTTCCATTCTAAAGTTCAATTTCCGGCAGACCAGGACCGATCTATTGGGAAAATTGGTTTTTATAATATGTAAGTTTGTTGGAAATTTGGTAAATAGGTAGATTATTTCCTGTATTATGACGGAGTAATGGAACGAGTGTGGAGAGTAAGAGAAAGGAGAGAGGTAAATGAGTAGGGAGAAGGAGAGGTAAATGGAAATATAAAAATTTTACATTATTCCGATAAATCAATGGTTGGATAGAGCAACATCTGTCGGCGTTTCTAGTCTAAAATATAAAACTGCAGATCGAACGTGAATTTGAACCAGCGACTCCCAATCAGTAAATGTCAGGAAACCCTCCAAAAACAAATTAAATAGCAGATGCCGTTTAAAGGCCACACAAGAACAGATAATACTATTGCTATTTTTTTCTAAATAAGTAAGTATTTTTAATCGCTAGTTTTCATTATTTTCCATCCAAGTGCGGCATTCTCTGATTTCCATAAATTACTAATACCTGGGTGGTCGAGCTCAGATGTGATTCCTTTCCTTAGAAAGTATTCTATTTCACCATATAGAAATATATAATCAAGTAACTAAATGAGCCAAAAATGGATGTATAAAATTTCTTTCAACTCAGTCAAACCGTTTTCGCGATAGTTTACAAAGGAATTAATAAAATTATGTTATGTAGAAATTCCACTGAGCAATATTTTAATTTAAATACGTCGTAAAATACCATACAGTTTTATGCCGGCTCCGAACGGTGAATGCATTTTTTGTGAGAAGCTTTTTCATGGCAGAAATATACTCGGAGGGTATGCCGCCCACTGCCGAGAGGTGACCGCTGCTCTTAAAAAACCCAATAATTGGATTTTTACTAATTAGAAAAATTTCTTTGGTGGTTTGCTCGGATCAAGACAAACCTGGCCGAATTGGGACCACAAGCGATCTCGTCAAATATGTACTCTAAGGAGAGAGGATATCTCGAACCTTGTGGGGGTGCTCACAGGACACTGCCTCATCGGGAAACACACAGAGAGACTGGGTGCACCCTACCGTAGATGCTGCAGAATCTGCAAAGATGATGAGGAAGAGGAGACAATCGAACACCTCATTTGCTATTGCCCGGCTTTTAACAGCGCCAGACGACGCTTTCTTGGGACACATTTCCTGGATAGCCTATCTAAAGTCGCGGTTGTCGACATAAAGGACCTGGTGAATTAGGTTATCAAACTGGTTCAAAAAGGAGGAGTAATCTGTTTTCTTCTTGTGGTATCACAATGGGCCTATGCACTGGCCTAAGTGTGCCCCTATGGCAGCCACTCTAAACTACCTTTGCTCGGACTGGGGTTTGAATCCGAGACCTCTGGCATAGCAGACGAGCACTCTACCCACTGCACCACAGCGACCATAGGCATACTATCAGTAAAACGAATTTCCTCCAAATCCGTTTAGCCGTTCCCGAGATAGTAGTGGATATAGAAATATATAAATAAATTAATGTACATTAGATAGGGTCGAAAAAAAATGTTGTAAAAGTCCGCCCCTAAATTTGAAGCTTATGTTGAGAGGGTTAAGGGACACGAAAAAAAAATTTTTTTTGACCCCGCGAAATACCGCCGAAATTGTTTTTTTCTTGTAACTTTGTTATTTATCATCCGATTTTTAAAATTGATACGTCATTAGTTTCGTATTTTGCAGCTCTACACTTCCTTCTAATGCTCTTTTGAGCTCTGAAGTCGTTTTCACATAGTTGGGTCAGCTAACTTATTTGTATGTCCATGAATTATCCTCTTTGTATTGCCAAATGAAAGTGCTTCAAAATTCATGACAATGTTGCCTTGAAACGGTTTAACTAAATTTAAAAACAAAGAAGTTACGTCACAAAGAAGTTATTTAATGTAGATATTATTTAACTAATTTTTTTAAGCAATTCAGTATATGTAAAGTTGTAAAAGTCCGACCCTAAATTTGAAGCTTACATTGAGAGGATTAAAGAAAAAAATTTTATTTTTTTTTCTGATACCGCGAAATACCGCCGAAATAGTTTTTTTATTGTAACTTTGTTATTTGACTGCAGAGTGCAAAAGGAAGAAAGAAGAAAATATAGAGCTTCGAAACACGAAAATAATGACGTATCAATTTTAAAAATCGGATGTTAAATAACAAAGTTACAAGAAAAAAACCATTTCGGCGGAATTTCGCGGGATCAGAAAAAAAAATTTTTTTTGTCCATTAATCCTCTCAATATAAGCTTCAAATTTAGGGTCGGACTTTTACAATTTTACATATATTGAATTGCTTAAAAAAATAAATTAAATAATAGCTACGTTAAATATTCGTAGTGACGTAACTTCTTTGTTTATTAATTTAGTAAAACCCTTTAAAGGCAACATTGTCATGAATTTTGAAGCACTTTCATTTGGCAAAACAAAGAGGATAATTCATGGACATACAAATAAGTTAGCTGACCCAACTATGTGAAAACGACTTCAGAGCTCAAAAGAGCATTAGAAGGAAGTGTAGAGCTGCAAAATACGAAAATAATGACGTATCAATTTTAAAAATCGGATGAAAATCAAGAAAGTTAAAATAAAAAAACGATTTCGGCGGTATTTCGCGGGATCAAAAAAAAATTTTTTTTTGTGTCCCTTAACCCTCTCAACATAAGCTTCAAATTTAGGGGCGGACTTTTACAACTTTTTTTTTTCGTATGGAGACCAACCCTATCTATTGTACATACAAATATACATACAAGAACAACTCGTTTAAGGTTACACGGAAAGAATTTTTTACTAGAATCAATGCCGAGACAAGAAAAATTAGACTTGATTTTGAACTTAGAAAATAATTTCTTAATATCAAGAAAATCCAAGAAAATTGGATTTTAAATAAATAAGTAAACATTTTCTTGCTTCAAGTAAAATTGGATTTTAAATAAATAAGAAATAATTTACTTACGATAAGTGTTTTTTTCTTGTTTTTAGAAATAAATAATTAAGAAATAATTTTTTTGTTGCAAGTAAAACTTTTCTTATACGAGCTTAAGTAAATAAGAAAATATTAAATATTAAATTAAGTAAATATTTTCTAAAAATATTTTAAACGTTAAAAATAAGGAAAATGAAAACTAATCACGAGGGATTAGAAAACCATAATTAGTCAACTAGTAATTTCCTAGGACTTGTTCATTTAATATAAATGAAGATGCAAATAGTGAACTCCTTATACCAAATGCTTCACTAACAATCTGAGAATTACAGAAATATTTAGAAATATGCAAAGCGGATGGCAAATGAAAAAAATACATGTAACTTTGGAAATGCAAATTCAGCAAGAAATATTTTACTTCGCTCAATAAAACGTTTTCTTATTTATTTTCAATTTTTTTTTGCTGTAGTTTGCTGATATGCTCGAAGAACTTTGGCGTTCAAATTGAGCAAGAAATATTTTACTTCGCTCAAGAAAACGTTTTCTTATTTATTTTCAATTTTTTTTTGCTGTCCCTTACGATAAAAAATAAAGCCAATTTTTGGCACAACTATAAGGATTTCAGATATAATATTTTACCAGGTGATGCGCTGACGAATGTAGATTAAATTTGAATAAAAAAGTGAAATTCGAGAAAATGGCCCTTACGATAAAATCGCGCAAAGGGGTCGATATATTAATATTCCTCTGCTTTTTCACCATACAAAATTTTTACTACAGTAAAGTTGGTTCAACTGAAAATTGTTCACATGACTTTTTATGTATGTATGGTTAGAGCTGTTGCTCATAAGTTATGCTTTATGTATTTGCATGTATGTACCTATGTATGTATACAAATATTTGTGCATAACAAAAGTCACTTTCACCAGATACTTTTCTAGCTTTATTGTTGTATATTTTAAAAGTTTTCATTTACAAAAAAGTTTCTATGAAAAATATTGCGCTGAAGCCATTTTTTGTTAATTTTCACAGGACTTCCGTTAGGAAATATATTGCGCATTTTGAGGAGGATGAGAGAGAGAGAGAGAGAAAAGAGTTTTCTAGAGTGACATTTTTATTGAAAACAAATAAAAAAGTTGTCAAATTAAAAAAAAACAGTTTTTCTTCAAAGTTTGATTGATTAAATATGCGTGTTTCATTGAAAGCAACATCTCAACTTTCGACAGCTTAGAGATTGACAAAACAATTTTTCATTTAAGCGAATGTTGCTTGTATGACTGGTTTTTCAAACACATTTTGGTTAGCGTACGTTAACTAGGCAATTTGGAGAGTTCGGCATGAATGATTTTTTTTTTTAATTTCCATTTTTTTTTCTTTTGCCACTGTCTAACTTTTTTGATTGAAAAAACTCCAGCCTAGCACAGCATGATGTACAGCATTCACGTGTTAAACTTGCTAAATATTCGTAGCTAGATAAGAATCTAAGGCGAATAAGCAGCTGCCAAATTTTAAACTTGTGGCTTAATTTGAATTAGGAAAATTAACAAATAAAAAGCAGCTTGGGAATATTTTGAATCTATTTTGCATATTATTTTTGTGAGAAAAGTTAATACTCAAGAGAAATTTTGAGGCTTTCTTTTTGTAAGTTTATCAAAAGCCACCCAAGGTGAGCTTATATATTTGTGTACAGAGAAAAATGTAAATCAAAATTTATTGGCAAATACATATGTTTTTAATATTTATGTAAGTAACTTTATTAGCATGTATGTATGTATGTATGTACATACATACCCAGCAGCGAAACAGCTAACTAGTATGCCAAAATTGTAGTACATATATTAACTGGTATTCGTATGACAATACCATACCAGTTTATTTTGTCTAGTATTATACCAGTTAAATGAAGTTGAACCACAAACTAGTTATCAAAATACTAGCTCATCAACTGGTATCCAAAAGGCAGCATCATACCAAATCATGCCACCAATTTATATCTAAGCAATATTTATTTTTATTGAATGAATGAATATAATGAATTACATATGAAATAGACTTCAAAATTTTAGTTTTTCTTGCATATCTCAACTGGTATTCGCTGATGTAGATGCTACTAGTATTCTTCTGACCCATACATACTGGTATTTAACTGGTATGAGCTTATGCAGAGGAAGACAATCGCCATTTCGTAGGACATTAACACACGAAAAATAACTACTAGATGTTCACGGTACCCTGACATAATCCCAAGGGGCATAATCCCAAATTTTTTATTTGGGATTATGTCACTCCCCCTAGGGTGACATAATCCCAACTTTTTTACTTGGGCTTATGTCACCCCAGACATAGTGACATAATTCCAATTGGGATAATGTCATTTTCAAGCCCAAAAAACATTTCAGATTTTTTCTTAGATTTTATTACATTAAGCAAAAAAATTAAAGCTGACAATAAAGTTAATGTTGTTATACAACAACACATTGAGTATATGTATAAGATGAAATATGTATGTACTTAAATACACATATTCTCAAAAAATTACTTTAAAACTAAAAAATTACATTAAAATTAAATATATTTCATATATACAGACTTTTTTCAATAAAACGATAGGTATATAAATATTTGTGTACATTGTATATATGTCTATAAAAAGATGAAAATTTGGAAGAAAAAATCGCGCGATTTTTGATTCCAAATTTTCGCCTGCGGCGCTTTTTTTTTTTTTTTAAAAGATCGATAGGTATATAAATATGTACATATGTCTATAAAAAATAAAAATTTGGGAGCAAAAATCGCGATTTTGCTTCGCACTAGTACCTACTCGAGTGATTTGGTATTCTGGCTCCCTTTTATTTGGGATTATGTCACTACCACATAGTTGACATAATCCCAAGTAAAAAAATTGGGATTATGTCACACCATGGTGAGTGACATAATTCCAAATTTTAAAATTGGGGTTATGCCACTTGGGATTAAATCACGGCACCGATGTTCACATGGGAAATTTACAGTCGGGCAAGTAGTTGACTGTAACCTGCAAACTGGTAAAATTCTAGTTTGTAACTGGGTACCCTGCAGCGAAAGTCCAAACTAGTCAGCCAACCTACCAGTTAACTGACTAGATAAATTATGGGAGTTGCCCAACTAGATTCATAGGGGACAAATTGAGATTAGTTATGAAACAAGAAGTTTTGCCAAAAAAAGCGTTTTAAATTAAAGACGAATGTATCCAGGGTTTCTGGAGGTTGCAATGAACACGTATGCAGTAAAAGTAAAGCAACTTCTTTATTGTTGTAGTATTCGAACCCTGCGTAGTAGGCCCCTTGTAGATTTAGTTGGTTGCAAATTGGTAGATCATTAAATCAGGTGAATGCCACAAATATAACATAGTTTGAGATGTTAATGTAGCCGTGTACATTAGATACTACTTCAGCCATAGAAAAAAGTACATGATATGTTTGTATAAAGTCAGAAAATCATCAATATAAATGTCAAGCTTAGAATGATCAACGTGTTACTTATCCACAATGTTAATGTTAATTTACCTAAATATTTAATATGCAAGATCACAATTTAATGTGCCTGAATTCTTTAATTTAAATGTCATATTCTAATAACTAAATAAATGTATTAGAAACTTTATTTTGCAACTTTTATTTTCATTGGAGTAGCATGTAAAACTAGTCAGTCAACTGGTATAGTTCTGATATCTACACTGACTAGTCAGCAAATTGGTATGATGCTGGTGTGTATACTGACTAGTCAGTCAAGTGGTATGACTCTGGTGTAGATACTGACAATTGCCATTTCCTAGGTCATCACCGTGTTAAAAATACCAGTTGCTAATATGAAAAAAAGATAGATGGCTGACTAGTTGAGCTGTATGGCCAACTAGTTGTCAATTAGTTTACAACTAGTTGATTTCGCTGCAGGGGTACATATGCATGCATGTGTGTCTATGTGCGTAAGCATGTCAGTTGCTAAAATGCAGAGTTTCGCATAAAAATCTACTATGTATGCGCTTGTATGTATACAAATACGTACATATATGTATATGTATGCATGTTACATGCTTTTTGACAAACAAAGCTGAAACATCAGTTACGTATGTACGTTACCTTTTTCTTTGGCAAATACCTTAAAAAGTTTTCAAATTTCACATATTTTCAAAGCTTTATAAAGTCACATCACAAGAATAAATAAATAAAGCTACTTATACACATTAAGACTGTCTGTCTGTCTGTTGTAGCCGCTAGGATCTAAATATAAATTTTATTTCAAAAAAACAAGGTAAAGCGGATCAACCAATGCAGTGATTTTATGTGCTTGTTATTATTTTTGTTTAGAGAAGTATGTATGTAGCTAGATATTAAAGTTTAGCTTTGGTTTTTTTTAATCTCTTCTATAATATTCAGGTGCTTACTTTTCTATGACGAGTACCTTAAAGAAAATTTATTTCGGAATTGCAATTTAAATTTAAAAAAATTAGGTACAAAATGATTATAATTAATTATCCACTTACTGAGAAGTACCCAAGCAACAATTAACCGGTGCGCCTAGAAGTATGTAACAATTATTTATGTGTGCTTCGAACTACAAACAATTATTGAACTATAGCTCAAAGGGCTAGATTATCAGCAAGGCCGTATTTAGGGGGGTGTTTTGGGTGTTTGAACCCCCCACGAAATTCTGGTAGATAAATTTTGCTTCTATCATATTCAAAGCTATATGTTGAAAACACTAGTTCACAAATAATTAATTTGAGAAAATACCAAGAAATTCAGGGAGGGCTGGCATGAACCTGCTGAGGTCAAAACCATTTTTTTATGGTTAGAGTTTTGAGATAACGTAATTTTGGGTTTTTTTGGTTACAACTTCAATCAAAAATTCTTTTCGCTGAAGTTAAAAATATCCCGCTCTATCTACTCCGTTCGAAAGATAATTAAAATATGCTTCTAACAACATACCACTTATAAATTAAATTATGTTACATACATTTTCTAAAATTTTAGCATATTTCCTTATAACTGCATAAAGTCATTGCATGGCTGAAAATTCATTACTAGGGTTATATAACATATGTAAAATTTTTTTCTTCATAGAAAACGAAATTATTGAAAAGTCAATTTTTTCGTTTAAATTTGAAACTATATTTTTTTGAAATAATTGTTTTGATAATTATCAAAACAAAAAAAATTTTGATAATTTTTTTTGATAACAGTTGAAACAAAATGGATTTTGTTATGCTTTTTACGTTTATAAAATCGAATATTTCAACAGAAACAAAATTTTTTTTGTTTATTGTTAAAAATAACGTTATTTTGCAGCCTTGATTTCAAACAGATCAGTCGACAGCAAAGCACAGATAAACAGAATTTAATTTTGAGTGCGGCTTTTTAAAATTGTTTTTTTTTTTTTTGTAAATTACAATTTCGATTGTGTTCCCAGATAAACAGAATTTAATTTTGAGTGCGGCTTTTTAAAATTGTTTTTTTTTTTTTTTGTAAATTACAATTTCGATTGTGTTCCCATTAATTAAAAAAATAAAACAATAACAACAGTGCTGTAAAAACTCGAAATTATATTTGCCCATTCCACAATACAGAAACAGTCGAGTGCGCAGTTGCAGTACAGTAGAACTGTTTATTTTTATACTTCTGCTGCGCTGTTTATTTTTTAATTTTCAAATAAAAATGAAATTCGATGGAAATGAAAAAAAAGTTGAAAATAATTTCAAACTCTGCCCAAAAGACTAAAATAATGACATATCTATCAATTTTAAAAAGCGGATGTCAAATAACAATGTTGAAAAAAAAAACAAGTTAGAGTCTCAACATAAGCTAAAAATTTTGGGGCGGACTTTTACAGCTGAAAACAGCTGGCTAACCTAACCGACTTTTTCGTCCATAAAATATTATTTTTTTTTTCACTTGGATAAAATCACCAAAAATAAAGTATTCATCGTGTTTGCAAGAGAACAGTCTAATTTTTAAATGAATAAAAGTTTCCTGATTTTTGAAACTTTTTATAAAAACCCCAATTTGAAAATCAAAAGTTTTGTAAAAAATAATTTCTTCTAAATATCACTTTAGAAACCAGAATTTTTTTTTATTATTTTTATTTAGTGCGCGAAATTGGTTATATATATTTCTCATAAAAAAAAAAAAAAAATTCAAAACGATAAACCTCCCACGAAAAAAATTCCTGGCTACGGCCCTGATTATCAGCGACTAAAATTTTTTTGAAGCTTCTTATAAAAAAAAACTACTTGCTATTTCATAAAATTTAAGAAAACACTCATTAAATTAAGCTGTCACATACCAACGGCATTCTCCTCCATTTTCTCGCCAGCTTAATTGCTAACAAGCAAATATGGAGGGCAGGCAGCACTTAGCCAGCCATAAAATGCATATGCATGTAAGCACATACATACATACATATTTTATAAGCAGTGATGCCGTTTTGATACAATCGTATCAAATGTGATACTTTTTTAAGCCGAAGATACGTAGATACTTTTTATTTTGCCGTAGAACAAATTTGATACAGGGTCAGAATTTTTCAAATCAGCACAAAAAATTTTTTTTTCTTCGATTTTTATGATTCGCATCTTAATCGATAGCTCTCCGTGTCAAGAATTAGTCCCCGAAATATTTTTGCAAAATGAACATTTTTGCAATAGTTATTCGCCAAAAAAGTTTTACATCAACTTCTTTAAAAACAAGTAAAAGCGCGGCTGTCTTCGGCCGTACCGAAGACTTCATACCTTTCATGAGTGGGGAAATGAAAAGCTACCTATGTATGTACATAGCCGGATTAAGTTTAATTTATAATTTTAATTTTGTGGGTTATTTATGGAAAGATGTGTTAGAAAAAAATGGTGTCTTGACTATTTAAATGGAGGAGTTATACACCAAAATGTCCATATCTGAACAATCGGTTGTATGGGAGCTATATGTTATAATCATCCGATCTTGACAATTTTCGGTAACCCCGTTTGGGTCAATTTGGGTACAAATACTTCAAAATTTCACGCCGTTAGCTGTTAAAATGGAGGAGTTATACACCAAAATGTCCATATCTGAATAATCGGATGTTGTGGAACTATATGTTATAGTGGTCCGATCTTGACAATTTTCGGTAACCTTATTTGGGCCAAAATGGGCACGTCTACTTCAAAGTTTCATGTCCTTAGCTGTTTAAATGGGGAAGCTATGCACAAATTACATCCAAAAATTTCATGTGTATCTGAATAATCGGTTGTTTTCTATATGTTATAGTGGTCCGATTCGGCCGGTTCCGACAAATGATCAGCTGCATATAACAACATACCTGTATTCCGAATTTCATTCAGATATCTCAAAAACTGAGGAACTAGTTTGCGTTCACACAGACGGACGGACGGACAGACGGACAGACGGACAGACGGACATGGCTTAATCGACTCAGCTCGTGATTCTGATCATATCGGTATATATTTTGGTGGGTCCCCCACGCTTCCTTCTGGTACTTTCGACAAAAATTTTTTGGCACTAAGTTATAATACCATTTCATTCTCATGAAAGGTATAAAAAAAAATTGCTGTATCCTTTTTAAGGATAATTGTTGTTATCAATGTTCTCCGCCTAGGAAAAATTCGCAAAAAATATTGTAGATGTAATGATGCATCGTAAGCTGAATTCCGAAGAAAAAAAGATGGGGACTCTTACCGTTTAAATGCAAAATGTGATTGAACGATTCCCCTCTTCAGCTTAGTAACATTACACTACTCTAAAATTATTAATTTGAAATAATTCCAAGAGATTCAGGTATAGGGGAGTTGGTCCGGTCTTCCTGATCTCAAAAATTGTTTTCTTTAAATTTTGTATGGTTAGTTTTCGAGATAACGGTAAATTTTTGCAGCTTTGGGTATCACTACATTCAAACCTATTTTTCGCTAAGGTTGCAAGTGCGATAACCGCAAGCAGTACCTTGTTAGAAAGATAATTAAAATACGCTTCTAACGACATGCATCTTGCAGTGATTGAACAAACCCTTGCTCGTCAAAGTCAGAATTTTGTTGGTTTTTCTGATTCATTTTTTTATTCAAATATTTATCGTTTTTATAAAAAGGATTATGCACAGTATACAAGTTTTGGCAACGGTTGGTATGAACCAGTGGTACGATCGAGTTCCAACTATGGTCACAGTTGATAGTAAGTAGACCATAAAAGGATAAATGAAAAAAGTGAGCCAGAAAATGTAAAAAAGTGGTAGGTAATTAAATGCTCACTAGAGGAGCATAAATCGAAAAGAATGCTTTAAGCACTCGTTTCTAGTAAACCATTACCATAGTTGGAACTCGATCGTACCACTCGTTCATACCAACCGTTGCCAAAACTTTGTAATGTAGAGAATCTACTGTGTATACTGTGCATAATCCTTTTTATAAAAACGATAAATATTTGAATAAAAAAATGAATCAGAAAAACCAACAAAATTCTGACTTTGACGAGCAAGGGTTTGTTCAATCACTGCAAGATGCATGTCGTTAGAAGCGTATTTTAATTATCTTTCTAACAAGGTACTGCTTGTGGTTATCGCACTTGCAACCTTAGCGAAAAATAGGTTTGAATGTAGTGATACCCAAAGCTGCAAAAATTTACCGTTATCTCGAAAACTAACCATACAAAATATAAAGAAAACAATTTTTGAGATCAGGAAGACCGGACCAACTCCCCTATACCTGAATCTCTTGGAATTATTTCAAATTAATAATTTTAGAGTAGTGTAATGTTACTAAGCTGAAGAGGGGAATCGTTCAATCACATTTTGCATTTAAACGGTAAGAGTCCCCATCTTTTTTTCTTCGGAATTCAGCTTACGATGCATCATTACATCTACAATATTTTTTGCGAATTTTTCCTAGGCGGAGAACATTGATAACAACAATTATCCTTAAAAAGGATACAGCAAATTTTTTTTTAAATTTATTTCAAAAACTATTTTAAAATATACATAATTACCTAACATGTGGCGTAGTTCGCGTTAAATTTAATTGTACCGTCGATTAACAATAATTTTTTTTAAAGAAGTTGATGTAAAACTTTTTTGGCGAATAACTATTGCAAAAATGTTCATTTTGCAAAAATATTTCGGGGACTAATTCTTGACACGGAGAGCTATCGATTAAGATGCGAATTATAAAAATCGAAGAAAAAAAATTTTTGTGCTGATTTGAAAAATTCTGACCCTACATTTTTAATCCGTATCAAATAATTTTGATACAATTTAATCAAAATCAAAGAATATTAACCGATTCTTTTTCATTTTTAAGATTTTCTTAAAAATTTTAACAACCTGTGAATGTCACGTATTGTGAAGGTCTTTGAAAATACAAAAAAGAGCAATATTTTATCAAACCTTATTGTAGGCATCTCTGCCCATGGAAGGAATGAGAACGGCTCACTAAAGCTAGCCACACATGACGGCAGAAAACGCGCGTATGCACATTGCCTGAAATACAAGGAAATCGAGGGTTTTTGTAAGAAAAATTTTGGTGATACGAAAAAAAAATGGACGTATCAAATTGTTATACGGGTTAAAAGCTCGAAAATAGCTTTCTTGCTTAATTGAAGTGTTTTTTCCAAAAAATTTTCGGTGATACGAAAAAAACCATGAAGGTATCAATTTTTGATACCAAATTTTTTGAGGCTGCGGCAACACTGTTTATAAGTAATAAAACACAGCCATATATACATATCGCCGTTTAAACTTCATAACCGCCCAAGTGAGGCCTTCATAAGCGCCTAATCGACTTGCGTGCCCAAAATTAAAATTGAATTGCTGATGCCAAACTCTACGACATCAGAGCTGAAAAGGACATTAGAAGGAAATATTGAGATTCTCGAGCTTTCCAAATACCAAATTTATGGTATGCATTTGTAGAGCTGGGCTTGTGGAGTTTAAGTTTGGCAAAGTTCAATTTTAGCATAGGCGGCTATGAAAGTTACACTTGAGCGGTTATGAAGTTTAAACGACGATATGTAGATACATTAATATACATACATATGTATGTGCATATAAGTGCATTTATGCATAAATGCAATATAAAGCAAATCTGCTACACACGATCATAATTTTATAGTGTTGGTCAGAAGTACATTACTAGACTAGAATATTTAAAATATAATCAAGCATGGGCCGAGAATGTAAATTGTGCAAAGAGCGTAAAAAAGTTGTATACGTACACAAACGCAGAGCATAATTATTTCAGTGGGGAAACCATTCAGTTCGCCTGCAACAGTGATGGAAGCAGGTTGATGCCTTTTTTTGTCCGTAACAACAGTGGGCGACTGATGTATGAATTTTTTTTTAAATTTTTAAGATTGGTTGGGAAATTGATTATTTTTTTATTTTAAATATTCTCAATAGTTTTAAATGGAGCCATTTGAAATCAAATCAAGTATTATTTTTTATGCCATTTTCAACTCTTTAAAATTGAAAATGGGTTAATTTTTTATGCTTTTATATTGAAATTGCAATTAATTCGAATGTAAATTTATTATTATTATTATTATTATTATTATTTTTATTTTTTTTTTTATTATTTATTATTAGTATTTGTAATACTTTATAATTTCATTACAATGAACTTCTTTTACATAAAAGTTCTCTTATCCTTAATTAATTCTATACATTTTTTCCTAAATATGATATATATTGTTTCATCTTTTATTTCTATAGGCAATGTGTTATATAATTTTAAACCTATATAAAACATTGATTTTTGTGCCTTTGTGTTTTGCTTATACTTAATTCTAAAATCACAATTATTTCTTAAGTCGTATCTCTGAACCTCCCCCACGTATTCAATTTTATCAGTTAAATAAAATGGTGCTTTGTTATTTTTTATCTTGTATACCGCCAATAATGTGTTTAACTGAAACCTTTCCTTTACATTCAACCATTTCAAGATATCTAACATAACATTAATTGACGTGTATCTATTACATTTCAGTATATATCTCATACCCCTATTTTGTAGTTTTTGAAGTCTTTCCATCCGTTTCTGGTTGCAGCACGTGTACGTGATAGTGGAACAATAGTCGAAATGCGGTTTAATCATGACATTGTATATTTTTATAGCTGTTAATATATCAACTTTATTGCGAATTCTTCTAAAATAGGCTAATTTTTTACCAATCTTCTTGCATATACATTCAACATGGTCGTTGAACTTTAAAAACTTATCAATTATAACGCCTAAATATTTGATTTTATTAACTTTTTCAATCCTTTTATTGTTTATTTGCATTTGAAATGTTCCATTAAAGTTGATTTCCATAATTTTTGTTTTTTCTTCATTTAACTTAAGTTTATTCATATTTAACCAACTTATTACTTCCTTTATATCGAATAACAATTTACATTTACATTCGTCCTCACTTTCTCCTTCCGCATAAATTAAAGTATCGTCGGCATATAATACTACTTTGCACTTCTTGATAATTGATTCTAAATCATTAATGTATAGATTAAATAGTACAGGGCCAAGAATTGACCCCTGCGGTACTCCCGTTTCAACTTTTACACTTTACGATATTTCTCCATTCATCTTAGTTCGTTGATACCTATCTTCTAGGTAAGACTTAAACCATTCAAGTCCCATGTTGCGAATCCCATATTGATACATCTTTTTTATTAAAATTTCCCTATCTATAGTTTCAAATGCCCTCTTTAAATCTAAGAACACTGCAATAATTTTGTTACGTGATCCTTCGGTCTTCCATTCATCTATAATATGGGTTATTGTTGTTTCACACGAGTGATGCCTACGAAACCCCGATTGAAATTTCGAAAATAGTTTATTTCCCTCCAGATACTCCACCAGTTGTTCTTTGACTACGCTTTCCAAAACTTTTTCTATGGTTTTTAACGTGTTAATTGGCCTAAACTCTTCTCCTTTGTTTGTTCTATTAATTTTTTGGATAGGTGTTATCATGGATTCCTTCAGTGCATTTGGAAATATTCCCTTTGTAACTGATATATTTACCATGTTCAGCAAGTTGTTCCCTATGTCACTCCAGTTATCCATTATCATACCTATTTTTATTCCCACAAAATCCGCCTTATTTTTTAACGTCTTGCATATATTCCATAACTCTACCAATGTGATCTCCCTAAATTTAAACTCCGTTTTTTTATCCTCGACGTTATTCACATATTGCACCTTTTCGATTGTCTTGCTGATGTCTTTTATGCTTTTGATAAAGTATTCATTAAATTTATTTACAATAACTTTCTTATCGTTATATTCTATTCCTCCAAATTCAACACAATCAATTTTTTCTATCTCTTCACGCAGTACTAGTTCTTTAATTTTTCTCCACATTTCCTTTTGCCCTCCTGTATTTATAATACTATTCCTTACATATTTATTCTTCGCGCTAGTTGTTTTTATCTTATATTTGTTTCTCAATTTCGTGTATATCTCCCAATGTTCCTTAGTATTTTCTAGCTTTGCAACTTTATACGCGTTTATTTTTTCTTTTTTTAGCTTTTTCAGACTCCGATCAAACCACCTAGTTTCTCTATTATATTTTACTATCCTTGGCCTGGTACTATTCGAAATTATATCCCTGAATACTGTCTCTATGTTTATTACGAAATAAATCAACATTTATTTTTTATTAGATTTGTATCTACCAACATACCTATTTTTAATATAACCTCTATTTTCATGCTATACAATCTAATATAATTAAATTTTCATCAACACACGAAGTTACGAAAAATTTTTGAATTTTGCCTCACTGTTCAATTTTAAGCACACTACTACATGCTCACGCACTCTGCTTGTTCGCTTGTAGTGGTGCCCATGCTTGATTTTGGGTTAAATTATGGCAAACAAACTACGAAAAAGTGGTGTCAAAGTGAAATAGGCCAGAAGTAGCAACAATAAAGACGAAAAAAACATGACATAAACTCTTGCGCTCACAAGCCCTATATACATATGCACATGTGTAGATATGTATGTACATATGTACCTATCCTCCAAAGAGTTATATTATAAGGGCCGTAAAGTCATAAGGAATACATTAGCGGCGCTGCTTGCTGTTATGCGCTCATTTCCTCTGCTCCAAATGTTTCATTTGATCCGTTGCATTGTTTCGAACTAATACTTTAAATTAAAGCAATTAGTATATTCATTCGATTTATATTTTAGATTCCTTATGATTTGGCCTTATTATAAGGAATTTAAACTCTATGTAAGTCATTATTATAAGGAATTGTGTAAACCTTATTTTCTATGGTGAGTTCCCTTCAGAGAGAGAAAGAGAGAACATTCTTTATAAACTAAACTAAATGCTTCATACTGCCATTGGTTAGATATTTCAGATTAGGGATTTATGACATTTAATTATAAGCCTTTTGAGCATATGAAATAAGCCGCATATAAGGCGAACATCCGTATTAATATATGTATGTCTACAGCTGCACTTGCTGCGAGGATTGCATGTGCAACATGCTTGTGGAGTGGAAAGGCAGCGGATATGGCAGACAAAAAATGGCAAACAATGCAAAATGTCAAGCGTGATGTGCATCCTTGAAGTCGTGCGTATGTACATACATACGTACATTTTTTGACATTAAAAAAAAATATGTAGCATACCAAATGCGATTACAACAAGTGAAAGAGTTATTTGCTCGTGTTCTTGCGATGATTTGATAGCCAGCTGGGTGTTTTACGTATATCAACAAAGAAGTGGTGATTGTTGGAGAAAGACGTAGGAAATACTCACTCCTCATACTTTACACTTACACCCTTATTCATAAAAAATATCAAAGGTTTATAGAGCTTTTTCAAATGACATTTCCATACAAATTTTCAATTATAAGAGTTTAATAAACCTATTTTATTTTTTATGAATAAGGGTGTTAATGTATAAGAGATCCTTAAATGGCAAAGCACTAACGTCGAATGTATTATATGGTGTCCTATTGTAATCCTTACCAACCACATCTACCATTTATAAGTGCTTAGTCAGTCAGACTAATGAGTAGGTACCCTTCCTTGGGTTCTTTGTATAAAGATTTTGTCTGAGGAGACCCCTAGTGAAGTTTTATGGCGAATAATTTTTTAAAAGTTGTTAACCCTCTATCGACCTTCAAAACATTACTATTTTCGGACATTATAAAAAAGCGGTCAAAATGACATCTCAGCGGAAGTGTTGGAGGATTAAAGTATTCTATGAAATTAAAGCTCGTAAAATTTTAATATACATATATTTCCTAACAACATATTTCTATACGATATCTATTTTAAACCTTTTTTCCTTTATTTAAAAATCACTCAGACAAAATTTTGCAACTTTTGAATGGCAATAAAAAAATTTGATCTCAAGGAGCAAAAAAATTTGGAGGTTTTACTATACGAATAGTGACCTCTCCTTCTGTGTGGGAATTATTCCACTATTCACTAGCGACTAGTCGCATACGGGTATAAGAAAATTCGCAAACATGAAATATGTGCAGTGGTTTCATGCACTCACCCATTTGGTCTAATAAAAAACGTGTTCGCATACAAAAATTTCGCTCGTGTTGCCACACACAGCAAACAAACACATTTACAAGTACATATATTTGCTTAAAGTTGTGAACAAACGTATGTACATATGTCAGTAACATCACAATGACATTGCACCACAAATGTATACGCACATACTCACAACTTGAACTCATTTTGGACGCCAAACAGAGCACGTTTCCCAATTTATGTGCAGTTAGCGACGCGACATAGTGCGACTTTTTAACACGCTTTTATTAGCTTCACCTGTATGTATGTATGTATGTATGCATGTATGTATGTATGTAACTTCATCCCATCCTAAAAGTTGTAACATTTAACTAAATTATTATATCTTTCAAACATTCACTTTTATTGTGTTCTCTCTATTATTTCTATTCTCCTCCGGATTCGAAACATGACATCAACAGCCCAATGGCATCATATAGTAGGACATTCAACATTATACTTCATGCTTCATTGCGGCTTTTAAGTTACCTTTCCTCAAAATAGCCTCTATGAATTTCAATTCACTCCCGTATATAAGCCAATAAGTAACAAGCTTTCAGGGTACGGAAAATCTCACTCACGAACGCTCAAAAATACATTCTTCTCAAATCACAAACAAATGTTCAAAGAAAAACGTATAACCACTCAAATAGCGAGCGAACTAACGCACAACAGCCAGCGATCGCTCATAGCGATGGCGATAAACTCAATGCATAAATTCACTCAAAAATGAAGCTTGAAGTTTTCTGTTTTGGGTTTGTTGTATTTGCAATGAAATCAGCCGCATGTACATACATACGTATGCAAAGCAAGAACTGGTTTTGTTTGTAATTCATTTAATAGTAAGTGCTGAATCAACGAAAAGGAACCCTAATTCTATAATTGCATTTCATGTTTGGAAAGCAATTTTTATACAATGTTTTGTAAACGTGAGGTGAAAAAAATTTCTCTAAAAATAAAAAATAAAAAAAAAATGCGCCACTCGGGACTCGAACCTGAGCTCCTTGGTCCGTAGGCAGCATACCTCACCATTACGCTACAAACGTATTCCGAACTTTGTTGTCTAAATTCGAATTTATTCAATCAGGTTTCTTTTTTTTTTGTTTTTTTCAAATGCTTCACCTCAACTTCTCTTCACTTTCTGATTGTAAAATATAACAAAACGTTTGGGAAATTTTGTATTTCCAAACTAGTTTGGAAAACCTTGAAGAAAAGGGTTTGGAAAATATTGCATAATAAGCTAGTTTAGTTCACTGCATATTGGAATTTTTGGTAGAAGTTATAAATACATATGTATGTAGATCTATTTCGGAGAACACCACATCCCATCAGACTTCTTTTTACTTTTATTCTTGCGTCCGCATAAAACATCCTTTAATGAAAAATTTCACTAAAAAGTCAAAAATAAATAATAGCTTAAAAAACTAAAAAACACGCTTTAATCTTAAAAATCGTACTAAAAATTGAGAAATAATTTAATAAGAAACAAAATGATGAACGAAAATATAAGTATTTAAGGAAAAGCGTGAGGGTGCTCAATAATATTTGAACATGAAAATATTCGATTCGTACAACTAGTACAAAAATATACCTAGTTGCGAAATTAAAGAGTACGATATATGAAATCTCAAAAAATTCAAAATAAAATTACATATTAGTAAAAAAACAGCGATTTTAAATATTTTTTGACATACTGAGCACCCCACGCTTTTCCTTAAATACTTATATTTTCGTTCATCATTTTGTTTCTAATTAAATTATTTCTCAATTTTTAGTACGATTTTTAAGATTAAAGCGTGTTTTTTAGTTTTTTTAAGCTATTATTTATTTGTTTTCTGACTGACTTGAGAGAATTTACACTTGTTCGCTGACTGCTTGTCTTCTGTGCGTGTCAAGCAACTCACTTGTCTAGTTTTATTTGTAAATACAAATGGATATTAGCACAACAAAAATAAAAATTGTGAGCTGGTTAGTGACACAGAAGATTTTGTTTTTTTTTTTGTGACCACTTCATGCGATAACAATAGTATTTCTTATTTTATTTGCTGAACATTTCGTGTTGAATTTAAATTACAAAGGAGGTTTTTTCTATAAATAAAGATTTCAGATTAGGTATTTGAGTAATTGCTGTGCATGCGTTAGAATATTAAATAGCCTTGCTTGTGAAGTAAATATTAAAACTAATTCAATTAGTATTTCTCAATAAAATATTCTGAGCTATTGAATGCAAAAAAAGTCAAGTGCTATCATTACTTTTGCGATTCTCGATATCCAAAAATAAACCTATATGTAAACACGACAAACTGAAATTGAATACTTCTACCACAAACCACACTGCCACACTACCATCATACGATAAATTACTCTATAGCCGTATTCGTTTCGGCAAGTGTTAGAGACTTGCGAAAAAAAAACTACCACTGGTATAAAAACAAGTGAAAATTAAACGACCGTTCGTTAAAGTAAAGGAATTGGAAAAAAGGTGTGTTTATTTGATGAAGTTTCTTAGAAATTGTTATCGATAGATGTCTCCCTACCCTGTCTAACATCGTTCGTTAAAGTACGGACAAAGAACGTATGTTGTACACAGAGGCGTTCGCTTCATACAAGCCGAGAAGCCCGGCTTGCGTACACATTTTCGTTCATTTCATACGAAATTCTTTAAAATCTGGTTATTTTACGTTTTAAATGTGTTTACTATTTAAGTTCTCAATAATATAGCCCCCACTGTAACATGCCCCTAAAAGCCTGATAAGAAAATAGCGCAAATACACCACCAATCCACCTCACAATGTGTATTTTGTTTGTACAGCCAATCACAGCACAGTGAGCATGCTTCAACAATTCCACACATTAGCTTTTACGTGGCTTTCAAAACAGAATAACATAGCTTGTTTTCTCGCTTTCGCTAAGGAGAAACCAATTGCTTATTTTCAGACTTAAATTGAAAAAAAAAAACTAGCAAAGCACTTTTTTTATTTTTCACATCAAATTTGTATGCGAATATGAAGCTGGCTCCGGCATTCAAAGGTTCAGTATTCACAGCCATATGCATATTTGATTTGATTTTCGTTTGCATGTAGGTACATACTTATGCACATAATTTCTTGCATCTGCATGTGCATGCAAACATAAATATCAAATACCAGATTATAAAAGGGTTGATTGTGATTTTTGGCGACTATTGGCACAATATCAAGATAATTTTAAAAATCGGTGGAAATCAAATTGGACCTCAGTTTTTCAAACACTAAAGCACCCATTTTTTAGGCAATAAGCAAATACACTTGCTACTGCTGAAATTTCCGTCGGTAGGTATAAGGAAACTAAAAATACCTCTGCGCATTCGTGTAAGATTTTCCTAGCGCACGTTTTTATATTTAAGAATTATGTAAATACGAAATTTTTTATTTTAAAAATGTTCAGAATAAAATTGCAAAATGAAGAAAAAACAATTTTAATTTAAAATGTTTATTTTTATTTTAAGCACTATGAGATTTTGAAGGAAAAACTTTCGTTTTTATTCCCTTAATTTTAATTTTTAATTTAAACATGTTACTTTTTAAATCCTAAATACATTTTAATTTAAAAAATTTAATTTTTAATTTAAAAATTTTCATTTATAAAATAAAAATGACTTGGTGCATTATAAAAATAAAAATTTTATTTTTGATTCCTTTTCTCTGAGTATACAAACAAAAAAATGTGTATCAGGAAAACAAAAATAAAAAATACATATGAAAAAAACAAAAACAAAATAAACGAGAAAAAATGATCTTCAAATACCCGAATTGTTCAAATGCCCGTACAAACATACGCGTAATTAACAAACAAACAAACAAACGAGCGTTCGAGCATTGAAAAGCATTTATTCGGGCCACTCGAAAATGTTAAAAAGAAATCGAGAACTCTAAATCAAAGTCGATGACGGAACGCAATCAGACTTTTAAATAATACAGCAAAGGAAATTACATATGTAAATGGCTAATGGTTATGCTTCACACATAGGCTTGCCCAGGCAATTTATGCTAGGTCCGAAAAAATTGAAAAAATTTGAAACCATTTCACTTATTCGCAATAGAAAAAATTGGCATAATCAGTAAAAATCAGTTTAATGGGTAGCTGGCATACTTTCTAAAGGTCTCTTAAAGTCTCTAACATTTTGTATGGAAACTGTCAGCCAAGAGAGCAGAATCGAGTATAAGCGAGCAGAGAAGTGCCCAATAAAACACTCCTTATACTATTTACTCAAAGCCAACAATTTACTTTACTTACGTCTGCAAAAAAGGCGGTGCAGCGAGCATATGGATTGAGTTAACACATGCGTCAATTGCCAAATTGTTAAGTAGATATCAGGGACCCATAATAATCATTATTCGTTATATTTTCAGTGAAAAAATCAAATACTATCCGAATCCACTATGATCGAAAAATTTTAAGTGATGTCCGTAAAAATCAAAAATAATCATTATTTTTTTAGTTTTATTTTTTTGCTTAGGTCGAAAAACTCAAACCGTCTGTAAAGTGCTTTGGAACATAATTACTAAAAAATTCCCATCGATATAACTTCGTTAATGAGTGATATTTTTGATCGAAAAAAATAAAACTCACACAATAATGATTATTTCTGAGCAATAAATATATCACTCAAGGAATAAGTTTTATTTCTGATCAAAAAATAAAACTCAAAAAATAATAATAATGATTATTTTTGATGAAATATAGAAAAACTCAACATATAATGCAGGGCTGCTCACCTCATAGGCACTCAAAGCACAATTGTTTTTGTTTTGTTCCGAATCATAGGCACAGATACATATTTGCACTTGAAATATGAAAATAAAATTTTCTGTGCACTCCCATAAGCACTCAGATATCAAAAAAAAATTTATATGTATGTGCCTATGATTCATATTGAATGTGCAGAGCAAACCCAATTTGCCAAACGACTTCGAATCGAATTCGATTCCAGCTCGGTCTAGTGAAAGATTCGTTCGCCAGCGACTATCGCGTGCGACCTGCCGGCGAAGTCGTAAGTGGATGTAAAGAACAGTTCACTAGCGAGCCACATAAACGAGTCATTGACGACGTGCCAAAACGACTCGTAGACGACGTACAATAACGACTAGATAGCAACGTGCAAAACCGACTCTTTGACGACGTACAATACGACTTGATAAAGCTTCATAACGAATGCTTGGAGTATTGGAACATCGGGGAGTCGCTAATGCAGTGAGCATAGAAAACACTTCTTCAATACAAGAAATTTAGTTAAAAAGAACATGGTACTCTTACGACAATGGTTTTATTGGACGAAAGCAGGGTTATTTTAAAGCCATAAATACAATTCACCATATTCCTTTGGGTTTCTTGAATGGTTTCCAGTTTTTCAAAAACAACACCTAGCGTTTGATCTGCACTTCTTTCTGTAAAGAATAATATATTATTTCTATAGAAAGCAGGAGACAGACGTAATTAAAGCCAGGATACTTGAATTATGTTTACTTACTGACTGATGAAGCACATATGTACATCGCCTGAATCGCAAAAACAATGTAAACAAATTAAATATTTTTGTTCAATATATTTTCTAAGTCAAATGTTGCTTAGATTTCTTTAAATTTTTCTTGAAAGTAAGTAATGCACTTCATGCCGTGTACATCAACGTTACTTTTTTTTGCAAGTGTTTGAAGTGAATATGTATACATATATGTATACAAATTAAATCAAGTAGGCCTTTGTAACGGTTACACTCTGTTTCCACTTCGGACGACAGTTCTTCAAGCTCATCGTGTAGTTAGTAGCCTAAATTGTGACTAAGAGGTGCGGGGTATAAAATAAGTTGAGATGTACATATGTATGAATTTATTCCCGCTTTGTTAGAAAATACACGCCACGAATTCGACAAACCGACATCGTGGCGACATTGATCCGATGTTATAAATCGAAGTCGGAATGACTTTCATTTTTTTATAAAATAAAGACTTCGATTCGAGTTCACCCCGGCGAGTTCTCCAAAACGACGTCGAATCGACCTCGATTCGAACTCGACTTCACTCAGTGGCAAATTGGGAAAGCACTTTGTATAGGAGCTCGAGCACTGCCGTAAGAAATCGAAATTTACAATAACAAATGTGTAATGAAAAAAAAATTCAAAAAATGAAAGCACTGTAAAAAATTTGTGTTCAAAAAATTTTCATATAAAAAATTAAAAAAATTTGTATGTATGTGATGCTACCATTTGAAACTAAATTCTAAAATAATATTTTATTGGAATTGATAAAAAAATTTAAATGAGCAAAAAAATTTTTCAGTGCATATACAAAATTTGTAGATGTATTGAGTTTTGTACTTTCAATACGAGGGCGTTGAGCAGCCCTGATATAATGATTAAATGGCCATTTTTATTATATAACTCATAATGATTACGGTCCCTGGTAGATATACATATGTACATATGTATGTATGTAAATTACAATTCCCACACACACACGGTAGGCAGGAAGCGACGATAGGTTGCATGAAAATGTCGAGAAAAAAGGAAAGTGGGGTTGTGTTATGTGATGTTTATAGATGAAACATCCGTTGAAATTAAAATCCGAGCTGCTCCTTTTTCAAGGATATCCACATTTTTTGTTTTTTTTGAAAGGATCAAATATTGAGGAAATCGAATATTCGCCACCGTCCAAATTTTTCCGATTTCAATACATTATTTGGTCGCTAAGGGATACAAAAAAAGGTATTAAAAAGAAAACAGGACACCTGTAGTGGAAAAATCCAATGTGAACAGGACCTAAAGGATAACCACTGAAATATAAAATAACACAAAAAGTACCCACTTTAATTTGCGTATAACTCCTAAAATGTTAACTCTACGTGAAAATTTCTTATTATATGTTTCATTCAGAATAAATAAAGAAATATTTCTTTAATATACAATTTTGATGTACCTGCAGTGCTTAATGTACTTTTGTGCATCTAAAGTGAAAATTTCAAAAAAAGTACGTTTTTTTTATGGTGCTATTTTAAGTTCAAATATTTTTCTAGTTTATGTAAATATTTTAATCTAATGATCCAACTCTCATTCCTACACATCTCTACGTTAATACTAAAAAAGAGTTAGAGCTGAGATACGCGCTAGCTGTGCACGGTGGGCGGGAAGCAACAATAGGTTGCATGGGAATATCGTAAAAACGATGGCCCAACGAATATGTGCCTAGCTGTGTGCTGGTACTAATTTTCGTTTAAAAAAATGTTGGAGATTTTATTCACGCTTGCTGTGTGTTTATGAAGTATATTAGAATATCAGTTTACGTAAGTGTTTAGCCGGCGATCGTTTTTTCGATATTTTCATGCAACCTATTGTTGCTTCCCGCCCACCGTGCACAGCTAGCGCGTATTTCAGCTCCAATTCTTTTTAATATTAACGTATAGATATGTAAGAATGAGAATTGGATCATTAGATTAAAATATTTACATAAACTAGAAAAATATTTGAACTTAAAATAGCACCATAAAAAAAACGTACTTTTTTTTTGAAATTTTCACTTTAGATGGACCAAAGTGCATTAACCACTGCAGGTACATCAAAATTGTATATCAAAGAAATATTCCTTTATTTATTCTGAATGAAACATATTATAAGGAATTTTCACGTAGATTAACATGTTAGGAGTTATACGCAAATTAAAGTGGGTACTTTTTGTGTTATTTTATATTTCAGTGGTTATCCTTTAGGTCCTGTTCACATTAGATTTTTCCACTACAGGTGTCCATTTTTCTTTTTAATACCTTTTTTTGTATCCCTTAGCGACCAAATAATGTATTGAAATCGGAAAAATTTGGACGGTGGCGAATTTTCGATTTTCTCAATATTTGATCCTTTCAAAAAAAAACAAAAAATGTGGATATCCTTGAAAAAGGAGCAGCTCGGATTTTAATTTCAACGGATGTTCCATCTATAAACATCACATAACACAACCCCACTTTCCTTTTTTCTCGACATTTTCATGCAACCTATCGTCGCTTCCTGCCTACCGTGCACAAAAACCCCCTATGAGCGCGGCCACATATGCCTTTTGCAGCGCCTTTCATATATATACGAGTAAATAGTTACTCATACGCCATGTAGAAACAGTGTATGTACTACTCGTACAGCCTTGATGTTTGGCTAAAGGATATATTCAACTGTTTTTTTATACTCAGCTGTACTAGTACACAGAGTATTATAGTTTTGATTTCCTAACGGTGGATTGTAACAGAATGAAATAATAGAGATAGATATAGACTTATATATATCAAAATTATCAGGGTGAAAAGAGAAATCGATTGAGCCATGTCCGTCCGTCTGTCCGTCTGTGCGCACGATAACTCGCGCAAAAATTGAGATATTTTGATGAAATTTAAAATGTAAGTTGGTATCAAGACAGGAACGGATGGTATTGAAAATGGGCGAAATCGGACCATGACCACGCCCACCTCCCCTATATAGTAAAAATCGGAAATTTTGTATCTCAGTCACTAATAGAGCTAAAGCGATAAAATTTCACACACGTATTGAGCTCAGGCCCTTATGAAGAAATATGGTGAAATTTTGGAAAATGGGCGGTGCCACGCCCACTTATTAAGGGGCAAACATTGAAAGTTTTATGAGTCATAACTGAGAAACCGTTGAAGATATATCGATGAAATTTGGTAGGCGTGATATACTTACTTAGGCAAATGTTTGGACGGAAAATTGCCAAAATCGGTTGACGACCACGCCCACTTTTATATATGGGAACTATAAATGGAACTAATATAAACATTTTAAGCGATATCTCTGTTAAATATAAAGATATATCATTGAAATTTTATGGAAGGTGTCCAACTATGGACATAAAATGAAAAATATAAAAATCTTGGAAAATGGGCGTGGCACCGCCTCCTTTTAGAAGCAGGAATATACGCGATTTCTGAGCCCATAACTCGACAAATAATCGATATATTATGACGAAACTTGGTGTATACACTTTCACTACTTGTAGTAATACGTGTTCAAAATTTTAGCGAAATCGGTTGACGAACATGCCCACTTTTATATATGTGTATTATAAAGTGGCCTAAAAAAACATTTTAAGCGATATCTTTGTCAAATATAAAGATAATTCATTGAAATTTTGTGGCATGAGTTATACAATAGATCGGAAACAAAAAATAGAAAAATTTCGGAAAATGGGCGTGGCACCGCCTCTTTTCAGACAAAGGAATCAACGAGATTTCGGAAAAATAATAATTGAGATATTATGACGAAACTTGGTTTATACACTTTTATAACTTGTGTTAATAGACACGGGAAAATTTACTGAAATCGGTTTATGACCACGCCTACTTTTTAACAAAGATATTTCTGGAACACCCTTTGGGAATTTGTAACGTGACATCTTTGTAACTAGAAGTCATAAAGGAATGAAATTTTGTACAAAGAATAATATTCATATGCTTAGTTGGATGGCTGATAGAAATTTTGAAAATGGGCGTGGCTGCGCCCACTTTATGCGGCACTCGATTCATATAAAATACACCGTGTTTCCATCAAACGCAAACAAACAATGAAAGCATACAGCTGAGTATCTAATGTTCGATTCCACTCGAACTTAGGCTTCCTTACTTGTTTTTCTGTCGTTTTTTGTGCCTCTTCTGTGCTTTTTTCTCGCGCTGCTGTTTTTAGCTTAATTTCTTATTTTTTATGTAAACATTTTCACATTAATTTTCGTCGTCGTCGTCGTCGTGGTTTTGTTGGCAAGTTGTTATCATAGAATTACTTACTTTTGTCAATGCCTTTCATTTGTAAGGACTAGCAAGCAAGCAAAAAAAAGAATACTTTACAATGCAAACAATAAGTTAAACCGAAAAATAATTAAAAGCAAACAAAAACAAGCGCACTTAAAAATGAACATCGACAGTTAAATGTTAAAATGAATGTTTATGCAAATATTTATACGCGTGGCTTGTACTTACATGTTTAGCATTAAATTACTGCCTGAGCGTGTATGATATAAAGTTAAATTACAATAACAAAAGCGGAGGAATACTGTTGATTTTGTTGTAAAAGAAAGTGCATGGAAATTAGTAGCAAATGTCAACAAAGTTACTTATTATAACAATTTGTACATATGGCCAAAGTAAATTGGTAAAGAGCGCAATTTAAATTAACTTGATGCAGATATGAAGGAAGACGTCATCCATGTGTACATAGATAGGTCTAGGACATCAGTGGGAGTGAGAGGTGCGCTTTATTGCAGTGAACTGGATATCAGCACTAGTATTAGGTAGCCAGATCACTGTAGCTTTTTTCAGGTAGAAGTATTAGCTTTAAGGAGAGTAGCGGAGATGTTAGTCTGTAATACCTTACGAAGGGGACGCATAATCTTTTATATATAAACTAGCTGTACCCGGCCAACCTTTGCTTTGGCCCACTTTCTATTATAGGTACTTGAAGCGAAAAATGGCACACTTTAAAATATGCTGTAAGTATCTAGAAACCGAAATTACCTCGGGCTGCAGAGCTCAGCACAATTCAGATAAGTTTAAAAAAAGTGAAGGAAAAATTTATATTTTCAAAAGTTTGCCCTCTTCACGTTCTTATCCCATTTTTCTTCGTATTAATCTCCAACTCCCTTTCCCTCTACTTTTCTCTTTCTCTTTCCCTTTTCATTTCCGTTTAATTTTCCCTTTCCCGTCACATTTCCGCTTCCCTTTCTCTATCGCTCTCTCCTACCTCTCCTTTTCTGTCTTTCTCCTTTTTATTCGCCCCTCTTATTCCTTCTCTAATTCCCTGTCTTACTGTCTCTCTCCCCATCCCCTTCATTCCATTCTCTTCCCCTTTCCCTATTGAACTGGGTTTAGCATAAAATACCCTGCATTCCACTATCATTGCTTAAAAACATTCCAAGGCGTCCGAATCGTCTCTTTTACCCATAATTGGGTATCGGGACTAAGAATCACTGTGAAAATATCTCTATATAGCAGACACAGTCAACACCTTTCATTTTATATCAGTATTGCTCAGAAGACTGGGCTCATCTGGGTCCACTCATTGACCCACATCTGGGAACTTGACCTAGGAACCATAATGGGTACGGTATCTGGAGACCTGACCAAGAAATGGTAATGGGTACGGCTCTACATGAGAGTCCGCTCAACACCTTTCATTTGGTGCCAATATCCCTATGATATATCCCGGTGTTATCCGGGTCAACATATTGACCCATATCTTGGGATCCCACATAGGAATCGTCATGCGCCGTGATTAAATAACAATATTGCTGAGAAATTATCCGGGACCATCCGGATCCACATTTTGACCCAGATCTGGGGACCTGACCTAGGAATCATAATGAGTTCATCTCAGTGTAAAAGACCTGCCTTTCAGTTGACAAAAATTTTGTTGAGAAATTTTCCGGGACAATCCGGGTCCACGTTCATATGGTACCATTATCCCTGAGAAATATCTCGGTGTTACCCAGGTCCGTGTGCTGACCCACACCTTGGGACCCGACCTAGGAGTCACAATAAGTACTATTCTATGTAAATTCTCTGCTCAATACCTTACATTTGATACCAATATCGCCCAGAAATATTCGAGGGTCATCCTGGTCCATGTTTTGACCCATAATTGGAGACCCGGCCTAGGAATCACAATGAGTACTATTCTATGTAAATTATATGCTCAATACCTTTCATTTGATACCAATATCGCTCAGGAACATTCGAGGGTCATCCGGGTCCACGTTTTCACCCATATCTGGAGACCCGATCTAGGAATCACAATGAGTACTATTCTATGTAAATTCTCTGCTCAATACCTTTTATTTGATACTAATATCGCTCAGAAACATTCGAGGGTCATTCGGCTCCACGTTTTGACCCATACCTGGACACTCGACCTAGGAATTAGAATAAGTACTACACTGTGGAACAAATTTAGGTCAACAAAAGTTAACTCGGTTCTGAAAGTTAGGGGTGAAAATAGAGGCTAAATTAGAAGACCCGTATCGCGGCGTTTGCTTAGGTTAGTTCGAATTTGTTTTTAATCGACCTTTGAACTTTGCAGGCAAATGCCGATTTTCAGCATACTGTTTGTATGGTTTTTTTGCTATAACTCGTCGACTAATTGAGATTTTTTTGTTGGAGTGACAGCAAACGAAAGAAAATTATGATGTTTTTGTTTTGGCCAGTCTTCGTTTTATGATTCTAAGTTTTGTTGAGCTGTTTGCTGTCACTCCAACAAAAAAATCTCAATTAGTCGACGAGTTATAGCAAAAAAACCATACAAACAGTATGCTGAAAATCGGCATTTGCCTGCAAAGTTCAAAGGTCGATTAAAAACAAATTCGAACTAACCTAAGCAAACGCCGCGATACGGGTCTTCTAATTTAGCCTCTATTTTCACCCCCAACTTTCAGAACCGAGTTAACTTTTGTTGACCTGAATTTGTTCCACAGTGCTATTCTATGTAAATTGTCTGCTCAATACCTTTCATTTGATACCAATATCGCTCAGGAACATTCGAGGATCATGCGGGTCCACGTTTTGACCCATATCTGGGGACTCGACCTAGGAATCACAATGCGTACTATTCTATATAAATTCTCTGCTCAATACCTTTCATTTGATACCCATATCGTCCCAAAATATTCAGGAGAAAGCCGGATCCACGGCTTGACCTTTTGACTTATATCTCGGGAACCGACTTCCGGATTTGAAAAAAATATGCATATAAACCATCTAGGGCAAGGTACTAAGGTGGGTGTAAATTTGGTCAAAATCCCTCCACGCGTTTGGGCGAAAGCCGGCGACAAAGGAATGGGCTTGATTTTTATATATACATACATATATAGATAAAGTCGATACTGTCGCATAGCACCTCATCAAATTATATAGAGGACTGCAAGGAAGTCTTAAGTTTAATATTTAGGGACAATAATTTCCATTTATAGTGGATCGCATGCCAAAAGCCAACAGACGGTAATGAGAAAGCAGACGAGTTGGCAAAGAAGGGTGCAAGTCTTGGAGAGGAACACCCCGGGTACGTTCTGGTGCCACTCAGTGAAATTAAGCATATGTGCTATACTTATCTTATGGACCAAACTGATAAACTGTGGAAACAATCGCAGGTCTGTAGAGTGTCCAAAATTATGTGTAAATCCAGCTAAGAAAATGGTTGCTATCCCTGAAAAGGGGAGGAATGCAGACTTATAATCGGGTTCCTTCATAGCACACTGTCTTTTAGCATTACATGTACATAGCCGCTGTGGTGCAGTGGGTAGAGTGCTCGCCTGCTATGCAAGAGGTCTCGGGTTCAAACCACGGTCCGAGCAAAACACCAAAAAATGTTTCTAATTAGTAAAAATCCAATTATTGGGTTTTTTAAGAGCAGTGGTCACCTCTCGGCAGTGGGCGGCATACCCTCCGAGAGTATTTCTGCCATGAAAAAGCTTCACACAAAAAATGCATTCGCCGTTCGGAGCCGGCATAAAACTGTAGGTCCACCCAATTAGTAGGAAAAAACAAAAAAGGAGCACAACTCGAATTGGGAGAGAAGCTCGGCCATAAAACTCGTCAGAGTTATAATAGCGCCATTGTATTATATTATTATATTATGCATTCAAAATGGAAAGAGTTGGTGATAGTGAATATGGAGGATGCGGATTAAAGGGGGAGACTGTGGAGCATGTTCTCTGCTCCTGTCCTGCGTTTTCCAGTTTAAGACTTCGGTTGCTAGGACAAGTTGTATTCAGTGATCTAAAATCTGTATCCAAAATAGGAGTAAGAAAACTCTTGGTATTTTCCAAAAGGACGGGGTTGGTTTTCTTTTCTTCTTTTAAGGCTTTTAATGCAGATGTGTTCATGTTCAATGAGCTATCTGGTAACACTACGGACTCACTCAGTCTATGTGAGGCCATTGATGGCCAGGCAGCCTAACCTATACTAACCTTAGGAGTCGTACGTTGATCTGCTGCCGTTTTGAAGACAACGTGAACTTTAGTTTGGATTATGCTGCAGTAGTCTCGAAATATAAAAAACTATTGCGCTCACACTTCCAACAAAATGCTGCTGCACCACTCAGCTATTTGTTTTGGTCGATTCCCCAAAGATATTAAATTTACGGATTGAAATCCTTACTGCTATCCGCTTTGCTGCTGAAATACATACATACATACATAGAATAAACCTTGGAAAATTGTACACAATTAAGAAATTTACGCATGCCCAAAATTAAATCAATGTTACTGTTTAATATCAAAAAAGCTATTTGTAACACAAAGAAATCTTTTGTGTCCCCAAAATTAAACACTGAAACACTAATGGCTACGTGCTCATATTTCTTTCTTGCTAAAAATTATCTCTTTCATTCATTATTTTTATTATTTACGCAATCAATTTTCACTAAAAAAAAATCAAAAGAGTAGATAATTTAAGGTGAAAAAATTGTGGAAAGGAAAAATAATCGTTACATGCGTCCTTTACAGGCGTCTTTATCGAAAATGTCCTTAAAAGTTTTCTAGCTTTTTTGTCTACTATTTCCTATTGTTTTCAATTTCCAATTTTTATTTATTTATTTATTTATTTATTTACTTTTTCCTTTCTTCCTCTTTTTCCTTTTGTTCTTTTTCCTTTTTCCTTTTTTCTTCTTTTTCCTTTTGTTCTTTTTTTCCTTTTTCTTTGCTATCGGAACTGAATGAAAAGCTTGAGCGACGCTGCTCGATAGGCTACTTGAGGTGCAGGCTGAAATGCTGAGATTTCTGTGAAAAACTAAAAACAAGCAAAAGAAGAACAAGTAAGGAAGCCTAAGTTCGAGTGGAATCGAACATTAGATACTCAGCTGTATGTTTTCATTGTTTGTTTGCGTTTATTGGAAACGCGGTGTAGGTACTTTATATAAAGCGAGTGCTGCATAAAGTGGGCGTAGCCACGCCCATTTTCAAAATTTTTATCAGTCATCCAACTAAGCGTATGAATATTATTCTTTGTGCAAAATTTCATTCCTTTATGACTTCCAGTTACAAAGATGTCACGTTACAAATTCCTAAAGGGTGTTCCAGAAATATCTTTGTTAAAAAGTAGGCGTGGTCATAAACCGATTTCAATAAATTTTTGCGTGTCTATTAATAATAATAATACAATGGCGCTATTATAACTCTGACGAGTTTTATGGCCGAGCTTCTCTCCCAATTCCCGGTGGTGTGCTCCTTTTTGTTTTTCCTACTAATTGGGTGGACCTACAGTTTTATGCCGGCTCCGAACGGCGAATGCATTTTTTGTGAGAAGCTTTTTCATGGCAGAAATACTCTCGGAGGGTATGCCGCCCACTGCCGAGAGGTAACCGCTGCTCTTAAAAAACCCAATAATTGGATTTTTACTAATTGAAAAATTGTTTTGGTGTTTGGCTCGGACCGTGGTTTGAACCCGAGACCTCTGACACAGCAGGCGAGCACTCTACCCACTGCACCACAGCGGCCACGTGTCTATTAATACAAGTTATAAAAGTGTATAAACCAAGTTTCTTCATAATATCTCAATTATTTGTCGAGTTTTGGGCTCCGAAATCTCGTAGATTCCTTTGTCTAAAAGGAGGCGGTTCCACGCCCATTTGCCAAAATTTTTCTACTTTTTGTTTCCGGTCTATTGTAGAAATCATACCACAAAATTTCAATGAATTATCTTTACATTTGACAAAGACATCGCTTAAAATGTTTTTATTAGGTCACTCTATAATACCCATATATAAAAGTGGGTGTGGCCGTCAACCGGTTTCTCTAAAATTTTGAACATGTATTACCACAAGTAGTAAAAGTGTACACACCAAGTTTCGCCATTATATATAAATTATTTGTCGAGTTATAGGCTAAGAAATCTCGTATATTCCTGCTTCTAAAAAGAGGCGGTGCCACGCCCATTTTCCAAAATTTTTACGGTTTTTGTTTTATGTTCGTAATTAGACTCCTGCCATAAAATTTTAATGATATATCTTTATATTTGACAGAGATATCGCTTAAAATGTTTTTATTAGGCCCCTTTATAGTTCCCATATATAAAAGTGGGCGTGGCCGTCAACCGATTTTGACAATTTTCCGTCAAAACATTTGTCTAAGTAAGTAAATCACGCATACCAAATTTCATCGATATATCTTCAACGCTTTCTGAGTTATGACATATAAAACTTTCAATATTTGACCCTTAATAAGTGGGCGTGGCACCGCCCATTTTCTAAAATTTCACCAAATTTCTTCATAGGGGCCTGAGCTCAACACGTGGGTAAAACTTCATCGCTCCAGCTATATTAGTGGCTGAGATACCAAATTTCCGATTTTTTCTATATAGGAAAAGTGGGCGTGGTCATGGTCCGATTTCGCCCATTTTCAATACCAACCGTCCCAGTCTCGATACCAACTTGCATTTCAAATTTCATCAAAATATCTCAATTTTTGCGCGAGTTAGAGTGTTTACAGACGGACGGACGGACAGACGGATGGACGGACGGACGGACGGACATGGCTCAATCGATTTCTCCTTCCACCCTGATCAATTTGATAAGTATATCTATCTATATATATATATATATATATATATATATATATATATATATGTCTATATCTATCTCGATTATTTCATTCTGTTACAATCCACCGTTATGTGATTAAAACTATAATACTCGGTGTACTAGTACAGCTGAGTATAAAAATAAATTTCACATACAAAATAAATAATAGCTTAAAAAACTAAAAAACACGCTTTAATCTTAAAAATCGTACTAAAAATTGAGAAATAATTTAATTAGAAACAAAATGATGAACGAAAATATAAGTATTTAAGGAAAAGCGTGGGGTGCTCAGTATGTCAAAAAATATTTAAAATCGGTGTTTTTTTACTAATAATTTTATTTTGACTTTTTTGAGATTTCATATATCGTACTCTTTAATTTCGCAACTAGGTATATTTTTGTACTAGTTGTACGAATCGAATATTTTCATGTTCAAATATTATTGAGCACCCTCACGCTTTTCCTTAAATACTTATATTTTCGTTCATCATTTTGTTTCTAATTAAATTATTTCTCAATTTTTAGTACGATTTTTAAGATTAAAGCGTGTTTTTTAGTTTTTTTAAGCTATTATTTATTTTTAACTTTTTAGTGAAATTTTTCATTAAAGGATGTTTTATGCGGACGCAAGAATAAAAGTAAAAAGAAGTCTGATGGGATGTGGTGTTCTCCGAAATAGATCTACATACATATGTATTTATAACTTCTACCAAAAATCCCAATATGCAGTGAACTAAACTAGCTTATTATGCAATATTTTCCAAACCCTTTTATTCAAGGTTTTCCAAACTAGTTTGGAAATACAAAATTTCCCAAACGTTTTGTTATATTTCACAATCAGAAAGTGAAGAGAAGTTGAGGTGAAGCATTTGAAAAGAACAAAAAAAAAAAAGAAACCTGATTGAACAAATTCGAATTTAGACAATAAAACTCCGAATACGTTTGTAGCGTAATGGTGAGGTATGCTGCCTACGGACCAAGGAGCTCAGGTTCGAGTCCCGAGTGGCGCATTTTTTTTTCTTTTTTATTTTTTTTTTTTTATTTTTTATTTTTTAGAGAAATTTTTTTCACCTCACGTTTACAAAACGTTGTATAAAAATGTAATTAGGGTTCCTTTTCGTTGATTCAGAACTTACTATTAAATGAATTACAAACAAAACCAGTTCTTGCTTTGCATACATATGTATGTACATGCGATTGTTTTTATTGCAAACACAACAATGACAAAACAGAATGTTGTTACACAAAACACAAAACCAGTTCTTGCTCTGCATACGTATGTATGTATGTGCATTGTACATGCGGCTGATTTCATTGCAAATACAACAAACCCAAAACAGAAAGCTACAAGCTTCATTTTTTTTGAGTGAATTTATGCATTGAGTTTATCGCCATCGCTATGAACGATCGCTGGCTGTTGTGCGTTAGTTCGCTCGCTATTTGAGTGGTTATACGTTTTTCTTTGAACATTTGTTTGTGATTTGAGTAGAATGTATTTTTGAGCGTTCGTGAGTGAGTTTTTCCGTACCCTGCAAGCTTGTTACTTATTGGCCTGTATAGTAGAGCTGTAAAACCATCGATAGTCGGACCACTCGATAGTTTCGATAGTCGAAAAAAAAACGATCGATACTATCGATAGTTTTTTATGAATATTTCACTAAAATAAAGAGAGGGATGGTTTTGTTTACAGTTTTCTTTCCAAAAAGTCTTTAATTTTTTACGCAAAACAATAATTAAATAAAAGATCAAATAAAAATTAGATACTTCACTTACACTGAGAGAAAAATAAACCAAAAGTTGGTTAATAGTACTAATTTCACACTTG
The DNA here is from genome assembly GCA_960531455.1 of Urophora cardui. Lineage (NCBI taxonomy): Eukaryota > Metazoa > Arthropoda > Insecta > Diptera > Tephritidae > Urophora > Urophora cardui. The sequence goes on from OY482673.1 coordinate 15,275,880, forward strand.
AAATGGAATCAATGTGAATTTTGTTTAATATTACCATTACCATTACCATTGTTGATATATTAGACAGTGTTTTTGGTTATATTAACCATGATATTTGTTGATATAACAAAATATTCGTTCAAATCTTCAACCAATTTCTTGTTACTATTAAACAATTTGTTTGTTATATTTTTATGCCAGTAGCAGCACTGCTATGTATGATCTATAAGAGAGTGTTAATATGTTAACTGAATAACAAAGAAAATTCCAAATACTGACTCTCTCGCTCTCTGCAATTCGGGTCCAGCAATTCAACATCGTCAAGCACAAACGGTGTTGAAGGCGATGGTAACAACAGAGCCGAAGCCATAAAGCTTCTTAAATATTTTTACTTTTTTTTTTAGATATGAATTAACCAATATTTTCGTTAACATAACAAATATACACGTTGGGGAAACCAACTTTCTGTTTTATATTGATTGTTACCAAAATATTGGTTAATGGTACAATGAAAATGTACATATTACATTTTTTCCTTTTGACATGAATAAATCAACCAAGAAGTTGGTTGAAAAATCCATTGTACTTTTTTCTCTGTGTATATATATAGCATTTTCTGGTTAAATTAAACCTTAAAAAGAGGGATGGTTTTGTTTACATTTTCCTTTTCAAAGTCTTTAATTTTTTTTTAACGCATAACATTAATTAATTAACAAAATAACAACAAATAGGAAATAAATACTTCACTTATATATATAGCATTTTTTGGTTAAATTAAACCTTTTTCAATTTAAAATTTGCACTTGATTTGAAAAAGGTTTCATTTGACTTGAAAACGCTGTAGTAATAAAACTAAAAGTAGTACATTTGTTTTTTAGCATCTTTGGCGCTGACTACACAATTTCCAGATGGATTTTAGAAAGCGTTAACTGGATTTTAGAAATGTCAATTAGTATTTTAGAAAGAGGAAATTGGATTTTGGAAATGTCAATTGGATTTTAGAAAGGGGCAATTTGATTTTAGAAATGTCAATTGGATTTTAGAAAGGGGAAATTGGATTTTAGAAATGTCAATTGGATTTTAGAAAGGGGAAATTGGATTTTAGAAATGTCAGTTGGATTTTCGAAAGCGTGATTTGGATTTCAGAATGTGCGTGTAAAATAAATTTTACACAGAATTTTTCGAATAGAAATTCTTTTTGCGTATGAAATTATAATGTACATATACGTAATTATATAGATTTTCGAAAATCCAATTTACAGTTTCTAAAGTCCAATTTCCCTTTTCTAAAATCCAATTAACATTTCTAAAATCCAATTTCCCTTTTCTAAAATCCAATTGACATTTCCAAAATCCAATTTCGCCTTTCTAAAATCCAATTGACATTTATAAAATCCAATTTTCCCTTTCTAAAATCCAGTTGACGCTTTCTAAAATCCATCTGGAAATGGTGTAGTACATAAGGCACATTGTTTATACATTTCATTAATGTAAAATACCGATAATCAAAAGGCACACTGTTTAAACATTTCATTAATGTAGAATACACTATGCTTTAAATAAATCAAAAAACAAAAAAAATACGAAGAATTTCAGTTATGGGGGAGGATAGGTATGGGCCTGCTGAGCACAGAACATTTTTTTTTTAATTTTTTGTATGGTTACGTTTTTGAGATAACGGTAATTTTGTGTTTTTTGTTATCACTTTATTCAAAAATTATGTTCGCTGGAGTTACGCTTCTAACAATATACAACTTATAGTAATTGAACCAAATCTCGCTAAATTACATCTGGTCAATGTCAAAATTTTTAATTTTTTGCGATTTTTGAAAAAGTTTTGATTTTCAAATTAAGTTTTTTATAAAAACTTGTAAAAATCAGAAAAGTTTTATTTTTTAAAAGTTCGCCCGTTTAATTGTTAACGTAATATCAAGGATATCTGATAAAAACATTATTTTTAGCGATTTCTTTCATGTGAAAAAAAAGGATATTTTATGGACGAAAAACTCGGTTAGATGACTCATTCGTGTATAGACAAAAGATAAAATTTGTTTGTGACTTCACCCTCTCATACGGTTAGCGTTAATCAGAGGTTGAGTAAACGGCCCTTAAGCTAAAGATATAGATACTTATGCATTGTGGAACGATTTTTCGTCATCACTTGTGAAAAAATCGTTCCACAATACTTCATATTCCTACCCCGTCGGAAAGCCAAGCAAAAAAAAGGAATAATGAAAATTACTTAACTATTGCTTGTCATTTTATATCCGAAGATTTCAAATTGCGAGTAGCTGTACTGTAGACACAAAAGCTGCTGTCAGATACAAATCATTCCCCAGCTAATATATTGGAAAACTTGCACCATGTTCCATGCGAGTTACCGTGTTTTGCACCTTCAATGAATTTAGCTGTGCGAGCAAATTGTTTCTTATTTTAAAGGCAGTACTATTGAATATGAAAAGTTTAAGGCCGCGCAAGAAGTCTGTAGTGTTTTGCAAAAAAAAAGTTGTAAAACGACGCCCTATACACGGATGAGTCATATAACCGAGTTTTTAGTCCATAAAATATCCTTTTTGTTTCACATGAAAGAAATCGCTAAAAATAATATTTTTATCAGATATCTTCGATATTACGTTAACAATTAAACGGGCTAATTTTTAAAAAATAAATTTTTTCTGATTTTTACAAGTTTTTATAAAAAACTTAGTTTGAAAATCAAAACTTTCAAAATCGGAAAAAATTTTGACATTGACCAGATGTCATTTAGCGAGGTGTGGTTCAATTACTACAAGTTGTATATCGTTAGAAGCGTGGATTTTAGTCGCCTCTTAGGACAGACATTCCTTACCACGGGTATATTCTAAGCCCCCTAACCCTCTGGGGTATTAATTTGACCAATTTGATATCGAAATCCAACTCCTCCCTAACATTCAGTATTCTTCTCTTGGAACAAAACTACAAGAATGAATAGGGATAACCATCGATAGTGGAAAAAAACTATCGATAGTGACACGAAAAAAAAACTATCGATACTATCGATAGTGCCATCGATAGTTTTGCAGCTCTACTGTATAGGGAGTGAATTGAAATTCATAGAGGCTGTTTTGAAGAAAGGTAACATAAAAGCCGCAATGAAGCATAAAATATAATGTTGAATGTCCTACTATATGATGCCGTTGGGCTGTTGATGTCATGTTTCGAATCCGGAGGAGAATAATAAAGAGAACACAAAAAAGTGAATGTTTGAGATATAATAATTTAGTTAAATGTTTACAACTTTTAGGATGGGATGAAGTTACATACATACATACATACATACATACATACATACATATACATACATACATACATACAGGTGAAACTAATAAAAGCGTGTTAAAAAAAACAGTGCAAACTAGTTAGCTGAAGAAAGAGCAGACACTGTGTGAGACAGCTTTTTTTTTATATACTTAGTCAGCATAACAAGTCATATTTTTTGCTTCTGTTTGTTTGTTTGCTTTTCAATTTTACTATTCAGTGCCGTAGCGAGCCTTTTTGGCGCCCGAGGCAAGCTTGTTATTCCCGCGCCCCCTGTTCAAAAAGCAGGACAACAAAACTTGTTCTATATAAGAATAAATGGCAAATTTTTTTGAACAAATTATTCATGCATATATATATTTGTTAATACTGTAGCATTCACCATATAATACTGTGTTAAAAAAATGTTCTTCTAACATTTACAATTGAATTTTTCTTGACTTAATAGAAGCGAATTCGTTAATAATATCGTCGAAATCAATTTTACTGGCAATTTCGTTTTCTATCGATAAAATAGCCAAGTTCGACAGTCTTTCTTGGCCCATTGTTGATTTCAAATAATACTTAACGAGTTTGAGTTTGCTAAAGCTACGTTCACACGTAGCGATTGTTACAGGAATCGTCGAAAAAATTCTGAAAGCAGTTTCAACGTTTGGATATGATGCTTTTAAACCATAATCTTGAATAATTTGAAGTAGTTCTATAACAGTCGTGGATTCGAGACGATCAGGGATGATTGACAAAGCTGCGTGCTTGAAATCTGAAATTTTCTCAATAAATTCTACGCCATTGATGTCTTTTTCGTATTTGATTGCCAAATCCATCGCTGCTTTTTTCACTTCGGTGCTACTCATTTTTCAAAAACTCGCCAGACAAAAATCCGAAATCATTGGCCACATCCATTACACAGTCCGACAAGAAATTTGACCATAAACCAGACCATACTTTCCTAAAGGTTTTCGATGCGCTGAATTCAAATCTGGACGCAGAATTGCTCTATCACGTCAGGATTTTGAGATATCCTAACCTAAATGTTCAAAAAACACCGTTTTTGCCTATTTTGACGTTATGTACATATATATAAACGACAGATTTTATTTTTTTTTTAAAGCACACATAGCATCTTAAAGAAGAAGTCTTTCTCATACGAATGGCATTGAGTTTGCTCAAATATCTTTTTTTCGCTAAGATAGAGCAATTTAAAGTTTCAACGCCATTCGTAAGAGAAAGACGCCATTCGTAAAAGAAAGATGCTGTATGCGCTTTTAAAAAAAAAATCTGTCGTTTATATATAACCTCAAAAATAGGCAAAAACGGTGTTTTTGCACATTTAGGTTAGGATATCTCAAAATCCTGACGTGATAGAGCAATTCTGCGTCCAGATTTGAATTCAGCGCATCGAAAACCTTTAGGAAAGTATGGTCTGGTTTATGGTCAAAAAAATCGGTCTCATTTTGTCGGCCTGTATTATCTTTTTATACCTCCTATGAACCTATCAACTGACTCGTTGATGTCAATGCGAAACTTTTCATTATCCGGAATTTCGGGTGCGTCGTCTTCTCCTTCATACAATTCCAATTTTTTCTTCTTCCTTGACCGCTTGCTGACATTGCTCGCTAGTAGACTAGTAGCTAATGCAGAAACACGCTTAAAATTTTATTTGAATTCTGTGTCGCGAAGTTCTTGTAGTGAGTTTTTCAAACCCTGAATCAAATGTGCAGCTTTTTCCAAAGTCAAAATTATCGTTCGCAAAGCTTTCGTAACGCGATCAACCCGACTTAATATCTGATCCCAGACGTCGAGGAAAAGAAGAAACCCTAAATCAATATTTTTAATCAGATTTTTGCCAGATGATTTGTTGTCAGGATTATTTGGATTGGCCATTATATCTTGAAGTACTCCAAGAACTGCCTCAATTTGGGAATTCAATGATTTTACGGCATTAGCTTTTGATGTCCATCGTGTGTCCGAGTGCCCTAATCAAAAGCAAGAGAATGAAAATTCGTGCAATTTTTTAACCACTGGTTACATTCCTAGCGACGCGAAAGGGTTGCGCAATCGACCAATCAGCTATGTAATTATTCGGACGTAAGTAGCTGGTTGTTGACAAACAGGTGTCGCCGCTATATGCATATACAGTCGACTCCCTAATATTATCCTACATTAATGTTATAAGAAATGTTCTATTTATCGAGATTTCTTGCTGTTATTACATTAGGACCGTTCGGCGGCAGCAAATTCCTGCAAATTGCAGAAAAAACTGCAAAATCGCGTTCTTTGAGGCAAAAACTCAGTCAAAATTTGCAGAAGAGAGCGCAATTTTGACAGTTCAAAGAAGAAGAAAGCTGCAAAGTTTTACTGACGAAATTTGTCGTTACAAAGTTCAGTAGACTGAAAAAACATATGATTTGTGATCATATGGTTGCAATTTAAAAAAAAGTCGAAAGTGATTTCAAAGTCAAAAAACTAAGAAAATCGGGAATATGCGTGATTCAATAGAAAATGAAGTGAGAAAATTATATTATTTTAATTTATAAAGTTTATTTAAATGATTCAATTTATTAATAAGGTACCAGCTAAAAGGAAACGTGTTAATGACAGCGCAGTGGGATCATCGTCTGCACTCTCGGGATTCTGCGTTGTTGAATCGCAAATAGGAGGTACATATACTACTTAAATGGGAAAATTATCCATTATTGACGCACGCCCCGAAAAAAAAAAATGACTTTTTCACAGATGTCAGAACAGAAATAAAAACTTGCCGGAGACTTATAGTTTATGAGATACTTGTTGTTAAAGTTGTGAAATCCACAAAACAAAACACCAAAACTGCCCACTATTACCGAGGAAATACTTCTTTGCGTTGGCGGCCTTGGGTCGCGCTTTAAAAAGATAACCCTCAGCCGGCAGAATTCCCTTTCTGGATTTATCCCTGGACCAATCCACAGTGCTTTTGTGCAGAACATAGAACAGTGGCCACTGTGGTGCAGTGGGTAGGGTGCTCGCCTGCTATACCAGAGGTCTCGGGTTCAGCCCGAGTGTATTTCTGCCATGAAAAAGCTTCTCACAAAAATGCATTCGCCGTTCGGAGCCGGCATAAAACTGTAGGTCCACCCAATTAGTAGGAAAAACGAAAATTAAGGAGCACACCTCGAATTGGGAGAGAGTCTCGGCCATAAAACTCGTCAGAGTTATAATAGCGCCAGTGTATTATATCATATTATTATAGAACACTGCACATTTAGCTTTCCCTTCGATTCCATTTCGTAAAATTTTAATTTTGTTATGCACTTGTGAGTAAAAACAAACAGCTGATTTTCTGCAAATTTTGACAAAGTTCTGTTCGGTGAAATGCCAGTAAATTTGCATAAGTTTCTCTCTTCGGGAGAGCAAAACATATTTTTCCCTTCTTGCAATTTGCTGCCGCCGAACGGACCTATTATCTTGCCAGTTTTTGCAAATGTACGTACCTTTTTTTTTATACATGCACGCATGAGCGCGCTTTATCGGTAATCACAACTTTCAAATAAATGTATGAATAATCGACTATCATAAGCATTCTAATTTAAATATTCTTTCAATTTCACTACATTAAAAATAAAGGGCGCCCACAAGGCCGTAGCCAGGATTTCATTTTGGGGGGGGATTACCTAAAAAAAAACATTTCAAATTCAAATTACATATGTACATATCTGCCCCGTTCGCTATGCTATGTGCATGAATAATTAGGTTTCGCTTATCACCCATATTTAATTGTTATTGCATTTTCGTCAGCTGATTTTCAGTGCAACCAGCTACCCTGTCAAAGCTTCAGAGGGTAAAAAGTGTGAGTTTTTTACACCACTGAAGTGTACATTTTTAGGAAACGAAAACAGGGTAGCAAGTGAAAAACTTATGTAGTTTTTTTACACTAAATTACCACTAGATCCACTAGCCTAATAAAACCACTAAAAAAAGAAGACATATTCTATTTGACGTTTTACCTTCATTTTGCAAACGAAAACGGAAAACAAAAATGCGCATTTTTTTGATGAAACGAAATCACCATTAATTTCAATGGTAAAATTTTAAATTAAGCTCTTACCCAATTAAGTTAATTATAAGTTTATGATTTTGTTAAACAATTTCTTAGACATGCCAAAAGCAAAACCGCAGTTATCTATATCTTCTGGAAACAGGCGCCAAATTAGGTTCAGAAGAAACGGGACAGTCGCTGAACATACAAATCGTTTAGAGAACTCACGGTTGCGTGGAATGCAGAGGAGACATGTGGCGATTCATACGAAATCAGCATTTAACTACAGACCGGATTTAAACTATATGGATCATTCTTCCCTTTTCATGGGTCGTATGAGTGAAATTTGCGTTTTTTTGTAAGTCCCAAGGGCAAACATTTAGCTATATTGGGGTAGACCTTCGCAACGAGGTGTTTTCTCACGGTCAAATGTATGTCGCTCTGTCGCGAACTGGTTCACCACAAAACCAGAGTTTTCTTATACCTGGAAATGGCAACAAAACAAAGAATGTTGTGTTCACGGAAGTTTTTAATTAATGAACAAGATGTACCTTATTTTATGAACTAATTTGCCTACTAATGTACACAGAGCCAAATAATCCTCATAAAAATAAGAAGATTGTCTCTTTGAACAGCTTCTTGGTCCAAAAAGAGGACAGAAGTCAGAGACGAAGATATTTCCATAGAGATTTCTTCTTATTTTTGGGAGGTAAATCTTTTTAATTTTATTTAAAAGTATACCTTCTTACAATAAATAGAAAACTTCTTACTCAATTTTTCGAAGATATTTCCATAGAGATTCCATTTTAATTTTATTTAAAAGTATACCTTCTCACAATAAATAGAAAACTTCTTACTCAATTTTTCAAAGATATTTCCATAGAGATTTCTTCTTATTTTTGGGAGGTAAATCTTTTTAATTTTATTTAAGAGTATACCTTCTTACAATAAATAAAAAAACTTTCTACTCAACTTTTCTTTACGCATTATTGTTGTCGACTGTGAACCGCTAACTCAGTTTACATATGTATGTATATAAGACTAACTTTTTAATAAATTTAATAAGAAGAACGCCCTCTTTATTAATTCAAGGAGATATCCACATATATATTCGAAGATTTCTTCTTGATTTTATTAAAAGACTATCCCATTAAAATTAAGTAGGGATTCTTCTTAAAGAAAAACTATAGATATATCTTCTTACTTTTGTTCTATTTTATTAGGTGGTTTTCGCTCTGTGTAGGTACCAAACGTTGTTTGAATTATTATAACATCGAGTTTTTTGTTGTTAATAAATGTATTGTTTATAACGTTGTTTAATTTTAAAGTGTTTGCATTTCATCTAAAGGAGGGTGGTATATTACATTCCTTGCAGAAAACAAGCACAAAATATGAATGTGTAACCCATTTTTACACTCTACTCAAAGCTAAACATCAGTATATTTAATTTTTGCGGCGCAACGAAGTAAGCCGGTTACTTGCTAGTACATACATAGATACAAATAATAATTGAGACTAACTTTTTACATGATTTCTATGCTTCAAAAAATACAATTAAGCATATTTGTATTATAAAAAAATTTAATCGCATTAATTTCGGGGGGGGATTGATCCCTGGCATCCCCCCCCTAGATACGGCCTTGGGCGCTCATATACATACATACCTATTACTTTTGAAAAAATTTTACAAATCTGATGATCAAGGCAGAACCTTGCGGGTTCCTGGCAAACAACGCCTATTTTTTCATTATGTTTTTTCAAAAAATACTTCTGCGAAATTTTGTTTAATATTACCGAAATTCAGCGCCCCTCTCTATTGGCGCCCGAGGCAAATGCCTCGTTTGCCACACCCTCGCTACGGCTCTGTTACTATTTACTCTTTTTTCGCAAACTTTTCTTCGTTTGCTTTGGTTTGTTTTCTTCCAAGATGTGCCGCATTGTTTTAATGCTATGGAAATCTGTATATGTATCTATGTATGTATTATTTTTAGCTTAATATGTATGTACATATATTCGTTTAGTTTTTCCATTTTTGTTTGTCTGTTTGTTTGCCATTTGATGATTGTTTAAAAACAAGTACGAGTATCTTCTTGTTCGTTTTTTTTCTTTATAAACTAACTATACTTCTGAATCACTTTTGTTGGCAACTATAGACTTGTGCTCGAGAAGTTCACTTCTTATGAGCCGCAAGCAGTGAAGATAAAGGAAATTAAAAACAAAAGTGTTATAGTTAGTAGTGAAGATAGCAAAGTAAGCAAGTGAGCATGCGATGAACTTTGTAAAAAATTTTCATTTTAACTTTTCCAGGTTCTGTATACTTTCCAATTTAAGATTAATTAATTTGATAAAAAATTTTTTTTTGCGGTTATTAAGAAAATTGCATTGGCAGTCAGTAGTTAAATCTGTCTTAGTACCAGGCCTTGACGAAGTTGCTGAACCGCATGTCAGTTAATAAAGATTTGCGTGTTGAACATCAAAATACTATAAAAACACAAACAAATTATTACAAAAATACAATGACCTATTGAAGCCATTAACTTGTACATACCCTGCAGGCAAAACAACTAGTTGCATACTACAATTCTACCAATTTGAAAATGTCGACATCTAGTTGCCCAACTATCCATTTTACTTGAAAGCAACTGGTAGTTTTAACGTGGCGATGGCCTATGAGATGGCAATTGTCTTCCCTTGCATAAGCTTCATACTAGAAAAATACCAGTTAAGGGTTTACTAGAAGAATACCAGTCAGAATAATACTAGAAAAATGCCAATTCGTCTAGGTGAAAAATAGCATTTTAGTTCATTTAATAAAGCTCACTTTAATTAGATCAGTACTTTTTAAAGTTACATTTAGTACATATTATATACAGTACACGCAAAGATGTATAGTTAAGTAGAATAATGGCTTCGTGTTACTGCGGCAGTTGGCTGATAGAATCTCCGATTTTTTGTTTTGTTCTGTGTGAGATTTCGATAAATTTTCGATACAAAATTAGAGAAGACATCGATATCATCGAGGTTGGCAAGATGATTCAGAATGAAACAGTGTTTCAATCTTCACTCGCTCTCAGAAATTTTGTATGGAAATTAGCGAGTTTCGGCACTGGTTTCCGTGTCGAAACAAGATTGAGAGAGAAAATGGAGAAAAAAAGAGCGAAACACGCTATGTGGAGACATGGTATTAAACTCTTATTGCCACCTGCTGAAAAAATATATTTACATATGTATGTACGTAATTGCTCTTGTGTACCCTTGCACAAAAATAAATGAAAAGCCTTAAAAATATTTAATTTCTGAGAAATTGTCGTGTTTCTTTTTGGCAAATGAAAGTAAGTAATAACTATTCTGACCCTTTTGCTAAATAATAAAGTAAATTTACTTTAAAATCACCAATAAAGCTTAGTTTGTGATAGAATTGCACAAACTGTTATATTTAGTTAATAAATAAATTGGTATATTACTAGTAGAATACCAACTAGTATGAGTTTGTCTTTTTAAAAGCGGTTGATCAACTAGTAGATAGCTAACTAGTATAATTTTGTCCATTTCATACCAGTTGATCAACTAGTAGAAAACCAACTAGTTGAATTTTTTCCTTTACATACCCGTTGATCAACTATTTTATTTTCATACTAGTTTAATTTTGCCTGCGGGGTATATTCTCCTTTTTGTATATAAGTAATACATACACATAACCATAAAATATTCAACATAAAACAAATCTGCAAAATTGCATTGGCAAAAATGTCTTTATCGCAAACTCAACAAAAAACTGTCAAACCAAGAAAAAACAAGTAAGGAAGCCTAAGTTCGAGTGGAATCGAACACTAGATACTCAGCTGTATGCTTTGATTGTTTGTTTGCGTTTGATGGAAACACGGCGTATTTTATATAAAGCGAGTGCCGCATAAAGTAGGCGTAACCACGCCCATTTTCAACATTTCTATCAGTCATCCAACTAAGCATATGAATATTATTATTTGTGCAAAATTTCATTCCTTTTTGACTTCTAGTTACAAAGATGTCACGTTACAAATTCCCAACGGGGTTCCAGAAATATCTTTGTTAAAAATTAGGCGTGGTCATAAAGGTTTGTGTGTCTATTAACACAAGTTATAAAAGTGTATAAACCAAGTTTCGTCATAATATCTCAATTATTTTTCGGGTTATAGGCTAAGAAATCTCGTATATTCCTTTGTCTAAAAAGAGGCGGTGCCACGCCAATTTTCCAAAATTTTTATATTTTTTGTTTCCGGTCTATTGTGGAACTGATGCCACAAAATTTCTATGAATTATCTCTATATTTGACAAAGATATCGCTTAAAATGTTTTTATTGGGCCACTTTATAGTTCCCATGTATAAAAGTGGGCGTGGTCGTCAAACCGATTTCACTAAAATTTTCAACATGTATTACCACAAGTAATAAAAGTGTACAAACCAAGTTTCGTCATTATATATAAATTATTTGTCGAGTTATGGGCTCAGAAATCTCGTATATTCCTGCTTCTAAAAGGAGGCGGTGCCACGCCCAATTTTCCAAAATTTTTGTATTTTTTGTTTTATGTCCATAGTTGGACACCTTCCATAAAATTTCAATAATATATCTTTATATTTGACAGAGATATGGCTTAAAATGTTTTTGTTAGGTCACTTTATAATACACATATATAAAAGTGGGCGTGGCTGTCAACCGATTTTAACCATTTTGCGTTCAAACGTTTGCCTAAGTAAGTAAATCACGCGTACCAAATTTCATCGATATATCTTCAATGGTTTCTGAGTTATGACATATAAAACTTTCAATGTTTGACCCTTAATAAGTGGGCGTGGCACCGCCCATTTTCCAAAATTTCATCAAATTTCTTCCTAGGGGCCTGAGCTTAACACGTGGGTAAAATTTCATCGCTCCAGCTATATTAGTGACTGTGATACCAAATTTCCGCTTTTTTCTATATAGGAAAAGTGGGCGTGGTCATGGTCCGATTTCGCCCATTTTCAATACCAACCGTCCCAGTCCCGATACCAACTTGCTTTTCAATTTTCATCAAAATATCTAAATTTTTGCGCGAGTGCGTACGGACGGACGGACAGACGGACAGACGGACGGACATGGCTCAATCGATTTCTCTTTTCACCCTGATCATTTTGATATATATAAGTCCATATCTATCTCGACTATTTCATTATGTTACAATCCACCGTTATGAAATCAAAATTATAATACTCTGTGTACTAGTACAGCTGAGTATAAAAAGGAAAAAATGCACGAAAAATGTGCTTGAAGCAGCAAATATTTCAATGTAAGTTTGTATATGTGTTCAAATGAATATAAATGGCAGTACATAGAATAGCATTCAAAGCCATAAGTAAAAGGACATCAACTACTACAGTAGTCAGGCAGACATACATACATACATATGTACATAGCTGTCGATATCTGCACAAGCAAACAAATAAAACAAAAAACCAACAAACATGTCTCAACAAATTGACTTAAGTTAGTGCAAGTGACCCCAAAGGCGATATTTCATTTCTTTCCGGCAACCTTGTTTATCATGTATGACGTACAGTGAAGCTATGCACAGTTAATAGCACTTAGAATGGGACAAAACAATGTGATATAAATATTTGGAAAGTGGTAATAAAATACACTTAGCAAAAATTTAAATTCTCTTGCCGTTTATGTATGTCAGTATAAAATCTATGCGTTTGAAAATATTCTACATCAATAAACAATAAATATTTCCTGAACTAGTCCGATTTTAATTTCTCGTAGTAAGCTTTGCGATAAATGTCAGAAATACACGACTCAAAAAAATCTTCCTTAAACCTTTTTATTCACTTTATTTTAAAGCGAGCGAATTGAAACTACGTAAAGCTAAACCTTAAGTGAATGTTAACAAATATTGCTCGGGAGCTACATATGAGCCCAAAAGCTGTTTTCCGAGACTTATAAAACTTTCCGCAGGACTTTTCTGTTACTGGAAACTCAGGTTCCGGCAGAAAAAATGGTATCAGTTAGCAAAATAAAAAAAGTAAAAGTGTCGCCATTTTGCAGAGGAACCCCAACATTACGGGCAGAAAATTAGTTAAAAAGATGGAGTTCTCTGAGCTTTTTGCCCGCAAAGCAAAAAGGGAGGCTATATGAAGACATTTTAATTGTAGAAAGTTCCATATCGGAATTCTACGAAGAACAAAGTGGCGAAACGGCGTGGCAAATATATATATAGTTTAAGAACAGATTTTTTTTAGAAATTCGATTGCTGCATTATGGACGACGGAGCGTTTGTTTTTTAACCGCCACTTCGCAGTAATTTTACATCGCGGACATGCGGGCGATGTTGACGAAAAGTTTAAATCACAAAGGCAGTCAAAAGTTCCTCGGAAATATCTGGTTTGGCAACCAATTTGCTAACCAATCGCTATACTTCAAACATAGGCTTGCCCAACCAATTTATGTTAAGACCGCCATTGCTGTACATATATGTACTATACCTACTACTCGTAGTACTTACCAGTGCACGGATGCGAGACTATTTTTGTACTTACTAGCTTCTAGCATACGACCATATATCATAAAATATAATGCAATGTTCAGCTACTTACTTGAACGAGGTGGTAAGTGGAAGAAAGTGCTCTACACTTGCCCGCACCAACAAATCCTTACCCACACTCGCAGACAAAAAAAAAATGTATAAAATATGTGTAGCTATGAGAAGATTATTTTTCTACTATTTGTAATATGTGTTGCATGAGTGCATATGTATGTATATTAGTAAGTATATTAGGTATATATGTATGCAGGTATTTTCCTTTTTTTGTCGTGAATTTTTATATTTTTATATGCATTCTTTCAATGGACACAAATACTTAGACATATCTACAAAAGCATATATATGTCTATGCTTGCATATATTTACATACATATGTATGTATGTATGTATATGTGCAAATATGCACATTTTCTTCGCATTTCATTCACATTTCTATACGCATACACATGCAAACACCCACATACAGACGCATATATGCTAAGCCATGTCATTTTGCAAATCCAAGTGCAGTGCGGGCCACTTGAAGTATGGCTTCAAGGCTGAATGCATTTCGTTGCTTGGTTGCCAATGGCAATACACATAGTTACTTAGTTAGTACAAGTTATTAAATGTGCACGTACATATTTGCCATATTTTATTTTACTTACATTTTCATATGTATATAAACATATCTATGGACATTTGGAAAAGCAAACTAAGTCTAAATTCGCAATTTTACAGGAGAGCAAAAAACAGTTTTGCAAGTGCACAGAGTTTTTCCATCACATATTCACATATTTTCATAGAATTAAGAGCGTGGCATGATAAAACAATCTTCTGTTGTTCATTTTAAAGTGAAATTATATTCCTTGGCGTAACGGTTTTTATTTAAATGGATTTCAAATAAAATAAGTGCTTTTTCCAAATTGTTTTCTGAAAAAAACACCAACTTATCTCAATTAGGTTCTTTTTATACCTTTCATGAGAATGAAATGGTATTATAACTTAGTGCCAAAAAATTTTTGTAGAAAGTACCAGAAGGAGCGTGGGGGACCCACCAAAATATATACCGATATGGTCAGAATCACGAGCTGAGTCGATTAAGCCATGTCCGTCTGTCCGTCCGTCCGTCTGTGTGAACGCAAACTAGTCCCTCAGTTTTTGAGATATCTGAATGAAATTCGGAATACAGGTATGTTGTTATATGCAGCTGATCATTTGTCGGAACCGGCCGAATCGGACCACTATAACATATAGAAAACAACCGATTATTCAGATATACATAAAATTTTTGGATGTAATTTGTGCATAACTTCCCAATTTAAACAGCTAAGGACGTGAAACTTTGAAGTAGACGTACCCATTTTGGCCCAAACAAGGTTACAGAAAATTGTCAAGATCGGACCACTATAACATATCGTTCCACAACATCCGATTATTCAGATATGCACATTTTGGTGTATAACTCCTCCATTTTAACAGCTAACGGCGTGAAATTTTGAAGTATTTGTACCCATATGGGCCCAAACGGGATCACGGAAAATTGTTAAGATCGGACCACTATAACATATAGCTCCCTTACAACCGATTGTTCAGATATGCACATTTTGGTGTATAACTCCTCCATTTTAACAGCTAACGGCGTGAAATTTTGAAGTATTTGTACCCATATGGGCCCAAACGGGATTACCGAAAATTGTCAAGATCGGACCACTATAACATATAGCTCCCATACAACCGATTTTTCAGATATGGACATTTTGGTGTGTAGCTCCCCCATTTAAATAGCCAAGACACCATTTTTTCTAATAAATCTTTCCATAAATAACCCACAGAATTAAAATTATAAATTAAACTTAATCAGGCTATGTACATACATAGGTAACTTTTCATTTCCCCACTCATGAAAGGTATGAAGTCTTCGGTACGGCCGAAGACAGCCGCGCTTTTACTTGTTCAAATTGATTTTCATCAAAATTTTATAGAATTTTTGCCTCCCTTAAGTTCATTTGCAAAACTGAAATATGATAGAAATTCGACTTAAGTTGGTAATTAGGTTGGTTTTTCAAAAGCATATTAAAAAAAATATGCCACCTAAATTAAATTAGGTTCTTTTTTTCAAGAGGAATTCTTGCAATTTTTCTTATCACTTCTATCTTATAGCATTAACAGATGGCAACGATAATCCCGATTACCGTAACACTTAATTCGATTAAAATTTTACCCTGACAGACGGCAAGTATTGCGGATTAACAAAACAGCTGAAGGAAGGTAGGCGCAGCGGCGAATTCAAAAACTTCTTGTTTTATTTCCAAAGGTAGGGTAATGTCAAAATCAAAACGAAATCACATCATGATCAATAGGAATGGGCGAGTCCCAAACGAATTCAGATTTCAACCAAGGCGAAATATCATTTTGACATTACACTCTACCAATTACAATAACAAATTACATTCAAAATTTCTGAATTCACTTATGCGCCTACCTTCCTAGATCTGCCTTGGGTTCTTCTTTTTCTTCCCTTTCATTCACAATAGACATTTTTCACCAGGGATGCCATTACAAAATGCTCTAATCCGCTAAAATTTTGAGGACTATCTCAAGAGATATTCCGGATTACCTCCAGTTAATTCTCAAGTTAAGTCCGAATTAGCTAGATATTCCGGATTATCGCTGCCGTCTGTCAATGCTATTTATTATCTTAAGTTAAGTGGCTTAGGCAAATGCATATGTGCAAAATATGGACTTAAGATGATTTTCGATTCATCATATCTCCTCAACCCGAAATGATATCACAACACCGATTAGACAGAAAGAAGCGCATTTTAAAATGTATCTTTATGATAAAAAAGCTGAAAATGCACTTAGGTCGACTTAGGTTGTTCTTTCAAATGTCCACAGATATATGTATGTAGGTATGTATATGTTTATATAGCACAACGAATAAGCTTCTAGCTAGAATTTAGCCCTCACATATGTATATACTCATATACTACTTCTGATGAAAAAAAAAAAAAAATTTATTATACACAGCTGTCATTTTACCTTCTTTCCTGTACCAGCATGACAGGCTTATGCTGATAAAAAGTACTCATTTCTAATGTTATACCTAAGCACACAGTTGGGTATATAAAGCCGTCTCTTTTTCATCCAAACTAAAACTTTTTCTACTTTATTGCATTTGATGCTGCATCCACTGCCATATCTACATATGTATGTACATAAGTATGCGCATAGTTTGCGACATCTCGCCATTTTTGTGGCACAATGCAAGTCGTGCGTCGTGAACCGTGAAAACTTTTCCTACAACTTTTTTAAAATTCTCTATGTGAATTTTTTTTCTTTTTTATTTCATTTTTATTACAGACTTTTTTTGAGGATATGCAATCAGAAAACCGTGCAACAGAAATGGACACATTTCACAAGCACATGCCATAGCACATATACACATGTACTCATAAATACATAAATCTCTACCCACTTCCATAAAAAGCACATAAAAATACCAATGAACTGTCGTTAGTGCTGTTGTTTTTGTTGCACCGCCGCACAGATTTATCAGAAATATGTAGATACTTGAGTTCACTTGAGGCAACTTAAACATTAGTGAGTGATTTGCTCTTGGTTTTGGTTTCCTGGAAATTGGTCATTCTTTTGCAAACGCTTGGTTGCTAAGGCAATGAAGAAAGATAAAGAAAAAATAAGGTAGAACATGAAAAGAAAGCCGCTTAAATTCATGCGAACATTCACATTCAGCGGATTTCAGCAGTCATGCGATGGAAAAGTCTTATTTTGTTCGCTTGCTGCTTGTTTTCCATAGAAAAAATGTCCGCCACACGTGCCGTGGTGGCTTTTTGTTTTTCTCACAGCTTTCCACCAGTTTTACGATGCGCGATGCCTCCATTAAGATAATTGTTAATTAATTATGGTATTATTTATGCTTTTAATTTAAAACCGGAACAAAAAGCGGAATATTTAAACGATAGAAGATCCTACGTACAAAATGAATTGGCTTGTACAAGATAAAAAATTTAAACTAAAGAATTTCACTGCACCATTGGAAAATATGCAGTGCCTACACCAGTAACCTACACTAGATGCTGCAGAAGATGAGAGGAAAAAATATTATTTAGCCTAATACATATCAATCCTAAACAAAAATAACGATTTGAGCTTCTACAAATTTCATATTCATTAATTATTTTTGGCCACAAAATGCTACTGCTGAAAATTATTTATTCAAAAGCAACAGCAGTTTTTTTTTTTTTTTTTTTTGAAAATGCGTACGTAAACTGGCACTCACTATTCATATATTCGCTATGCCTCATCAAAAATACAAGCGTATGCTACAAAGCGCTGAAATGGCGCCGAAATATTCTGCAACTGCTTTTACATGCATTTCGTTTTATTTTTCGTTGTCGTATGTCGTCCCGCGTTCCATTTGCTGCTTGTCAAGACGAAAACTCTTTACGTCAAGTGCAATTGAAAATATTTCAAAACAATATGCGCTCTCGATGGTAAACGAAAATGGTTTATGCAAAAAATATGGCAAAAGAAATTAAAATAAAAAAAAGAGGCTTGTTTTGAATTGCAAGCGCGGCTGGTGGCTGGTGCAACCTACCAAAAAAGAGGCACCGCCATTGCATTTTATTGATTCATATGAGTCTTGCAAGTCATTTAAACACTGCAAAGCCACTGGTTTGTGAATCAGAGAAAGAAGAAAAAGCATTGAGGTTTTCACTTGCGCGCACCACAATCGGCTGCACAGTAAAAATTTTAGTTTAATTTTAATTCCATTTTGGTATTTATACTCTGAAAAAAAAAACGTTGTAAATCTAAAGACTTTCGCTGTTAAATCAACTACATACTTTCCGCAGATGAAATGTGCCCAACAACGCTACGTTGTTGTTTCAAAGGTGCGAGCGTTGTTGATTTAAGTCAATCACGGAGGTTGTTGGAAAAAATTTTCACCTAAAAATATATTTTTGTTTGCATTTTACTCTTCATCTCCTCTCCGCCCGGGTCCCAACTGCAAATATGTAGCCTCCGCTTGTTCTCCTATTCTTCTCCCCTTCTTATCATTCACTGGTTGCTATCTTTATTTCTTATTCTGATTTTTCTTCTTTATTTTATGTTCTCCTCCAGATTCGAACCATGACATCAACCTGAAATTCTATCCAATCATAACATAGTGGACCATTCAACATTATATTGAATTGTAGTAACCTATTTATAATTCCATTTCCTAAAAAGGAATCCATGAATTATTTGAATCATTGTAAAAAAAAAATTAAAAAAAAAAATTGTTCTCATTAGTTTTGCTTACAACGGAAACTGTTGGGTCAAATACTTTTGCCTTTAAATCAACAACGAGGAGACAATTGTTGCTAAAAATAAACTTTTGTTTGGATTTTTCTCTTCATCTTCTCTCCATCATTATTTTTATACTCAGCTGTACTAGTACACAGAGTATTATAGTTTTAATCACATAACGGTGGATTGTAACAGATTGAAATAATCAAGATAGATATCAAATTGATCAGGGTGAAAAGAGAAATCGATTGAGCCATGTCCGTCCGTCCGTCCGTCCGTCCGTCTGTCCGTCTGTCCGTCCGTCCGTCTGTAAACACTCTAACTCGCGCAAAAATTGAGATATTTTGATAAAATTTGGAATGCAAGTTGGTATCGAGACTGGGACGTATATGGTATTAAAATGGGCGAAATCGGACCATGACCACGCCCACTTTTCCTATATAGAAAAAATCGGAAATTTGGTATCTCAGTTACTAATATAGCTGGAGCGATGAAATTTTACCCACCTGTTGAGCTCAGGCCCCTAGAAAGAAATCTGATGAAATTTTGGAAAATGGGCGGTGCCACGCCCACTTATTAAGGGTCAAACCTTGAAAGTTTTATATGTCATAACTCAGAAACCATTGAAGATATATCGATGAAATTTGCTACGCGTGATTTACTTACTTAGGCAAACGTTTTGACGGAAAATAGTTAAAATCGGTTGACGGCCACGCCCACTTTTATATATGTATATTATAAAGTGACCTAATAAAAACATTTTAAGCCATATCTCTATCAAATATAAAGATCTATCATTGAAATTTTGTCGCATCAGTCCAACTATGGACATAAAACAAAAAACACAAAAACTTTAGAAAATGGGCGGTGCCACGCCCACTTATTAAGGGGCAAACATTTAAAGTTTTATGAGTCATAACTCAGAAACCGTTGAAGATATATCGATGAAATTCGGTACGCGTGATATACTTACTTAGGCAAATGTTTCGACGAAAAATTTCCAAAATCGGTTGACGGCCACGCCTACTTTTATATATGTGTATTATAAAGTGGCCTAATAAAAACATTTTAAGCGATATCTCTGTCAAATATAAAGATATATCATTGAAATTTTATAGCAGGAGTCCAACTGCGGACATAAAACGAAAAACACAAAAAGTTTGGAAAATGGGCGTGGCACCGCCTCTTTTTAGAAACAGGAATAGACGAGATTTCTGAGCCCATAACTCGACAAATAATTTATATATAATGACGAAACTTGGTGTGTACACTTTTATTATTTGTGGTAATACATGTTCAAAATTTTAGCGAAATCGGTTTGACGACCTCGCCCACTTTTATATATGGGTATTATAAAGTGGCCTAATAAAAATATTTTAAGCGATATCTTTGTCAAATATAAAGATAATTCATTGAAATTTAGTGGCAAGAGTTCCACAATAGACCGGAAACAAAAAGTAGACAAATTTTGGAAAATGGGCGTGGCACCGCCTCTTTTTAGACAAAGGAATATACGAGATTTCTTAGCCTATAACTCGACAAATGAGATATTATGACGAAACTTGGTTTATACACTTTTATAACTTGTGTTAATAGACACGCAAAAATTTATTGAAATCGGTTTATGACCACGCCTAGTTTTTAACAAAGATATTTCTGGAACACCCTTTGGGAATTTGTAACGTGACATCTTTGTAACTAGAAGTCAAAAAGGAATGAAATTTTGCACAAAGAATAATATTCATATGCTTAGTTGGATGACTGATAAAAAAGTTGGAAATGGGCGTGGCTACGCCCACTTTATACGGCACTCGCTTTATGTAAAATACGCCGTGTTTCCATTAAACGCAAACAAACAATGAAAGCATACAGCTGAGTATTTAATGTTCGATTCCACTCGAACTTAGGCTTCCTTACTTGTTTTTGTTGGTTTTCTCACAAAAAATATTTTCTCACAAAAAATTTTTTAAAAGCAAGCAAGTTTTTGAAACAACAACGCCCGTTTTTGAATAAATTGTTGGATCAAAAACTTTGCTGTAAAAACAAATACTTTTGCTGTTGAATCAAAGACGGAGATTCAACAGCCGAAAGTTGTTGGTTTAACTACGGGTATTTTTTTCAGAGTACATATACTGCATGGAAAGGTAATAATCTCTTGTGTACCTATAGTAAGTAAAAATTAACGCTTAAATGCTTAGGGAATTTCACTGCATCTCTTGTTCGTACCTACTACGAAATTATTTTGTGTGTTAGTGCTTTTGTTTTTTTCTCGTCTTTATCCCTTCTTTCATACGACGCACACTGGGGATTTTGCGGAAAAAAGTCAAATTGTCAACATACTCTTCATGCAATATGCAGTGATATTTTGGAATTTAGACTAAATGGTACAACCAAATCAAAAAGAATTACTCCGATCTGACTGCTAGTTTTTTTTTTATAGCCGTCTCAAACTCAGTACTTGTATGTTTTACCGAACCAACTTAATTTAAACCTAAGAATTTCAAAACGAATAATCTTTTATTATGTGAGCTAACGTTTTTCTTTTTATTTTTTATTTAAAGTAGGATATTTCAGTCTACTAAAATTGAAAAAATAAACTCTGCAGAGACTTAAGTTTTTTTTTTTGTTTATTTTTATGAACATATAACAAAAATCCCTTTTTTCTCCAAACATTTGGACCTGTAATTTTAGCGCCACTTGCCTCCAGTTGGAAATCACTACTAATACATTGTTTCATATCTGTTTTTACATTTTTAATCAATTTCAAGTGCCCCCAGGTGCCCCTTTTCAATTTATTGTATTATACAGTACAACATTTTTCAGCTAATTGATTCGCGACTCAATTCTGATAAGGCTCTTTTGTTTAACATAACTCAAGAACCACTAGTCGGATTTTGTTTAAACAAATTTATAAAAATCAAGAATTACTAGTACTTTCATCTGTTTATATAACGCTTCGCTATATAGGTAACAGTTTCCCAGTTATAAATAAATGTATGGAGAAAAAAAAATATTTTTTGCCTAAAAATAATTTTTTTTTTTTTTAATTCATAAAAAATCGAAAACGGTAAAAAAGTTCAAAGTCCTATTATTTTCACGTAAAGTCGCATAACCTATGAACAAAATGATACATAAATCAAGAAAATCGATGAACGCGTTTCGCTTTTATTCACAATTAAGTACAGGTATGGATTAAAAATTATTTTTATTTTTTACTATAGGTCCAAGGGAGGTACCCCTAGGGAGTGGCCGATTTCAATTATTTTTTGTACCGTCAATGCCCTTTATGAGGGTAATTGATATGCGAAGTTTCGTAAAGATATCTTACTTTTTTGAGCTGAAATTAAAATTTGTATTTAAATTTTTTTTTAATTTTTTACTATAGGTCCAAGGGAGGTACCCCTAGGGAGTGGCCGATTTCAATTATTTTTTGTACCGTCAATGCCCTTTATGAGGGTAACTGATATGCAAAGTTTCGTGAAGATATCTTACTTTTTTCGGCTGAAATTAAAATTTGTATTTAAATGTTTTTTTTTAATTTTTTACTATAGGTCCAAGGGAGGTACCCCTAGGAGTTGACCGATTTCAACCATTTTTGGAAATTTTCTTAACTAGCTCATATACAACCTGTCTGCAAAATTTCAAAGCCCTACGACAACTCCTTCTATTTTTTTCCGCTGAATGTATGGAAGCTTCCCCACTGTGCGACGTTTCGCTGTGCATCATATTTGATGAGTTTCATTGTTTGTTGCACAAGAATAGCTACTTAATAATTGTTGTTGTTGTTGTTGTTGTTGTTGTTGTTGTTGTTGTTGTTGTTGTTGTTGTTGTTGTGCTTGGAAATTAGAATGCAAATGCGAATGCAAATAGTTTTCTGCATTCACTTTTCTCATTTCCTGGTGATTGCATTTTTTTGTGTGTATGTACGTATATTTCAAAACCATTATTTCGACGTTGTCACGAACTTGCCATATTATTTCACCTACCAAAAATGAACATTTATTCTTGTTTATTATTTCGCCCTCCCAAAATTGAAGACAAACAATTTTGCACTTTTTTTGCTTGTTTTTTTTTTTTTTTATTTTTTGTTGTGAAAACTATTTTTTCCAGGTTGGTGGTAGCTGCGCTGACAGTAGGAGGTTTATGTACCTATGTATTATATTTATGTTACTCATTTTAGCTTTTGGAAACTGTCCTGTACTTTGGCCCTAGTAAAAGCTTCGTTTTTACCTTAAAAATAGCACTCAGGTAAGACTAAGATTGGTGAAATAAATATTTCAATAGCAAAGAAATTGGACTAAAGAACGCAAGACTATTTTGAGTTTTTACTTCATTTATGAGTCTTTGATTACTTGCCTTTCATTCAGCGTTTAAATTATAACATTTAGAAAAGAAATTCGGCTTGATCATAATGATGTACTGAGCACTGAGTCAGCAGTTTTCTCTATGCCAACTTGACAACAGACCCTTTGTGCTTTCATTAGGAACCTTAGGTTGCATTCAGAATTTTCTTCATTAAGGACTCTTTAGTTTCTAATGAAGCATTAACTTAGACCATTTTTGTATGGTAAATTGAGAATAATTAGGCTTGAAAATTGCCCGAAGGCTCTTAAGGTTCAATTAAGGTTGTGTCTGGACATAATATTAAGATGAATTTTATTTGAATAATTTCAATCAACTTTTCCATACTTTGTTCGGATTCATTCAGAAAGGGTTAAGGATAATAACAAGCTCAGAGCCATTTAAACGTGCTTCCATAATTAGGAGACATTTTGTTACACCGTTACAGGCTATTCCATGAATCTTGCATAGGATAAAATCAGCAACAATTTAAAATTTGTAATAGATATTTTGTCAACTCTAGCCGACCGAATAAATTTACATATGCTGTTTTTGCTATCGCTGTATGAGTGAATGAATTTTGAATTCATTTCCTCATCATTAACAAAACCATTTGCCTATGCATAGAATGGATTTTGGCATTAACTGCATGCAATCATTAGAAAATTTTCTAACGAAAATAAAATAAAGAAGACTCTGTAATTGTCTTTTAATAGCCGTGTTTTTATTCAAGCGCATATACATCTGCGCTTAAATTTTGTATGGACAACTAAGCGCGGATAGAGATGTGCGATTAGAAATCCATACAAAATTTAAGCGCAGATGTATATGCGCTTGAATAAAAACACGGCTAATGACAAACCAAAATTTTCTTACTGATTCATTTGGCATCCTTGAACTGATCCAACCACTTCATTGATTTAACAAACAAAGAAAATGCAACCAAACAATTTCCTTTAACGATAAAACTAAACACATTTTGTTGCACAAGCGTTGGTTTTTTTTTTTTTTTTGTGAGAATTAAAGTAAAAAATGCTGACACAAGCGAAAATAAAACGGAAATTGCTATAAATTGAATTTGCTTATTTACAAAGGTGCGACAATCTTTTGTTTCAGCTGCAGATATCCTGCTTTTAATTATACTCAGCTGTACTAGTACACAGAGTATTATAGTTTTAATCACATAACGGTGGATTGTAACAGAGTGAAATAATCGAGATAGATATAGACTTATATATATCAAAATGATCAGGGTGAAAAGAGAAATCGATTGAGCCATGTCCGTCCGTCCGTCCGTCCGTCCGTCTGTCCGTCCGTCCGTCTGTCCGTCCGTCCGTCTGTAAACACTCTAACTCGCGCAAAAATTGAGATATTTTGATGAAATTTGAAATGCAAGTTGGTATCGAGACTGGGACGGTTGGTATTGAAAATGGGCGAAATCGGACCATGACCACGCCCACTTTTCCTATATAGAAAAAATCGGAAATTTGGTATCTCAGTCACTAATATAGCTGGAGCGATGAAATTTTACCCACGTGTTGAGATCAGGCCCCTAGGAAGAAATTTGATGACATTTTGGAAAATGGGCGGTGCCACGCCCACTTATTAAGGGTCAAACCTTGCAAGTTTTATATGTCATAACTCAGAAACCATTAAAGATATATCGACAAAATTTAATACGCGTGATTTACTTACTTAGGCAAACGTTTGGACGGAAAATAGTTAAAATCGGTTGACGGCCACGCCCACTTTTATATATTTGTATTATAAAGTGACCTAATAAAAACATTTTAAGCCATATCTCTGTCAAATATAAAGATCTATCATTGAAATTTTATAGCAGGAGTCCAACTGCGGACATAAAACGAAAAACACAAAAATTTTGGCAAATGGGCGTGGCACCGCCTCTTTTTATAAACAGGAATATACGAGATTTCTGAGCCCATAACTCGACAAATGATTTATATATAATGACTAAACTTGGTGTGTACACTTTTATTACTTGTGGTAATACATTTTGAAAATGTTAGCGAAATCGGTTGACGACCACGCCCACTTTTTAAGAAAGATATATCTGGAACACTCTTTGGGAATTTGTAACGTGACATCTTTATAACTAGAAGTCATAAAGGAATGAAATTTTGCACAAAGAATAATATTCATATGCTTAGTTGGATGACTGATAAAAATTTAGAAAATGGGCGTGGCTACGCCCACTTTATGCAGCACTCGCTTTATATTAAGTGCACCGTGTTTCCATCAAACGCAAACAAACAATGAAAGCATACAGCTGAGTATTTAATGTTCGATTCCACTCGAACTTAGGCTTCCTTACTTGTTAAATTTTTTTTCGTAGAATTTCAAACAAAAGCATATAAAACAAGTAAGGAAGCCTAAGTTCGAGTGCAATCGAACATTAGATACTCAGCTGTATGCTTTCATTGTTTGTTTGCGTTTGTTCGATATAGGGTGTATTTTATATGAAACGAGTGCTGCATAAACAGGGCGCAGCCACGCCCATTTTCAAAATTTATATCAATCATCCAAATAAGCATACAAATATTATTGTTAGTGCAAAATTTCATCCCTCTATGACTTTTAGTTACAAAGACTTCACGTTACAAATTCCAAAAGGGTGTTCCAGAAATATCTTTGTTAAAAAGTAGGCGTGGTCATAAACCGATTTCAATACATTTTTGCGTGTCTATTAACACATGTTATAAAAGTGTATAAACCAAGTTTCGTCATAATATCTCAATTATTTGTCGAGTTAAAGGCTAAGAAATCTCATATATCCCTTTGTCTAAAAAGAGGCGGTGCCACGCCCATTTTCCAAACTTTTTTATTTTTTGTTTCCGGTCTATTGTAAAACTCATGTCACAAAATTTCAATGAATTATCTTTATATTTCACATAGATATCGCTTAAAATGGTTTTATTAGGTCACTTTATAATACACATATATAAAAGTGGGCGCGGTCGTCAACCGATTTTGGTAATTTTTCGTCCACACATTTGGCTAAGTAAATATATCACGCGTACCAGATTTCATCGATATATCTTTAACGGTTTCTGAGTTATGGCTTATTAAACTTTCAATATTCGCTCCTTAATAAGTGGGCGTGGCACCGCCCATTTTCCAAAATTTTTGTAGTTTTTGTTTTATGTCCATAGTTGGACTCCTGCCACAAAATCTCAGTGATTGATCTTTATATTTGACAGAGATATCGCTTAAAATGTTTTTATTAGGCCCCCTTATATTTCCTATATATAAAAGTGGGCGTGGCCGTCAACCGATTTTGATAATTTTTCGCCAAAACATTTGACTAAGTAATTATATTACGCGTACCGAATTTCATCGATATATCTTCAACGGTTTCTGAGTTATGACTCATAAAACTTTCAATGTCTGCCCCTTAATAAGTGGGCGTGGCACCGCCCATATTCCAAAATTTTTGTGTTTTTTGTTTTATGTCCATAGTTGGACTCATGCGACAAAATTTCAATGATAGATCTTTATATTTGACAGAGATATCGCTTAAAATGGTTTTATTAGGTCACTTTATAATACACATATATAAAAGTGGGCGTGGCCGTAAACCGATTTTGATAATTTTTCGTCAAAACATTTGTCTATGTAAGCAAATTACGCGTACCAAATTTCATCGATATATCTTCAACGGTTTCTGAGTTATGACATATAAAACTTTCAATGTTTGACCCTTAATAAGTGGGCGTGGCACCGCCCATTTTCCAAAACTTCATCAAATTTCTTCATAAGGGCCCGAGCTCAATACGTGGGTAAAATTTTAAAACTCTAGCTATATTAGTGGCTGAGATACCAAATTTCCGATTTTTTCTATATAGGAAAAGTGGGCGTGGTCATGGTCCGATTTCGCCCATTTTCAATACCAACCGTCCCAGTCTCGATACCAACTTGCGTTCCAAATTTCATCAAAATATCTCAATTTTTGCGCGAGTTAGAGTGTTTACAGACGGACGGACGGACGGACGGACGGACAGACGGACGGACGGACGGACGGACGGACGGACGGACGGACGGACGGACATGGCTCAATCGATTTCTCTTTTCACCCTGATCATTTTGATATATATAAGTCTATATCTATCTCGATTATTTCATTCTGTTACAATCCACCGTTATGTGATTAAAACTATAATACTCTGTGTACTAGTACAGCTGAGTATAAAAATATGTACATATGTAAATAACAAATAAAAAGGGAAATAAAGTGAAAATAGCTAATAGAAAATAGTGGGAATTGGTTTTCATAGCGAAAAAGGCACTTTAATAAGTTACCCTTTAGCTGTGGGGGTTGTTGGTTAAATAAAACTAAACTTTTGGCTTCTCAGTGTTTTAAATTGGATTCAGAGGTTTTGGTGGTTTACACTAGATACTACTAAAGAGTTAAGTTTTAATTTGTATATAAATTCTCAATAGAACTTATCTACCCAATTTTGATTTCTGCTCGGGCCAAATTAAACGCATTGAAACTTCCATGTAAAGGAAATAAAAGTGCAAATCAAATTTCCGTAAAATTTTAATTTCCACCAAACGCGAATTCTTAGAATCATAACTAACCCTAATCCTCTAAAGTGAGCCTCTCAGTCTCACTTTAAAGTTTAAAAGCGAATTATTCCTAAACCAAAAAAGCGTTTTGTCTGAAATTTTGGGTATTCCTCCATTTGTGTTCATAAATTATGAAATAATTATGATCTTTGGGCTATTTATTTATTTTAACCATCTTTTTGCAATCGTATAAAATTGTAACGAAAAACCGAAAGTGAGCCTCAAAGACTCACCTTAAGTACCTTCATCGTAATAAGTTTACATTTCTAGAATTCAACTAAATTTTGAATCCGTTGTTCACAAGGTTTACCCAGTGAAGGTTTTACATTGTGAACTCACCATACTTCCCCCGGATTTTGGTGAATTCGTTGTATTTCACCATAGATCTTTATATAATAGGATGTCATAAAATTAAGGAGACCGGCAAAGTCAACAATTTCAAAACAATTAACATTTGATCATTTTTCTGTTTACTGAGATTCTAAATTACGGAAAAGATGCGTTCAGATAGAGAAACGAAAGATGAGCTGCTTTATGCGTAAGTAATTTCACCACGAACGTCGCGTTTTAAAAATTTGTAATTTGGTTGCGGAAAATATATATTAGGGGCGATCATATGAAACATTTAGTCATATTCATTTCTTTCATAGCTTTTCTCATTGTGTGCACAAAAACAAATTTATAACAGATGTAATAAAACCATTTGTAATGAACATTCAAACAACTACAAAAATGTGTGAAAATTGCAGTTCATTAATATCCCCTATTTTACGGAATTACCTTTTTATCTTTATATACTAAAAAATGTCATAAACCGTTATAAGAATGTATAAATATGCTTCTGAATTCATTACTGCATAAATAAAAGTAAAAACAAATACCAAAATAATGTGTTTCAAAATTTCCCTATAGGTGAGCCTCAGAGTCTCACTTTCGGTTTTACGTAACTTTTCAAAATTCGGTGATTAGGGCTAAACACTGATGGCTGTAATTTTTACACACATAAGAGGAAATACGTACATACATATGTACGTACATATTTATTTATAGAAATGGAAAAATATTCGCCTAATCAAAACATAAATTGAAAATACAACAAACAAGTAAGGAAGCCTAAGTTCGAGTGGAATCGAACATTAGATACTCAGCTGTATGTTTTCATAGTTTGTTTGCGTTTGATGGAAACACGGCGTACTTTATATAAAGCGAGTGCTGCATAAAGTGGGCGTAGCCACGCCCATTTTCAACATTTTTATCAGTCATCCAACTAAGCATATGAATATTATTCTTTGTGCAAAATTTCATTCCTTTTTGACTTCTAGTTATAAAGATGTCACGTTACAAATTCCCAAAGAGTGTTCCAGATATATCTTTCTTAAAAAGTAGGCGTGGTCATAAACCGATTTCAATAAATTTTTGCGTGGCTATTAACACATGTTATTAAAGTGTATAAACCAAGTTTCGTCATAATATCTCAATTATTTGTCGAGTTATAGGCTAAGAAATCACGTATATCCCTTTGTGTAAAAAGAGGCGGTGCCACGCCCATTTTCCAAAATTTTTCTATTTGTTGTTTCTGGTCTATTGTAGAAATCAAACCACAAAATTTCAATGAATTATCTTTACATTTGGCAAAGATATCGCTTAAAATGTTTTTATTTGGTCACTTTATAATACCCATATATAAAAGTGGGCGTGGTCGTCAACCGATTTCGCTAAAATTTTCAACATGTATTACCACAAGTAATAAAAGTGTACACACCAAGTTTAGTCATTATATATAAATTATTTGTCGAGTTATGGGCTCAGAAATCTCGTATATTCCTGTTTCTAAAAAGAGGCGGTGCCACGCCCATTTTCCAAAATTTTTGTGTTTTTCGTTTTATGTCCGCAGTTGGACTCCTGCTATAAAATTTCAATGATATATCTTTATATTTGACAGAGATATCGCTTAAAATGTTTTTATTAGGTCACTTTATAAGAGCCATATATAAAAGTGGGCGTGGCCCTCAACCGATTTCGGAAATTTTTCGTCCAAATATTTGACTAAGTAAGTATATCACGCGTACCAAATTTCATCGATATATCTTCAACGGTTTCTGAGTTATGACATATAAAACTTGCAAGGTTTGACCCTTAATAAGTGGGCGTGGCACCGCCCATTTTCCAAAATGTCATCAAATTTCTTCCTAGGGGCCTGAGCTCAACACGTGGATAAAATTTCATCGCTCCAGCTGTATTAGTGACTGAGATACCAAATTTCCGATTTTTCTATATAGGAAAAGTGGGCGTGGTCATGGTCCGATTTCGCCCATTTTCAATACCAACAGTCCCAGTCTCGATACCAACCTGCATTTCAAATTTCATCAAAATATCTCAATTTTTGCGCGAGTTAGAGTGTTTACAGACGGACGGACAGACGGACGGACGGACGGACGGACGGACGGACATGGCTCAATCGATTTCTCTTTTCACCCTGATCATTATGATATATATAAGTCTATATCTATCTCGATTATTTCACTCTGTTACAATCCACCGTTATGTGATTAAAACTATAATACTCTGTGTACTAGTACAGCTGAGTATAAAAACTGCTATATGTAGTTGTAATCCAAAAACGCACACATGACAAATTTACAAAAATTTGTTCATCAATCTAAGCCATCAACACCATATCGCTAAATATACATATGTATATATGCATGTATGTAAGCCCAAATAAATTCATACGTCAATATATGCATGGCGCCAGCGAAAAGTCCAATTCACGTGGCACCAGTCTGACCAATGCCAATATTTGTTTAGCCGTAAAAAAATGTGCAAAAATATTAAAGTTTACATATGCACCTCGTCATTTTTATTATGTATGTATGTACATATGAATTTCTGGTGTGTTGCAAAATATTTGCATATTTAGAACTGCAATCCATTGAATATACATACATAACTTTAGTGCGGTTTAATACCTTGTAGGGAAAAGCAAAAATTTTGGTTTAAATATAACCACTCAGCTTACGATTTGTTTAACCCAACTCGATCACATTCAACTAAATTCATGGAATATTGGATTACATGCTTCTAATTTTTAATTGGCGCTTAATACTCTAAACAATTTTTGCCAAGTCCAATGAAGCGCCTCAGTTGTTTCATTGATCCTGATGATGAAACATCACCAACGGCGGCCAAATCATTATCTACCCGATCTTTTCAACGCAGTAAAGGCCTGTCTCTTCCTCTTCTGTCGATTTAAATATATACTTTCCGGACCGGAGTAACATTCTGATAACGTGACTTAGCCAGCGAAGTTGTTGGATTTTTATTCGCTTAACTATGTCGACGGCTTAGATTTTTGTTTTTAGATATATGACTTCACTTTTCAATTACCTATTTAGTCCAAAGTAACAGCTGTTAGCAAGAGTGATGCTTCATTGAATTTCAAAGCTGACACTGTTTTAATATCAATATTTTATTCCATTGTATTATATCTAATACTTCCTTTTCCTTGCTAAATTATTTCCTGCTGGGCATATGTGGCGTTTATATACATAACAGTAAGGAAGCAAGACTCGTTTAACCTTTTCTTTTTTTTTTATTAATACGAGTATAAATCGCAGGATGGTTCGCAAACAGTTTTGCTTGGTCATCTGTTTTAGAAATCGGTGCAAGTTTAGTTCAGCATAAAATGAATGGTAGTCAGGGGATGTATTGTGGAACGAACAACAAAAAAAAAAAGTAGTCAGGGGACTTACTTACTAGCCGGTTGGCTGTGGCTAAAGATGTCTACACACACTGCAGAAATTATTTCTCTATTTTATGATTCAGCACCATACCAACAACAAATAATTAAAGGTATAATTGAATAAATATTTAATTTTATTTATTAAGTTTGAATGTGTGTATGTAGCAAAACATTTTCACCGCTGCTTCGTTGAAAATTAATTTTTGCGGTTACACTGCTCTACAGCCAAAAAATACTCTGAACGCAACCATCCTTTCTATATGTAAAATCGGTCGCTGATTCCGAAAATCGGGTTCATTTTTAATTCTATGGGAAGGTTTTTGAGATATCGGCAATTTACCGTTATTTGGCCAATGTGTCCACTTAATCCTGTATATCTCTTTAACACAGTGAGTTATATTCCTTAGGGTGACACCAAACGAAATAAAATTAAATTTCCTTTTCACGGCTCCTATAACATTTTTCTCTAACTCTTATAGTTTCTGAAATATTGACGATTAAATTTTAATTTTTTCGATTTTTTACGATTTTTTGAAGAAAAAATTGATTTTGTCAGGCAATATCTTTAAAACCAATATTTTTACCTTCGGTTTTACTCCTTTTCATGAAGCTCCATTCTATTACCAAAAAAATAAGCTATCAACGATGAAAATCCATTGTAAAATGGAAAAGTTATAGGCGATCAAGTAAATACAGCCAGGTCGCGCAATGCCTCTGCACGCGTACATTCTATGCATATTGTACCAATACCTACACATCTGCAGTAGCAGCACATTGGCAGCGCGGTAGATACAAGCCCATTTACGGGTATAACATGCATAAAATATACCCGTGTAGAGGCATTGTGCGACTTGGCTGTATTTACTTGATCGCCTATAACTTTTCCATTTTACCATGGATTTTCTTCGTTGATAGCTTATTTTTTTGCTAATGGAATGGAGCTTCACGTAAAAGATTAAAACCGAAGGTGAAGACATTGGTTTTAAAGATATTGTCTGACAAAGTCAATTTTTTCTTCAAAAAATCGTAAAAAATCGAAAAAATTAAAATTTAATCGTCAATATTTCAGAAACTGTAAGAGTTAGAGAAAAATGTTATAGGAGCCGTGAAAAGGAAATTTAATTTTCTTTCGTATGGTGTCACCCCAAAGAAGATAACTCACTGTGTTAAAGAGCTATACTGGATTAAGTGTACCCATTGGCCAAATAACGGTAAATTGCCGATATCTCAAAAACCTTCCCATAGAATTAAAAATGAACCCGATTTTCGGAATCAGCGACCGATTTTACATATAGATAGGATAGTCACGTCCAAAGTACAGACAAAAAATTTCATTTTGTGATCCAGTGTTATCATTATTTATTCATGATGTCACACATTTCTGCCGTACATACGGGCATGATTCAGAATGCGTTCGGGAAAATCTTAGACTTAGTTTTTGTAGATGATAGCTCTAAGTATGTCCTTCACCGCTGTGACCCTCTTGTTCTACCGGAGGACTTATACCACCCTTCTCTAGAGATTACATACGAAATTGTAAACAATATTAATGGCTGCATTTCTAGTTCAGCTAACACAAGTACATATTATAATTTTTCCAAGGCCAACTTTAAAAAACTTAATCATGAGTTAGCTAGTTTAACATGGCCAAAATTTCATAACGATGTCGAGCAAAACGTTTTACTTTTTAAAAAATTATTCATTGCCTATTTGAAAATCTTGTGCCTAAACGTGTTCGTGAGTACAGTGAGCCATTACAACCTTGGTTCACAAAAGAGCTTAAAACTTTAAAAAATAAGAAATCCCGATTTTTCAAATCATACAAGAAATCGGGCTTGCATGCCGACTACTTAAAGTATGCTGAGCTTAGACGCCAGTACTTTGTGTTAAATAAAAAATGCTATAGAGCTTATATACGTAAAATTAAGTCTAATTTTATTCGTAATCCAAAATCGTTTTACAGTTTCGTAAACTCCAAGAGAAAAGTTAATGGGTTTCCGTCTACTATGAGATATCAAGACAACACTTCAAGTGATAGTCAAGAAATTTCCAATCTTTTTGCACAATTTTTCAAACATAATTATTCCAACATAGAAGAACTTCCATTTCGTAACTATCCATATCGATTATCTCCTAATACATCAATTTACAAACCATATATGTCTGCAGATGACGTGTTATCAGCTTTATTATCATTAAAAGAGTCATTTAGTTATGGTCCTGACCAGATACCAACATGCTTTCTAAAAAAATGTGCCATAAACCTGTTTAAACCACTAACTGCATTGTTCAATAGTTCCTTAGAACAAGGCATTTTCCTTATGCTCTGGAAAGAGTCATTCATTATCCCCCTTCATAAAAGCGGGAGTAGGTCCTCCATAGAAAATTATCGAGGTATAGCAAATATTTCGGCTATTCCTAAATTATTTGAAGCAATAGTTACCAATAGATTGTCTCATTCAACGTCCTCATTAATTTATGATTCCCAACACGGTTTCTGTAAGGGTAAATCAACGGTCACAAACCTACTGGAGTTTACCACTAGTGTTTCTAATGGATTTTCTCAAAACTTACCCACTGATGTTATACACACGGACTTCAGCAAAGCATTTGATAAAGTCAATCACTCCTTGCTGATTCTTAAACTTGATCTTCTTGGCTTTCAGCCCAGCCTTTTGCAATGGATATCTTCATATCTTTTAAATAGAACACAAAGGGTGATTTTCAAAAATGCTTACTCGTCTATTACACTGGATCACAAAATGAAATTTTTTGTCTGTACTTTGAACGTGACTATCCTATCTATATGTAAAATCGGTCTCTGATTCCGAAAATCGGGTTCATTTTTAATTCTATGGGAAGGTTTTTGAGATATCGGCAATTTACCGTTATTTGGCCAATGGGTCCACTTAATCCAGTATATCTCTTTAACACAGTGAGTTATCTTCCTTAGGGTGACACCAAACGAAAGAAAATTAAATTTCCTTTTTACGGTTCCTATAACATTTTTCTCTAACTCGTATAGTTTCTGAAATATTGACGATTAAATTTGAATTTTTTCGATTTTTACGATTTTTTGAAGAAAAAATTGACTTTGTCAGACAATATCTTTAAAACCAATGTCTTCACCTTCGGTTTTACTCTTTTACGTGAAGCTCCATTCTATTGGGAAAAATATAAGCTATCAACGAAGAAAATCCATGGTAAAATGGAAAAGTTATAGGCGATCAAGTAAATACAGCCAAGTCGCGCAGTGCCTCTGCACGGGTATATTCTATGCATGTTATACCCGTAAACGCGCTTGTATCTACTGCGCTGCCAATATGCTGCTACTGCAGATGATTAAAAATGAACCCGATTTTCGGAATCAGCGACCGATTTTACATATAGAAAGGATGGTCGCGTTCAGAGTATTTTTTGGCTGTAGAGCAGTGTTATTAATGTTACTTCAGGAGTTCCTCAAGGTAGTCACCTTGGCCCGATTCTGTTTTTGCTATTCATTAACGATATAACTACTACAATTAAACACTCAAAAATTTCATTGTATGCGGACGACGTAAAGCTTTTTAGATCAATCTCTTCATTTGATGATAGGACTTTGCTTCAGGAAGATTTAAATTCCTTAGTTTCTTGGTGTGACACTAACTTAATGCCAGGGCCGCCGAGAGAAAATCCGGGCCCGGGGTCAAAATAACTACGGGCCCCTATACTAAATGAACAAATTCTCAAAATCAAAATTCAATGAATATATAGTTACGAACTTTAATTTATCTATACATTAATACAGATCAAGTAAATATGTTTACATAGAAATATACATATTAGGGTGGGTCAAATGTATTGTCAAAAGGCACATCCAGTTTCCGAATCCATGGGTCATACTGAGTAATATTGTCCAAGGGACCATAGGTCTGAATGAATTCTGTTTAAATACATATTGCTTTATTTGTATGAAATAAATTTCTTTAAATTGGAATACAAATATTTGTTGGTAATAATTTAGTATATCAAAAGACTGATTCTGCTGAACGCTTTAGTGAAACAGCAATCGAATTCAACTGTACGAAGCACCAAAAGCAAATTTTAGCTTCGCAAGCTTTGTTTGTTTTCGGCGTATCGCTGTTTACATACATACATACACGTACATATGTATATGAGCATTTCCTGGGCGTTCCGGACGGTAAGTTCGCACGATTTTTTGAACTCTTGAGGCAGAAATATCGCGAAATATTGTATAGTTTTATGATAAAGGGAAAGATTTACGCCACGGATAATGATTAAAGTATGTTAGCGACAGAAATTTAGTTTAATGCCTCTGTTTTAGCTACTTTTAAAATATGGACGTGTTTTTGTAGCGTCCCGAACGCAGTTTAAGTGGCTAAAACGGAGGCATTAACCTAAATTTCTGTCGGTAACATACTTTAGTCATCAGCTGTGACCTAAATCTTTCCTTTTATCATAAAACGATACAATATTTCGCGATATTTCTGCCTCAAAAGTTCAAAAAATCGTGCGAACATACCGTCCGAAACGCCCAGGAAATACCCATACCGCTGTATAAGAATTTGCATCATACCGAATTTTTCTGTTGCAACAGAAAACGAATTCAAATTTATGCTGCAAAGTCGACGCCAAAAACCAACAATTCCTTAAGTGGGATGCAGACACGTTAAGAGATTTATAAAATTTGTTGAAATTTAAAATGATTGCTATCTACGAAAGGTGATTAAA
The DNA here is from genome assembly GCA_960531455.1 of Urophora cardui. Classification (NCBI taxonomy): domain Eukaryota; kingdom Metazoa; phylum Arthropoda; class Insecta; order Diptera; family Tephritidae; genus Urophora; species Urophora cardui. The sequence continues at coordinate 15,312,425 of OY482673.1, forward strand.
GGTGTTGTTTGTTTATTTTCTGTAGCAAAAACTTGGATATCATTTTGAGATTCCCGGGCCCTCTAAAGCCCGGGCCCGGGACAATTGACCCCCTCAGCCCCCCCCCCCCCCTCTCGTCGGGCCTGCTTAATGCCACTTAACCTCAATAAATGTAAATTCATGCGCTTTTCCCGGAAAACCGTACAGCCAGCTTCTTATGCAATAAATGGCTTAGGCCTCGAACAAGTAAATGAGTTTGTGGATTTAGGTGTAATAATGGACTGCAAACTTAGTTTTAACATTCATATTAATGCTACAGCAAATAAGGCAAGAGGTGTCTTAGCGTTTGTAAAACGTTGGTCAAAGGAATTCAGCGACCCATACATAACTAAAACACTCTTTACAACTTTAGTAAGACCTATATTGGAATATGGTTCCATAGTTTGGAATCCATACTATCAGATTCACTCTGACCGCTTAGAGTCAGTCCAAAAACAGTTTTTGCTTTTTGCTTTAAGAAATTTGCCTTGGGATTCTGGTTACAATCTTCCACCGTATAATAGCCGTTTAAAACTCCTTAATCTTCCGACTCTTGCAAGTCGACGAGAAATGTTAGGGGTAATATTTATCGTTAAGCTCTTGAATGGCTTAATTCTTTCTCCTTTCTTGCTAGCTGAAATAAACTTTAACATTCCTTCTCGTTCAACAAGACACTTCAACCCTATCTACTTAAAGCAGTGTAAATCAAACTTTGAATTAAATGAACCTTTCCGGGGTTTATGTAAGAGCTTTAATTCCTATTCCAGCTTTTTAGATATTTCGGACTCACTTTTCATTATAAGGGAAAAAATACTGTCTTATCTTAACACATAGTAGCGATTATTCTGTTATAATTCTCAAGACTAACTTCAAATGTATTATACTCAGCTGATGATTTTATTTCTCTGTAGCTGAGCAGTTTAAGATCTCGACGCTTAACAAACTCCTGCCACTCAACACCTCGGCATTTTATGTAAATAAACAAGTAAGGAAGCCTAAGTTCGAGTGGAATCGAACATTAGATACTCAGCTGTATGCTTTCATTGTTTGTTTGCGTTTGATGGAAACACGGTGCACTTAATATAAAGCGAGTGCTGCATAAAGTGGGCGTAGTCACGCCCATTTTCTAAATTTTTATCAGTCATCCAACTAAGCATATCAATATTATACTTTGTGCAAAATTTCATTCCTTTATGACTTCTAGTTACAAAGATGTCACGTTACAAATTCTCAAAGGGTGTTCCAGAAATATCTTTCTTAAAAAGTAGGCGTGGTCATAAACCGATTTCAATAGATTTTTGCGTGGCTATTAATACAAGGTATAAAAGTGTATAAACCAAGTTTCGTCATAATATCTCAATTATTTGTCGAGTTATAGGCTAAAAAATCTCGTATATCCCTTTGTGTAAAAAGAGGCGGTGTCACGCCCATTTTCCAAAATTTTTCTATTTGTTGTTTCCGGTCTATTGTGGAAGTCATGCCACAAAATTTCAATGAATTATCTTTATATTTGACAGAGATATCGCTTAAAATGTTTTTATTAGGCCCCTTTATAGTTCTCATATATAAAAGTGGGCGTGGTCGTCAACCGATTTCGCTAAAATTTTGAGCGTGTATTACCACAAGTAATGAAAGTGTACACACCAAGTTTCGTCATTATATATAAATTATTTGTCGAGTTATGGGCTCAGAAATCTCGTATATTCCTGTTTATAAAAAGAGGCGGTGCCACGCCCATTTTCCAAAATTTTTGTGTTTTTCGTTTTATGTCCGCAGTTGGACTCCTGCTATAAAATTTCAATGATATATCTTTATATCTGACAGAGATATCGCTTAAAATGTTTTTATTAGGTCACTTTGTAATATACATATATAAAAGTGGGCGTGGCCGTCAACCGATTTTAACTATTTTCCGTCCAAACATATGCCTAAGTAAGTAAATCACGCGTACCAAATTTTGTCGATATATCTTCAATGGTTTCTGAGTTATGACATATAAAACTTTCAAGGTTTGACCCTTAATAAGTGGGCGTGGCACCGCCCATTTTCCAAAATTTCATCAAATTTCTTCCTAGGGGCCTGAGCTCAACACGTGGGTAAAATTTCATCGCTCCAGCTATATTAGTGACTGAGATACCAAATTTCCGATTATTTCTATATAGGAAAAGTGGGCGTGGTCATTGTCCGATTTCGCCCATTTTCAATACCAACCGTCCCAGTCTCGATACCAACTTGCATTTCAAATTTCATCAAAATATCTCAATTTTTGCGCGAGTTAGAGTGTTTACAGACGGACGGACAGACGGACGGACGGACGGACAGACGGACGGACGGACATGGCTAAATCGATTTCTCTTTTCACCCTGATCATTTTGATATATATAAGTCTATATCTATCTCGATTATTTCACTCTGTTACAATCCACCGTTATGTGATTAAAACTATAATACTCTGTGTACTAGTACAGCTGAGTATAAAAATATCCGTACGTCATGCGGGTGCGCCTCTCGTGCAGTCGGGCGGGATTGGAGGGCGTGGGTTATTATTATTATTATTATTACATGTTCATAGGAGTACATATGTACGTGAATATGCATCTTTACTCGCTTGAATGCATGCTCAATGGCTTGGCTTGAAGAGCAGCACACGTGAGCATCTGCGGAGCTGAAGTCCTGTAACGGTGCGTGAGTGTTTTCGGTTATTCAAACAATGTATGTATGATATGTATGTACATTAGATGCGTTTTTTTGACCTAACATACCCCTCCGGCCACGGAATATGAAAATAGGATGTTGTAGGATAACAAAGCTAATTTTAATTTTTTTTTTTTTAGACAAAAAACTGAGTGGGCTACTCCAAAAACAGCGATTTTTTTTAAAATTCCATGATAGGTTTAGATTCATATATGAAAAAAAACCACAGAATTAAAAAAAAAAAAAAAAAAACAAAAGATATGTATTCTCATGTAAAATTAACGGCTTAATCGAATGGTGTACTCAGTTTTTTAGTGCGAGCCATAGGGAAAGTACCAAGATCGCCTAAAGTGGAATTTTATTTTTTTTTAGTCACGGATTTTCAAGTTTGGACCCTGGCATTTTCAAGATACCTTAAATTTCTTTTTAATCAAAATATAGAGGAATCTGCGCAAATTTATGCAGTGTTCAGAAAAGTTTATTTGATTGAAATCGAGCCTTTTTTATCCAAGCTACTTTGGTTTAAATGAAACATTCCAAAATCACTTAAATAGAAAAAAAAATAAAAAAAAAAAAAAAAATTAAAAATAGACATGATGTATGCTGCTCGACATCTGATCTCTTAGTTACTTGAAAAGAGCACTTTATAGCTTTTCATAAAGAGAGCCCTTTCAAATTCGCTAGCTCCACTTTGATACAATCCATCAACTGCAATTATTTTCAAAGTATGAGAGTTTAGGAGTAGTATGAGAGTTTAAAATAGTATTCTACGCTTGCGGCCAATTTTGACTGCAATTTTGTGCTCTATGAGTTCCCCTCTGCACCCCCGAAAACTCACTTTTTTCCAGGTCGGGTCCACTTTTCCAAAATTTTCCCAGCTCGGTTGCTACGACAGACTATGCATAATACTTAATAGCTTTTGCTAGGCCTCAAAAAACCTTTTCAATTGCATAACCTGGGCTCTTTTCTGTACCTGCTGCTTCGAAATATTTAACGCAGAACTTTTCTTTAAGCTTAAATACTTTCTTTTAAATTTCTCTTGCTACTCATTTATTTCATACCAACCCACAACGACTGCATACCTACTTTGGAAATATGTAATTATTACAAACATACCGTTGGCTTCGTGAGCAAATGTGCTAAGTCCAATTTTTATCAAAACTGAGATTTTAATGCAGGAAGATAGTACAACTAAAAATACATCGTCTGCCAAAAAGAAGTTACCATAATGTCTGCTTTTCATGGTGTAATGAGTGTTATGCAAATGTGCTAAGTCCATACAAAATTTTTTTTTTTCAAAAATCTACGTGCTAAGTCCAGGTGAAAATGAGAAATTACTGGTTTTTTTTTAAATTTGTTTTGTAGAATGATATAGAATTATTACTACATTGCTTTAATAAGCATGGCTTAATAATTTGCGGGAGTGACTAGCTTCCCCACCAATTTGATATGCAAACTAGTTTGCGGTACTTCTTACATTTTTATTATAATTGTATGCGTTTCATCGAAACACGGTGCACCTATTTTATATAAAGAGGGTACAGCCTAATATGGGCGTGACCACACCCATTATCAAGAGTTTTATCTCTCATCAGACCAAGCCTAAAATATTCTTGTTAGTGTAAAATGTCATCCCTTTATGACTTTTAGTTACAAAGATGCCACGTGACAAGTTTCCAAAGGGAGTTTTACAATTTTTTTTAAGTAGTCGTGGTTACAAACCGATTTTGCTAAAATTTTACTACAAATAATAAAAGTACATATCGTCGGTCTGCTGCCAGAAACACGAATGTGAAAATTTTTTTAAGTGCGATGTCTGCTCTTTATCGGGTTTATATTGATATAATAACAAATAATATTTGTATATATGCTTATATACATACAAGTACATATGTATTATGCATGTATGTTTACACAAGAATTTATACAAATATTAATTGCTATTACATCGCACCCGATACACCCGATAAAGAGCAGACATCGTACTTAAAAAAATTTTCACATTCGTGTTTCTGGCAGCAGACCGACGATATGTACCTACACCAAGTTCCGCCGTACTATCTCAATTATTTTTGGAGTTATGGGCTCCGAAATGTTTTAGGTATTTATGGTTTCTGTTTTTGTCCATGGTTGAACTCATGCCAAAATCTTTCAATGAATTATATTCATATTTGACAAAGACGTCGCTTAAAATGTTTTTATTAGTTCCATTTATAGTTCCCATATATAAATGTAGGCTTGGTCGTCTACCGATTTGGACAATTTTTCGTCCAAACCTTTGCCCTAGCAAGTTAATTACGCCTTCCACATTTCATCTATAGATCTACAATGGTTTCTGAGTTATTTACCACTTATAAAACTTTTAGAATTTATCCATTCATAAGTGGGTGTGGCACCGCCCATTTTCGAGAATTTCAATTTATTTCTTTATAACGGCGTAAGCTCATTGCATGGATGGAATTTCATCCACTATCACTTTTTGCGTGTTTTTCGATATATACTATATAGGGAAAGTGGGCGTGGTTATCATCCAATTTCGCCTATTTTCAATACCAACCTTCCCTGTCTAGTTAGGAGCCTCTGTACCAAATTTCATCAAAATATTTCAATTTTACTACGTACAGTTGAGTATAATAATTTGTGAGAAAATGTGCTAAGTCCACCTAAAAAAAACAAAATCATAGAAAGCAAATGTGCTAAGTCCTAAAGAAGCTCATAACTTTGGACAAGCTTTATATTAAAATGTGCCGATAACTCGTATTTTAGCACGACCATCTAGGAAGAAAACTGCATATTCAGATTATTAAAATAGTAACAACAAAAAAGTTAGGAGGTTTTTTGCCTCTCCTGAAAAGTTACCACAAATGGACTTAGCACATTTGCTCACGAAGCCAACGATACATACATACTCTTACAACAAAATCTTGTTGTTATTGTTCGCCTTGCAGTGTAGCAGTAATCATTTTTCTGCATGAAATGCCTCAAATTGCTTTTAACTACTGACTTTTACAATTTTATTTACACAAACACATACATACACAGATATGCATTTACATATGCACTTTCGTAAAGCTCACAGCTGTTTTTATAACATGCACATAATATTAACATTGATGCAGCTATTAGTGTGGGTATGTTAGTGCCAGAGTGCTACAGTGCCACTGGCGAGCTGAAATGTTGATGTACATATTCATATACGTTTGTATGTATGTATGTATGTCAGCGTATAAATGTTGCTTGAAATCGATGTTTAAAATTTCCATAGTGCGAGACTGACTTAAGTCGCCGCTGATCGTCGATGCATGTAAAGCAAGAATGAATAAATATGGCAAAAAAGTGGAGGCAAATGAGCGTTTGATGGAGCGAGCGCAGTGTGCATGGTTAAGCAAAAGCCAAATATATGTATGTAACTTTCTCTGCTGTATTATTATTATTGCTGTGAATGTATGTATGTATTGCTTGTAAAACGATTTTTATGCAAATCTCTACTGTGCGTTGAGTGCTTTCGATGCTTTCGAGAAGTGTTTACTCGTAGATATTTAGCGTATGCTACGACGAGGATATGTTTCCTTTTTGATAGTGCTGCAAATAATATGTTTTTCTTACACTTCTTGTTTTTATACTCAGCTGTACTAGTACACAGAGTATTATAATTTTGATTTCATAACGGTGGATTGTAACATAATGAAATAATCGAGATAGATATGGACTTATATATATCAAAATGATCAGGGTGAAAAGAGAAATCGATTGAGCCATGTCCGTCCGTCCGTCCGTCCGTCCGTCCGTCCGTCCGTCCGTCCGTCCGTCCGTCCGTCCGTCCGTCCGTCCGTACGCACGATAACTCGCGTAAAAATTGAGATATTTTGATGAAATTTGAAATGCAAGTTGGTATCGAGACTGGGACGGTTGGTATTGAAAATGGGCGAAATCGGACCATGACCACGCCCACTTTTCCTATATAGAAAAAATCGGATATTTGGTATCTCAGCCACTAATATAGCTAGAGTGATAAAATTTTACCCACGTATTGAGCTCAGGCCCTTATGAAGAAATTTGATGAAGTTCTGGAAAATGGGCGGTGCCACGCCCACTTATTAAGGGTCAAACATTGAAAGTTTTATATGTCATAACTCAGAAACCGTTGAAGATATATCGATGAAATTTGGTATGCGTAATATGCTTACTTAGGCAAATGTTTTGACGAAAAATTATCAAAATCGGTTGACGGCCACGCCCACTTTTATATATGGGAACTATAAAGGGGCCTAATAAAAACATTTTAAGCGATATCTCTGTCAAATATAAAGATCTATCACTGAAATTTTGTGGCAGGAGTCCAACTACGGACATAAAACAAAAAATACAAAAATTTTTGAAAATGGGCGGTGCCACGCCCACTTATTAAGGGTCAAACATTGAAAGTTTTATATGTCATAACTCAGAAACCGTTAAAGATATATCGATGAAATTTGGTACGCGTAATATATTTACTTAGCCAAATGTGTGGACGAAAAATTACCAAAATCTGTTGACGACCACGCCCACTTTTATATATGGGTATTATAAAGTGACCTAATGAAATCATTTTTAGCGATATCTCTGTGAAATATAAAGATAATTCATTGAAATTTTGTGATATGAGTTCTACAATAGACCGGAAACAAAAAATAAAAAAAGTTTATAAAATGGGCGTGGCACCGCCTCTTTTTATGCAAAGAAATCTACGAGCCTATTACTCGACAAATAACTGAGATATTATGACGAAACTTGGTTTATTCACTTTTATAACTTGTGTTAATAGACACGCAAAAATGTATTGAAATCGGTTTATGACCACGCCTACTTTTTAACAAAGATATTTCTGGAACACCCTTTTGGAATTTGTAACGTGAAGTCTTTGTAACTAAAAGTCATAGAGGGATGCAATTTTGCACTAACAATAATATTTATATGCTTATTTGGATGATTGATACAAATTTTGAAAATGGGCGTGGCTGCGCCCTGTATATGCAGCACTCGTTTCATATAAAATACACCCTATATCGAACAAACGCAAACAAACAATGAAAGCATACAGCTGAGTATCTAATGTTCGATTCCACTCGAACTTAGGCTTCCTTACTTGTTCTTACTCTTCTTACCTTCTCCTCATTTCACCTCTTCTGCTCTGTTTTTCTACTTACAATTCGGTTGCCTGAATTTGCATATAATTGATGTTGGGTATTTTCCTTTTTCTTCTGCGAATTTATTGCGGTTCATATTTGCATAAACGGCGAACACTTAATGTGAATATAATAGATGGAGCTGCTGCGTGCGGCTTTGAACATGCTTTAAGCTAAGATTTGTATTAAGATTGTATACCGATATGCCTAACCAACTAAGAAAAAACGTGTGTTTTCCGCAAAACACGCTTAGCAGCGGTCGAAGAACATTTTAAGAACAAATATGTTGGAGGGATTTACATTTACATATGTACATATGTGCTTGTGTTCTATGGAAATTTCTTTACCCTTTTCTTTCGATTAGCAAGCACAGCGATCAAGTAAAAATAATATGGAAACATAATAAACAATATTTTATAGTAGGTATACATACCTTTTCCTTTAACAAAACCTTACGCTTTAAATTAAATATAAATCTCTTTTTCGTTAGTTCTTTTAACACTTGAACTAAGGTGCGAAACAAAAAATGTAAATAAATTTGAAGTACTAACAATTCACATAAATATGCGCGTTCGCAATATAAGAATTTACATATTTACAAACACAAACACTTGAAATAGTGAAAGAAAATTGCTGCCAATTGTATGCCAGCGTGTTTTTCGTGGAAATAAATATCTACACTTTTATATGTACATAGGTATTCATAGAATCCATTGCATACTTACAACCGAAAAATGTAACTACTATGCATATTCCAAGTGAAATTTTCCATTTTCCATTTTCACTTTCAGTTTTTGTTTTATTTTACGCGCAAAACAATCGTGCGAACTAAAGAAACGCAAATTTATTGAACTCAATTGACGTTGAACGGAATGCAGTAAGTAAACAGGGATAAAGGGATGAATTTACATATGTGTTAGTAATTTACTACATCTACGCAACGGTTGAGAGTAGGAAAGGGAGTAGTGATATTTACTATGACTAGAGATGGCAAAAAAATCAAATAACCGATTAACCGCTTTTTAGGTTAATCGAAAGCGTTCGATTATTAATCGCGAATAATTGTGGGGAACTAACCGATTATAACAGTTTTTCGATTAAAATTATTCCATAAAAAACAATATATAATAAACGAAAAAAATCGTCATTTATTAGGAAAAATCGTCAAATCGTCATTGCTTAGAAAAATCGTCAAAATGACGATAAAATCGTCTGTTCGGCAACGCTGGCCTGAGGGAACATTTATTGCGCTTTTTTGGATATTCTCACAAAACCGTAGGTAACCGAATTCGGACTCGGATGAAAGGGCGGAAATTCTCAACTTCGATTATTTCCTTTCGATTATTTTCGACTTGAGTGGAAAAAAGTTAATCGAAAAAATAATCAAAAGGAAAAAACCGATACATTTTAACCCTTAACCGAAGGAAATTATCCGATTATAAACGTTTTTCCAGTTATTGTTGCGATCTCTAACTATGACAACCAAGGGGTTTCAGTAATTTAATGTACATATCGCACCCTAAATCATAAAGTGACACAACTCAAAATTTTCTGAAATCTAGTTTTTTTTTTCATAAACTGGTACACAGAACATATCTCTAGCGATTGCCAAAAAAATTTCAACAAGTGTCTTTTAACCGAAAAATTACCATTATACGTGGCCTTTTGCCATACGATTGCTTGTAAAGAAAAAAAAGTTTTTGGTCTCTCCTGAAAATTTTTGAATTTTGAGTTGTGTCACTTAATGATTTAGGGTGCGATATGTAAATAATAAATTTTTATGTTCTGAACTTTTCTTACTATTTTGCGTCTTATTTTCATGATTTCACATGTTTTAGAGTTTTCTGTTTCTTCATGCAAACACATACATATGTTACTCATACGCCATGTGGCACGCATGTTACATTTCGCATGATGACTCTAAAGCCGTTTAAAACATGAGACTTTCTATAGAATTGGTAAATTTAACATATTAATATTTGCCTATAATTTCCTAAAAACCCTTTAGAAATAAATTTATTCAAGTAACATATGTTAAATAAATGTTTCAGTTTTGGTAGGCGCAAAGCAGATCCAGTAATAATACAGTGGTATTTCAATTATATTTCATTGAAAGTGACATTCATTGCAGAAACTAAAATTGAACAAATATTAAATTAAGTTATTAAACATAAAAATTTGTACCAAAAACCAATAAACATTTAACCCTAACCCTCTAAAGTGAGCCTCTCAATCTCACTTTAAAGTTTAAAAGCGAATTATTCCTAAACCAAAAAAGATTTTTGTCTGAAATTTTGGGTATTCCTCCATTTGTGTTCATAAATTATGAAATAATTATGATCTTTGGGCTATTTATTTATTTTAACCATTTTTTTGCAATCGTATAAAATTGTAACGAAAAACCGAAAGTGAGCCTCAAATACTCACCTTAAGTATCTTTATCGTAATAAGCTTACATTTCTAGAATTCAACTAAATTTTGAATCCGTTGTTTACAAGGTTTACCCCTTGAGGTTTTTACATTGTGAACTCACCATACTTCCCCCTGATTTTGGTGAATTCATCATATTTCACCATAGATCTTTATATAATAGGATGTCATAAAATTAACGAGACCGGCAAAGTCAACAATTTCAAAACAATTAACATTTTATCATTTTTCTGTTTACTGAGATTATAAATTACGGAAAAGATGCGTTCAGATAGAGAAACGAACGATCAGCTGCTTTTATGCGTAAGAAATTTCACCACGAACGTCGCGTTTTAAAAACTTGGAATTTGGTTGCGGAAAATATATATTAGGGGCGATCATATGAAAAATTTAGTCATATTTATTTGATTCATAGCTTTTCTCATTGTGTGCACAAAAACAAATTTATAACAGATGTAATAAAACCATTTGTAATGAACATTCAAACAACTACAAAAATGTGTGAAAATTACAGTTCATTAATATCCCCTATTTTTCGAAATAACTTTTTTAATCTTTATATACTAAAAAAATTGTCATAAACTGTTATAAGAATGTATAGAAATGCTTCCGAATTCATTACTGTATAAATAAAAGTAAAAAACAAATACCAAAATAATGTGTTTCAAAATTTCCCATAGGTGAGCCTCAGGCCCGGTTTCACCAACCGGTCTCAACTTAGTTAAGCCGATTTTTTTACGTTTTCAGTTTCACCATGCAACTAAGCTAAGTCACAAGTTAGTCAGCTTTTGCCTTGACTAAAACTAAACTAAGAATTTGAAACGCTTTAGCAAATTCAACTACCAACAGAGCGAATATGACAAAAAAATGAGCAAATACAGCAACCAAAACAACCAGAAAACCCAGTATTCGCCATAAAAGGTTGGTTACAAAGCTATTTCCTTAGACTATTTGGTGAAACCCAAAAGTAAGTTAGCCTCAAATCTGGGCTAAACTAAGTCAAAACTTAGTTTTAGCTTTAGTCACGTTGGTGAAACCGGGCCTCAGAGTCTCACTTTCGGTTTTACGTAACTTTTTAAAATTCGGTGATTAGGGTTAAAGCAGTTCACAGTAAAAAAAAGAAAAAACAAAGACAATAAAGTGTGTAAAATGGCATCAGCTCTTATACTTCAGCAAATACAAAGTAAACAAAATGCTGGTCACTTATTAGGTTGGAATTTGTTAAAACGCAATTCCATTAGAAAAACCATGAAAAAAATAAACTTTTTAAAAGAAGCTTAAAGGCAAAGAAGCCTACATACTACCACAAGGAAAGTGGAAATATTTTTACAAAAGTACAAATGAATATGCACAACTCTCTTTATAAATTTTTATTGCATTATTACTCAGAATCAGAAATAATCGCATTGAAAAAGAGAAGGGGCACTTTTGCGTGTTTATGAAAAAAAAACTTTGCATTTCATTCCAATGCGGTTGCAAAAGTTTGAAATAAAAGGCTTTTTCTTTCTAAAATTTTTTTTTGTAAATCCTCCAATATTTGCCTCTTTTCCATTGCACATTTTTCTTTTTTTGTTGCACGTTTCGCAGGCAATAAATTGCATTTTTAGAGTGTTCCAATTCAGTGCTGGCAAGTGACAGGCTAGCAGCAGCGGGTAATAAAAAAAATAAATAATAATATTTTCACTATCTTTGATTAGTTGGCGTTGCAAAAATAAGTTGCCAAGTGATAGAGAGGTTTAACTTTTGTTGTTTTTGCTGTTATGTGTTTTGGGTGATGGGCGTTTTATCTTTGACGAAATTGATTTCAATATTTGCAGCAGACGATATTCGAATTAAATACGAATTCGAGGCCGAATATGAAAGTGAATGAAATTCTCAAACGGCCAAATAAACACTAATTATCGTCACACTTTCATATTGCAGCGGCGATGGTCGTGATGGTGTGCCTATAACGCCAACATAGAGAATTGTTTCGGCGATGGATAAAATGCTAACTATGCAAAGTCTTCTCGATATATACTACGTGTGTATGTATGTACGCATTTCTCTACTTCAAACTATGATATTGCAAAAACTTTACACTATACACTTTCTACAAACACGCTTCGCTAAAAAGCAACTTTTAAAGCTCCCAGGGTTATCAAAAACTAATTTTATTTCGAAACAAAGCGAATCTCAGCTGACTTTTATTGCAGATTGATTCATGCACATGACTGCGCCACTGTACCTTTGCAGCCTCTAACTGCGCTCTTTTTCCCATTTTCACAGCATAACAGCCTTATTGCAATATAACTTGATTACGTTACATGCCATTTTTAACATGCTTTTATTAGTTTCACCTGTATGTATGTATGTATGTATGTATGTATGTATGTATGTATGTATGTATGTATGTATGGATGTACGTATGTATGTATGTATGTAAACATTGCATACGTTCCCAGCAGGGCTTTCTCTTACATGTAATGGGTAAAATCATCGAGAAATCTTGATTCATCGCTTACACTTTCGAATACGGATTGCATTACTTTAACATAGGCATGTCATTGGCGGTATTGTCTTACAATATGGTAGACAGTAATGCATTATAAAGTCGCTACTAATATTGAGAAAAGTAAGCTGTTACAAATAATAAGTTCTTTCACTGGTATAAGTAATTGCATATATCACACAATCCAGTATAGTAATCTATAAGGCATTATAATGAAAACAGGCAAAATAAACGAGAATGAGGGTAAATTTCTTTACAAAATTGCTAGTTATAAAAATTTAAATCAATGTAGGCTTTGCAAAATATATCGGCAGTGTTCCAAATCATTTCGCTTATTTTATGCAATACCGGTAAGCGAAAAAAATAATTTTAAAACTATGAGTTAGCAATTTGTGCCGAAAACAAATAGCAAACAGTATGAATAAAGAATCAAAACATTCTTTGCAAAATGTATTTAAAAAAAAAAACGCTATTTGAATAATAACTATTACACTATGTATTTGCACAGCTATTGGCTTATTTAAAAAATTTTCAACGATGGAATAACGCGACTAACCACGACAGTTTTATAATGAAAACTGGCAAAATAAACGAGAATGAGGGTAAATTGCTTTGCAAAACTGCTATTTACTCGTAGAAAAATTAAAATCAAAGCAAAGCGTTTGCAAAAAAATAACGGCAGTACTCCAGACCTTTTCGATTATTTTCTGCATTACCAGTAAGCGAAAAAATAATAATTTTAAAACTGTCGCATTACAAGCAATGAGCAAAGTAAGCGAAGGAGTGTTTCTTAGCTATTTGTAATGCGTTATTTCATTGAATACAATTTCAAGCCATTACCAAAATATGGAAAAACCCTGCTGGGTTTAGGCGAAAGCATGTGTATTCATATACTGAAGTTTTTCAGTGTGAGATGTGCTTATTTACTCTTACACTAGTTACTATTGCTTTTTATTTGCGCAGCGTTTTTCTTCCTTCTCTACTCACAATTGGGAGATACAAAAGCAAATTACACGAAATCAAATATGTAAGCGAGTACGTGAGAGCACAACTTTTCACGTAAATTAGAAGAAGGTAGAGCACCAAAACAAAAATTTAAAACTCATTCACGTAAAGGTTATGTGCTCGTAAGGGAGGATCTCTTTGGGCTGAGGAAATTTGGAAATTCGTTATTAGTTTTTATGTGCTATTTACTCGTATTGCGTATTTGTACACCGAGAGAAAAGATGCTGGTACATCAACGGGATTACGGGTTAAAACAACAGATTCCACAGTCAAATCACATCCAAAAGATTTATCTGTTAAATTGACAGACGTCCTTTTGTTTTAACAGTTTTATTGTTTTATTGCTCTGAAAACAAAAAAACGCTGTGAATCTAAACATTTTTGCTGTTAAATCAACAACTTTCCGCAGTTGAAATTTTGTCTCTTAAAAATAAATCCCTTTGTGTTTCATATGGCCGTTTATTTCTAACAATTACTTTATAATGTGTATTTTTAGATCTTTTTTAAACCTTTTGTTTGCATTTTTCTCTACATCCTCCCTCCGTTCGGTTTCCAAGTACAAATATGTAGCTTCATCTTCGCTTGTTTTCCATTGCGTCACCTTCTTCGCTTCCACTGCTTGCTATATTGTGTTCTCTATTTTATATTCTCCTCCCATTTCAAACCATGACATCAACCTGAAAATTCAATTCAACGGCATCATATGTATAGTGCAAGATGCAACATTATATTGAATATTGAACTTTAGTTATGCTATTTACATTTACCATTGTTCGCAGAAGCATTCGTGAATTACAACTCACTCACGTTAGCAAAGCAACAAGTAACAACGGAGAAAGCTGGCAAAATAAAAACTTTTTCTTTTGATAGTCAACAGTAATGATTTGTTGAATCAACAAATAAAATAAATGTTATAGCAACAGATATTAGGGTTAAGTTAACAGTGACTCAGTTATATCAACAAAAATTTCTGTTATTAATTGACAGATCAGTTCTGTTGAACTAACAAATAGGTTTTAATAGATATATTTGTTAAAGTAAAAGATTTTTTCGTTTATATAACTCTAAATGTGTCTACTTAAACGTATTTCTGTCAATTTAACGAATTTGGGGATTAACAGAAGAAAACTGTTGATACTACTGTGATTATTTTTCTGAGTGTATGAGATCAGGCTGCAAATAGTTTTTGGAATTGCTTGTGTTTACGTACAAATAACATCTGTTGCTTGTTACGCGTTTACATTGAAGCAAAAAAGGGCTGAGCTGAGTTAACATGCGTTGTTTGCCGCTGGCTTGATTATTTAAATTGTTAACATGTACCTAAAGCGAATATGTGCTCAAAAAGATCAAGCGTGTGTGTGTGTGTGTGTGTGTCTATGGTAAGGTGGGTTGTGATAGCTACCCTGCAAGAACTGTGCTGGTCATTTGACCGGTCATATGACCGGCAGGCATGACCAAAAGTTTTGGGATATTTCCTATGACATTCTTAAGGGCATCGGTAACTCTTGTGATCGTTTCATTCATCACGTTCCCGTATGTGTATTTTCAAATTCCATTCTATACTTATGTATCTCATTGGTTTTGAACTTGGCTAAAAACACATACGAGTGCAAATGTGTTGGTAATATCCCAGCTAACAATTTTACTCGAAATCGGTTAGATATCTATCAGATTTTCGACAAAAAACTCCGAAATCAATAAGATTTCTGTAGGACTTCTGCAAGAGAAATGTATGGAGACGTTGACAGGAATTCTTACAGACATGTCTGGGGAAAGTATGGGTTTTTTTACCGACGATTCGGACAGATATCTAACAGATTTTTGAACGAACAAAAAAAATATTTAAGAAAAAATAAAATATTTTGGTACGTCTGCACAAAATCGTTCAGATATGGGATTTTCTCGGAGGGGAAAGGGATTGGAAAAAATTAATATTACTTAGACAATTTTGATAGAAATCTATACTAAATCTGTAAGATATGTCTACATAAACAACTTTGTACTCAGATTTTTTTTTCAGAACTTTCTGAATCAGAAATTGTCGAAATTGTCTGGTGAAATTGTTTGCAGGGATTATATTTTTGTAATAGGTGTAGTACTTTCGGTCACACAATTCTTGCAGGGTAATATGGTAACAGTTTGAGAGGCTTTAAATTAATTTTTATGGATCCAAGTACGGGGGATCACTATTGCTTGCGAAAATATTGAAAATTTCATGCGTTATAAGAGAGTATTGGTATCACAATATTTTTTTTTAGATAAAACTAGATGACCCGGCAGACGTTGTTCTGCTAAAATTTATTCCTATGAAGCCTAAAGAAAAGTCTTTGATTACCGTATTGCTAACCATTTCTTGTCTATTCTCTGAATAAAAGTTATAGTTATATTCGCCGAGACAAACCTACTTCCCCCGATCCCTATCTCAATCCCTATCTCTATTTCGGTCTCAATATCAATCTTAATCTCAATCTCAATCTTTATCCCTATCACCATCCCTATCCCTATCCCCATCCCTATCCCTATCCCTATCCCTATCCCTATCCCTATCCCTATCCCTATCCCTATCCCTATCCCAATACCCCATCCCTATCACTATCCCTATCCCTATCTCTATCTCTATCTCTGTCTCTATCTCTATCTCTATCTCTATCTCTATCTCTATCTCTATCTCTATCTCTATCTCTATCTCTATCTCTATCTCTATCTCTATCTCTATCTCTATCTCTATCTCTATCTCTATCTCTATCTCTATCTCTATCTCTATCTCTATCTCTATCTCTATCTCTATCACTATCTCTATCTCTATCTCTATCTCTATCACTATCCCTATCCCTATCCCTATCCCTATCCCTATCCCTATCCCTATCCCTATCCCTATCCCTATCCCTATCCCTATCACTATCTCTATCCCTATCCATATCCCTATCCCTATCCCTATCCCTATCCCTATCCCTATCCCTATCCCTATCCCTATCCCTATCCCTATCCCTATCCCTATCCCTATCCCTATCCCTATCCCTATCCCTATCCCTAGCCCTATCCCTATCCCTATCCCTATCCCTATCCCTATCCTTATCCCTATCCCTATCACTATCCCTATCCCTATCCCTATCCCTATCCCTATATCTATCCCTATCACTATCCCTATCTCTATCCTTATCCGTATCCCTATCCCTATCCCTATCTCTATCCCTATCCCTATCCCTATCCCTATCCCTATCCCTATCCCTACCCCTATCCCTATAGCTACCTACCTTTACCTTACTGGGACCGTCCATCACCATCCGGGCCCACTACTTTAGCCATCTCTGGGAAACAGCCTTAGAAATCACAATGACAATAACCGTATGTATGTGGAAGCCTGCTCAACGCTTTTCATTTGCTACCAATATTGCTCGAAAACATTCAGGGGTTATCCGAGTCCACGCTTTGACCCAAATCTTGGAACCCGGCCTAGGAATCACTATTTAAAAAGCTCTTTTTTGAAGTCCTGCTCAACAGCTTTCATTTGATACCAATATCGCTCAGAAACTTTCCAGGGTCACTCGGTCCCACGTTTTAACCCATATCTGGGAACCCGGCCTAGGTATCGCAATGAAAATAACTTTATGTTGAAGGCCTGTTCAACTTCTTTCATTTGATACCAATATTGCTCGAAGACTTGCTGGATCGATCTGGGTCCTCATTTAGGCCTGTATTCCGGGAAGCTTCCTTTTTTCGAAATTCTATATACCCTACTATGTGCACTAACACCACATGAATCTACTGTGAAAATTTCATAAAGAACGGTTGGTTACTTTGGGAGTTTATAAAGGACACACATCCACAGATGCACACATACACACATACACACCGATTTTTCCAATTTTCGGACTTTTCCGGAGGGATTTTCCAAAATTTTCTTGCGTACGAACCATCTCCTCGAGAATACGAACAACTGACAAAAAATTTTACAGAAATCGGCCCAGCCGTTCTCATCTGATGAGGTTAGTAACATTTTTTACACCATTTTTATATATATAGATGAGGTCTTCTCCCAAAATTTAAGCATTTTAAAAGAGTTTGAAAATTAATATACATATGTGTGTATGTATGTATGTATGTGTTTGGCTATGTCAATAATAAAGTTACTTACCCTTTTTAAACAGGTAATTTACAATTAAATTGAATGGCTTACCAATTTCCACGTGAAAGTTTCTCAATGCGAGTTGTTGCGCAACATTACCTTTTTCCTTAACCATTACATACCTACACACGAGCACACCGCACAACTGTAAAATAATACAAACATTGTCTTCACAACTGAGTACCCACTACTTCATAAGTAAACGATGCAATCTGCAATTATAAAGTTTATTTGCTACGCAAATCATAAGCAAAAGCAAAATGCATACTTGCCTGTGTGTTTAATTTCTAATTAGACCACAAAGCCAAGCACATATGTAAGTGAAATGCAATGTTGTAGAAGCTTGTTAAGCTTCATGCACACACATGCACAGTGTTGCAATCAGAGCTTGGTAAGGCGTTCGCAGCACCTATTAGCTGAGTATTTCTGAGGCTAGCTCGAATATAAATAAGACAAGCGTCCTTTTCGCTTTCCAAGCCCTCTTGCTCAAAACTCTTGCTGCGCTCCTGTGATGCTTGCAACATAAAGCTAAACGCCAGCTGCTGTCCTCATTCATTATGTTCAATCGCGAAACTCAGTACTAGTCTCACGCTAAACTTGTGGCGCGCTTTGCAAATCTAATTTAGCTCAATTTTCTACTTGAAGAAACTCAAAGTTTCTGTAGCTTATCGGACACACATACATACATCGTTGCATACGTATTTAGGTTGTGCGTAGCGCCGACTTGCAACACATGCATTCACATATGAATTTAGCCAAGTTAACTGCAATTAGCAAAGTTAATTTACGCACACAAACAAGCAAACAACCAAACAGAACACGTACGCGCATGCCGTAAGCAGGCGTTTGAATAATGCAATTGCGTAGCTGCATTAGCAACTAATATCCTTCTAGCTGTTAGCATTTATTTTATAAACATGCAGTAGGTCGTTAGCTTTTGAATTAATTTTAACTCTAAACTTGTTTAGCAAATGCACTCGAATTTCAAATTGCTTGGATTAAATTGACTCTAGCGAATTGGCATAGCATTTCATTGCTTCCCTCCCTGTTATTTATTATAATGTAGAGAGCAGCACTTAATTAAGTGCCTGAAGAAAGGAGATAAATTCGTTCTTGCAGCCAAAAAAATGTGTGTTCAGACTTTAAACTTTAATTTGAAATGAAAACTCATCACTTTACAAATAAAGCCAATGTTATTAAGTGAGTGGAAAATACTAAAATCCAGCATCATTTTTTTTTAAATCAGCTAAAAATTCTTTAAGCTGATTATTCCATGTTAAAAATAGCTAAATCTTATCTGGCAATTAAAGGTATTAAATATTAATATCGAAAAGAAAAACAAATGTTGTTTATTTTCAAGTTAATAGTCTCCTTTGAATACAACAAGTGCATGTATGTGCGTGAAAGTATTTAAGAGGTGGGCGTGTTTCGTTGCAAAAACGAGCGAACTAATCGACATTAATCTGTTAATACTTACTATGGTACCTCGAGTTAAATAGAACAAATAATGCCAGTGCGTATACGCAACATAATAGACATTTGCTTCTGAACACTGTGTAACAATAGAGAAAATTTGTTGGGGCTACTATGGTGATGGCGCGGCAAAAAAGTTTTGAGTAAGCAGAAAAAGAGGGAGGATGAAGAAGAAGAAGAAGAAGGAAAATAAGAAGAGGAAGAAGGAGAATAATGAGAATAAGAAGAGGAAGAAAAAGAAGAAGAATGAGAGAAGAAGAAGAAGCAGAAGCAGAAGCAGAATTAGAAGGAGAAGAAGAAAAATAAAAAGAAGAAGAAAGGAGATGAAAAGAAGACGAAGAAGAAGAGGTAAAATAAAAGAAAAATACAAAAAAGATAGAGATAAAGAAGAAGAAGAAGAAGAAGAAGAAGAAGATTATGATGATAACGAAGATGATGATGATGATGATGATTATGATGATGATGATGATAATGATAATGATGATGATTATAATAATTATGATGATGATGACGAAGATGGTGATGATGATGTTATGATAATGATGATGATGACGATGATAATGATGATAATGATTATTAACTATGATGATTATGATGATGATGGCGATGATGGTTATAATCTATATACTAATAGGCAAAACAACTGCCTCTAACAATGCTTTGATTTCGTTTTGGCTTTTTTTCATTATTTCCTCAAACTCATTTTTATATTCCTTTAGTATTGAGTTATTTTTGATCACATTGACTTGCATGTCCTGCAGCACCATATCACCATTTTGGATATAGGTTATGCACCCATCACACATCAACCTTATCATATTTTTTTGATCAAGTATCTTAATGCTATACTTATCCACACCTGAGCATGCCTCTCTCTCGTGAAATATTTTGCCACAAACTCCTTCACACCTAATGCCACTTTCTCCCCTTATAGAGGAATTACATTTTGCGCACACACTCATTTGTAACGCCTTTGGTTACAGCTTTCCTGCAGAGTATTTGTTTCAGTTTTCCTGCAGGGTCGTAGTCCACTCACTGTAGAGAAATTGGTGTATATGTACGTATGTATGTTTCACTGTCTCTTGTCTATACAGTTTTGTTATTAGTTTTCCGTTGTTTTTCTCTTATATTTTGGTGTTTATATATTTATGTACTCATATTTGTGTGTTACGATTTTTTTCACTTCGATTACTTTAATTTTTTATATTCGAAGGTCACTTTACTTTACCACACTTAATTTCTTTAATTTGAGTCACTGTCTCTCTTCTTGTTAATACCAATTCAAGTCTATCCGAATCAAATCACTGCTTTTCTGCTACTTGCTTTGGAGCAGCACAAAAACACATCCGATCGCATTGAAAGTAAAACAAAGTTCTCATATCAACATAAAATTGATATGGATTAGTCAGGAGCAGTGCATAGGCATATAATTTTTTCTATAAATTATTTAATTTGTTTATAATTAATAAATAAAATTTTTAGTTAAGAGAAATAGATATCGTAAACGTGTTTACAAATATCGTAAACACAGTTGAAGAGTTGCTTTAATTTCAAAGCGCTCTCTCTATTTTATATGCATTGGCCCAGTTTACGCAAAAAAGGTTTGAGTAAGCAGAAAAAGAGGGAGGATGAAGAAGAAGAAGAAGAAGGAAAATAAGAAGAGGAAGAAGGAGAATAATGAGAATAAGAAGAGGAAGAAAAAGAAGAAGAATGAGAGAAGAAGAAGAAGCAGAAGCAGAAGCAGAATTAGAAGGAGAAGAAGAAAAATAAAAAGAAGAAGAAAGGAGATGAAAAGAAGACGAAGAAGAAGAGGTAAAATAAAAGAAAAATACAAAAAAGATAGAGATAAAGAAGAAGAAGAAGAAGAAGAAGAAGAAGAAGAAGAAGTAGAAGAAGAAGAAGAAGAAGATTATGATGATGACGATGATGATGATGATGATGATGATTATGATGATGATGATGATAATGATAATGATGATGATTATAATAATTATGATGATGATGACGAAGATGGTGATGATGATGATTATGATAATGATGATGATGACGATGATAATGATGATAATGATTATTAACTATGATGATTATGATGATGATGGCGATGATGGTTATAATCTATATACTAATAGGCAAAACAACTGCCTCTAACAATGCTTTGATTTCGTTTTGGCTTTTTTTCATTATTTCCTCAAACTCATTTTTATATTCCTTTAGTATTGAGTTATTTTTGATCACATTGACTTGCATGTCCTGCAGCACCATATCACCATTTTGGATATAGGTTATGCACCCATCACACATCAACCTTATCATATTTTTTTGATCAAGTATCTTAATGCTATACTTATCCACACCTGAGCATGCCTCTCTCTCGTGAAATATTTTGCCACAAACTCCTTCACACCTAATGCCACTTTCTCCCCTTATAGAGGAATTACATTTTGCGCACACACTCATTTGTAACGCCTTTGGTTACAGCTTTCCTGCAGAGTATTTGTTTCAGTTTTCCTGCAGGGTCGTAGTCCACTCACTGTAGAGAAATTGGTATGTATGTACGTATGTATGTTTCACTGTCTCTTGTCTATACAGTTTTGTTATTAGTTTTCCGTTGTTTTTCTCTTATATTTTGGTGTTTATATATTTATGTACTCATATTTGTGTGTTACGATTTTTTTCACTTCGATTACTTTAATTTTTTATATTCGAAGGTCACTTTACTTTACCACACTTAATTTCTTTAATTTGAGTCACTGTCTCTCTTCTTGTTAATACCAATTCAAGTCTATCCGAATCAAATCACTGCTTTTCTGCTACTTGCTTTGGAGCAGCACAAAAACACATCCGATCGCATTGAAAGTAAAACAAAGTTCTCATATCCACATAAAATTGATATGGATTAGTCAGGAGCAGTGCATAGGCATATAATTTTTTCTATAAATTATTTAATTTGTTTATAATTAATAAATAAAATTTTTAGTTAAGAGAAATAGATATCGTAAACGTGTTTACAAATATCGTAAACACAGTTGAAGAGTTGCTTTAATTTCAAAGCGCTCTCTCTATTTTATATGCATTGGCCCAGTTTACGCTCAGATCTAAATCAACGCGGCCACATATCTCCTATTGCTTTTCCATTAAAGCGAAAAATGAGACAGAGGGCGGGAGAGCACACTGAGTAATTTTAATTTTGAACAAGGCGTATCTAACAGGTAGGCTCGGCGGCGAATTGAAAAACTTCTTTTTTTATTTACAAAGGTAGAGTGTAATGTCAAAATCAAAGCGAATTCAAGCGAATTCCAATAGGAATGGACGAGCCCCAAGCGAATTCAGATTTTAACCACGGCCAAATATCATTTTGACATTACACTCTACCAATTACAATAACAAAATACATGGGAAATTTCTGAATTCGCCACCGGGCCTATCTTCCTAGATCTGCCTTGATTTTGACCATGATTTCGCGTCGGACCGTGATCAAAACGGCAAATCAGTGTTGCGGTACAACTCGAATTTGGAAAGTGTTGCTTATCTCTGCGAAAAGGAATAATTTTTGTACCAATACAAAGTTGAAAAAATAAATTGCATGGTCGAATTTCGAGCACCGCCGATACTAGTAATGATGATAGAGGGAGTACACTAATTTTCAATGATCCGTTTGTTTGCGATATCGCAAAGACTGCGGTTTTTCTTCTTCTAATCCATGCCCTTTCAAGTTCTTTCTGCAAAAACTTTGTGTTGCATTGTGCTTTCAAAGCGCATTAGAAAATACCGCCTACATTTTCATTGGAAACGTATTATGGAGCCGCTTGAAGGATTGTTTATGTAGCTGGTCGTTAAGGCGGTTTTGTTGTTGTTGTTGTTGTTGTTGTTTTCGGTTTTTAATGGCATGCCTTCTGAACGAGTAGCGCTTACATACAGACTTACTATTTCATATTCCTTACATATGTATTAGGTATACATAAATGTATATAAATCAAAATCGAAGTAAAAGCAAAACAATGACATTAATAAGAAAGAATACAAAATGAAGCCTTAATCCTTGTGTATGCGTGCATTTATGTGGGTGTATTAAGTTTATATATCGACGCCCCAATACTTGCCTATGACCCACAAATACGCTGCCTCGCACTAGAATTTCTAAGTAGAAGATACATTTTAAAAAAGGCATTAATAATGATGAAAGCCTCAATAACGGCACAGTGTGGAATACATACAAATATAAGTACATAAAAACAAAGCTCTAAGTACAAGTACATTTGTACTCGTACATATCTTATATATAGACATACCCTGCAAAAAATTTTTGCTTATTGTTGGCAAATCAGGTCTATAAAAGGAGTACGCTGGCAGCCCTGCTTCTGTTATGCACTCACT
Organism: Urophora cardui; assembly: GCA_960531455.1. NCBI lineage: Eukaryota > Metazoa > Arthropoda > Insecta > Diptera > Tephritidae > Urophora > Urophora cardui. The sequence continues at coordinate 15,336,201 of OY482673.1, forward strand.
CTGTCTGCTCCTAATTTTCTAATACCTATCTAGGCCTTATTTCGCATGGCGGTTAAGCCTTTGGAATAACGTGTGCTCTCAGAGAGAGAGAGAGAGTACTCCTTATGGCCTGATGACATCAACACAGCAGAATCAGCCTTATTTAAGGCCTTACGCCATACAAATTTGCTACCCTTATAATTTTCAGGCCTTATTTCGTAAGCCTTTAAATCTGCTGCTTTAATTCTTAAATTAGGCTTAAATTTTTTGGTGGGTATATACAAATATACGTATGTATGTTTGTATGCATGTACTTGCTGCATTGTTTTGCTAAGAAAACCCAATCTTAACGATTGAAAAGAAAATTGCAATTGCAAGTGAATGAGCGTGTGTGAGTTGAATGTGAAAATGTGTGAAAAGCTGTCAGTGGCAAGCGTAGAAAATTGCTGTGCACACAACTACATAAATACATACATATATATTACTATATATGTATTTACGCGCCAGCAAACGCCCTTGTTGCTTAAAACAATAATAATGAGATTTGCGTTGAGACCACAACAAGAAAATTGCTTGTCAGAAATGACATTTATGTCTCACCGGTTTTTATTATGGATATTCAATTTATGTATGTACGTACATACGTACAAATGTTCATGTGTGAAATACTCGTATATTTGGTGGCTATGTTTTGTTATGCTTTAATATGTAATAAGTTATTACTAATAACTAAGCACCTATTTTATTTTTGGCTACGACGTACATTGCGAATGAACAAAATACATAAATAAGTAATTCTATGGCTTAAGCCATACGAGCTGAAAAAGGAAACCTCAAAAATTGATAATAAAATAATAAGCTGGAAGATAAAAATAAGTAGTAAGAAACGAACTCACTAACTCAAAGTATAAGCGTCTAGAGAAGTAGTGTTCATTGTGAGTGGTCAATGGAATGTGGATGGAAAATTCCAGATAAAGTTTGATATCGACCTGAGGATTATGTTTTTAAGGGTGTTCTACGCAAAAATACTATATTTTTAAAAAGCTATAAGTTTCCGCACGGTTTCGGTTTGAATTTTAGTGATCTCCATGAGCTCCTACAGAACCCCTCTCCGCCAAAAAAAAAAAAAAATTCCGGGGCCGGGTGCATTATATCGAAATTTTAAAGATGCTGGAAACTAAAAGCACATTATAAAACTCCTTAAACATGCCTCAATTATTCCGACTGTGGCGTTAGTTTGCAAGTTCATCAGTGCTGATGATCGAATGATATCTCATCGACGTCTGCACAAACGGTAACTCAAGAATATACGATGTACCTAAAGATCAATACGACAGTAATCTAAGTGCTCAGATATTTGCAGATATTATAACAGCTTTACAAAAGAAACTCCAATTGGCTAGCGCTATGAAAATGCAGTTTGACATCATTATCGATTTCTCAAATAATTTTTAATAATTAGCTACTATTTTCATAGAAATACATAAATACATACTTTAACAAAAAAAAAAGTTTGCACAGAGCGAAAAACTTTTCAAAATACAAGAAAACTATATTTAAATTTCCCATTTGCTTTTCTTTTGCTGCCAAGGCAATCAATAATTAAACGTTTCTGTTAAACTATAAAAAAAGAACGAGCAAGTTTCAGTAGCAAGTTAGTAAATTAAAAATACTTTCGACGACAAATCTTACTAGCACACCTACCTACATACAAAAGGAGTTAAGGACAAATGGGTTAAAACAACAAAAGTCGAAATAAATAACAAAAAATTAATTTTCATATGAAATACTAATTTATTACACCTGTTCACTCAAGGACGTAATTACTCAAAAAGACAAAAAAAAAAAAAGACGCTTCCACTCACAGGCGCACAAGCACCCCTGGGCCCGTAAGTGTTGGAGCAGATGCATGCGGCGGGATGAGAGAAAGGAAGAAGAACAAGTGAAGGTAAAATGGCTAGAGGGCTTGCGCGTAAATGGTTATGCAAATACGTGTAGGTACATATGTAAATGAAGGTTTATCAAGGTGTGCGTAGGTATGTGTGTATATCTATTTTGCCATAAGCACCCTGCAGGGAACTCAATAACTAGTGAGCAAAATTTCTAGTTCCGAACTAGCGAAAAGGTGTCAAAGGTAAACTAGATCAATTATAGTTAGACCCTCACCAGTTCAGAAGGAGTGAATTGAGTGACCATTATAAGACACACTTTGATTTGTATGCAATTTCGAAGTGACGAAAATTCTATGCAAATTTTTCGTTCATTCAATTGCCGTCGGCTTTATATATTTCTGCAATTCTCAGATGTTTAGTGAAGCATTTTATATAAAAAGTTTTCACTTTGCATCTTGTATGAAATGAAATGTTCCCCTAATTATGCTTTTCCGATCCCTCAGGCTTATTATACTCAGCTGTACTAGTACACAGAGTATTATAGTTTTAATCACATAACGGTGGATTGTAACAGAATGAAATAATCGAGATAATATAGACTTATATATATCAAAATGATCAGGGTGAAAAGAGAAATCGATTGAGTCATGTCCGTCCGTCCGTCCGTCCGTCTGTCCGTCCGTCTGTCCGTCCGTCCGTCTGTAAACACTCTAACTCGCGCAAAAATTGAGATATTTTGATGAAATTGGAAATGCAAGTTGGCATCGAGACTAGGACGGTTGGTATTGAAAATGGGCGAAATCGGACCATGACCACGCCCACTTTTCCTATATAGAAAAAATCGGAAATTTGGTATCTCAGTTACTAATATAGCTGGAGTGATGAAATTTTACCCACGTATTGAGCTCAGGCCCCTAAGAAGAAATTTGATGAAATTTTGGAAAATGGGCGGTGCCACGCCCACTTATTAAGGGTCAAACATTGAAAGTTTTATGAGTCATAACTCAGAAACCGTTGAAGATATATCGATGAAATTTGGCACGCTTGATTTGCTTACTTAGGCAAACGTTTGGATGGAAAATTGTTAAAATCGGTTGTCGGCCACGCCCACTTTTATATATGCGTATTATAAAATGACCTAATAAAAACATTTTAAGCGAGATCTCTGTCAAATATAAAGATATGTATATCATTGAAATTTTATGACACCTGCGCACATAAAACGAAAAAAACAAAAATTTTGGAAAATGGGGGTGGCACCGCCTCTTTTTAGAAGCAGGAATATACGAGATTTCTGAGCCCATAACCCGACTAATAATTTATACATAATGACAAAACTTGGTGTGTACACTTTTATTACTTGTGGTAATACATGTTGAAAATTTTAGCGGGATCGGTTGACGACCACGCCCACTTTTATATATGCGTATTATAAAATGACCTAATAAAAACATTTTAAGCGATATCTCTGTCAAACATAAAGATTATTCATTGAAATTTTGTGGAATAAGTTGCACAATAAACCGGAAACAAAAAATAGAAAAATTTAGGAAAATGGGCGTGGCGCCGCCTCTTTTTAGACAAAGGAATATACGAGATTTCGGAGCCCAAAACTCGACAAATAATTGAGATATTATGAAGAACCTTGGTTTATACACTTTTATAACTTGTGTTAATAGACACGCAAAAAATTATTGAATTCGGTTTACGACCACGCCTACTTTTTAATAAAGATAATTCTGGAACACCCTTTGGAAATTTGTAACGTGACATCTTTGTAACTAGAAGTCATAAAGGAATGAAATTTTGCACAAAGAATAATATTCATATGCCTAGTTGGATGGCTGATAAAAATTTTGAAAATGGGCGCGGCTACGCCCACTTTATCTAGCACTCCCTTTATATAAAATACACCGTGTTTCCATCAAACGCAAACAAACTATGAAAGCATACAGCTGAGTATCTAATGTTCGATTCCAATCGAACTTAGGCCTCCTTACTTGTTTTTAATTTTTTTTTATTTTATTACTTTTTAAATATCATTGTAAATTTTTATTAAATAAATAAATAACGAAATATTAGTTAAAAAAAAAAAATTTTAAATTATCATCCACCTTGACACCGATAGGATTCGAACGCGCGCGCCTCAGATTGGAAGGCACAAGCGTTAACCAGTCGGCCATCGCGCCACTTGCATGAAGTGAGTCAAAGGCTGCACTTAAGCGGCAGATGCAAAACTGTAGAATTTGTAGGAACTTGTAGATAGTTCAGAACTATCGAAATTTTGCCTATAAACGAACTAGTGTAAACTGTAGAATTTAGTACTAGTTCGGAACTATCGAAAATGTAGTGCAGAAAGTGACAATTGACACCGCCTAGGACATCGCCGTGTTAAATTCGCCAGTTGATAACATGCAAAAGAGATTTAGCTCGCACTAGTAGTGTCGAAAAATGCACTAGAAGCGACCTAGTTCGGAACTAGAGATTTTCCCTACAGCGCATGAAAGCGTAAGTGCAGACATGTTGAAATGAATTCACACAAATGTTTTCGCTAGTTTGCAAATAATTGCATGGAATGCAAGTAAATGTGCATTTATATGTGTATGTTTGTACGTATGTGGGTGTGCTAGTGTAATACGAATTTATCGGCAATTAGCGCTTAAATATATGTACATATGTACATACAGTATATACTACCTACACATAATACACATAACTTTACGGCATAACAAGCTGCGAAATTAGCACAAGGCAAGTGATGGGAAAACTGCAATGAACTTTGTTGGGTAAACAAGTTCAAAACCTCCAATATATACATAGATAGGTATATGTGCAACCAAAAATATTTGCGAAAGTTCGTAGAAATTTCAGTGAAATGAAAATAATGAAATTATTTACTTCAATAAGCCTTTATTTTGATTAAATTCATGAGCATTACTATTTAAAAAAAAAGCGAATTCGCATAGCAAATATATCAAAGTTTGAGTTTAATTTACTTGCAATAATCTGAGGCATAAGCCGCCCATCTTTGCATGTGCCTTTCGAAAGGCATGCCCTTCTAAGATGTCCTTCCCATATCCAGCTAAAACTTTGGTATGAAGCAAACAAATTTCACTCAATTGTTGCTACATACAATGCTTAATTTTTGTTACCAAAAAAGCAACAACAATAATCAAATTAAACCAATTATATTTTCCATTCACCCAATTCTAATAAGAGAATTTTCATTTGCAGAATTTCTTTCAACTGAAAGTGCTTTTATAAATTTCAAAGCAGTTCGTTGACTGTCTAATCGAATTTGCGGAAATTTACCCATAAGGTGAAAAACTTTATTTTACTCGCCTTTTCATTAAAAATTAATATGTACATATTATGTGTGCAGTGTAGAAGAAGCAAGAAAAGCCACTGACTTTTAACTTGATTGAAATTATTTTTATGTGGTAGAATACAATTGGGCAATTCACAAGCTGTTGTAAAGTATTGTAATGTTGTATACTGGTAAAGGTTTACAATAGGTGTATCAGTAGGGTTGATTTTTCTCATACAAATTTCAATACAACCAATACAACTGGGCAGCCTATGTTTATTGAGTGTGCTATTTGATTTGTTTTTTATTCTGACAGTTTGTTAAAAAAAAAATTTAAACAAAAATATGGAAGCGGTGAGACGAAAAAAAAAAACAAATTACTTGCATCGTGTGTATCATATATCAATTAGGACTTGAATCCGCCGCTAACAAATCTAATAACTGTTTTTTGCTTTCGCCTGGCATTTTTTTTTATTCAAATTTTTGTAAACAACAAACTGTAAACAATAACGAAATACAACAAAACACATACGAGAGTCTGTTCACAGGTACTGCGTTCTTATGCACATTTTCCTTTACAACATACAACTTTACAATAGCCAGTGAATTGCCCAAATATTTTTCGCTAGAATACAACCCCAAAGGTTTACGAATGGATGAGCGTGCCCGAAAATTCTTAAAGTTGTAACTAATACATACATATTTATCTATGTACCAATGTAGGTACGTACATACATATGTGCATTTGCTATGGGCTTCCCCTCTATTCAGTACGACTTCTGTAAGTATGTATGTATGTATGTATGTATACATGCTTGTAGGCTTTTGGCTTCGCTTCAGAGATTTTCGCAAGACTTTTGAACTTCTTCTTTTTCTTATTTCTTCTTTTATTGACATTGGCGGTGTTTGCTTTAGTGCACCTTCACTTATTAACCGCCAATCAATTACTTTCTTTCTTTGCGCGACTCACTGATTTGGTCGCATTGTCACATTGTTGAGAATTCAGTTTTACTTCTTCAACAATTATTTTAGCTTCTTCTCTTTCTTCTATGTATTTCTATGAATTTCACACTTTTAAGAGTTCGCTCGCTTTCATTTCAAATGTATAAAGTACACCCTTGTTTGCTATTTTCGCCACTGACTACCCAAAGATCCCTTTGTAACTGCTGCGCCCGCAGTTACTTTCTACATACGTATTTTTGTCCCTTTATACACCTTTCTGCTTGAATTTGTTGAAAAGTCGATTCGCTTTAATTTAAGTGCATACGATAAGGTCATCGAACAATTTTTACAAAAGTTCCCTTAACACTTCAGCCACCAGCCACTAGCCAACAGAATGAGTGTCGCATCTTGTTGCTTTTCGCTTGAGTTATTTTATGTAAGTTTGGCGGAACGAGGAAAACAGAGAAAAGGAGTTAAATGAAATTGCAATGGCACACGATTTGCATATGTACGTACATACATATATAACTGTGACATATTTATGAAAATATTTACACAAGCCGGGCTTTTCGGCTTATATGAAGCGTCCGCCAATGCAGCTCTGGTTTTTTATTTAGGAGACATTGTCGTCGATAAAGAGCTCAACATGAAGAATGTTTCATAACAAAAAAGAAATAAATTTATTTGTTCACTCCTCCCCGCCTACTTTGAATGTTTAATTTCGAAAAGTTAAGCAAAGCTATAGGAAATGTATGCAATTAATTTAAGTGCTTTTACCCCAACAGTCGCACCAAAAATAAGGAAAATTACCGCTATCTTGTCACTTTAACGAATTGTTTGCTCAAAGTACCTATTCGTATTAGCAAAGTATGATGTATGTATGTTTATGTTAACTTATCATTAGATTCATCTGAAATAACAAAAAAAAAAAAACAAAGAAAAATGTCACCGAAACACGCAAATAATGCCGCTTTGAAGAGGGTGTACAAACAAAGTTTTGGGATATTCAGATGAAATCATAATTCTTTATTTATGGATATATAGATAAGTAAGTAATTGACACCACGATTACCTAATAGCTTTATAATTTAACTATGCCGCATCTAAACTAAAGTCAATGGAAAGTATAATACATAATTTACAAACAAACTGAAAGTGTGTCAACCCACAAACAATTGTTATCCTCTAGCGATTGTGAAGTAAGTGAACCAATAGAATTTTTTGACATAGAGAAACAAACCTTTTTAAAAGCTAAAGCAAAATTTTATTTCCGTTTTTCAAATGTTACATTTCGCTAGCTTAGAGTGCAAATTGTGTAAGTTCTTTTTTTTTCAAACTTTGTGGGAGAGACAAAAAACAAAAAATTTAAAAAATTCGAAATGAAAAAAAATTTCTCTTCATATATGTAAATATTTTGGACTTACACAATTTTCCTGCTTTTTGGACTTACACAATTTGCGTATCACTGAATAACAACCCAATAAACACAAAAGCGAGGATGATATCGTGGCGAATTCGAGATGAATTTGCGGAGGTGAATGTAATTTTTCGGACTCGTATCGAGTTCGAAATGGACTCGAGAAAAATCAATTATCGCAATAGCACTTATTAATTAAAGAAGAAATTCCCTGTTGGGCTTTAATTTACCATTTAAAACTCTACTCAAGCAACTGAAAAGCTCGGATTATATCGTGGCGAATTCGAGGCGGATTCGCAGAAGAAGATTTTCTTGAATGTATTCGCCAATGGGCCTAAATCTCGAATCGCCAACGATCCGAGAACATAAAAATGCGCGAATCGCTAATGAGGGGTGACTCGCCTGGGAATTCGGATTCGCCGATCTATCGTCGCGAACTATCGCCGTGATAATATAATCAGAGAAGCGAGCTCGTCTCGAATTCGAGGCGAATCCGTTGTGTTTATTGGGAACGATTAGAAATATGAAAAGTATCACAGACTTGTTTAGCGTGGTGTGTATTTGAGTTTTCTAGCTTTCTATACTTAAAAACACTTTTCCATAAAAGTGAACTTACACAGTTTGTACTCTAAGCTTGCGATTTTTATTTTAGGAAAGCATTTTGGAGGGATTTAGTAAAGCCAAATTATCTCATTAAGTCAGTTTTTAGAGTAAAGAGATTTAGACACACAAACGTTATTCTTTACTCCCACGATAGATTCGCTTTGCTCCATTTTGTTTCTATCTAATCATGCTTCTCTCCTTTTTTGATGTTCTACACCCACCGCCTTCATCTGTTTGTTTTGTCATCAAATTAATCATCTACTAGCGTCGAATATTTTACAAACGAAGGCCAAATGCGCCAAGTTATGACTGGCTTAAATCTCTTAGCTCATATATTAAAATACCAATGTACGTATACATATAATCACAGGCATACATAAATACCTAAATTTGATTCTTAAATTCTCAAAAAGTCCAATTTAATACAAGGGAGCATCAGATTTGCACGTAGTACTATGTAAGCAAGCTTGCAAGTCATAGGTATTTGCGCATTGCCAAAAAAAAAAAAAATTTACCCAAAAAAATGGAGACATTTGCGTCGAAGTAATTGCGCTTGGCAAGGCTAGTCACGTTCTACGTAATTTTAAAACAATGTCACGTGCTGTGTGGAAATTGAAAACACGATGTAAGTGTGATATTTACTTGAAATTGCAAACATTTTCGAAATAACTACAGTGTTACTACACAGATGCGTGTATTTTACGTATGTATATACGTATGCACCCATTAATAAATCTAAGCCTTATTTAAGAATTAAAATAGCAGATTTAAAGGCTTACGAAATAAGGCCACTCTCTCTCTCTCTGAGAGCACACTTTATTCCAAAGGCTTATCCGCCATGCGAAACTAGGCCTAGATAAGTATTAGAAAGTTAGCAGCAGACACAGTAAGCGCATAACAAAAGCAGCGCTGCCAGCGTACTCCTTTTTTATACCTTTCATGGGAATGAAATGGTATTATAACTTAGTGCCAAACAATTTTTGTCGAAAGTACCAGAAGGAAGCGTGGGGGACCCACCAAAATATATACCGATATGATCAGAATCACGAGCTGGGTCGATTAAGCCATGTCCGTCCGTCCGTCTGTCCGTCTGTCCGTCTGTCCGTCCGTCCGTCTGTGTGAACGCAAACTAGTCCCTCAGTTTTTGAGATATCTGAATGAAATTCGGAATATAGGTATGCTGTTATATGCAGCTGATCATTTGTCGGGACCGGCCGAATCGGACCACTATAACATATAGAAAACAACCGATTATTCAGATATACATGAAATTTTTGGTTGTAATTTGTGCATAAATTCCCCACTTAAACAGCTAAGGACATGAAACTTTGAAGTAGACGTGCCCATTTTGGCCCAAACAGGGTTACCGAAAATTGTCAAGATCGGACCACTATAACATATAGCTCCCCTACAACCGATTGTTCAGATATGGACATTTTGGTGTATAACTCCTCCATTTTAACTGCTAACGGCGTGAAATTTTGAAGTATTTGTACCCATATGGGCCCAAACGGGGTTACCGAAAATTGTCAAGATCGGACCATTATAACATATAGCTCCCATACAACCGATTGTTCAGATATGGACATTTTGGTGTATAACTCCTCCATTTAAATAGCCAAGACACCATTTTTTCTAATAAATCTTTCCATAAATAACCCACAGAATTACAATTGGGTCAGAATTTTTCAAATCAGCACAAAAAATTTTTTTTTCTTTGATTTTTATGATTCGCGTCTTAATCGATAGCTCTCCGTGTCAAGAATTAGTTCCCGAAATATTTTTGCAAAATGAACATTTTGCAATAGTTATTCGCCAAGAAAGTTTTACATCAACTTCTTTAAAAAAAATTATTGTTAATCGACGGTACAATTAAATTTAACGCGAAGTACGCCAAATGTTAGGTAATTATGTATATTTTAAAATAGTTTTTGAAAAAAATTAAAAAAAAAATTTTCTGTATCCTTTTTAAGGATAATTGTTGTTATCAATGTTCTCCGCCTAGGAAAAATTCGGAAAAAATATTGTAGATGTAATGATGCATCGTAAGCTGAATTCCGAAGAAAAAAAGATGGGGACTCTTACCGTTTAAATGCAAAATGCGATTGAACGATTCCCCTCTTCAGCCTAGTAACATTACACTACTCTAAAATTATTAATTTGAAATAATTCCAAGAGATTCAGGTATAGGGGAGTTGGTCCGGTCTTCCTGATCTCAAAAATTGTTTTCTTTATATTTTGTATGTTTAGTTTTCGAGATAACGGTAAATTTTTGCAGTTTTGGGTATCACTACATTCAAACCTATTTTTCGCTAAGGTTGCAAGTGCGATAACCACAAGCAGTACCTTGTTAGAAAGGTAATTAAAATACGCTTCTAACGACATGCAACTTGCAGTGATTGAACAAAACCTTGCTTGTCAAAGTCAGAATTTTTTGGGTTTTCTGATTAATTTTTTTATTCAAATATTTATCGTTTTTATAAAAAGGATTATGCACAGTATACACAGTAGATTCTCTACATTACAAAGTTTTGGCAACGGTTGGTATGAACGAGTGGTACGATCGAGTTCCAACTATGGTCACAGTTGATAGTAAGTAGATCGTAAAAGGATAAATGAAAATGTAAAAAAGTGGTAGGTAATTAAATGCTCACTAAATCGAAAGGAATGCTTTAAGAACTCGTTTCTAGTAAACCATGACCATAGTTGGAACTCGATCGTACCACTCGTTCATACCAACCGTTGCCAAAACTTTGTAATGTAGAGAATCTACTGTGTATACTGTGCATAATCCTTTTTATAAAAACGATAAATATTTGAATAAAAAAAATGAATCAGAAAAACCAACAAAATTCTGACTTTGACGAGCAAGGGTTTGTTCAATCACTGCAAGATGCATGTCGTTAGAAGCGTATTTTAATTATCTTTCTAACAAGGTACTGCTTGTGGTTATCGCACTTGCAACCTTAGCGAAAAATAGGTTTGAATGTAGTGATACCCAAAGCTGCAAAAATTTACCGTTATCTCGAAAACTAACCATACAAAATATAAAGAAAACAATTTTTGAGATCAGGAAGACCGGACCAACTCCCCTATACCTGAATCTCTTGGAATTATTTCAAATTAATAATTTTAGAGTAGTGTAATGTTACTAAGCTGAAGAGGGGAATCGTTCAATCACATTTTGCATTTAAACGGTAAGAGTCCCCATCTTTTTTTCTTCGGAATTCAGCTTACGATGCATCATTACATCTACAATATTTTTTCCGAATTTTTCCTAGGCGGAGAACATTGATAACAACAATTATCCTTAAAAAGGATACAGAAAATTTTTTTTTTAATTTTTTTCAAAAACTATTTTAAAATATACATAATTACCTAACATTTGGCGTACTTCGCGTTAAATTTAATTGTACCGTCGATTAACAATAATTTTTTTTAAAGAAGTTGATGTAAAACTTTCTTGGCGAATAACTATTGCAAAAATGTTCATTTTGCAAAAATATTTCGGGAACTAATTCTTGACACGGAGAGCTATCGATTAAGACGCGAATCATAAAAATCAAAGAAAATTTGAAAATTTCTGACCCAATTATAAATTAAACTTATAGCGTTTTCTTTTCTACACAAAAATGTCGCACTCATGTAGTGCCTTCAAAAAGTTGTGTTCTTTTGTTAAATGAGTGCAATCATCGCAGTCCACATCGCTATCTTTTCTCAAAGGGCAATCCTAAAAAAATTCGAAAGGGCAAGATTTCTTGCCCTCTGTGCTATCGACGGGGCATACAATGACCCTGTCAAACAGCTGATCAATAACAATAACGAATAAAAAGTATACCTTTTATGTCTCTTTCTAGCACACATAATATGTATTATATAGATTGCGTCATACCAGAAAAGCTAAAGTATACACAATTGTGACATTTAGAGTGTATTCTATTGTACATACATATGTGAAGGGCTGCACTGAATACGAAGAGGACGGCAATTCGACAGGGTGTAGTGCAAATCTGAGCTATTATTGCGCTTCGCCATGACAACCCTTTTGTGTAGAAAAGAAAACGCTATTAATCCGGCTATGTACATACATACATAGGTAACTATTCATTTCCCCACTCATGAAAGGTATGAAGTCTTCGGTACGGCCGAAGACAGCCGCGCTTTTACTTGTTAGACCTGATTTGTCAACAATAAGCGAAACTTTTTTGCAAGGTACATACGTACATATTTACTCGAAAGGTGACACAAATCGCTATAAGACAAATACATACATACATAACCCTAAGCTAACCAATTTGCGATATAAATAAATAAAGCTAGTAAACCCGGCCACGCGATGCTGTGGCGACACTGTGCGACAATTTGAGGGTGGAAGACCACTTATTGCCACATTTGAAAATTTTTAGATTTTGACCAAGGAGCCCCATAGTGAAGTTTTGTGCCGAATATTTTTCTAGACTATGGTAACCTTAACTCTCCGTCAGACACTTATTTCGATTGTCACATTCGGTACACTTGGGTCTGACTGGACCCACATACAAATTGTATGAAAATGAAAGTGTGTGTGCATGTTATGTTGAAGAACTTCCAAAGTATCCAATCGATTTTTATGAAATTTTCACAGTGGGTTCATGTGGTCACTCCGCATAAGATGTGGTTTGAAAAAGTTGTCGGTTCCCGGAATTTTGGCCCAAATGTGGACATGGCTCCGGAATGTACTTGGGCAATATTGGTATCAAATGAAAGGTACTAATCAGGGCTTAAATATAGAGTTATTTTTAATGAGATATCTAAGCTGGGTCACGTGTATTCGCTGACCTCGGAATGTTTGTAAGCGATAGTAATAGTCACATAGATAGAGGGAGGCATGTTTGTCTCGGCGAAATGGCCTCGGAATGTTGTGTGAATTTACGCGTAAATATAGGAATTTTGTACAGAATTTCTGAATGTTAGCTTATTTATATTATTATATTCAAATTTTTATTAAGTTTTTTCAACTTCCTCAGCAACCCCCTCACGTCCCAAATCATTAGCTAATGCAGCTGCTAGCCGTTCATAAAATTCACTATCAAAGTTTCTTCTATGTGGTCTGAAATTGCACATCAAATCAATTTTATCACTCAAAATTTTCTTGGTAAAAGTAGTAAAAATTAAAAATTAACGCGTATTTTATGAATTATATTTGCACTTTAATTTATCAAATAACCACAAAATCAGAACTGAAAAATATAAACTAAAAGGCAAATATCTATTGCCCCGATAATTCATAAATTTAAAAGAAAAATATGCAAACGATTTCACTCCTTCATATTAGGTGAAAAATATAGGAATACTAGGGTATACCCGTCCCGCTTCGCTGCGCTAAACCTGCCTCCCTCTGTCTACATATAGGTACATATGATTAGTATCTCTACCTCTAAAAAAAACATTTGGGGCCCTCGGATCCACGTTTTTATCTATATCTTGTGAACCAGGTTAGAAAACCCAATAAAAATAACTCTATTTTCAAGCCCAGATTAGTACCTTTCATTTTACACCAATATTGCCCAATTACATTCCGGGGCTATTCGGATCCAGATTTAGGCTGAAATTCCGGAAAGTGTCCACTTTTAAAAAATTATCTATTACTCTATATTCAAGCCCTGATTACTACCTTTTATTTGACACCAATATTGCCCAAGTACATTCCGGGGCAATTCGGGTCCACATTTGGGCCGAAATTCCGGTAAGTGTCCAATTTTTCAAACCACATCTTATGCGAAGAGACCACATGAACCCACTGTGAAAATTTCATAAAAATCTATTGGATACTTTGGAAGTTTTAAGCAAAACACGTACACACACTTTCATTTTCATACAATTTGTATGTGGGTCCAGCCAGACCCAAGTGTACCGAATGTGATGTGTTAGTCAACATATCGGTATCACTACCTTAGTATATGAGATATCAACGTACTTTTTTTACAGGTCTGTAGAAAATTAAATTTTAGTAGGCTACATGAAATTTCAAGCATCTAGCTCAATTTATAGTACTCTTTTTCGTAGTTTGAAAATGAAAAAGTTCTGGCTGGAACCAAGTGTCAGACGGAGGGTTAAAGCGACCTCAAAAAGGCCATTTGGCGGGCTCCTCTTTTTTTCTAGTTCTCTTTCTCTTCCCCTTTCCCTTTTATTTGCGCGCTCTTTTCCCTTTATCCATTTTATTTTCCGTATTCTTTCCTCTTTCGCTTCCTTTACTTCGCCATATCCGTCCCTTTTATTTTCCCCTTCCCTTTCCTTTTATTACTCATCCTCAGTGCTAGGTCTTGCATGATACTTGAAATTTAAAAATGGATTTTTGAACAGGTGGCAACCCTTTTTGTAAAAATTTTATTAAATTACTCATTATCAGGTCAAGCCCTTTCATATGACACATCAAGTTTAAAAATCAAACAAACTACAGCGTAAAACTGAATTTTTGAACAGGTGGCAACCCTTTTTGTAAAATTTTTATTAAATTACTCAATACGAGGTCAAACCCTTTCATATGGTACCAAAAATTTTAAAATCAAACAAACTATACAGGAAAATTAAATTTTCAAACATCTGGCAACCCTTTTCAAAAAAATTAAACCTTCCTGCACATCCTCTGGTCAAGCCCTTTCATTTGACACCACATTTTCGAAAATCGGTATAACGGTGTAAAAGTTATGGTGCTTACAAAAAATCGCTTAGCGTAATATATATAAAGATAACGCCAAGTTTTAGTAAAAGAAAAACAAAATACATCACTCCACGCATACGGACAAACACACAAAATAACTTTAAAACTAAACAGCATAAATTCAAGAAAAAGCACAATAAGAAATAAACGTAATCAATGACAAGCTAATACGAGTAACAAGGGATTTTGATGACTGCAAATCAACAATAAAAATGCCACTTAAAATAGAACTCGCTTGAACAAAAATACAACTCGCGTGGCCATTTCAGCTGACTAATGAACACATAAAAAGAGGAAAATTGTGGTTTTTGCTACATTTATGTATATAACCACCCAGTAGAGTAAGCATATAAGATATTTCGCTCTTTTTTACTTTAACAAATATATATTTGGCTTTTTGTGGTTGCGTTGCCTGGTATTTTTTCGCTTGTGCATTTCTTTTTCTTTCACTTTACTTTTGTACGTACTTCCGTTTTTTTCGGAGTCGTTTTTCTCATTCAACACAAAATTGACTTTTACCTACGCAACGGTGCGCAATCGTACGTGCCATTACGCTGCACTTAAAACAGCGACGAGCAACTAGCCCAAATCGAGCGAGTAAGACAGCTCAGTAAACTGTGGGCATTTAAATGCACATCGGTACAAGTACGACGGATCCGTCGCCGCAACGTACCAAAGTTGCCCAACACTCAACTTTTGGCATACGTCAATCCGTCGCTATGTCAGCTGATTGCTTTTGATTGTTAACCTTTAGCTACTCTTGAATTTTACTTTTTTTGCAATTTGCTATTCGAGTTTTTTCTCATTTGTAAAACATTCCTCCATAAAACCAAAATGGTCAATAATTATCAGGAGATGTGAAGTTACTGAAAACTGAATTTCAAGAGGGCAACTTAAAAGAGAAATTACAAAATATTCTAAAGAGTTAAATTTTTGCCACCACCTCTGTAGTTAAAGGTTAATCAAACAGCTGATTTATGTATATCCGTCAACGTTTCCTATGTGGCTACCTCTCCGTCAAGTACGTGAGCTGTCAGTCACATACGTCGACGTAGACGGATTGACGTATGCTATGTGTCGGGGCTATTACGGATGACTAGTAAATTGAATTTAGTGATGGGTTATATTGAATTGATTCAGTTGGAGCACCGGCGGCCTGCCAGTCAATCAGTGACTGTCAGATGCAGCAACAAAGAAATAGTAATCGTATTACATGAATGAAAAGAGTATGGTTTACAAAAAGAAAAAACAATAATGACTTACTTGCACGTCAAACGGTAGACGGTATAACTTATCTGGCTCTACGCTCTACAAACAAACACGCTAATAGTCTCAAAGAAAACAATGCCCGAAAAATCCTTTCTTATTCCATACATTGGTAGGTACTAGTATTAGCAGCAGCAACAATCAAATGTATTCATTCATTGGGCCGTATTAATAAAAACGAAGCAAATGCTTTTACTCAAGATTTCGGAAATTTTACATTAATTTGTATGAACAAAATTTCAAAATTTGAGTAAAAGGTCACAGAAAATGCTTGGCTTTTATTAATATGACCCATTGTTTTATTTCTTACGACTCAAATAATTTGATTTCGAATGGCATTTGTGTACCTACATAAGTAAACTTATCACTTCAGCACTTAAATTACTCAATTTAGCAAAAAGACTTTGTTCAAGTAGTGCAGTCTGTGGTGTGCAGCAGAAAGACAAATGCCCTCAACTCGCAACGTGTACATCTTTGATTTTGATAGTCACCTGTCTCTTGTTATTTTATAAATTGTTGCAATTGTCAGCATTCAATTTATGCATCGATTGCGTTTTCAATTTAGTATAAAATAAATGCCCAGCAGGAAATATCTACAGCGAAACCTTATTGAAGATGGATAGAGCAACAAAGGCATTAATTATAGAACAGCATTCACCGCTTGTACTGTCAGCTGACTTTGACACTTTTCAACAAAAGTTTATTGAACTAAATTTTGAAGCTTCTCACTGAAGGGAGTCACATCTGCCTTTCATGTCAGCTCCTCTTTTTGCGAATTTCTGCCCTCATCAGTGTGTTTCTTACGTTTTATTTTGCGTTAACGAACGCATCCATAATTTTACACCTGTCTTTGTTCGCTTTAATCTTTAGAAACAGCCGAGGACAGATTAGGGCTCAGTTTGAAAGATAACTAAATCCAAAAAAAAAAAAAGCGAAAATATGAAAAATTTATCCGTTAACTGCCACGCCTACTTTCATGAATTCGATCTAGAATGTATAGATCAGCATTAATCAATCTAAAATGCAGAATGTTTTGTTCGATGTTTTTGAGAGCACGGAAGCACTCTCTGGCTGCCTTAGAAGCAGCGCTCTGTCTTCGCTCATATGATGCCTTTTTCTTACAGGGCAGAATAAAGGTAGTTAAGATGCAAAGAGCCCGATGCTGTTGTCACTCTGGAAAATCTTCTCTGTTAATGTCCAGCTTTTAACAGACTCTGCCTTAACTGCCTCAGTGCTGCACACGTATCGTCCCTAGAAGGCACTGCGATTCAGGAAATACATATTCCAAGTTTAATATAACGCCTGCAGTACGTTATTGGCAATAATAAGGACCATATGTGGCCTATGTGAGGAATCACTGTATCCTGGCCAACCTAACTTAGCCTAACCTAGGATTGATATCGTTGAAAACTAATGAATTAATAAATTTGACTATTTTAAATACTTAATGAACCATAGCTTGATATGCACTAAAGGAAATTTACCGGAACTACCAATCACCTGCTGACAAATTAGTGTCCTTTAATGGGTTAATAGGATAGCAGGTGAATTCTAATACGATTATTCATATAAAAATGATCTACTGCAATGCTTCCAAATGGTTTATTGAACTATTAAAGTGAGCTCAAATCTTTAAGCTACAAACGGCAAAAGAAATCTGCTACACGTGAAGCACGAAAAACTAAAACGATGAAATTACGTTTTGCTGCTTATTTTAGCTATAAAAGGAAATCATTAAATGACTTTCTTATGATTTTAATATGCACAAATGATTACACATTAAAAACGCATTAAAACTGAATGTATAAGGGCGAAGAGAGCAACCATTAATGTATACAAAAATGAACATTAAAACATACACCAATACAACAAAGAAGAAAAAAACGCAAACTAACTTACACACAACAACAACAACAACTACAACAAAACACAATAACAACAACAACAATAACAACGCCAAACAATCATCACAATCAGCGTAATCATCCCATTCAAATCAGGCAATAACAGAGTGTAACTCTTAGCGACCTTTTGCCTGGGAAAAACGTTGCGTTGAAACACGAAAAAGAAAGAAAGCACAAATGCGGTGTTTTTGCATGTTAAGCAAAATTTAATTCAATGCAGAACCGGCGAAAAGGAAATCTGAAACGGCGGTGATAAAAGGTAATAAAATGCAGCAAATTAATGCTTCCTTTTATTTGCCCATGAAGCCGTCAAGTGCTTTAACTCGAGCGAAAAATGTGTGGAGCGATGGCTTTGTATGAAAATACATATGTATGTACATACATATATAAATACGTGTATGTGTGCAAGTCATTTGAGCTGGGATCGCTAAGGGCTAAATACATTACATTAGGGACTGAGTGTTGAAAGGATAATGTGATACAAATATCATCTCATCTCTTTTCCTTTTTTTATAATTTTTTCGCTCTTTACCTCATTTTTTGTTGCTTTGGGCCAGAGGTGTATTTAAGATTAATTTGCAAATATGCACAAAATGTAGCATGGGGTACATAAATAAATATAAGTTTTTGTTTTTTTATGGCGAAGCGTGCAATGAAAAGGGTCTAGTTAATAGGTCAAAAAGTTAATGTAGAAAGAGCAAAAAAAAGAAACAATTTATGTGCACAATAATGTAAAGCATTCATTCCAATTTGTGACTTTCAATTTAAATTTATCGTTTTTCTTTTAGTTTCATAATTTATTCATATTGAAGTTATAAAGAAATAGAAAAGGGACCATGTCGCGTTTGGTTCCTTAAGTGTTTTCTTTTATTTTATAGATAAAAGGGACGTTGTTTGTGTTTATTTATTATTTTCTTTTTTTGTTAAGAAAAACCTTGACTTAAATCTAAAAAGCAAAAAGTCAAGAAATGCCTAGCTTAGAACGGTATTCTTTGTATGTTGTGATATTCATTTCACTGATTCTGTGTAATTTAAAATAATCTTTACAGCATTTAAAAACAAAAACAATTGGAATTAAGGCGCGCAAGGCTCCGACTCAAGCCCTCCAGTGACCTTAAATATACCATTCTTCCTGACTATCTAAAAAAGGGGTGGAAATAACCTTTTCGTAGGGGTGCTAGATGGTTAAAATTTTATTTGCCGTAAAATTAAATAAGTTATTTCAATATCGCAGTTTGCTAAAATTTATTTTTTGTATTTAAATATACCTCAAAATATGTAAATTTGTGTGAAAAACCGCGGCAAGCATAACCTCTAGGCTAACTAAAAATTTCCTATAAAAGTTTGCCTTCAATAATCAAGCGCAATCAGTTGAACTGTTTTAAATCGAGGAAAATATCGCAACTGTCGTAAATAAAAGATTGAAAATATACAAAAAAATGTAGGTTTTTATAAAAAAAAACATTCGCCACAAAAAAATCTTTTCGCAATTTAAACTTTGCTATGAATACGAAATTAATATGTAAAAAAAAATTTGCTGCATAATAAGCACACCATTCAAACAAAGTTTTATTTTGCGAGGGTGTAAAATATACTAGGGTTGAAAAATATTTTTGATTGCTTATTTTAGAAAAAAATAAAACAAAACATAAACATCTAAGTATGTATGTATGTACATTTGATCGCAAATTTAAGAAGAGCAAAAAGACTTTAAAAGAAAGGAGCTATAAAAGGCACACTTCGAAGCATTATCTACCTTCAGAAGTGCGCGCTGAGAGTTTTCAATCGTAAATCCATTTTAAAACTCCATCTTCTTGGCTGCTAATGTAAATTTTTCATTTTACCTCTTAATTTTGCTGTGATATTTGAAGCTATTCCCTATGTTCTATTCATGGCAAATTCCTTCATGTGGTAATGGTACGTGAACAGCTGTCTTCTTCTTCTTCTCGTTTTTAACTCGCCGTGTTTAGAAGAATACAGGAGAATGTCAAACAAAAAAAATTTGACTTTAAGTTTGACATTCTGATGGACAAAAACTTAAAGCGAATCGAGGTGAATATTGCCGAATTCGCCCTGCCATTACCATAATGAATTTGCCTTGGTTCTATTATAGAATATCATTGGCAAAAATATAACCTCTTTTTTGCTTGATATGGTTGATGTTAATTAAAAATGTAACATAATTCCATGAGACCTTTAGCTGTTCTTTCATTCACAATTTTATAGTTTTCTCGGCAATTTGCTGTAAATGATTATAACAGCCAATCTTCGTAGTGTACATGCAGTTTGGTTATTTGTACCTCCTGGTTGTAATACAACAAACACACAGTCTTCTTAATGGTTCAGCAACTCTTAGGAAAAATGCTCATAAAAAATAAAAATTATTTTAAGAAAATGCTATTCATGCTTTTAAGGACACAGTCGAGACGTACAGTACAGTAATAACCATAGCGAAAACCCTCATCTTTTTTGCAGATACTCCAATATTTATTCATTTAATAGGGTATTGGCCGCCCTCTTGTATGGTTAAAGCATATTAAAGTGGCATTATCCTCCTATTCCTTTGGAGTACTCATACAACTTTAACAGCACATGCTAAACCCCACGTATGTATATACATACAATGTATAAAAGCAATTTGATTCTTTCAAAGCCATTAACAAATAGCATACAATAAGCATTATAATAATAATGAGAGTAATGCAATTTGTTAGCCATATTAGCCTTACATATGCTCATATATACGAGTATTTGCTCTTTGAGATACATATGAATCCCCTCATGTATTAAATGCATATACACAGTGACGCAAACATAAAAATATTTTGGGGGGGGAGGGGTTTCAATATCCAACGGAAAATTAAAAAAAAAAATACTTAAACCTCGTCCAGACAATTTTTACTTAAATTTATGAGTGGACCTACATATGCACAGATTAAACAAAGGCACCTTTTAAATCTCAATTCATTGCATTTTCTCTGTATTTAAACTAAAACTAACAAGTAAGGAAGCCTAATTTCGAGATACTCAGCTGTATGCTTTCGTTGTTTGTTTGCGTTTGTTCGATTATATGAATCGAGTGCCGCATAAAGTGGGCGCAGACACGCCTATTTTAAAAATTTTTATCAATCAATCCAACTAAGCATATAATTATTATTATTAGTGGAAATTTGCAACTTCTAATCACTTTACAAATTCCCAAGTGTTTCCAGAAAATGGGCGTGGCCGATTTTGGCAATTTTTCGTCCAAACATATGCTTAGGAAAATAAATCACGCATACCAAATTTCATCGATATATCTGCTACGGTTTCTGAGTTATGGCTTATAAAACTTTCAATGATCCATGTCCATTTTCGACTCACAATTCCCCTTAAATCTAAAAAAATCCAGTTCAGCAGCCACAGAGTTATAAGGCAAACTCATTACTTTGTAGCAAATTAAAAAAATGTCTCTGTCCAGTTTATATTTTTCTGGGTTTTTTAATTGGCCTACATCCCCACAACTTTTTAATACTATCCAGATACAATAGGTTTGTTTTTAGTTTAACATTTTCATAGTTTCAAAAAATTAAATTCTATCAGCAGAAAAATATCAAAATAGGCCGTTTGTGAACAAAAAAGTATCAAATCACAAAATTTAGAAAAAAAAGTATCAAAAAAGATACAATTGTATCAAAACGGCAACGCTGTTAGTGACTAATGTATTCATTTATTTTACATATTCATACATCGTCGGCAGAAAGATTGCTTTGAAAACAACAAATTACAATTTTTCAAATAACTATGTAGAATTAAATTCTATTATTTAAAAATTCAATTACTTTGGGGGGGGGGTTTAACACCCCAAACCCCCCTGCGTTCGCCCCTGCATATACATAACTATAAATACATGAATAAAATGTACATTTATACATACACTCAAAAAAAAACATTCTCTCGATCAAAGACATAATTTTCCTTATTTTGGACACGCGTCCCAATACAAAATTTTCTTAGTTTTGAGTAAAATTTCGCAAAAATTTGGAAAAAACATTAAAAAAACATTCAAACACGGCACTCGTTGCCATGGTGATTTGTATTTGAATTCAATTTCTCAAAAATAAAGAAATCAAGTCTTCAAAACAAGGGCAAGATGGGAGTGGAATGGCGCTTAAAGAATTTTTCATTATTTTCATGTATGAATTTTTTTAAAACAAGTATATGAAACCATGGCAACGCATGTAAACAACAATATTTTATAACACTTTTAACATGTTTTAGAGAAAATTTATTCAAAACAAAGAAAGTAGTGTTCAGAATAGGGAAACAATTTCTTTGACCCCTCCATATATTTTATTTTTCTCTCAGTGTATATGTATATGTATATGCCATTTTAATTGTACATGTACAATAATAATATATCTATTACTCACTAACATTAAATTATTTACGCTATTTCAATTTCGTAATAACAATTAGTGTTCGCATAATAATTACCGCAGTTGGCAATATACTTAATTTAATTTATGATGTGCTTGACTAACGTGCTCAGCGTACGTATACTATTCTGTTTGATTTGGACTAGATAGAGGCTTGGTTCTTTAATTAAATATGGTGTGGGAACTCTTTAGGATAATCTGAGTGTTGACACTGTTTGGCTTATTCCTAACGCAAGTATTTTGGAACACCCACTTCGAAAATATATATATAGTTGCTCGCTTGTTTTGTTTATTAAAAACTTTATTAGTTAGATGGTCTCAAAAATTTCCTACTGCATTATATGCATTTCGAGATTTCTTCCATAAACTAGGTCGATAAGAATATCTTCGCTCATGGCATATTAAATGCTATTTTGGCACTCAAATTAACTGCTAAATTTTCTCTGTACTAAAAATTTTATAAAAAATATATTCTACAAAAATTAAATATATATTTTCTTCTTTATATTACAGATACAAATTTAATGAGTTTCGCCTTGTCCAACGTAAGTGAGTATTAGATACATTAATTCAAAATTTAAAAGCTAAAATATGTTTCTAAATCACACTCAGACCAGGGTTGAAGAGAATTCTATCTTTATTTCTTCGTACCATACGAAAACTAACATCATATTTTTTGTGGCTGACGAAAAGTAACATGTTTGACTTTTGGCCGACGAAAAATAACAAAATCAACTTTTGGCTGACGAAAAGTAACAAGTTCGACTTTTGGCTGACGAAAACTATCAATTTCGTTTAAGCAACAATAATTTTAATGTTAAAACAGTATATAATTACTGATACTTTTCGTCAGCCAAAAGTCGAACTTGTTACTTTTCGTACAGAATTTTTTTATTGATAGCTTTCGCCAGAAATTTTAAATATGCTAGTTTTCGTATGGTACGACGATTTGTAAAATTTCCATTGCTTTCAGGACTACAAAGCGTCCTCAAAGTTTTCCGTTCCTTATAAGAGCATTTATTGAAAAGTAACGCAATTTATTTACAAAATGATTTACAAAGCATTTTTTGCAGTCCCTTTTAATTTAAATGCACGGACCGAAAATAACGGTTATTTTTTCTACTGTGGTGAAAAGGTTACGCGAAAATAACCTTTATCTTGTTTTGGTCCTTAATAACCATTATAAAAACCAAAAAACCGTTTTGGGCCTGAATAACCGTTATGGCAACCAAGAAAGTGTTTTGGGCTTGAATAACCGTTATGGCGACCAAAAAACTGTTTTGGGCCTGAATAACCGTTATTCAGATTTTTATTTTTTTTTTTTGGTCAGCTATAAAAATCAAGCCTATTTATTTGTCAATATTTCTGGACGATATTGGTATCAAATGAAAGATGTTGAGCAGGACTTTTATATAGAGCATTATTTGTTAAGGTTCCCTGTTATGGGTGAAAAAGTGGACCCGGGTGCCCTGGAATGTTTTAAGCAATATTGGTATCAAATGAAAAGAGGTAATCAGAGCTAAAATCCCTGCTCAACACCTTTCATTTGATACCAATATCGTCCAGAAATATTGACAAATAAATAGGCTTGATTTTTATAGCTGACCAAAAAAAAATAAAAATCTTAATAACGGTTATTCAGGCCCAAAACAGTTTTTTGGTCGCCATAACGGTTATTCAAGCCCAAAACACTTTCTTGGTTGCCATAACGGTTATTCAGGCCCAAAACGGGTTTTTGGTTTTTATAATAGTTATTAAGGACCAAAAATTTTTTTTCTCATGATAATGGTTAAATATGACTTTTACACCATTTCTCTTATAACCGTTACGTCCCTGTTAAAATGTTTTTATTCAACGCTTCAAATATTACTTTCCACGGTGCTGCGTCAACCAATGCGGTTCAATGGCAACTTATGCTTTTGCATACAACAAAACCAATTAATTGTACATCCTTTGCTTCAATTCACCGCAAACAAAAATGCTTCCAAAACAAATGCGTAGATAACCAAACATGAAAATTAAATTAAAATTTCAAAATCGCGACCATAATTAAGTGGCTGCGTTGCAGCAGAAAGTTTGTGAGCCTTTAAGCATTATACGTGCATGGGACTTTGACTCGTTGAAAATGTTTCTACATAAAAGCAAAACTCCTACGGCAAGGACAAAATGTTAAAAAAAAAGGAGTGAATTCTGCACCACTTGAAACTGACACTTTCTAGCACGAAATTGCGTACTTGAAAAAGATTAGGCAAATTCCTAAGAGGAAATTAAAAACAACGTAATTAAGTTTGAGAAGAAATTGGTTTGGAAAGCAATCGCAGTCAGTGCGGCAAGGATCAGTGTCAACATAAGCTATGAAAAGCCATCTAAGAAATAGATTTTTTTTTTGTTTTACATATTTGAATTAAAAATAAAAGTACTTAGTACCTATCGCACAAACAAAATATTTTTCTTACTTCAGCTGCTCTTACTTATTTCTTAAAAGTTATACAGTCTATTGAAGAAAAGTATCTAGATTCTAGATGATGAACTGTGATGGAAGGAAACGCGAAGAATAAAGAAAGTAATTTGATTCGTGCTTAATTTATTCCATCAACAATGCTAATTGCCACTTCATCTAACTCTAATTAAAGCAGAAAAGTTTGCAGACGAAATCTTATACATACTCCGAGGAGAGGCATGTGCGACATGTGCGTCTCTGACTTGTGGTGAACGTAAGAAGTGTTTACTCTCAGTGTTTAGTGAATTAACTAGCATATTTAAAAAAAATATTCATGACAAAAATAAGGCGAAAAAAGTAGAAAAAAAGTGGTTGAACTGCCCTGAAATTTATATTTTCACGTTGTTTATTTGAATACAATTATCAGTTATTTATCATTAATTTTTTTCGCTTCGTTTTTCTTCCTTTTTCTTCATTTTAAAATTGTGTCCATTAGTCACAGAATGTAAAACTATTAAATCACTTACCATTTACACCATTTTAAACTTTTGGGTTGCTGTATACTACCGCACTTTTGTATTTTTTACACTAACAAATCAAACATAAAAAACTATAAAAACCATGGCTACCAATTAATGGCGATTTACCAAGTAAAGCATGTTATGGCAATTTTACATTTCAATGATTTTGTCCACTAAAAAAATGGCGAAAAAACTGCAATAAAAATCGAAATAAGTAAAAAGCTTAATTGTAGTGAAATTTGTAATATTGAATGCATTTGAAAAAATGATCGTACGCATCCATGATTTTCGCAATCAATGATTTTGTTATTTGTTTCTTATTTATTATTGATTTTTTTCCAATTTTCACGCAAAGTATTGTAGTTGTAGTGTGTTGATATGGAATGAAATTTAAATGCATTGTTGTTTTTTTTTCTCTCTTTGCATTAAAAATTAAAAAAAAAATGCTCAGTTAAAAAACGTAAACACAGATAAAAAAGTACATTTGATTGAAGTGTTTTATATTGCAGAGTAAATGATGTAGCTAAACCAAAAAAAGAAAAGGTCAGGAAAATTTTAGACAGTCAGATTAATGATTAAAAATTTCAATGATTATTAATTAAGTCATGTTTTGTTTTGTAACCTTTTAATGATTAAAAGTCAATTTTTTTTAAAGCACATTAACTAATCAATATATTAATTTTAATTGCATGATTATTTGAATTACTTTCAATTATTTCTGTTTTTTTAATTAGATGATTAAATTTTTTTTCTGAAAAATGTTACTCATATGCCACGGCATATTGCGTGCGGAAAAAATTATTAACAATAATCATATAAAAAGAACAGACCTTAAAATTTTCGAACAGGTTTGCAGCTTCAACAAAATTTTGTCCAACTATCGCATCTCTTAATCATCCTTAATTTGATATACATATTTTACGGCTTTTCATAAATATAATTGAGTTTAAGAATTTCACACAGATGGCAACCCTACCAAAAATATGTGAATGCAATCCATATTCCCATTTTTTATGGTTTTTTATGAACATAATTGAGCTTAAAAATTTCAAAAAGGTGGCAACCCTTACAAATAAAATTGCATTGAATGCTATTAAGTTTCTTCGCCGAAATACAAAATATGTTATAATCCTTTTATTTGATTGTGCAATCTCTTTATGCAATTCTCTATGCAATCTAAACCAGGGACCGTGAGTTTTATTCCTTTTATAATAAAACGCCAAAGAAAAAATTTATATTTGGTGGAATATTTTATTTGGACAAAAATAATCAGTCAACTCGGAGTTTTATTTTTTAAGGACAGCGATAAAATAAAAATTTGGTATTTTATTTTTTAGCACCAGCGATAAAATAAATACTTGTTGTTTTATTTTTTAGCTCCAAAATAAGACTCCAGGGCCAATATCTAACGAACCGCTTAACGAATTGCATAAATTTGGTATCAGATGAAAGGTGATTCAGTAAGCTTTTAATTGGTGGCACCCATACTAAATCAGGAAAATTTAAAAAAATGGGTGGCAACCTTGGTTTGAGTGGTAACCTTGGCATGGGTGGCACCATTAAAGAGCTTACTGAATTACCTTTCGTCTGATACCAAATTTATGCAATTCGGTTAAGTGGTTCGCTAGTTATTGGCCCTGGAGCTAAAAAATAAAATACCAAGTATTTATTTTATAGCTGGCTTTTAAAAAAAAATCAGAAAAATTAATAGGGTCCGGGTTATTGATTCTGGAGGTCCTGGGATGAAAGTAAAATGAATGATTTTGCCCAAGGACACTATCTAGCCCTGGAGTTTTATAACATCGAAAAAAAAAATAATTTTTATTTTCGGTCCCTGATCTATACTTTTAAACAGGATCAGGAGAAAAACACATTTCAGACACACTTTCCAAACACTTTGGAATTTTTTTCCTGTTGTACAGTGTAATCAAACTATTAAAAATAATTTATCTGGAATAAAAAAATTAAATTGAAAATATTTTGCATGCCAGGAATGATATGTATGTAGATAAATTTATCACGTTATCAGCCCTAATATAAATCATCAACAAAAAAAGCTCTTCTATGTATACATACAGCCTTATTCATAAAAACATATCAAAGGTTTATAAACAGTTTATCAATCAAATAAGCAAACACATTATTCATAAACGCTTTATAAATTTAAAATGCTTTTAAAAATCAGATAAAATGGAAACGAATTTATAACAAGCTTTGCCCTTGTATAAGCTGTTTATAAAACAATTACTTCAAAAAATAAAGAAAAATTTAAAATTCAAAAAAAAAAGAAAACCGAAACGCCCAGTATTGGTCAGCTGGAAAGCAGCACATATTTCCTACTGAATATTAAGTAGAGATGGCCACTGTGGTGCAGTGGGTAGAATGCTCGCCTGCCATACCAGAGGTCTCGGGTTCTAACCCCGGTCCGGACAAAAACTAAAACAATTTTTGTAATTAATTAAAATCCAATTATTGGGTTTTTAGAAATAGCGGTCACCTCTCGGTGGTGGGATACCCTCCGAGTATATTTCTCAAAAGAAAAAAAAAACAAGAAACGAAACGCCCGTGATACAATTTAGGTACATGGAAAAATGAAAGCATTCTATGCAATACATATGATCAATGAAATCGATATGTGAATGCATTTTGTAGCATAACAACCTACTGGGCCACAGCCGCCAATAATAGGACCAAGTATAGCAGGCACTGTGAAGTTCACCAGGGACTTCAATAAGGAAATTCAGGGGAGACGCTGTAACCCTACAGATTCCTACAAAGTGCCTTCTGAAAAAGCTTAAAAGGAGGTAGCAAACTTCCTCCTCAAGCAAAAGAGGAGGGAGCTTCGAGCTATTGTGGGGGTGGTTACAGGACACAACAGGATAGCACATGGCCAGCATAGGCATCATCGAGAGCTCACTATGCCTATTTTGTCTTGAAGTGGACGACGACGGCACAGTGTATTTTCTCCGCACCTGTCCAGCCCTCGCTAGACTAAGATTGCGCATTCTCTACCACTCGAAAAACTTCTCGGATTTATTAGAGAATTTGGGAAGTTTATAGGGGAACCCTATTCCAATATCCCACCCTTTTTCCTACATTCTAATCCTTTCTAAAAGCCTTAAGTACAATGGGCACATATGCTTGAGTGCTTGGGAAAGACATTTTTTCCTGGCGTACCACAATTCCATTCTATGTATGTATGTATGTATGTACATAAGTACATTAATATACATACATACATATGGAAATGTGAGTATAATGATCTTTTTTTAGATGTTATAAGAAACATTACTGGGGGCACCTTCCGCAAGGAAAAAAAGGTATCGTGAAAGGACTGTCCCATTGTTGTTGCCCGACGATGAATTTAGAATCAAGTATCGCTTCACCACGGAAGGTGGAAAAAATAGTTAATTTGGTAAAAGCTGATAAAGGAGGTTTAGGGACTTCAGCAATATTGCAGGTGGTAGTGGCTTTGCGATGTTGGGGTCGACGAGAAGTGAGATATGTATGTACATATGTACATACATATGTACATATATGCATCATTAAATGCTATGTTTGCGTGTATTACATACATATGTACAGGCTCAATCCGACGCAGGTGATCTCCACGGCCAGACTACTGTATGCCGTATTTGTATGAGGTTGGCGGCTGCACTTACTAAGTCAATTTGTTCCTCTACTGCGCCTATTCTTTTGTATTACACTTTCATTTTCCGCATCCATTTTTGTTTATCAAATTATTTATTTAAATAAATAATAATAATTAGGGCAACAGAAGATATGCAAATGCATATTTTTCTGTTCCAGTCCTATTTACATATGATAAATATATATCGGCGTTTTAGCTCAAGACGAAGAGAATAAGCCTAACTTGTTAGGGCATATTTTCGCATATTTAGGTCAAAAGGCTTATTTTTGCATATCTTGACTTATTTGCATATTTTTGGCATATTTTAGCATAGTATTCCGTCGTATTTTTCCATCTCGCTTGTAAAATTGTTTATATTTAAATTTTATACTCTGGCAACTTTGTTTTGTATATGCGCATACTATTTGCCATTCCTCTTTGTCTGACAAGTTCAAGGCGAATTTAATAATTTTCGCAATGCTTCATTCAAATGTGCTACACAATCAGCTGTGTATCTACATACATAGGCATACGTCAGACGGTCAATATATGTTGATGAAATCCGTGGATCGCGATTCATATTGATAGTGTACCATCGAGTATTGATGGCTCGCGATTCTGGATCGCAAAATGTTAAGAAATTTTGAAATACGCGGTCCGGATCGCAATATTGACAATACGGATTGACTGTGTAGCATGAAAATTTTGCAATCCATCAAAATACGTGTATATTTAGAAATTTTGAAATCCGCGATCCGGATCGCAATATTGGCAATAAACGAATTGAAAGTGAAAGTGCGAAAAGGACGGAAGTAAAATATCTTGAACCTCAGAGCGAGAAAAATATCGCAATATCCATATTGAACGCTACACAGTGACTGAAATTCTTGCTTTTAAATACGCCCCGATACCTTCAGTTGACGTGGAAAGATCTTTTTCTACGTTTAAAAACTTACCGCGATAATCGACATAGTTTTCTATTTGAAAATTTATCGCAAAATTTTGTAGTTTACAGCAATAGCAATTGGAACAAATAAGTATGCAATTTGATTATTTTTTAGGGAAATACATTAATTTTCCAAACCCCTTCTTTAGAATTTCTCCCAATTATTTTATGTTACAACAGGTATATCTTCAAAGTTTGAAATATCTAAGTGAAACGCCGAAACATGTAAACTTAATTTTTGCCTGTAGAATACAATGACGTATTCAGAATATCCGTAATAAATTTTAATTTCGAGATATTTAGAAAAGAAGTTGAAGATCTCTGATAGTGAATTCTTCGTCGTTTGTAAACTTTACCCAAACTGATTAAGTTTTGTGATAATGTGTCGGCCGACGGATGGGTTCAACTCAAATAAATCTCAAAATTTAATTTGAGGATCTTCAACTACATTTTTTTAACAAATGTAAAAAAAAATTTTAGGGATGACTATCTAAAATCAAAATTCCGGAGGGTCAAACTTCATTTTAGAACTAGGCTCCTTTGGAGTTTTTTGTTCAGAATTGACCAGAGAATGCAGCTGTGGCCGAAACAAAGTAGTTTTTTTTTCCGTCAGTACAAATTGACCCGCCCTAATATATACATTTTCGTATGTAAAAATACTTGTTTTCTTTTGGTAACGAAGATGTGTTTCGCAAAAGTGAATTTTTTTATTTCGTCTTTTGTACCTATAAAATGTACCTTTAATAAAAATAATTTTTTGTTACAAAAAGTATTATAATTTAATAAAATGAGAATTTTTTATTTCGCTTTTGTACCTATAAAAACAAATATGTACCTTTAATAAAAATATTTTTTATTACAAAAAGTGTTCTAATTTTATTTAAAACTAATTTTTGATATTTGTCCGGGCCAGGGTTTGAATCTGGAACCTCTTGCATGAAAGGGGAGCACACAACCTACCATGCCGTATATCTTTTTATTAAGTATATAAAAAAAAATTTTAAGGGCATATTTTCAGTGCTTAAACCAAGTTTTAAGAGCATATTTTCAGTGCTTAAACCAAGTTTTAAGAGCATATTTTTAGCGCTTAAACTATATTTTTAAGGACATATTTTTAGAGCTAAAAACGAATTTTTTAGGGCATATTTTCTGTTGCCCTAATAATAATTAATAATAATTATTTGTTTATTTTCAAATTGTATTTTTTTGTTTGATAAATGTCAGATTGACATTTTTTGTAACCAACATTGCCACATTTATGTGGAATTTGAACAGCAAAAACCTTATAAATCAATGATAGTAATAAATCCTTTATAAAACGTTTATGAATAATGTGCAGTATAACGGCTTTATAAAGTTAAAATGAGTTTTTACTATTAAGCGTTTATAATGTGTTATAGGATTTTTTTATGAATAAGGCTGATAGACTTCCACTTCATTACACTTAACTAGACAATAAATAATCTACAGCAATAATATGCATCCCAAAGCGCCCATACAATTTTCTTGATTGCCAAATTTTATTTTAACTCATTTCGTGAACATTTTACATAATCAAATGCATCGCCTTCAAAGTAACTGTTGACCAATTATCAACCACCAACTGCCCAAGTGACTCCCAGAGCAACTTTGCTAAAATAGCAAACTTAATATTCAGTTTATTTCCGGATGATGTCAGCATATTTGTGGCAGAGCAATACCAAATTTTTATGAGCAAAAGCAAATCAACAAAATGTTCACTATGAATTCCCTGTTGATTGGTAAGTAAATCTCTGTGGCAGATTGTCGGCAAAAATCAAAAACCTTGTTCATCACAAAGCAAGTAAGAAGCGTTTGGTGCTTAAGTAAATGCTTTTTTCGTTTTTGTTTTTCGAGTTCAAAAACCTCATTATCTTTGGCGTTAAGTTGTACTAAAATTTAAATTTTTTTGCGCTTTCATTCGTTGCTTTTTGCCTTTTTTGTTTTGCCTTATTTTGGTATTGCTATTTCAGCGCGGAACGAAATACGTAGGTGTTAGTGGATTGGGTGTGTGTTGCCTTTTTGTCCTTTCCGCCAAATCCCCGTGGCACATTGGTGCATTAGTTGGAGAATGCGAAGATTAAAAACGCACGCACGCAAATATTTTTGGTTTCATTTCGTTATTTGCTTTGGTTTCTGGTTTATATTTTGTGTAATGTCATGTTGTGAATTTTAAGTTATACACATTACACATAAATAAATTTAAATACGGCAGCTTAGCTCTTCTAAAAATTAGTACGAGCGACTATGAACTCCAATTTTAAAATATGTCTTTGTAGCAATGAATTCTTATTGCTGTCACTTTCTTCAGCGTAGTGTGGTAATGGTTATGATGTGTACATTAGGCCGTGTCGCCTTATGGGGGCGTAAAACAGTAACTTTAATTTAAACATTTTTATTTTTTGACGCCGCTAGGTGTCACTCAGTTAAATTTTTTTCATATCTTCGCTGTTAATAGTCTGATCTCTAAAATTAATACACCAATGTCTTTGGATTGGAAGGACGGTTTATACTATCCCAATAAACATCAGGCCAAAAAATCTCAAACGTTTGAGAAAACCTTAATTTGCTCTCAATTTGCTAATAAAGATTTTCCCCAAAATTTCATCAACGTTTGAGAAAAATGTGCCTTTTTGTTTGAGAACGCTGCCAAGGGAAATTTGAGGTGCATTTGATAACAAACGTTTGAGGTTTGAGAATATGGTTAGTTCTCAAATGCATCTTAAATTGAGAATTAAGAAAAATGTTTATGGGGTATGTAATAGTATTAACCCCATTGCGCCATTGGGGTCACTACCACACAGTACCTAGTTTATACCACCCTAATGTACAATTTTTTTGACTGCATGTTAAACACCCTCAAAAATCATCTTATCTTTTGTAGAAGTATTTTGATCGCTTCAGTATACATACATAGATAATTCGAAATAAAACACATTCAACATTCCGAGAAATATATAGTTTTTGCTTCCTGTGGTCTTTTAGGTTAATTTTAGAAAGATTTTTTCTTAGGAGACCCCTGCTAAAATTTTATGGCGAATAATTTTCTAGAACATGTTAACCCTCTAGCGCCCCTAGGAAAGGGTTATTTTGACCGCTTTTTAGAAAACCAGGAAACAATTTCGTACTGCGAACTTTTTTTTGCGGTACGGTCTAATGTAACATAAGACATTTGATTTCTATGATGATGTCATGGTATAATATTTGCTTGAAAAATTAAAATTAACACAATTTGAATGTTGAAACCAGAAAATAGAAACAAAAGAAAAATGTTGCTTTTTCAAAGCTTAAGTACGCTTACGTGGGTGCATAAATAAGTATGTATGTAAAGGATTTAGTGTACAACGGGGAGTTTGGAAAATCTAATTAACGGACTAAGAAAGTTTAGCGTGTATGTATGTTACATGTTACATTATGTACATTCTTCTTCTCTCAATGATGTTGCCTTTGATGTTTTGTAAGCCAATGCCTCTGACAATGTTTATGTCTCGTGTTACATTCAGATGGGAATTTTCTGAAACAAATTTGTTTTTGAATTTGTTTAAATTAGTGATAGGTACTTGTCCTAGCAGGTAATCTAATGGCGTTTTCTTTTCTCGAAATAATGTTGCCCTGTTTGATTTTCTTAGCCATTTTGTAAGTTTGTCTGGTCCTTTCACCAAATATTGACTTCTAACTTAGTAAGAGGGCACCCTTATCTACAAATTCAGCCATTTTATAGAAAGTCTGGATACGTAATTTGATAATTGGGATATAGGAGGGCAACATTTTTTCGTAGAAAAGAAAACACCATAAATGTTTCGTATAATCTATGCATATTTATATTTCATTGCATATTTCAATCACGTTTTCCTGCGACTCAAGTCAAGTTTTTAATTATTTTAAATTAAAGCAAAAAAACGTTTCGCCTACATAGATATATACATGCATACTCTCCAATTTGCCCAAACTGTTTTTGGCTCAAATCTATCTAGATCAGATTTAAGATCAAAGGTTTTCGTGCATATTCCAAAAATGATTGACATCAATCTCATTTTAATTTTCCAAGAATTTCTGCCTTATTCTTTGTTTGATTTGACTTTGTAATAGAATTAAGAAGTTCAACATTAATCCACAAATGAAATTGAATACTCAAGATTTGTGTGTAAGTAAACAACTTTATGGCGCAAATGGTAACATTAAACCACATAAAAAATAAGTAATTTTAATTTATTTAATTTAACGAGCACAGGCCCAGGTTATATTTTATTTTTGAGAAACCAGAAAAAGCTTTTTAAGCATGGATGTAACTACAGCTGTTTCACCTTAGATCCCTCTAAGACTCATCAGGTTATTTTTACTTCTGCCAAGACTCGAACTTGCGCACCTTGCAGTACAATAACTACAGTTCTAACCGCTGAGCTATTGCCTGCCTTCGACATCTGGTAGAAGCAGAAGCAAAAGTAACCTGATGAGTCTTAGAGGGATCTAAGGTGAAACAGCTGTAGTTACATCCATGCTTAAAAAGTTTTTTTCTAGTTTCTAAAAAATAAAAAATAAGTAATTTTATTTCTCTTTAAAAAATCTCCAAATTACGAGTTTTCGCCGCAAGTGAAATTTAGTCCCTCTTGCCAAATGTTTTTTTGTGGTTTTTCTGTTTTTTTAACCCCCTCTTTTGGTTCTTTTAATCCACAAGAAAAACCAAATAAAAAGAATTTAGCATTGCACAAAGTTAAATGTTATTACTTTCAAAGTCAGTTGAGTAGATTTCCATGGAATTCGAATGAAATAAGTAATGGGAAGCAATAGAAAATACGTAAAAATTTAAAACTTAGCTCTTATATTATGTTCATACAATGAGCTTAGTAGAACATTAAGAACCTTTGAGTAATTTAATGCACTAATTGAACTCTATTTAACCATATGTGAACTCATGTTATAAATAGTCTACAAAGAAAAAATTAGCCGCTAAATTAAGTACAATTCTCAATACAACTCTGTGTTCAGTCAGAACAGTTTAATGTTATGGAAGGAAAAAATAAAAGATCAGGGAAATTTCATTAAAATATCCACATACATCACAGAAAACCAGAGTAGTACGTGGAGTAATTCTTGACGTAAACAAATATTCGCCGAATTGAAAATAAACCATCCTCCTAGTGAAGCTCCGATAAGGCTCTTAAAGGAGCGGGTAAATTGATTAATATGAAAAAAAAAAAAATCCAATTAGGACTCCTCAAAACACTTATAACACTACCCGACAAAATTTCAAAAATTTTCATATCCTCGACATTTGATACATGATTCCTATGTAGAATTTTCTGCTGATTCCAAATATGTAATCAGATGGTTCAAAAGTAGAACAGTTTTCGAGATGTTTTGAAATTTCAGTTTTTGAGATAAGAAAAAAAAGTAGGATTACTTTTTAGTCAATATCTCCGCCATTACCGTCTCGATTTTTACGTTATATAATTTTGTTTTGAGAGGATGAAATACCCTTTCCAACAAAGCCAAAGCCAATTAAAATCGACGTTAAATTGACGGAGTTATAGCGATCAATAGATTTTTTTTATGAAAATTTTCAGTTTTTTTTCCGACATTCATATACTTTTTTGTAATTTTTTTAAAGAAATATTAAATATCCTCCTGGTTTCACACTTTGAGTCAACAGCCTATTTCTTAGTGAACATTTTGGCACTTTCCGGATTATAATCCGTAGAAAAATTACAATGCTATAAGAGATTTAATGAACAAACCTATGTTTATTTTTTATCACAATCTTGTACTTAAACTCCATTTTTTTTATTTTTATGTATATTAA
The DNA here is from genome assembly GCA_960531455.1 of Urophora cardui. Lineage (NCBI taxonomy): Eukaryota > Metazoa > Arthropoda > Insecta > Diptera > Tephritidae > Urophora > Urophora cardui. The sequence continues at coordinate 15,371,985 of OY482673.1, forward strand.
AAGTTTTTAAATCTTGATAGTTTTCGCCGTTTTGGTACATTTTGTTCTTCTCGAAGAAGGAACCAGCAAAAATGGCTCATCATTCAATGTCCCTGACATTCCAATGGCCTTGATATCGCAATCCCATGTTTTTTTTTTATTTCTCCGTGAGAACGCTCACCGTTGTAAAAGTCATCACATATATGATGAATTTCATATCAAACCCAATATGCGTTGAACCCGACCCCCTCAGAATTTGATGAAATTTCGCACAGAGGTACATCTTACCTACCCAAACACAACCTCATTTTCAGAAATTGCATTTTCGAAAAATTGTGGGCGTGGCAAGGTATCGAAATATTCAAAAATATTCGAAAATATTCGAAAAATTACGATAATAGGTACTTTTAAAGTGTGATTACTAGGGAACGGCTTTACCGATTTCAAAGATCTTCACACCATTAGAAAGGTATTGAAATTAGCTTTCAAAAAAATACACTGTAAAAATTTTTTTTGTTTTAGTACACTGAAAAAAAAATGTTTTCCAAAATAAAATTTGAAACTGAAAAAACACTTCAAAGATCAAGCGATTTTGAAAAATACAAATTTTGTTTAGAAAGGTCTATTTAATATATATAACATATCTGAAAACTAAAATGGCCTTTTTCTTTATTTTTTTTTTAAATTTATTTAAGTAAATGCATCTCTTGGCTTTCTTATATTTTGATATGACGCGTAAACTAATCAACCGATTTCAAAAATTTGTATACCGTTAGAAAGGTATTAAAATCACCTTTTGAAAACATACACTGTAAAAATTCTATATTACATATTACACCTAAAAAAAAATTTTCAACATTTTTTTTTCAAACTGAACTAAATTTTTTTTTTTCAGTGTAATATGTAATACAGAATTTTTACAGTGTATGTTTTCAAAAAGTGATTTTAATACCTTTCTAACAGTATAACAATTTTTGAAATCGGTTGATTAGTTTACGCGTGATATCAAAATACAATAAAGCCAAGAGATGCATTTACTTAAATAAATTTAAAAAAGAAATAAAGAAAAAGGCCATTTTAGTTTTCAGATATGTTATATATATTAAATAGACCTTTCTAAAAAACATTCTTATTTTTCAAAATCGCTTGGTCTTTGAAGTGTTCTCCCAGTTTGAAAAAAAAAATTTTTGAAATTTTTTTTTCAGTGTAATATATAATATAGAATTTTTACAGTGTGTGTTTTCGAAAGGTGATTTTAATACCTTTCTAATGGTATAAAAATTTTTGAAATCGGTTGATTAGTTTACGCGTGATATCAAAATATAAGAAAGCCAAGAGATGCATTTACTTAAATAAATTTAAAAAAAAAATAAAGAAAACGGCCATTTTAGTTTTCAGATATGTTATATATATTAAATAGACCTTTCTAAACAAAATTTGTATTTTTCAAAATCGCTTGATCTTTGAAGTGTTTTTTCAGTTTCAAATTTTATTTTGGAAAACATTTTTTTTTCAGTGTACTAAACCAAAAAAAATTTTTACAGTGTATTTTTTTGAAAGCTAATTTCAATACCTTTCTAATGGTGTGAAGATCTTTGAAATCGGTAAAGCCGTTCCCTAGTAATCACACTTTAAAAGTACCTATTATCGTCATTTTTCGATTATTTTCGGATATTTTCGAATATTTCGATACCTTGCCACGCCCACAATTTTTCGAAAATGCAATTTATAAAAATGAGGTTGTGTTTGAGTAGCTAAGATGTACCTCTATGCAAAATTTCATCAAATTCTGAGGGGGTCGGGTTCAAAATGTTCGTTTTTTTCAGCCTTAGATATGAAATTCATCATATGAAGATTATGTTGAGAGGGTTTCGGGACAATTTTTTTTACACCACGAAATACCGCGAAAAAAATTTTTTTTTGCAACTTTTTTATTTTACATCCGATTTGTAAAATTGATATGTCATTATTTTAGTCTGGTGGAGTTTTATATATCGCTCTAATTTCCTTTTGAGCTATGAAGTCGTTTTCACATAGTTGGGTCACCTAACCAAGTTTTTCGCCTATAAAATATCCTTTTCGTTTCACCTGAAAAAAATCGCTAAAAATAAAGTACTAATGGGATCTTGGTAACATGACGCTTAAAGTGTTTGCAATTTAATAGGCTAATTTTTGAAAATAAATCTTTTGCTGATTTTCCCAACTTCTTATAAAAAACCTATTTTCAAAATCAAAATTAAAAAAAAATTGCAAAAAATTCACAAAATTTCGACTTTGACCAGCTATGGCTCAGTGAGTTTTTACTCAACTACCACAAGTTGTATGTCGTTAAAAGCGTATTTTAATTACGTTTAGAACGAGGTACTGTTAGCTGTTATCGCACATGTAACTTTAGCGAAAAATATTTTTGAATGAAGTGATAACCAAAAAACACAAAATTACCGTTATCTCAAAAGCCTAACCGTGCAAAAAATAAAACTAAATAGTTTTGAGCTCACGGGGCCCATGCCAATTTTCCCCTATACCCCGATTTCTTGGTATTTTTTGCTGTAAACTAGTGTTAATGTTATAGTGGTTTACATTTGCCAGATTTGGAAGTTCAATGAAAATATAAATATAGGTTTCTTCACTTAATCTCTTATAACTTTGACATTTTTCCACAGATTATAATCCGGAAAGTGCCAAAATGTTCACTAAGAAATAGGCTGTTGACTCAAAATGTGAAACCAGGAGGATATTTAATATTTCTTAAAAAAAAATTACAATATAGAAGATGAATTTCGAAAAAAACCTGAAAATTTTCATTAAAAAAAATTTTTGTTCGCCATAACTCCGTCACTTTAACGGCGATTTTAATTATTTTTGCTTTGCTGGAAAGGGTATTTCATCCTCTCAAAACAAAATTAAATAACGTAAAAATCGAGACGGTAATGGCGGAGATATTGACAGATGAGTAATCATACTTTTTTTTCTTAGCTCAAAAACAGAAATTTCAAAATATCTCGAAAACTGTTCTACTTTTGAACCATCTAATTACATATTTGGAATCAGCAGAAAATTCTACATAGGAATCATGTATCAAATGTCGAGGATATTCTTTTGTCGGGTAGTGTAATTTAAAAAAGGTACTCCTAAATTGTACACTCAAAACAAAACAAAAAAAATTTCTCGCAATCAAAAACAGATTTCTCCTTATTTTGAATACGTATTGGTATAATTTTCTTTGATTTGAGTAAATTTGAACTGTGGAAAACATCCAGAAACATTCAAACAAATTCGTTGCCATGGTGATTTATATGGAAATTCAACTTATCTAATCAAATCCTCAAAACAAAGATAAACTGGAAAAGGAATGGCGCTTAAGAAATATTTCGTTTATTTTAATGTCTGAATTTCTTTAAAACAAGTATATGAAATCATGGCAACGCATCAGGGCTGCACATTAACGTTATTTTTTATCAATAACCGAAAAAATATTTTGTTTTCAATTCAACTTCGAAAAATTTTAACGTTAAGTGCTGAACAAAAAAATACTGTTTTGATAATTATCAAAAAAAAATTATGAAAAAAAATTTCGTTTTGTTGATTATCAAAAAACAAATATTGAAAAAATTTTGTTTCGGTAGCCAACAAAAAAAATTATCAAAAAAAATAACTTTAATAAAAATTCAAAGTAAATTGAAGCCGTAAGCCCGAAACAAAATTTTATTGTTATTTTGTTTTTGATAATCAACGAAACAAAATAATTTTGATAATTTTTTTTTGATAATCAACGAAACGAAATAATTTCAATAATTTTTATTTGATATTCAACAAAACAAAATATTTTTGTTGATATCGTTGTGCAGCCTTGCAACGCATGTAAGCAACTTTATTTTATAATTGAAAGCTCTTAACCTTACGATTACCAGATATTTTTATGTACGAGGTTTACCAATACCCACCCGGGTGGCCCATATACATTTTCTTGCATTACGGGCGTTTTCGCGTGCTTTAACTTTTTATTGCCCAAACATATTTATTACTATTGTAAAATGTAAGCCTGTGAATGATTAAAAATATTTAACTAACCCGTAATGGGCGTATATAAAGTAAAAAATTCAAAATTTTGAATCCTACGGCAAAGGTTGAGTGAATAATACGATTACAACGCATTAATTATCTACTTGAATTTGGCGCTGAAGCAATCAAATCCAAAATACCATTATTCGAAAAAAACCGATCAAAACAAGGCGAGCGAGTTGTGAAGGACTTTGTTGGCCCGTAAAAGGATTCCTGTAAAAGTATCGCCATATAAACTTTTTTTTACTAAATTATCATTATCCAAAGATTAGTGGGATGATGTTTATGGTGGGAAGAATAAACAAAAATAAAATATGTGTATGTAAATATTATATTCTAAATGAATTCCACCCGTCAGGAGTATGAAAGGAGACTTACTCTGATTTTGGCATTATCTTTTAATGCTCTAGATCAGGCATCGGCACTTTGATCCATATGAGTAAATAGAAAACATCACACAAATTTTAACCAATGTAGTGGAAACCGCTCTGTGCTCCCCAACACAATATCTTTCACAATTTTGCCGACCTTGCTTCTAGAAGTAGCAACACTTGCTGCATTTATAATATACGGAGGAAATCAACCAAGTAATATCAAGGTTCTTCAGTCATAGGCTTTCTCAGAAAGCTCTGTCATATCTTAATTATGCTGAAGTCCATTAGGCATAATATTACTTGAAGATTCTACATAAAATCGATCAATTGTATGTAACTTAGAAACTATTTGCTAGAGAGAATGAATTTATCAATGTCCTTCATTATTTCTAATAAAAAGGACAACTTTCCAGCAGGTTGATGAGAGTAAAGATGAAAGGAAAATGTTATAAGTGTTTTGATATGAAAATTAAATCCAACACTCATCAATTATGCATAAAATGCACTAAAACCATTTGCGATGAACATAATATAAACTAAACAAAATGCATCAATTGTTGTAGAGATCATTCGGTATTTCGCTTGATTAGAATATAATTTATATTCAATAAATTTTCTAAAAACTTTATAAAAATTATAAAAATATAGTTAAACAATAAATATACAAAGTTATAGCAACAATAATATGTGCATATACACGTCTTTTCATTGAAAAGTGTACTGGGTCACCCGGGTGGGTATTGGTAAACTACGTACATAAAAAGTCAAAATCGCAAAAAAAAAGTATATTCCAGATGAAAAAAAAGTTCAAACTTGTTATTATCTGAAAGAACTCGAAAAATTGATCAGTGAGTAAAAAGCTTTTTAAAATCGGTCCAATAGTTGCTGAGTAATCGCAAAAAGAAAACGCAAAAGGTCACCCGGGTGGGTATTGGTAAACCTAAGGTTAAGTGCTTAGCACGAAAATTATTTAATTCAATTTTTTTTTATTGCAACAACTGTTTATTTTATAATACTTTTCATACATTTTAGGAAAAATTTACTCAAAACAAAGAAAATAGTGTTCAATGTAGGGAAGCAATTTCTTTGAACCCTCCATATAATTTTTTTTCTCGGTGTGTATTTTGAAATAACACAAAATTCAGTGATGTAATTTAAAATTGAATTAAATTAACGCAATTAGTTGGCACGACTGAGCATAATATCTAGTAACCAAATGTTCATTTTTGACCAAAGGTCTGGAGTTCATATTTTTACGAACGTATAATGGACCTGTCAGAATCAATACTTTTCCTGCAATTCGTATCCGTTTAACTGACAATATGGTTGAATTACATGTACATATTTGTTACGCGAAAGTTTAAGTACTGAATATGTCGATCGTCATTAAAGTACATGTAATTGAACTATGTATGTTGTCAGTTAAACGGATTGCTGGATTGAGGGAAAAGTGTGCATTGTGACGGCCCTATAAATTTTCCAAATGCTTGTTTTTGTTTAAACTTCCGAAAGGGTTTATTTTCATTTTGTTTTTCTGTTTGTTTTATTTCTTTTTATTGAGGTTTCTTGTTTTCTGCATGCTGAAATATGCTTTTAGCAAGGCTGCTGTATTCGCCAAACTGGCCGTTTGACTTGAACTAAAGATTTTTAATCAATTTGGTTTAAGCTTCATCCATTTCTCTGCATACATATACCACTTGCTTAAAACACTCATAAACTTACTGCAAACTGCGTGGTGATACTTTCCTTCAAGTCTTTCACAAAAAAAAGACACTTTTCGCTATCAGAACTACACTGTTATAAATATTGGAATATTTTTTAAACTCTGATTTGCTTTGAAAGGAATTTAAAACTTTTTTTGGGTTAAATTTTGAACTTTCGAAAGTTTAAGATTTCTTATTCTCTTTTGGTTTAAAACTCAAACTTACAAAAGTTTAAATATTTGTAAGTATTTTTTGGAATAAATTTCATACTTTCTGGCTTAAATCTTACAATTTTTCTCATTTAAACTTTTAAGGTTTAAATTTTAAACTTTCATTGGTCGTAAGATTTTATTACAACGAAAATATTTTAACTTTTGATTTGAAACTCCAACTTGCTTCTTTGAGAAATGAACAATATAAAAGGCTCACTTACAGTTATTAGACAATTTAAAGGAAAAGATACAATATGGAAAAGGATGAACAGGATGTTGGGGGAGAACAATATGGAAGAAAAAGAGGATAGGAAAGAAGATACAATAGCAAAAATCATGAAGAGGATTTGGAAGCAGACATTTTTTTTTTTTAATTTAAACCAAAAAAGTTTAAATTTTAAGCTTTTGAAAGTCTTAAAATAAATCTTAATTTGGAATAAATCTAAACCTTAAAAGTATAAAAATCGTTTAAACTTTTCAAAGTTTAAATTTTAATAATTTTTCGGTCGTGTCCTATATATCGACCAAAAAAGTTTAAAATTTATACCAAACTTTATTTGAGTGTATGAAGTACCCAAAAGTTAGCCTACGCGAAAAAAATGTGTGCTCTGATGAGCTGAATTTGCATAAAACGTACGCCTTACTCGTCGATTTTCCTTTGCCACATTCCATTTTCTTCTTCTTTCAGTTTTCTTGTCTACTTTCTCTATTCAAGTGCAGTAAATTTGCAATGCAGTAAATTTTTTATAACAATCTTTAAAAATTATAAATGTTCATGCCTATTTAAATAAAGATTATACAATAAGTTTTACTTTTGTAAAAAAATCTATTCAATAAATTACAATTTTATAAATAGTCAGTTTTCAGTGTATAATCGTAATTGATTTTTCAATGAATATTCTTGGCAAAATTATGTCGAAATTATTATTCATCATTGTTATTAAAAGAAAGCGTATTCAATTAGTTTTACCTAATGTTTTTTCAATACATACATTGAATAATAATATAATAATACAATGGCGCTATTATAACTCTGACGAGTTTTATGGCCGAGCTTCTCTCCCTATTCGAGGTGTGCTCCTTTTTGTTTTTCCTACTAATTGGGTGGACCTACAGTTTTATGCCGGCTCCGAACGGCGAAAGCATTTTTTGTGAGAAGCTTTTTCATGGCAGAAATACTCTCGGAGGGTATGCCGCCCACTGCCGAGAGGTGACCGCTGCTCTTAAAAAAGCCAATAATTGGATTTTTACTAATTAGAAAAATTGTTTTGGTGTTTGGCTCGGACCGTGGTTTGAACCCGAGACCCCTGGCATAGCAGGCGAGCACTCTACCCACTGCACCACAGCGGCCACATACATTGAATATTTTTGTAAAATTTCTACATATAATCAATCTAGATTTATACCCGTTCGGGAACAATTGGTCAACAATTAGTCTACATTTATACCCGTTCGGGAACAATCGGGGACTAATTGTGGACCGATTGTTCCCGAAAGAAATCAATCCGGGACAAATCTATGTATATCGGGATTAATCGCACATTTTTTTGCAGGGATATTGCAATGGAAACTATCGCATGTACATACATGTGGTTGTGTGTTTTTGTTTGTACAAATTCTATTTATAGAAAAGGCAATGCTTGTTCTTGTTATTAGATTTTGTTTATCGGCAAGCTCATCCGATTGGTTTTTATATTGGTTGTTTGGTCGTTTTTATTTTAATAATTAACTAGTATATATGTAACCCCCGATGTTCGGGTGGCACTTTTATTTAATAAAAAATTATAAAGAAAATTATTTAATAAAAAAGAAAAAAAAGGAACAAAAAATTGGCTCGACCTGGACTTGAACCACCTTCACTTAAATTGGAAGCCTAGCATTTTACAGCTGAGCTACCCTGTAGGAAATTTAATTAATTTTAAATCACTTTATAAACTACTTTATTTTCAATAACAACTAATTGAAAATGTGACTTTTTCCTTTGCAATGAAATTACTTTTTTAATACGGCGATGTCATAGCAAGCAGTCAATTGCCCTATCCTGCTTTTGTTTTCAACTACTTTACTAGTAGTTTAAAATAAATAACTTTATCTTGAGCTTCTTTTCAACTACTTTACTTATAGTTTAATATAAATAACTTAATCCTGCATTTAATGTCGAAATTCAAGAAATGGTAAAAATGCGAAACAAATTTTCCTCAAATTTCGCAAATTGTTTCAAGTTGATAAACAATATTTGAGAAACAATTGAATTTATATTAATTTTCAAATGATAAATATGAAACAATATTTTCTCCGTTTGAGAATTTCGTTTTCAGTGTTTAATGGGAAGTGAAGCTGAAAAACGGTAACCAAAAAAAGGAAAAAACAATCTTGGCATACTTAGATCTGAAAACATGTGTTTACATATAAATATGTACATATATAAGAAACTGTCCCGCGCTGCATTTGTTTAAAGCTACTTAAAAATTAGTTGAATATAAATCACTTTTTAATATATTTATTTTTGCAACTAACTTTTTTTTTCCGTGAGGTTACTGCGCTAGTTACGCGAGTTGTGTCAAAAGGTAAAGGCCCAATGCACGCTTGCTTTGCTTGCTTGACTGTGAGAAATGTCAAAATTATTTTGAGCTCTACTAAAATGTATAAAAGTTGGCCAAATGTCAGCTTTACTTTACGCGCTTGAAGCGCTGCAAAGTTTCGAATTGCCCAATTCTCTATTTGACAGCGCTTTGAAAGCTTTGACATTAATTTTGACAATTCAATTTCCAATATGGCTGCTGATATTAGGCATTAGGTGTATTCCCTAACGGAAAATTATTACAAATTATTGAAAAATTGTGAGAAATATCACCTTTTTCCATTTTTTTACGCAAAAAATTTGCAGAAGAGGAAAAAACTCAAAACTTGTTCAGCACTTCGAGTCAACATTTTAGGGTTGTTTCTTAGGAAACCAGCAGCTAGCTGTCAAGTGAAATGAAAAGAGAAAAATGGAAAGAATTATGCTCACAAAGAGCAAAAGAGACAGGAAATCAAGAAACGGAAAACTACTAAAAATTAGCAAAAAATTATTTTAATGCCATTTTTGGCATTTAATTATTTTTTTCTAAAAAAACATTTCATTTTAATTATATATAATTCAAAAATTTAGCAAAATTCAAAAGTAACAAAATGATATATATATTAGTTTTTTTTTTAACAGCTATTTCTTAATTTGGCAGCAAATAATTTCAGTTTGTGAAAATTTTACTAGCTGAAATTTGGAGCTCTCTATGATTGTTACTCTTACCCATTGGCTCTCATTCGGCTAACTTTTTGATTCAAGAAACGATTTGCTAGCACGAACCTGGATAAATATTCATAGCTAGCTACTTAATAAGAAACAAACCTTAAATAAGCGATTTTCTTCGGCATCACCACCCCCCATCAGTAACAGTACAGTCAAAGATATCACGCATAAATATTGGTCCCCATCGGATATGTCGCACAGGGGTCAAAGTTCAGACAACTCAAAAAAGTAAATTACTTTTTATACTCAGCTGTACTAGTACACAGAGTATTATAGTTTTAATCACATAACGGTGGATTGTAACAGAATGAAATAATCGAGATAGATATAGGCTTATGCATATCAAAATGATCAGGGTGAAAAGAGAAATCGATTGAGCCATGTCAGTCCGTCCGTCCGCCTGTCCGTCCGTCCGTCCGTCTGTAAACACTCTAACTCGCGCAAAAATAGAGATATTTTGATGAAATTTGAAATGCAAGTTCGTATCGAGACTGGGACGGTTCGTATTGAAAATGGGCGAAATCGGACCATGACCACGCCCACTTTTCCTATATAGAAAAAATCGGAAATTTGGTATCTCAGTCACTAATATAGCTGGAACGATGAAATTTTACCCCCGTGTTGAGCTCAGGCCCCTATGAAGAAATTTGGTGAAATTTTAGAAAATGGGCGGTGCCACGCCCACTTATTAAGGGTCAAATATTGAAAGTTTTATATGTCATAACTCAGAAACCATTGAAGATATATCGATAAAATTTGGTACGCGTAATTTACTTACCTAGCCAAACATTTGGACGGAAAATAGTTAAAATAGGTTGACTCCCACGCCCACTTTTATATATGGGTATTATAAAGTGGCCTAATAAAAACATTTTAAGCGATATCTTTGTCAAATATAGAGATAATTCATTGAAATTTTGTGGCATGAGTTCCACAATAGACCGGAAACAAAAAATATAAAAATTTTGGAAGATGGACGTGGCACCGCCTCTTTTTAGACAAAGGAATATACGAGATTTCTTAGCCTATAACTCGACAAATAATTGAGATATTATGACGAAACTTGGTTCATACACTTTTATAACTTGTGTTAATAGACACGCAGAAATTTATTGAAATCGGTGTATGACCACGCCTACTTCTTAACAAAGATATTTCTGGAACACCCTTAGGAATTTGTAACGTGACATCTTTGTAACTAGAAGTCATAAGGGAATGAAATTTTGCACAAAGAATAATATTCATATGCTTAGTTGGATGACTGATAAAAATGTTGAAAATGGGCGTGGCTACGCCTACTTTATGCAGCACTCGCTTTATATAAAGTACACCGTGTTTCCATCAAACGCAAACGAACAATGAAAGCATACAGCTGAGTATCTAATGTTCGATTCCACTCGAACTTAGGCTTCCTTACTTGTTTTTTCTAATTTCGTCTTGCACTCAAGCATTCTTGTTTTAGGCTGCCTCGCTCTGACATTCAAGAAAACATCAGTTAGAAATCAACTGTAAATTTCTCAAAAATCTCCAAATGCAATTTGCCAACTTTAAAGAGTATGCAAATTTCTATAGATGATGACTTTATAGCCCTTATTTGTAGTTTAGATTTATTGCTGCTTTCTGGATTTTTCCTGCAGGCACTCGCCGCACATATACTACATATTTACATATGTATATGTCTTCCGCATGCGTGCGCACAACTGCTCCCTTCTGCTGCTGCTGCTGTGACTGTGCCGACTGTCTTTAACAGCAGATAATCCATCGGCTTAATGAAGCGAAATACATGTTTGAATTGGATTTGCTAACGAAACAAGAAAAATCTGCCCATGGTAATTGAGTTGAAATTATTTAATTTCGTTGTATTCACATTCACAGGGCCGTGCGCACGGGGGGTTTTGGGGGTTAAACCCCTCCCCCCCCATGACCAAATCTAAGTTGCAATGATTTTGCAGAAATTTTCAAAATACAGTTTATAAATTTTGCATTGAATTTTGACTCATAATTTTTGACAATATTAGTTACAATAATTTTACGGAAGAAGAATTGGTAAAAGTTGCAAAAAATAAGGTTGGCCAATACATAAGTTCGGCACTTTGAGTTGCACTTGGAGCTTTCCGAAATTACAAAGTTGTGTAGCATATGTTCGTTTGGCATTTTTAGAAAAATTGTACTGATAACAAAAAATGTTCATTTTGTGAAAACAGTGAGCAGTTTCAATTAACAAGTACTGTAAACAGTACACGGAAAGAAATTTGTATACTTGAATCAAGAGAAATGCTTTCTTGAACTCAATTTAGAAAATTTTTAGGAAAATAAGAAAAATTGACTTAATTATTACTGGAAATAAGAAATTGAGTTTTCCCAAAATGAGACAATTATTTTCTTATTCAAGAACACTAACAAAATCTATAGAAAAAAAATGTTGAAAAAAATGTTTAAATAAATAAGAACATCTTTTCTTAAATTTACTTAAATGAAGAAAATCTTTTTGCTAATATCAAGAAGAATTTAAGAAAATTGTGTTTCGACGAATTGGAACAACAAAATACAGCGAAAAAAAAATGTAAAATGAATAAGAAAACGTTTTCTTGAGTGAAGTAAAATTTTTCTTGCTGAATTTGCATTTCCAAAGTTACATGTATTTTTTTTCATTTGCCATCCGCTTTGCATATTTATGAATATTTTTGCAATTCTCAGATTGTTAGTGAAGCATTTGGTATAAGGAGTTCACTATTTGCATCTTCATTTATATTAAATAAAATGTTGTCATTTCAATAAACAAGTCCTAGGAAAATACTAGTTGACTAATTATGGTTTTCTAATCCCTCATGATTAGTTTTAATTTTCCTTATTTTTTACGTTTTTAATATTTTTAGAAACTATTTGCTTAATTTAATATATAATATTTTCTTATGCCTCAGACACACATGTGGTATGAATATTAGAATATCAATATTATGATTTGGCTATGCTATGAAAATTTTCAATTAAACTACAATATGAGGGTGACACATATGTGGTATAGCCATGGGTAATGGCGTAATTTTTTTGGCGCTGACACAATAACACCAGCGCCAACCGTGGCGCCGTGCACGTTTCCGGCGCAATAACACCTTTAGCGGAATTGCCATGGATAAATAACACTTGTTCGCTTCTTACTGTCTACTATACCCGTTTTATTTCTTTTGGCGCAATTCTGCTTACATACACGCTGGCAGAATAATTGTGCCACAATTAAATTTAATTTTAAAAATAATTTGCATATATTTCTGAAAATATGCTGGCATCTCGTTTTGCGGCATCTTCATTATGAAATACGAGGGTCGGCTCCACCCTATTAAAAAGAAATATTCTGGATCCGGGCGCATTATATCGAAATTTCCCCCTACCATTTACCATGCGTAACAAAAATATACTATATGCTAATAAATATTTTATTTAATTTATTTTGTATTATATTTTTCTCTCCTATTCACAGATAATGTCAATTTTGTCTTCTTTATTTGTGAAAGTAAAATATCAATACCCTTTCGTATTAGCGATGTTTCGGTATTGGCGTTAGCATACATAATTGTGACGGTGTCATATACGCTGTGCTGTTATTGGCTTTGTGGTGGTGCCATTTTACACTAGCGCTATATTGGTGCTGGTGTTAGCGCACGAAATTGAGTCAGTGTTATATTGCAATAGCGCATCATTGAGTTGGCGCTACATTGAGTTGGCGCTGTATTGAGTTGGCGCATTTTCCAAATCGGAGTTAGCGCAATAACACCAGGGTTTGCGCCAGCGCAATTGCGCGGCGCAGCGCAGTGTTACCCATGCTTAATGTGGTATAGATCGAAATATTATTACTATACTACGATGTGTGTCTCCCGCATTACTTACTTAAGCTCCTATAAGAAAAGATTTACTTGCAACAAAAAAATAATTTCTTAATTTATTTCAAAAAACAAGAAAAAACACTTACCCTAAGTAAATTATTTCTTATTTATTTAAAATCCAATTTTACTTGAAGCAAGAAAATGTTTTCTTATTTATTTAAAATCCAATTTCACTTGAAGGAAGAAAATTTTTACTTATTTATTTAAAATCCAATTTTCTTGGATTTTCTTGATATTAAGAAATTATTTTCTAAGTTCAAAATCAAGTCTAATTTTTCTTGTCTCGGCATTGATTCTAGTAAAAAATTCTTTCCGTGTACTATTCAGGACCTGGTTAACTAGGTTTTGATGAATCATAATGAGTTTCAGAAAAGTTAGAGAACATTTAAATTTATGGTGTATGGGTCTGGATATCTGTTTCAGCAAATATGTTTATCTTAGCGAAAAATGTATGCGAATGCAAACCAAAATTAAAAACCCCCCCAAGGCTAATTCCTGCGCACGGCCCTGCACATTCAACATTTATAAAGTCTGTAGCTGATGGAGAATTCGCGTTGGATATACATAGTTTTATATGTATATATGTACATACAAATGTGTATATGTATTAATGTATGCAACATTAAGGAAGAAAAACTTATTTTTAATTGTGTTGCTGAAGCTAATTACATGGATCGAATTTGATTAAACCATAAAGAAACCCAAACTCTACATTGAAAAACTTTTAACGTGGCTCATAAAACAAATACATACATACATTTGTTTTGTTTGGAACGCGAAAAGTAAGCTTGTTTTTGGCAAGATGCATAAAAAAGTAAAAAAAAAAACATTAAATGATTTCATAAAGAGTAAATGCTGGCCGCTGTAGTGTAGTGGGTAGAGTGCTCGCCTGCTATGCCAGAGGTCGCGGGTTCAAACCACGGTCCGAGCAAAAACACCAAAACAATTTTTCTAATTAGTAAAAATCCAATTATTGGGTTTTTTAAGAGCAGTAGTCACCTCTCGGCAGTGGGCGGCATACCCTCCGAGTGTATTTCTGCCATCAAAAAGCTTCTCACAAAAAATGCATTCGCATTCTCCATCCTACTTATTTCCCTTTTAAAAACATTTTGTATTTACATATTTTGAAAAATTTTTTCTAATATTTTTTTGGTTTTGATTTCAAACCAAAAGTGAGAAAGAGAGAATTTTAATACTTTTCAAGACTTTATTTTTAACTGTTTTGGATTAAATAATATTGTAAAACTTCTCATAGTTTAAAAATAAGAATTTTTGGCATTAAAATTCATAATTAATTCCAAGAATGATTAAATTAAGTACCAAAAAAATTGGAAATAAACTATCATTTTTTGCTGTGTACATATATACATAACTACTCGAGAAAAGAATAATACGAGTATGTAACTAAGTGTACATAGATATATACGTAATTCCAAAAGGTCAAATTAAATTTAAGCTCGCATACACCATAGGATATATGTATGTATGATCGCACAGTTACTCAAATTGTTTGTTTTCTTTTCTTTTTTGTTGTCTGTTTTTTCGACAGGTTAGGATTGCCAATTTCCGTCATCTATTGTCAAGTTTGATTTCGTTATAAACCGGTTTCAGCGGTGTGCCATCCTCAGCGTCGTTTTTTGATAACGGAAACTCATTCCACAATACATCGCGACTCAATTTGTTTTTTTTTTTATCGGGTTTCCATGCTAAAACAAATAACCATGAAAGTTTCTTGTAACACATACATGTAAATTGATATCAGTCGGTACCTAATTTTGTTCGTCCAATCTGAGTTCTTCTCTTACAGTATGTGCTCCTATACAAAGAAATGGCTTAGGTCCAATTGTCGCATCAGCTGTTGCCATTTTGTACTCTGAAAAAAATACCCGTAGTTAAATCAACAACTTTCCGCTGTTGAACCTCCGTCTTTGATTCAACAGCAAAAGTATTTGCTTTAACGGCAAAGTTTTTGATTCAACAACTTTGCATAGTTAATTCAAAGACGGGCGTTTTTGATTCAAAAACTCCCTTGCTGTTGAAAAATTTTGAAGTAAACAAAAAATAGAAAAAATTTTTTTCAAACTTAAATTTTCGGGAAAAATATATACATACATATACATATGTATGTATGTATATGCAATATATAATTACAAATAAAGGTAAGTCACAATAATAATATTTATACATATATTATTATAATATATTAATATTATATGTACATACATTTGTACGTTTAAGAATACATACATATATTTTGTATTTTCAGAATAAATATGCTAGATTATCCCATTTTCCGATAGCGAGCAATCGAGGTAAAACTTGTCGGCGATGATTGCGCAGAAACCTACAAATCTGGCGGTCGGAAAACAATTTAAGTTAATATAAAGAATGTGTTATGAAATAATAAAATAAAATCAGTTGTGTTTATGTGTTTGTGTGTGTAAAAAGCCCTACAGACAGTGATAGTCATTTGATATATCATTTGAGGTGCAGGATTGATGGATATTTGTGCCACTACTGCCTACAAGTTTCCATAATCTTTATATTGGCGGTGTGAAAATGTGATGCAAACCTTTGTGGCCGTGTCTCTTTCCACACATCGCGTTGTTCAAATGATGCATCAAATGACCATCACTGAATGGAAAAAGTTTGTTTGGTGAAACCGGGCCTTAGTATTAATATTACTATGTAAACATATATTATATAAAAAAAACTAAATAAAATAATATCTATTATATTAAAAAAAAATTACTATTGTTTACAATTTTTTTGAGATTAACTTAAATGCGTAAGTATTTGCTTTAATGGTGCCCGTTTTTGGACCAAAAACTTTTGCGGTTAATTCAAAAGCAAAAGTTGTTAGCTTAAATACGAACAGTATTTGAATCAACAGTGCTCGCATTTGGACTAAAAATGTTTGCTGTTAATTCGAAAGTAAAAACTGTTAACTTAAATGTAAAAGTATTTCATTCAACAGTTTCAGTTGTTAGCTTAAATACGAAAAGTATTTGAATCAAAAACGCTCGCATCTTTGAAACAACAACGGAGCGTTGTTGGGCACATTTCAACTGCGGAAAGTTGTTCATTTAACGGCAAAAGTCTTTGTATTTACAACGTTTTTTTTTTCAGAGTATAAGTTGTCTGCCATTTCAGTTTCTTTGATTCCACTGTGCCCACGAACCCCGGTCAGAATGTTGTGAATTTGAGCTGCTGACATCTAGATTTTCGGGGTTTCTGTACACTCCAGCAACCGTAAAGAATTTATCTCACATAATGCCAGACTGATGGCCGAGAGGTAATTACGCATGAAAAATATACAATCGGAAAATGTCCTAAAGATATGGAACATACCCCGGAAAAATTATGAGTGATATCGCGTGGGAGAGGGCAGAGCGATTTGCGCTACATTGGCTAAAATATGTGTGATGTTTCTCATTTACTCACACTAGTCAAAATTCTGGGATGTGCTATGGAAGCATATCACGCTATAGAATGCCAGCACCTACATATGTATGTATAGTATACATTGAATACCCTCTGGTGTGTCTGAGCCGTTAGTGTGCCACACTAGGTATATAGAGTTGGTCTTTTGCAGCTACTCAAAAAAACAGCTTTAAATACATAGATCTTTATTAACAGTTACAGCAACACTGCATTGATACTTCCATGTGCTGAGTGTATACGTCAAGGCCCTCAAACCCCATTGAGGCAACTTGCTTGTTTTGTTTTCTGGAAGCAACTCAATTCGTGCAACCTGTAGCGTTTCATATATGTATGTATCCTTCACAAATATGTACGTAATCACCACGTGCCATAATTTATATGTTCATATGTGCATATGACGGATGCTGAGTGAGCCGCCCAACTATTGGCACAGCAGGTAATTTAATCCGCTTCTGCCTCTATTACAATTGACGTTGAACATCACCACAAATTGTTCGTCTGCTTATTATTAACTCACCTTTAATTATGTCTTATATCAATGGCAGAGAATTGCTTACAAACTGGTACACATGTATAAGGAACGTCACACACACTCTAAGGAATGCAGCGCAAATCACTCTGCAATCTTCTACACAATATAAGTATCTCATAACTTAGCCGATCATTGTTTTAAAACAAGTCCAAAATATGCCATCGACAGCTCGTTCCAGCTGCGTACAAAGTCAAATACGATGAATAAGACAAAGCGTGAATGGGAACCCTTCAGTTTTTCAAACACATTTTTCATTTATACCTTGAAACGGTTTACCTAAAAACAAGTCAGATGAACTAAACTCATTAACTTTAAATCCTTAAGCTCCCACTCACCAGCACCAGCGTTAATTAAGACAAGAAGCTGCGGTCGGCGTTTGTTTTTCAAATAAGCCACTTCTACATTTAACGTGTGAATCTGCGGGTGAATCTGCGGGTGTGGCTATGATTATGTACTTGTACATTGAGTTTGTGTAACAGATCATGACAAGCTAATTTACTTTCACCACAAAATGTGTGTGTGTGTGCGTGCAAATGCATGAATGGCTCGAGGTCATGAGCGCAGTTTAGGTGATGGCGTTCTAATTCATTTTCCCTATCCTTTGATAAACGCGCATGTGGTAAGTTTAAGTGCATACATACATACATACATACATACATACATACATACATATGTATGTAGTTAAGTGATAGCAAATGTGAGCTTTTAATATATTTTTTTTAATTATTCTTTTTTTTCTTTTTCAAGCACCAATGGCAGACATACAAAACCAATTAATTTCCATCTCAACATTTCGACGCTTCCAAACAATACTGTACTAAGTCGACTTAGTACATTTTCCCGTTTTTGGCGTTTTCAAGTAGAGCGTGCCTTAATTTAGATGCTGTCTAATTTTGGTATCAATCGGACAATCCAATCAAAAGTTATAAGCAAAAGTGTACATATAATACAACTCGAGATTTTTACAGAATAAAAACTTTGAGAGCTTGCCATGAAAAACCACGTAGCAAATTTTTATTTCTTCTTACGGTTTTATATAAAGCGTACCCTGATTTTGATATTGTCGAGTTTTGGTGTTGATCGCTCCATCCAAACAGAAGTTACAAGTGAAAATATACTTAGCACACAATCGAAGTTTCATATCGAATTTAAACTTTGAGAGCTTCTCCTGCAAAACACAGTTTTCAGACTTAGTACAGTTTTGTTTGGAAGCGTCGATTTGTACTAGCTAATATAACATCATCAGAATGATGAATTATATTCAATTTAATGCTTTGATGCAAATTCTTGAAGGAGAAAAAACAACAAGAACTAATAATTTGTCGCTTAGATACATATATGAAATATGTAAAATGTACATATATGTACTCTGAAAAAAAAAAAACGTTGTAAATCTAAAGACTTTCGCTGTTAAATCAACTACTTTCCGCAGTTGAAATGTGCCCAACAACGCTCCGTTCTTGTTTCAAAGGTGCGAGCGTTGTTGATTTAAGTCAATAACGGAGATTGTTGGAACAAATTTTCACCTAAAAATAAATTTTTATTTGCATTTTACTCTTCATCTTCTCTCCGCCCCGGTCCCAACTGCAAATATGTAGCCTCCGCTTGTTCTCCTATTCTTCTCCCCTTCTTATCATTCACTGGTTGCTATCTTTATTTCTTATTCTGATTTTTCTTCTTTATTTTATATTCTCCTCCGGATTCGAACCATGACATCAACCTGAAATACTATCCAATCATCACATAGTGGAACATTCAACATTATATTGAATTGTAGTAACCTATTTATACTTCCATTTCCTAAAAAGGAATCCATGAATTATTTGAATCATTGTAAAAACAAAATTTAAAAAAAATTGTTCTCATTAGTTTTGTTTACAACGGAAACTGTCACATTTCACTTGATTTTATGAATGAAAAATTGTACATATTATTGTACATATTTTGTAAGGTTTGGTGGACAGTCGTGGTTGTACATATGTATGCACAGATATTTGTTGCAAAATAAAATATGTACATATATGTACATACCAATATATTGATTACGCGCAATATATGTAAGTTATGCATACATACATGTGTATGTAGTTATTTTTTATTTACATATTTAATTTTTTACGTATTTTTTATTTAATTATGCATGTACCTACCTATACACCAACCGGGCATATTATTTACCAAAATAGGTACATATGCATGTATGTACATACATATGTATGTATGTATGCATGTGCATAAAAGTTTTCCCAAATGAATCAACTGATCCAAAAGTCTGCCGATCGAGTATCACCTTGACCAAGTCATATTTTTGAAAATTGTATTTTCGATTTTTTTTTTAATTTTTTTATTATATATTTTGCAAAAAAATATTTTGAAAGTAATGAAAAATATGAAAATTCAATTGAATCAAGTCATTGACTAATCCAAAATTGGGCGATCGAGCCTCATCTGGACCAAGTCATATTATTGAAATTTGTTTTTTCGGATTTTTTAATTTTTTTATTATGTATTTTGAAATTTTTTTTTGAAAATAGCAAAAATTGTGGAAGTTATGAAAATTGTGAAAATTGCTTTATTTATATCAGCAAAAGTGCACAAAATTAATAGCAGTCGTTTCTACAGAGCTGTGCTCATCAATGTTAATTTTCTGTTACTCATTTTAGCACTGTTAAGCTCATGTGGTGAATTACCTACCCCAGAATTGTGCGTTATTAGCAATTTACACGCCTGTCCGTTCGTGGACCTTCTCTGGTTTTATAAATTCTCTGGTTAACCCATTAATGCCGGGGTATATAACCCATGGACCGATTGTTATGATTTTTCATGCACCAGTTAGTTTCGACCCCTTAATGCGAAAAATTATTTTAAATTTTTTTTTTTTTTGACCACGCCCATTTCCCAGGCTGTACTTTCTAAAGTACAGCCGGCATTAGTATATATATTTTTTGTTTCGTTCAACAACAAAAAACAAATGATTTCATTTTTATTTAAATTCAAGTTTAGAGGATATGCATACACTTATGTATACAGTTACTTAAAATAATTTCATAAATGGAAGAAAAAAGAAATTACTATAAATATTTTATGAATGGTATTCAGCGAAACAATCCCGTATTATGCAAAGCGTTTTTCTGCATATGGCACATGACCAAATACTGCGCTGATGGCATACGACACACCGCAATTGTGCGGCATTTTTTTGTGGAATATGGCCGTTAGTACTCCTTTCTACAGATGAAGAAGGTGCACGTCTTTTTCTAGGAGCTCGTTCTTTCCCTTCAATTAAATATTTCCGAACAATTGCGCGTCTGAATTGCAGTTGTGTGTTATATTTATCCTTATTGCGATTGACTGACACATAAAATTTCCAAGCATTTGTCATGGTCAAATCCATAAGATAGGTGAAAATTACCCACCACCATTTTTTTCCTCTTAGCCCTATGCGATAGGCATTTAAATTTTGATCAATGTTATCAACTCCACCCATATGCTTATTATACGTGGCATACAAATTCGGTTGGGTAACGTTGATCTTGCTTTGACTCTCACGAGACCAGCGTTTAACATATTGCACAGGTGTTATCTTATCAAAATTAGTGAGCATCGAACAAACGCTATTGTCCACCCACTTCACTGCAAGGATATCATTGTGAGTATCGTAACGATAATCGTAAGTTCCACGGGACTTCTTTTTGAAAATTTTGTTGTGATCAAGCTTGCAGTTTGAAATTCTATTTTCACGAACGGTGCCACTTGCTTTGAACTTCATGTCTGCTAGCTGCCTCATCAGAGAATGGGTAGTAAAATAGTTGTCGAAGAAAATTGTATGTCTCTCGGGATTGGGAATCCTGTCGACAAAGTTCAACACAACGCTTGCGCCTAGTGGAATATTTCGACCTTCGAGGGTATTTTTTCCACAATAAATATCCAAATCATAACAATATCCGGAAGAGCTAGCTAGCATCCATGCCTTGTAACCAAAGCGTATTGGTTTGCATTTAATAAATTGTTTCGCAGAGTGCCTGCCGAAGTATTTTATCATTGATTCGTCAATTGATAGATTTGAATGAAAATAACCAAATTGCTGAAAACGTGAAATCATCATAGTCAATAGTGGCCTTATTTTATACATTTTGTCTGTAGAATTATTTATTTTAGTGTTGTCTGCAAGATGAAGATACTGTTTTATTTCAAGAAAACGATCTCTTGTCATGGCCTCAGAAATTAAAGGCACTCCAAGATCCTCGTCGAGAGACCAGTATGCACGTTCATTTGGTAATTTATGGTAACCAGTAAAAAACAAAATCGCTATAAAGACTCTCATCTCGTCAACATCAATAGTAAAATTAGGGTTGTTTTTATCGCAGTGTGCATATAAGATGGTTTGGGCACACATGTATTCAACTATTTCGTCAGTTAAAAATTCTTTGAAAATCATGTTTGGGGTATACTCATCAAAACTGGCCTTCGTTGTATCAAACGATTCAACATAAATGGTGTCATTGTATTCAGTCGTATACCTTGGATCTTTTTTGAGCCATTTACAATTTGGGGTATCTATAAAAGATAAATTAACAAACAGGGGATAATGAACGTGCATGATACGCAAAGTCAAGTAGTTACCGATAGCTAGGTATTTATCTGAAATGGAGACCGATCGCTTTGCTGCCGCAGAGGTTGATGGTTGATCAAGCTCCTCTAATGTAGAGTTTTTAACTGATGCTGGTGCAGAGTCAGTTGAGTGAACGCAATCAATAATATCCTCATCGATATTCAGTTCAATACGTCCAGGCACATCTGTCGGCAGCATATCATCGTCTAAGTTATCCTCATCAAATTCCTCGCAGTCAGTTAGTGCGTCTAGCTCGGGAGGAATGATGATCAACTCCGAGTTCGAAACATCATAAGTTTCACTGTCATCACAGAACAGAGCATTAACTGCTTCTTCCAGACCTTTAAAGTCTTTTTGGCCACGGAAAATATCTTTCCCTTTTGTTGTAGACATTTCTAAATTCCGGGCAAAAAAAGTAAAAAATTATACTGTAAATGCCGGTTGTACTTTATAAAGTACACCAGTTTTTCAGGCGTAAAAAATTACACATTATTAAAGTTATCAACAAATATTTAATGTGGTATACTTACTGTTGTCTTCTTTCATATATTTTTATTCAAAACTGTTATTTAAATCGACACTATACACTTTTTTATTAATTTATAAACACGCACCTCTTAAAAATTGCGATTTTTTATCACTTCTTGACTTTGACACATCGTAAATGTCAAAATTTCATTCCAGTGGCGGTAAAAAAAAATTTTTGGTTTAGATTGGACCGTTAACTAACCACAGGAATGCCAACTTTATAGAAATCGATAATAGTGTGTCCTTAAAAATTTTCGGAAATACCCCAATTTTTTGTACTTTGTAAAGTACAGTCGGCGCGAATGGGTTAAACGTTAAACGTTTGCAACTTTTAGGATGGGATGAAGTTACATACATACATACATACATACATACATACATACATACAGGTGAAGCTAATAAAAGCGTGTTAAAAATAAAATTTTTTTGGGTTTTTCTCTTCATCTTCTCTCCATCATTATTTTTATACTCAGCTGTACTAGTACACAGAGTATTATAGTTTTAATCACATAACGGTGGATTGTAACAGAATGAAATAATCGAGATAGATATAGACTTATATATATCAAAATGATCAGCGTGAAAAGAGAAATCGATTGAGCCATGTCCGTCCGTCCGTCCATTCGTCCGTCCGTCTGTCCGTCTGTCCGTCCGTCCGTCTGTAAACACTCTAACTCGCGCAAAAATTGAGATATTTTGATGAAATTTGAAATGCAAGTTGGTATCGACACTGGGACGGCTGGTATTGAAAATGGGCGAAATCGGACCATGACCACGCCCACTTTTCCTATATAGAAAAAATCGGAAATTTGGTATCTTAGCCACTAATATAGCTACAGCGATGAAATTTTACCCACGTGTTGAGCTCAGGCCCCTATGAAGAAATTTGATTGGATTTTGGAAAATGGGCGGTGCCACGCCCACTTATTAAGGAGCAAACATTGAAATCTTTATGAGTCATAACTCAGAAATTGTTGAAGATATATCGATGAAATTTGGTACGCGTGATGTACTTACTTAGGAAAATGTTTGCACGAAAAATTGTTAAAATCGGTTGACGGCCACGCCCACTTTTATATATGGGAACTATAAAGGGACCTAATAAAAACATTTTAAGCGATATCTCTGTCAAATATAAAGATATATCATTGAAATTTTATGCCAGGAGTCCACCTGCGGACATACAACGAAAAACACAAAAAGTTTGGAAAATGGGTGTGGCACCGCCTCTTTTTAGAAGCTGGAATATACGAGATTTCTGAGCCCATAACTCGACAAATAATTGATATATAATGACGAAACTTGGTGTGTACACTTTTATTATTTGTGGTAATACATGTTGAAAATTTTAGCGAAATCGGTTGACGACCACGCCCACTTTTATATATGGGTATTATAAAGTGGCCTAATAAAAATATTTTAAGCGATATCTTTGTCAAATATAGAGATAATTCATTGAAATTTTGTGGCAAGAGTTCCACAATAGACCGGAAACAAAAAATAGAAAAATTTTGGAAAATGGGCGTGGCACCGCCTCTTTTTAGACAAAGGAATATACGAGATTTCTTAGCCTATAACTCGACAAATAATTGAGATATTATGACGAAACTTGGTTTATACACTTTTATAACTTGTGTTAATAGACACGCAAAAATTTATTGAAATCGGTTTATGACCACGCCTACTTTTTAACAAAGATATTTCTGGAACACCCTTTGGGAATTTGTAACGTGACACCTTTGTAACTAGTCATAAAGGAATGAAATTTTGCACAAAGAATAATATTCATATGCTTAGTTGGATGACTGATAAAAATTTTGAAAATGGGCGCGGCTACGCCCACTTTATGCAGCACTCGCTTTATATTAAGTGCACCGTGTTTCCATCAAATGCAAACAAACAATGAAAGCATACAGCTGAGTATCTAATGTTCGATGCCACTCGAACTTAGGCTTCCTTACTTGTTTTTGTTGGTTTTCTCACAAAAAAATATTTTCTCACAAAAAATTTTTTAAAGGCATGCAAGTTTTTGAATCAACAACGCCCGTTTTTGAATAAATTGTTGGATCAAAAAATTTGCTGTAAAAATACTTTTGCTGTTGAATCAAAGACGGAGATTCAACAGCCGAAAGTTGTTGGTTTAACTACGGGTATTTTTTTCAGAGTAGTATAATATAAATCTTTACACGAGCTAAAAGATCTGTGCCTTTAATGTACATAATAACAAATACGTCCATATTCTTTTTGTGTTATCTGTTTGTTTGCCGTCAAACATATGGCATTTGCACACGTCTACCATCGTGCTTATTTATTTGTGTATATGTATATACCGCCATATTTCCATATATCCGATTTCGTTTCACTACACTAAGAGAAAAAAAATCTAAAATAAAATTTTTATTTTTAATAATGCACGTTTTAAACTACATGGATGATTTTTATTTTAAAAATTAAAACTTTTAAATTAAATTTAATATTTTTAAATAAAAATGTATTTTGTATTTAAAAAGAAACATATTTAAATTAAAAATTAAAATAATAGAATAAAGACGAAAGCTTTAGTTTCAAAATCTCATAGTGCTTAAAATAAAAATAAACATTTTTAAATTTAAAATGTTTTTTCTGTCGTATTTAATAATAATAATAATACAATGGCCTATTATAACTCTGACGAGTTTTATGGCCCAGCTTCTCTCCCAATTCGAGGTGTACTCCTTTTTGTTTTTCCTACTAATTGGGTGGATCTACAGTTTTATGCCGGCTCCGAACGGCGAATGCATTTTTTGTGAGAAGCTTTTTCATGGCAGAAATACACTCGGAGCGTATGCCGCCCACTGCCGAGAGGTGACCTCTGCTCTTAAAAAACCCAATAATTGGATTTTTACTAATTAGAGAAATTTTTTTTTTTCGTATTTACATCAATTTTAAATGCGTTTTAAGCACGTTTTCATATGCTTTTATAATGTTTTTCCCTGAGTGTAATATTAATATTCACGGTACAGTTGATACAATTCGCTATTCATTCCATTTGAAACGCATCATGATTACGCCCCTTTTACTAATTGAGCGATTTTCCTTTTTCCACGCGGTACTTCAAACATGGCTAAAATTAATTCTTCTTCGTAATCTATGTTATAAATACGCTAACATAAATATTTTTCCATCTTCTCCGTCAAAACTAACTGAACCAATTTTAAAACTAAGAACACCATTAGAAATATATTGCTCTCAATTAGAACTACGCCAATTTTCATTAAAATCTGTTGGAAAATACGTACACAATCGTCGTTGGAAAATTGCCGTGTGGTTGTTGTTGCAAAATCTAGGGATAGTAACTAGAAAATGTTTAAAGGTAAAACTCAGAACAACCTTTGAGGTCGAAACTTTATATGGGCCAAATATAGTGCTCGGTGAGACCTTTTCAGCGACATTAAGATGATAGAGATCCGACATCACATAAGGAAGTTATTACAAAAAACGCGATTTAGCTGTTTTTAACGCGGGCCTAAAAAAAAAATTTTTACACCAAAAATATTTTTTCGACATAAGTGTTCAAATAAAACTGACACACACTAAACTTTTTTTTTGTCCATACCCTGCAAAAAAATGTGCGATTAATCCCGAAAGAGATTTGTCCCGGATTGATCTCCTTCGAGAACAATCGGTCCACAATTAGTCCCCGATTGTTCCCGTACGGGTATAAATGTAGATTAATCGCTTTCATCCCGAACGGGTATAAATGTAGATTCCTTAAATGTAGAAATTTTACAAAAATATGCAATGTATTTAAAAAATTGTAGAACAACCGGTAAAACGAATTGAACACTCTTTATTTTAATAACAATGATTAATAATAATTTTAACAAAATGTTGCCTAAAATATCCTATGAAAAAGTCCTTTACATTACGCTCATATAATGCATACTCAAAACTTACAATTTTTTTTATTTATTTATTGAGATTTTTTTTACAAAAGTAAAACATTATATAATCTTTATTTAAATATGTATGTATGAACATTTCCAATTTTTTAAAGATTGTTATTAAAAATTGCCTTGGCTAACAACTTGAAAAAATCTACATTTGTACCTGTTCGTGCTGAAAGCGATTGATCAACATTTGTACCAGGGCTGCACATTAACGTTATTTTTTATCAATAACCGAAAAAATATTTTGCTTTCAATTCAACTTTGAAAAATTTTAACGTTAAGTGCCGAACGAAAAAATACTGTTTTGATAATTATCAAAAAAAAATATGAAAAAAAATTTCGTTTTGTTGATTATCAAAAAACAAATATTGAAAAAATTTTGTTTCGGTAGCCAACAAAAAAATTATCAAAAAAAAAAAAATAACGTTAATAAAAATTCAAAGTAAAATGAAGCCGTAAGCCCGAAACAAATTTTTATTATTATTTTGTTTTTGATAATCAACGAAACAAAATAATTTTGATAATTTTTTTTTTGATAATCAACGAAACGAAATAATTTCAATAATTTTTATTTGATATTCAACAAAACAAAATTTTTTTGTTAATTTTTATTTGATATTCAACAAAACAAAATATTTTTGTTGATATCGTTGTGCAGCCTTGATTTGTACCCATACGGGATGTGAGCGATTGATCTACATTTGTACCCGTTCGGGATGAAAGCGATTGATCTACATTTGTACCCGTTCGGTATGAAATCGATTATTCTACATTGGTACCCGTTCGGGTATACAAGTTGAACAATTAGTCTCTTCATAGGACATGCTCGAACAAATGCGATCAATTCACTCCATATAAAGGGATGTAAAATTGTATTAGTCGCACGCTCCCTTGCGATTGATCTCGGACACGTCCCGGATAAATCGCATTTTTTGCAGGGTATAACGTGATACGGCATAGCGTACATATGTGTGTATTCAAATGGTCAAACTAATGGCGATGGCATTAAATCCGATTATCTGCAGCTGTTCCACTTAAAGATTGTGCTACATCAAAAGCAACACAACTATACGGTGGCTTGAGTGAGTTTAATAACATAATGCAATACAAAATATAATTCTACAATTTATGTAGATATTTGTGCAGTTCATTTTCAATGAAATCATACATAATTCACATTAAGAACGTTTTTGGAAGCAGGTTGTTTTTATAAGCTTTTATTTTATTATTTAAATATTGTTTGTGAGCAGACAGTAAGCGAACTCAAGTTGTTTGGCGTGAATTGTGTTAATAATGTCTTTTAGAGAGGAATAGGCAAATTTATTAAATATACAGAATTTTATTATATTTTCATAAAATGTAATTAAAGAAGAAGAAATACCTACAAACGCGAAAAGACAGTAAAACATTAAATATGTATTTGGATTGCGAAACATTCAGATCGCACAAACTAGTATAGAAGATTTTGGATACCCTCTTTTATTGTGTGAACGCTAACTCACTTCTTATCCTATCATGCTGTGTTTATACTTTGGTAGATTGAAAATGCCCCAGCTTCTCACCACTTCTGGCACCTCTAGACAGTCCATTCCACAATGTTTCTGTTACGTTAACTCAAGAGTATCATTAGGTATGTACGTGTTCCGTCTTCGAAATGATAATCGTACCAAATAAGATTACGTGACCAATTGCAAGCATGACAATTCGACCGTGAACGCATCGTAACTTTTAACAGTGAGTAATGTAATATGCCGGATTGTATTAGAAATAAAACCACCCAAAATTATTCCGTTCTTCAGGGCCTTTGTCAAAAATTGTATAACCCATTCAAAGTACATAAAGCTCACTGAACCATGAACAGTTCTTAACGGAGAAGCATAAGTGTGGGTAACAGATCAACTTTAATTTCAGAAACGTTAATTACTTTGCCTTTACCTTTTTATACTTTTACTTTTTGTTGATGCGACTGTAATCTGAAACGTACCCGTCTGCTCATTTAAGTAAGCAATAAGCCAATGCCCTCCAGCAAAAATACACATGTGCACTTGATAGTCTTTAATAGCCATGAACTTGATAGAAATACTTAAAATCTACCTAATAATAATATCATTTATATGAAATTCAACAATCAAATAATGCGCATATTCAAAATAAGTACATGAAAAACCACCCACCTTTAATCATTTAACTTTATCGCTGAAAATAGAACTTTTCCAATAAGTTTCTCGAACCTTCATGGCGGTGCGCCATTTAATTGAACATGTCATGAAATGGCGTTGCGATAAGCAAATAAATACAGACGATATACATTTGTAGGTACATATATAACATTTGTGGGTATGTGTAAATGAATAACAAGTGTCTGCGTTATTGTTTATTTTTTGGCGGGAAACTTCTTTGCGCTGTCTGCTGGGGGGTAACTCCACATTTAAATGCACATACTAATGCCAATGAAAATTTGCAAATCCTTTCAATTGCTATAGTGAAATTGAAACATGATCTTGCTCTAAACAGTTTACAATCGAATTTCAGTATCGTATAGTTAGAGAATTACACTTGTTATCAAAAACTCTCTAAGCTTGGAGACTCTGTTTGCTGGTTTGCATTATAGCATTTTCAAGTCAAATGAAACTTGTTTCAAGTCAAGTGAAACTTTTTGCCAACTCAAGTCAAAAAGGTTTCAATTCAATTTAAAAAGGTTTCACTTGACTTGCAAACAGTTTAACTTGAGTTGAAAAAAGTTTCACTTTACTTGAAAAAAGTTTCATTTGAGCTGAAAATGCTATATCATAGCTCAACTTTGACCTCAAAAACACCTAAATTATATGCTTTTATAAAATCTAAGTAGCAGAGAAACTTGTACTTCAGTTTTGCATAGATTTCGGCGCCAAAACGCTTTTCATTCAACAACTTTTTTCTTTTTGGTACCATTTTTTTGTTGTGGCAATGACTTAAGAGCATTATAAGACGTACATATGTACATACATCCATATGTAGACTTATTGAGTTACACGCATCGATTACTAAGTAAATATAAATATAGCTATTAATCAGGTGCTTACAATATCAAATGCCAACAAACAAAAAAAAAAAAAACAAACAAACAAAAAAATTGAATGGAAATAAACGCAGGTAGTATTTTGGGTCTTTTGTACAGACACAAGCCTTCAAGCCATCGAACTTCGAGATTGATCTAACTTTAGCTTAAGTTCATTTCAAGTGCAATGCCCAATTACTTACAACCGCGAAAAAATGTGTGGCGCCAATGTTTTTTATGTAAAAACCAGCGTTGCCGTTTTGTGGGTAATTCCCCAAATTTGGGGAATTTTTTAATATTTGGGTAATTTTTGGGGAGTGCTATGATTTGGGGAATTTTGGGGAATTCGCCTTTTCATAGTTTTATATGAATGAATAATAATACCTATAAAAAAATTAATTATTTTCATGAGTTTCTATTAATTCGCATTGTGTGAAAGTGTGCATGAGTTTTTGCAGCATTTATTTAATCTTGAATTACCGGCTGGTCGAACATGTACAAGCAAATTTCATAAGCCCATTAAAGTAAGAAGTTAGCTAGGAAAAAAATAAGCAATTTTATACCTTTCATGGACATGAAATGGTATTATAACATTGAGCCAAAACAGGTTTGTCGAAAGTTTCAGAAGGAGAAAAATTAGACCCACCAAAATATATGCCGATATTATCAGAATCTTGAGCTAGTTCCTCAGTTGTTAAGATACGCTGATCATTTATCGGAATCGGCCAAATTGGACCATTATAACATATAGCTCTCCTACAACCACCCATACCTTTTGGGGTAAAACTTCTCCACTTAAATTGCTAAGATCATTACAATATTTTTTTTATAAATATTTGCATAAACAACCCACAGAATTGGAGATACCTATAAATTAAAGAAAATCGGACTATTTAATATTTCATTTCTCTCTTATTTGTTTTATGTTTCCTTATAAATTTTTTTAACCACACATATACATACATATATGCACATGAATTTAAAAATACCAACCGTTATAAAGTAAAATCAGACCTGTTAAATAATGATTATTAATCGTAATGATTACCGGTTTGATTGATTATTTTTTCAGGTATCTATTTAATGATTGATTACCCATTGTTTTCAAATTTTGATGATTGTTTTGCAATTACCATTAAAAAAATCAAAAAAAATCAAAAAAAATTAAAAATAATCATAAAATATCAAAAATAATCAAAAATAATCAAAAAAAAATTATTTTGATTGTTTTTGATTATTTTTGATTATTTATGATTATTTTTGATTTTTTTTTGATTTTTTATGATTTTTTTGATTTTTTTTGATTTTTATCAACATCGTTGTAAAGAAAGATGCACATTTGTACGTATGCAGGTATGTATGTAGCCTTTTAAGGCATACTTACAGAGGGAAATAACGCAACTATTACGGACTTAAAGACTGGTGCTCAACCAACCTCCCGAAGGTAATTTGATGATAGTACCGTGGGAGAGAGGGGGTTCGGTACGACGACAGCAGGTTTAGTGTGGGTAAAGTCCCACACTGACAGGGTAAATGCTTTAGATGCTTCCTCCTCGTGAAAAAAAAAAACAAAAAAAGGGTATGTGCTACTTACGTATGTATATTTGTTCAGAGAGGCATACACATTTTTGTACAATAGTTTGTGTTGAGAAATCACTTTCTTATTAAATATGGCAACCTCCTTGGGTTATAACATATGGCAACATTATTGTGGTCACTTTTGACATTTACCAAAGTGTCGTTTTCACATCTGAGTTTTCTCATACATCCTCTTCCCTTTTACATTCTAAGCTCACACTCCCTACATTTATATGCCAAAACCATAGTACCTAGCTTTTTTGGGGCCATACGGAGACAATGGAATCATAGATTATCTATACCATCGTGCTGTTTTCTGATAAAAATTTATTGCAATTTAAACATTTAGATACATAAATAAATAAAGAAATGTATATTTCTTGTATTAGCTAATTTTTATTTTTATTAAGGAATATATAACATTAATGTTTAGTAAAAACTGAGTGAATTATCTCAGATTAATCACATCTGGATAAACCTTTAATTTCCTGTAAACAAATTCTCTAAGCATCGTGCATTCTGCTGATCGCGGAACAATGATACAAGCACGCGATCTTCCTTTCCCTATAAAGTGAAGGACGTTGCCTCAAGAAATCCCTCCAAGGCCACAGATGCGATCACGACATACCCATTTTTCCTCAAATAGGATTATTTGGGAATTTGTATGCCGCTTCGCATGCCTACTACATAATAAAGCAGTAGACGATTTGCTATGCTGCAAATAAATTTGCGTAAAGATAATCTCTGTCATAATCAGAATTATTTATTCGCTCCTCCCTGTCCTTTTCCTAGAAATGAATCTTCCCCAGGTGTAGGAAGGTTTTGTATCCGTATCTAGTACGAAAAACTTCCAACGAGCTAAAGTCTATACAAATTTTGTACTTCTAAATTTGTCGACATTTTAATTAGTGCAGTTGTCGCTGTAGAATACACAATGACTTGGATACACCTGCCCCCATATTTACTGCAGGGTTACGTACTTTAATATGCGTTCACATACATTTGTACAAACAAACTTTATGCCTCTCTGACCAAACATGCATGCCTACCTGAATACTTATGTGCATGCGTATCCATATTTCTTTACAACAATATTGAAAAAAATCAAACAAAATAAAAAAAAAATCAAAAGAAAATCATAAAAAATCAAAAAAAAATCAAAAATAATCATAAAAAATCAAAAAATAATCAAAAACAATCAAAAAAATTATTTTGATTATTTTTGATTTTTTATGATTATTTTTGATTTTTTTTGATATTTTTTTAATCGTAATCATTAAAATTACTTTTTTTCTGCAAAAGAATTAAAATAATGATTACCAATTAAATAACAAAACAATTTAATTGATTACTAATCCTAATCGGAATTTAACAGGTCTGAGTAAAATAAATTTGAGAATACTTGTTTATTCGAAACCTCTTGATAACACTACCCGACAAAAAAATATCCTCGACGTTTGATATTTGATTCCTATGTATTAGTGCTGATTCCAAATATGTAATCAAATGGTTCAAAAGTAGAACAGTTTTCGAGATGTTTTGAAATTTCAGTTTTCGCGCTAAGAAGAAAAGGAAGATTACTAATCTGTTAATATCTCCGCCATTACCGTCTTGAGGTTTATGTTATTTCATTTCATTTTGAGAGGATGAAATACCTTTTCCAATTCCACATAAAATCGGCGTTAAAGTCACGGAATTATGGCGGAAAAAGGATTTGTTTTTATGCAAAAAATAAGTTAAATACAAGATGTATAAAATGTCGAGGATATCAAAATTTTTGAAATTTTTTCGGGTAGTGTAATTTGAAAATTTGTATGGGGAATTTTGGGCAATTATGGGTAATTTGAATATTTTTTTGGGTAATCTCAAGAATTTAAAACGGCAACGCTGGTACAAACATACATACATACCAAGGATGGGCATTTTTCAACTACCACTCATTTTCAACTACCACTCAAATTGAGTGGTAGTTAAAATCCGATAGTTAACTACCACTCAGGTTTGAGTGGTAGTTGCAGGCTGTAGTTGAATCATGCCCAACCCTGATACATACGCATGTTCTAGATTCATGTCCACATTTATGTTGGTCTTTAAATGTTTTGCGCTTAATCGCTTACTACAAATCCAAATCAGATTGAATTTTCTTGTTGTTTGTGTTACTCTTTGTTTTCCTACTTATTGACTTTTCGGCGAAAATTGTCTAAATGAGTTGGGTGCTTTTTTTGATTTTTTGTCGCATATTTAATGATGCGCAAAATTTTCCGGCGGTTATATACCTACATACATACATATATACCTACATAGTATATATTGAAACAGCACTTATTTGTGTGTACACTTGCCGATTCTATATAGAATTGGAAAAGCGGGGGAAAGTGAATAAAGGCACAAAGCAATTCACGCTTTTGACTTTTACAAGCATTTAATCGGATTTTGTTGAAGGAAATTCAACAAATTGAAAAGGAAATTTCAGTCAAAATGATTCAGCAAGCTTTTCTCAACAAGGTTATTAGTTATTAAGTACTCAGAACTTGCACTTACTTATAAAATATCTTTCACTCCTCGGACAATCCTCCTTATGTGCTTAACACCTAAGCTTATTTCTAACAAAGAGAAGTATGTCAGTTTCCACCTAAACAAGTGAAGCATGTTAGTCTTCCACGCAGCGAACTGAAGTATGCTAGTCTTCCACGCAGAGAACTGAAGCATGCTAGTCTTCCACGCGAACAACGAAGTATGCTAGTCTTCCACGCGAACAACGAACCGTGCTAGTCTTCCACGCTAACTGAACCGTGCTAGTCTTCGTTGAGAGCGACGATATGTACTTAGGAATTGAGTCGCTAAAATTCAAAAAAGAAAAGCAAATCGTACAAAATTTACTTGAACCTATGAAAATGGTATTCATGATACGATCTTCAGATAAAAGAAGCACTTTTCAGCTTGGAACTTAATGGCGTTTTCGATTCTGTCGCATTTATTCTGCATTTTTATCGGGCTGTCAAATTTGTTTGTTCTATTCCACATTGATACCACACATTTTTTCGGGATTGATTGTTCTATTGCCGAAAATGTCGCACTCTTCCCGACCACAGGGCAACTTTTTCTGCTTTATTTCTTAAGTAATTTTGACGTTTGATTTTTTCTTCAAGAAATATATACAATCGTATATATTTCTTGGCAAAACCAGCGTTGCCAACCTCATTTTTCGTCAAAAATTGTAATAGATTTTCTTGTGAAGTGGATACTACCTAAAGAAAATTTGACACAAGAAAATTTCTTGAACGTTTTTTTATATGGAGTTTTAGCATTTCTTGTGATGTGGAAACCCGGCTTAACCTTGGTTTAAAGAATATATACTTTTTATTTAACATTGTGTTGAAACAGTAAAGAAGTGACAAAATTAAGTTTGCCGAAATTTAGCAACTTAAAAGCCAAAGTTGTTCAACAATGCCAAACAAAAGTAACCGCACTCAAGCGTAGCCATGGTTTGCGAACAAGATGAGGGAATATAAAGCTTTGCATGCTTAAATCAGCTTTGCAATGATACTGATTGGATTACATTCGCGTTTTGTTTACTAACTGCAAAGTTTTTTTTTATGTATTTCGTAGAAAAAATAATATTCATAGGCCTTTTAGGCTTTATAGTAAGAAAAAATTAGAGCTTTTAGGCAAAAAAAAATAAATTTAAGCGGATTTATTGCACAACATATGTAAGCTTAATTTTCAGGTTTTTCCTTTTTTTGATAAATAATAGTGGCCATTTAAATTTTGTTTAATGAGGAAAAAAAAATTGTTTAGTGAAGCGTAAATTGTGCGCTAAGGCAAGTGAAAAGAGCAAACGGCTATAACATGATGCACATAAATAAGAGGGAGATCTAATATGTAGTGTAGGGTGTAAGTACTCGCAATTCTAAAAAAAAAATTAAAAAAAAAACTTTATTGCAGACGAACAATTTACATGCATATGTAAGTAAGTAATAGTGACTGCAAGTTGCGAGCGAATATCATAAAAAATAAAATTTATTTTAAAAATGAATAATTTAACTCTGTATATATAAAAGTGTTTATCATCATTTAAACTGAGCTCAACTAAGCATTCCGAAAATTTCACATTTTAATTATGCATTTTATTCTGCTTACAGCGTTTTTCACTGAATCCTAGGCTTGCTGCCCCTCCATTATCATCATTTGGAAAATACCTTCCAGAAACGGCGCCACCGTTGAATATAAATATTCACTCACCATATCAACGCAATACAACGTAACAGCACACTTTTAGCCCCACGGCGCCAACAACAAAATTTTTAAAATAATAATAAATAAATGCAAGCAGCAAAATGGCAACAAACGAAACACAAACAATTATTTACTGCGGCAGCGGCCTTGATAATTTTCACACCAGGTATGTAAATTTATGCAAATTTTATTCATACACAAGAGTTTTCTATAAACATATACCTACCTATATGCACATACATATATGTACATACATGAGTTGTTGTAAAATAAGTAATTATTTTGAGTTATTTAAAGTACAGCTCGGCATGTTGGGGGCGCTGAAATCTTAAAGCACCAGCAGCTTCCTTTGATAACCGTAATTACTTATGACATTAGTATAAAATTTCATTTAACTCAAAGCAGAGCAAACATGGGCTGCCAGGTGCATATGTGCGTATATTAATAAGAGTATTTAAAGAGGAAAATTTAATTAGTAATTTTGACATTCATGAAATGCGAGCGATTTAAAATCAGCACAAATAAATAAGCAAATACATTTTGTGGATCAATGTAATCAAGAGTGTAATCAGAGCTGTTTGTGCAACAGCTGCAAAAAAAATGCATGCGCCACTACAAAAACAAACATTTGCAGTTAAACCAAATATGCACACATACATACATGCACTTTATAGTGAACTACGCGACACTTTCAAATAAGCGTAGGTACGCATTAGCCCATTAACGCTTCAATGATAGTGTCATTCTTGTTATTGCGCCAGTTTAGCCTACATACCTACATACTAGGTAATAATGTTACGTATACGCCATGACTGCAAAAAATCAATGCAATGCAGGTGTGTGTGTGTGTGTTGCATTAATTGCTTTCGCGCAATAAAATTGCTCGTTTCGCTGCAATCGTTGCATAAATTTACATGTGTACAACGGCGGACTATTCTGGGAGTGAAAATAGTTTAACGTTTTTTGAAGTTTTTGGGCTGCAAAGAGATATTGAGTAAAAAAAAAAAACAATTTAAGATAAGAAGTCTGATGAGGGGATGTGGTGGTCTCCGAAATGGATCCATAACTTCTACCAAACAAATTTTTTTAAATTTTTCTTAATTAAAAACTGGCCAATAGCTCTATAAAATTCACATAATTTAAGATAAGGATTGATGGCAAATTATTGCGAGATACATACTTTAGCTGAATTGTATTAAGCAAAGAATTTGCATGTGACAAAAAAGAAGTTCAAATGGGATCGAAGAAATATTTATTCTAGCGCAAAGAATATAATGTATCAAAATGTCTTCAAAAACTATCGAGAAAGTCTCACTCAAGAATATGTTTATATATAACCTATCTTTGAAATTCGAAAGGAATTGATACCATTATCTATATATATGTATATGTATGTAAGTATGTATATAAAATTGTTGGGGGTTTTTGTGTGAGAAAATGGCTCAAAATCTGTCTAATGAAGGGATTTTTGCCAAATTTTGACAGTTTATTCTTTAGATAAGTCTCCTCGACGTAGGCTACATTTTTCACGCTAGATGACGCTGGAGTCACCATATTCGAAAAATCCGTATTTATGATCCGATTCTGTTCGTTTTCGGCACGATATGGACGCAGATGACCCCAAAACTATTTTTGGGCAATATTGGTATCAAATTAAAGGAGCCAATCAGGGTTTCCATATGTAGTTCATGCTATGTGAATAACTCAATCGGTTCCCGAGATATCTGAACCGGCTCAAATGATATATGTGGACTCGGATGGGCACGAAATTTTGTTGATAGGGAACGGAGGAGGAGGAGAGAGAGTGGTTTAGGGGGCGGGAAAAAATAAAAGGAACGGTAGATGGAGAGTGGTAGGGCAATTGGGACGAATATATGCTAGATTACATATAAAATCGTTACGGTTTCTTATTTTCTAAAAAGTGTTATTGTTGCATTTTGCCACTTGGTTTGCAATACAATGCTTAACTCTTATTTGGTTTTATTAGAAAATGAGACCTGATTGCCCATATACGAGTATAAACGTTTTTGTGCATTTCGTATAACTATTTCTATATTTGGAACTTTTGCGCTTTGCTTTTTGCTTCTATATTGACATGTATGTTTGTACATATGTATGTGCACGCCCAGAAGAAGAAAAAATGAAAACCACCACGTCTCAGCCACAGAGAAATTCTTACACCATGCAGCCACACATATGTATCTATATACATAAGGCTTTATATTCTCTTTTCCTCCAACTTAAATATGTATTGGCATGTTGAGCTCTCCGCTGTTCTTCGCCCAACATGCTGGCTCATGTTGTCCCTCGTCTGGCATTTAGCAGGAGCCAAGTTTTCGCATATGTATCAAAAGCCGCTGCTAGTCATTTTGCCCAACACTGAAGAAAGCTTCTGTGCGCTATTCCTACATTTTACTTTATCTACTGTTTTTTTTTTTTTACGAGAAGGAAGCATCAAATGTGCTATCCCTGTCCACGTACCAATCCCCCTGATATTATTGTTAAGCTATCGTCAGGAAGTGATTGGAGCATCAGCTTCTACGTCCGTTGTGGTCGCGTCGCCCAGCCAAGCTTCCACCCCCAAAACCTTTACGATCGGTGTCATATTGAACCATTCTGGATCTGAAAATAATCAGACATAATTTGTTGACTGGGTAAATAAGCGTTTATATGTATATGTATGTACATATGTATTTATTTATGTACCATCAGCAACACGTATCTACAAATTTGCACGGCGCATATTTAATGAATAGTTTTATAGCTCGTCTCTGAATCACGAAAAATTGCAGTTTAATTGAATTAAAACTCACGTGGGGTGATATGACAAAATGCACTCGCAGCAAAAGATTTTAACATTTTATGCGCACACGAATGAGGGAAGCAACACTTCATGGTTTACTTGTCATGTTTATAACACACCATTTCCAAAGAAGATAATTAAGCAAAATACTTATAAACAATTTTATACTTGAGGTAGTGCATTTAAGTGTACATATGTATGTGCAAGCAAGCAGGTTGTGCCAAAAGTGAAAAGTTAAAAGTTAAAAGCAACTACTTGAAGGGGAGAAAATAATTAATGAGTAAGTAGAATTTTCTGGCTTTTTGGGTAATATTAATTAGCGTGACCGCATCAAAGGAATATAGTAATACATGTCAAACGTGTCAATTTAGCTAATTTATAGAAAACTTAATATGCTTTAAGAACTGTTTATACTAAATAGTATAATGGGTGTTGGTGTGCCGTATAAAGTTCATAAATTTATGAGTCTCATAAGTAAACTGTCAAAGTTTGTATGAAAACTAATTTATCAAGATACACTTTGCGTTTACTGACTTTTACCACGGTAAGGTTATAGGAATATCTTTATATATGTATAATATGCTAAGGGAGTTTTGCACAAGCCATAAGATTTACATCGTTATACCGATTTTCGAAAATTAGCTGTCAAATAAAAAGGCTTGACCTGCGGACGTAGAGGAAGTTTTCATTTTTTGAAAAGGGTTGCCAACTGTTTATAAATTTAGTTTTCCGGTATAGTCTATTTAATTGTTCAATTTCAGGTGTCAGGCTTGGCGTGAAAATGAGCATCTATATATATATATATATATAAATGGTGTAAAAAATGTGTAGTATTTCATAAAATGAGAACGGCTGGCCGATGTCTGTAAAATTTTTGTCAGCCGTTCGTATTCTCTAGGAGAAGGTTCTTACGAAAGAAAATTTTGCAAAATCCCTCCGGAAATGTCGGAAAATTGGAAAAATCGAAAATCAAGCTTTTGTATAAAATTTTGTGTGAAATTATTCCTTAATGAAAAAATCTAAAGTTCTCAGACAAAATCCGATAGATAGGGATAGGGATAGGGATAGGGATAGGGTTAGGGATAGGGATAGGGATAGGAATAGGGATAGGGTTAGGGATAGGGATAGGGATAGGGATAGGGATAGGGATAGGGATAGGGATAGGGATAGGGATAGGGATAGGAATAGGGATAGGGATAGGGATAGGGATAGGCATAGGGATAGGGATAGGGATAGGGATAGGGATAGGGATAGGGATAGGGATAGGGATAGGGATAGGGATAGGGATAGGGATAGGGATAGGGATAGGGATAGGGATAGGGATAGGGATAGGGATAGGGATAGGGATAGGGATAGGGATAGGGATAGGGATAGGGATAGGGATAGGGATAGGGATAGGGATAGGGATAGGGATAGGGATAGGGATAGGGATAGGGATAGGGATAGGGATAGGGATAGGGATAGGGATAGGGATAGGGATAGGGATAGGGATAGGGATAGGGATAGGGATAGGAATAGGAATAGGGATAGGAATAGGGATAGGAATAGGGATAGGAATAGGGATAGGGATAGGGATAGGGATAGGGATAGGGATAGGGATAGGGATAGGGATAGGGATAGGGATAGGGATAGCGATAGGGATAGGGATAGGGATAGGGATAGGGATAGCGATAGCGATAGGGATAGGGATAGGGATAGGGATAGGGATAGGGATAGGGATAGGGATAGGGATAGGTATAGGGATAGGGATAGGGATAGGGATAGGGATAGGGATAGGGATAGGGATAGGGATAGGGATAGGGATAGGGATAGGGATAGGGATAGGGATAGGGATAGGGATAGGGATAGGGATAGGGATAGGGATAGGGATAGGGATAGGGATAGGGATAGGGATAGGGATAGGGATAGGGATAGGGATAGGGATAGGGATAGGGATAGGGATAGGGATAGGGATAGGGATAGGGATAGGGATAGGGATAGGGATAGGGATAGGGATAGGGATAGGGATAAGGATAGGGATAGGGATAGGGATAGGGATAGGGATAGGGATAGGGATAGGGATAGGGATAGGGATAGGGATAGGGATAGGGATAGGGATAGGAATTGAGATTGAGATTGAGATTGAAATATATCGGCGGAAGTAGGTTTGTCGCGGCGAATATAACTATATAACTTTTATTCAGAGAATGAACAATTATTTGTTTTTATTAGCAGTCATTAAGATGGACTCTAAGATAATGGTGAGCAATACGGTAATCGAAGACTTTACCTTAGGCTCCAAAGGAGTTAATTTTAGCAAAATAACGTATTATAATTTTTATAGAAAGGGTTGCCACTTGTTCAAAAATTAAGTTTTACTCTAGAGTTTGTTTGATTTGTAAATTTTAAGTGTCATACGAAAGGACTTTCTCTGTAGATGGATAGTAAACTTTAACTAAAGAAATGGTTGCCACCTATTTAGAATATTTTAATAAAATTTTCTCATTATAAGAGAGGTAAGGAAAGGAAGGGAAAGGAAGGGAAAGGAAAGGAAAGGAAAGGAAAGGAAAGGAAAGGAAAGGAAAGGAAAGGAGAATAAATGAGGGGAAAGGAAAGGAAAGGAAAGGAAAGGAAAGGAAAGGAAGGGAAAGGAAATGAAAGGAAAGGAAAGGAAATGAAAGGAAGGGAAAGGAAAGGAAATGAAAGGAAACGAACGGAAAGGAAAGGAAAGGAAAGGAAAGGGAAATTAGGAAAGGAGAGGATAGGAAAGGATAGGAAAGGATAGGAAAGGAAAAGGAAAGGAAAGGAAAGGAAAGGAAAGGAAAGGAAAGGAAAGGAAAGGAAAGGAAAGGAAAGGAAAGGAAATCAAAGGAAGGGAAAGTGAAAGTGAAATGGAATGAAATGGCGAAGGAGAAGGTATTATTGGATATTATTGGAAGGCACAGCACCACGTGGCAGGGTTTACTAATTTTTATCCTAATGAAAAAGAGGCTCGTTTCCTTCCGTGCCAACTGCGATGGTGATTTGGATTTCTGTCTTTTTAACACAACGGTCTTTGGAATTCGGCTTTGCATTTAGCGGCCTTTTGAACTCCCATTATCGGCTGTACGGCTTTTGCATTCATCTCAGCGAAACGGCATTTATTTGCTAGTCTTGAATAAAATGCAATTCGCACTCCATAAATAATTGCTTTGTATGCGCAAATTGAGTTTTTCCAACGGATTATTAAAATTAATGCAAACTATTTTTTCCTTCTGCTTCTAACATTATTCTCATTCATCTCTTACACTTCTTTCTTCTTTTTTTGCAGTTACAAAATTTGGCACGGCTACATCTCACTTATTGTCTGCATTCTGGGCACCATAGCAAATACTCTGAATATCATTGTGCTGACACGCAAAGAAATGCGCTCACCCACCAATGCCATACTCACCGGACTGGCGGTGGCCGATCTAGCTGTAATGCTTGAATATATACCCTACACAACACACGACTACATAATGGCGCAACAATTGCCGCGCGAACAACGCTTGAGTTATGCATGGGCCTGTTTCATCAAATTCCATTCGATATTCGCACAAGTCTTGCATACGATTAGCATTTGGCTGACAGTGACGCTGGCTGTGTGGCGTTACATTGCAGTCGGATATCCGCAAAAGAACAGCATTTGGTGTGGCATGCGCACCACCTTATTCACGATATGTACGGCGTATGTTGTTTGTATATTGGTGGTGTCACCATCGCTCTACTTGGTGACGGCGATAGCGGAGTACTTGGAGGCGGTGGATGTGCATGGCAAAACCGTGCACGCGGAACCGCTCAGTCAGTACATAATCGATTACTATAATGAAACGCAAATACAAATGCAAACACAGATCACCGCATCGGCGTTGGCGGCCGCTGGCGCTGGGGCTGGCTCGCATCACAACCAGAGTGTAGGTGGTGCTTTTGGTAGTAGCATGCTGCTTCCAGCAACAACAACAGCAACAATTGGCGTGTGGAATATGACTGATTTGGCGGATGTGAAAGCGGCCACAAGTACTACAAACGCCACCACCGCCACTTCCATAGCAACGAATGCACTAACGAATTCAGCAGCCACCACCGCAACCGCCGCCGCCGCCTCAGCATCGTCATTGCCATGGCAACAGCGTGCGCATCATAATATAACGGTCTATCGTTTGTATCACAGCGATTTGGCATTGCACAACAAATCGCTACTCAACTCGACATTTCTCATTTACAGCGTGCTCATCAAATTAATACCATGCATTGCGCTAACAATACTATCGGTACGTTTGATTGTTGCCCTACTCGAGGCCAAACGGCGACGCAAAATGTTAACTAGCAATGCGGCGAATGGCATGAAGCCGATGGTC
This sequence comes from Urophora cardui, assembly GCA_960531455.1. Classification (NCBI taxonomy): domain Eukaryota; kingdom Metazoa; phylum Arthropoda; class Insecta; order Diptera; family Tephritidae; genus Urophora; species Urophora cardui. The sequence goes on from OY482673.1 coordinate 15,414,542, forward strand.
AATGGCAAAGTGATGGATTCAAAGCACCAACAACAACAACAACACCGAACGCCACGTAAGAATAGCAAAACATTGGAGAAGGAGAAACAAACAGACCGAACAACGCGAATGCTACTCGCTGTATTGTTGTTGTTTCTCATTACCGAGTTCCCGCAAGGCATAATGGGTTTGCTGAATACAGTGCTGGGCGATGCATTTTTAATGCAGTGCTATTTGAAATTGAGTAAGTACTTAGAGAGGAGAGGAAAGCTGAAAGTGTTAGTGCATAAGTAAAGAGAAGTAAAGAGAACTTTAAGTTGATGAAAGTACAGGGTGTTAAAAAAGAGACAGTGTGAATTAAAATACATACGCAGGTATGGATATTTATTTATGCATCTGTTGGCATTGCAACTAATTAAGAGCCAAAACGTGCGCAACCTGAGCTATACAGAATTACGTTAAAGCTTATGGTTTTAAGCTCTGCTAGTTATCCCAATTGTAAACCGTAGGAATTGGAAGAGGAAAGGTCCTACCATCTCAAGGCATGAAGAGGCTGCACAGAGCCAAAAAGTTCACCTGTAATCAAAGAGACTGCCATCTAAAAATGCTATATGGCCGAGGAGAGTGAGAGGAGACAAAATTGAAGAAATTTGTGCTGGCAAATCTTCTAGATTTTAGCTTGAATTTCTTCTTAAATTTATTGAAAAGGATATCGTCTGAAAACGAGGAGATAACTCCTTGTTTATTAATGTCTGTATGTATGTCATTTTGTGAAAAAAAATTAAACTGTTAGAAGAAATCTGCTTGTTTTTATGAGAAAATTTTTATAAAGCAAATCAATAAGGACATCCTCTAATTTTTTCTAGAACCTTTTTGAATTTATTAAAAAGGAACACTTTTTATTTTTAAAAGAGCCCTTGTTAATTTAAATTTTGCTATAAACATACGTACATATGTATGTAGATACTCGTACATACTAGAATTATGCATAACAGTTATTGCATCAGCCACTTTTATCCGTGCAATAACATGTTCAAGAAATTAAAAGGGAGAACTTTTTATTTTTAAAAGAGCTCTTATGTGTTTCCTCCGTTCGTCAATTTCACTACGGCTTTGCACATTTCTACAATTCTCAAACGATTAGTGAAGCACTTGGTATAAAGAGTTTATTATGTCCATCTGCACTTATATGAATTGAAATGTTGCCCTTTGTCTGAATAAGTCCTAGGAAAATACTAGTTGACTAATTATGTTTTCCGATGGAAATCAAGATTCTCCTCTTAATAATATTAAACAGGGTTTCTTCTTAATTTTACAGGTTATCTGCTAAATTTATGTGAAAAGGTTTCCATATTTATTCTAGGAGTCATCTTCTTAATTTTATATAAGAGGTTTTCATCTTAGTTTTATAGGTTATCCATTAAATTTTACTGAAAATGATTTCATCTAAAATCCACGGGTTATCTTCTTAATAATATTGAAAAGGTTTTCATATTAGTTTTACAGATTATCTACTTAGTTTTATTAAAATGAGATATCCAGTCATAATAAGACGGACATCTTATTGCAGAGAAAGCGTAGAGAAATCCGCTAAACTTTGTTCTAATTTATAGGGCATTTTAGGTGGTCTTTTGGCTCTGTGTGGGACAAAGACTGCCAATATCTCTACTTCCTTGATATGATGAATGCGTTAGGTTAGGTTATGCCCTGAGATCCCATTAAGATACCACATGGATCCGAAGACCCCCCTACTCGAACCGTAGTTTGGATTCCGCAAATCTTAAAATTTTCTAAAATTCTATTGTTACTACTTAGATCCTCTAGTTCCCTAAATTGGTAGGCTCCGAAATACTTTAGTCAACACCTTCTTAGTGCTGGACAATCGCACAGCAGGTACTTTACTCTTTCGGGGCCTTTTTATTCATACTCAAAAGCCCTACAGTAATCGTAAACTGTTCAGCCATCTCATTTAAAGATCAGCGGCAATTTTCCATAATTCTGGATTTTCATATGACTAACCCAAACATTTTCAGTGCAGCCTGGCTGTATGAGAAAATGAAAATTATTCCTTTTTGCTTGCTTTAAAGGCCTTAAACGCCTCTACCTCCGCCTGGGAAACATCACAGTGACCAGGTAAGCGAAATGATATTTTTAGCCCCACTTCGGCTGAATAGACTCTCCCTCCCACCCTAGCATTAAGCTTAGATCCATCGGTGTAGAGGTGGATAGCATTGTTGGAGACCGGAGGACTCAAATGTCTCTATCTGGAATCAATATTTCATAATAATAATAAGGTTGGCCTGATGGAAATAATAAAATGAGCTGGAGGATACCATAGATCTATAGCTCGCAGTGCATATCAACACTCAAAATAATATTTCGTAAATATTACGAAATCTTTCGTACATATTACGAAATTCTTTCGTAAAATTGAGCAACGAATGGTTTCGTAAATAGTACGAAAGCTATTTCGTACTATTTACGAAATACTTTCGTAGTATTTACGAAATACTTTCGTATATTTACGAAGGCTTTCGTACTATTTACGATATACTTTCGTAGTATTTACGAAAGGTTTCGTACTATTTACGAAAGACTTTCGTAGTATTTACGAAATACTTTCGTAGTATTTACGAAATACTTTCGTAGTATTTACGAAATACTTTCGTAGTATTTACAAAGGCTTTCGTACTATTTACGAAATACTTTCGTACTTTTGAGCAACGAAAGATTTCGTAAATATTACGAAACCGCTTTCGTACATTTACATTGTTGTACAATTGACCAAATTATTTTTTAGCTTAAAGTTAAAAATACCTTAATTATTACATACATATATTTATGTACATATGATGTATCTTTCAACGAAATTTGAAAACTTTTTCAAAATATGTATATCAATAAAATAATGCTAAGAGAAAGATGTTTTATATATGCATAAGAAATAAGTTTAGATAATTTCATTTTAGTTTTAAATATCTACTGAAATTAATTTATTCAATTCATTTAAAAGTTTTTTATTTATTTTAATATTTTACATTTATATTAATATTAATTTTAGTAACTAATAAAATAAGAGGTACTTATTGGTTATACGTGTTCTTACAAACATAGGAAACTTTGGAAATCGCAATTTGCAAATGTGGACGTCATTCCGATCCATTTAAACAGATACCCCTGTGAAAAAGTAAGAAAAAAAAGAAACAGAAAAAGGAAAAGAAAAAGAAAAAGAAAAAGAAAAAAAGAAAATGAAAAAGAAAAAAAAAAGAAAATGAAAAAAACAAAGAAAAATAAAAATTAAAAATTAAGACTAAGATTAAGATTAAGACTAAGATAAAGATAAAGATAAAGATAAAGATAAAGATAAAGATAAAGATAAAGATAAAGATAAAGATAAAGATAAAGATAAAGATAAAGATAAAGATAAAGATAAAGATAAAGATAAAGATAAAGATAAAGATAAAGATAAAGATAAAGATAAAGATAAAGATAAAGATAAAGATAAAGATAAAGATAAAGATAAAGATAAAGATAAAGATAAAGATAAAGATAAAGATAAAGATAAAGATAAAGATAAAGATAAAGATAAAGATAAAGATAAAGATAAAGATAAAGATAAAGATAAAGATAAAGATAAAGATAAAGATAAAGATAAAGATAAAGATAAAGATAAAGATAAAGATAAAGATAAAGATAAAGATAAAGATAAAGATAAAGATAAAGATAAAGATAAAGATAAAGATAAAGATAAAGATAAAGATAAAGATAAAGATAAAGATAAAGATAAAGATAAAGATAAAGATAAAGATAAAGATAAAGATAAAGATAAAGATAAAGATAAAGATAAAGATAAAGATAAAGATAAAGATAAAGATAAAGATAAAGATAAAGATAAAGATAAAGATAAAGATAAAGATAAAGATAAAGATAAAGATAAAGATAAAGATAAAGATAAAGATAAAGATAAAGATAAAGATAAAGATAAAGATAAAGATAAAGATAAAGATAAAGATAAAGATAAAGATAAAGATAAAGATAAAGATAAAGATAAAGATAAAGATAAAGATAAAGATAAAGATAAAGATAAAGATAAAGATAAAGATAAAGATAAAGATAAAGATAAAGATAAAGATAAAGATAAAGATAAAGATAAAGATAAAGATAAAGATAAAGATAAAGATAAAGATAAAGATAAAGATAAAGATAAAGATAAAGATAAAGATAAAGATGAAGATAAAGATAAAGATAAAGATAAAGATAAAGATAAAGATAAAGATAAAGATAAAGATAAAGATAAAGATAAAGATAAAGATAAAGATAAAGATAAAGATAAAGATAAAGATAAAGATAAAGATAAAGATAAAGATAAAGATAAAGATAAAGATAAAGATAAAGATAAAGATAAAGATAAAGATAAAGATAAAGATAAAGATAAAGATAAAGATAAAGATAAAGATAAAGATAAAGATAAAGATAAAGATAAAGATAAAGATAAAGATAAAGATAAAGATAAAGATAAAGATAAAGATAAAGATAAAGATAAAGATAAAGATAAAGATAAAGATAAAGATAAAGATAAAGATAAAGATAAAGATAAAGATAAAGATAAAGATAAAGATAAAGATAAAGATAAAGATAAAGATAAAGATAAAGATAAAGATAAAGATAAAGATAAAGATAAAGATAAAGATAAAGATAAAGATAAAGATAAAGATAAAGATAAATATAAAGATAAAGATAAAGATAAAGATAAAGATAAAGATAAAGATAAAGGGAAACTACTTAAAACCTTAAAATTCAAGCAGCTACACTCGGAGAAAAAAAAATTTATTTTTATAATGCGCGTTTTAAACCAGATCGTTTTTATTTTAAAAATGAAAATTTGTAAATTTAAAATGAAACTTTTGAAATAAAAATGTATTTTGGATTAAATAGAATAATTTTTAAATTGAAAATTAAAATGAAGGGAATAAAAGCGCAAGTTTCAGGTTCAAAATCTCATAGGGCTTGAATTAAAAATAAATATTTTTAAATTAAAATGTTTTTTCTTGATTTTACAATTTTACAATGAACATTTTTAAAATAAAAATGGTCGTATCTACATCACTTTTAAATACGTTTTTGCCAATTTTAAGCACATTTTCATATGTTTTTAAAATTTTTTCTCTGAGTGTAGAAATATCTCTTTATATTATTTTATTGAGTATTTATTTAGGAAAATACATAAGACCGAAAAAGGAAAAAGTAAATGCAACTAATGTACTCACCTTTAAGTTTAATTAAGTTGGAAAATATCACAGTTTATTTTGTATATCAATATTGTCTTTTTATATACAATTCATTATTCTTTTACGCATTATTTCATTACGCACTTACTACTTAAAATAATTTTTGATATTATTGCACCGACTCAACACTTTACAATGAAAGAAGACTTGTACACTAAAATATTATTGTACGAAAGTATTTCGTATATATTACGAAAGTATTTCGTAAATCGTTTAAACCTTTGATAGTGTTACGAAAGTATTTCGTATATATTACGAAAGTATTTCGTAAATCTTTTAATCCTTTGATAATGTTACGAAAACTTTCGTACAATATACGAAATTATTCGTAAAGATAATTTTAAGAAAATTTACGAAAGTGTTTCGTAATATTTACGAAATATTTCGTAATATATACGAAAAAAATATTAGAAAATGGTTTACGAAAGCCCTTTCGTTATATTTACGAAAGATTCGTAAAATTAGATTTTGTTGAGAAAAATGCTTTCGTAATATATACGAAACTTTCGTACATATTACGAATCTCTAGACTACGAAAGTGTTTCGTAGTTATTTTACGAAATTTTATTTTTAGTGAACCTGCATACTTATCTAAACCATTTAAAAGACACCCTTTAACAAAAAAGCTAATACACAAAAGAAGCTTCGCAGCTGAGTCATTTATTCATTCAAACAGCTCGTTTAAATTGTTTTACTTTCCCAGAATGGCATAACCCAGCGCACGACTTAGGCTCTTCCTGGAACATTAATACATTGTTGCTTTTTGAGACTTCATTTCTTCAGTGCTTAGAGCAGCTGACAAAATGCATACGAAAATGAAGAAACGGGGATGTGTTTAATAATGTGATGCTTTTGGCGATGTACATAACTCATACTCGTATACTATGAATTTTTTGCGATGCTAATTAAAACTTTTGAGCTATTTTCTTTATGTGCTGTGATATGCTTTGCATTACAGCGAGTGAACGATTTTAATTTTACGCTCGTAAAAAAGCACATCAGTGAACTAACGAACATACAAACATATGGGTGTTTCCGAAAATGGGTCAACCAAAGAGAAAAATTTTAAAATGCACCTAGGCCAAACTTTTTGATACCATTATATAGGTACGTATTTCCTTTATCACGCCACAAAATTTTATGGACATTGGAGCACTGCTACTTACAAAACTTACGTTTTTCAGACTACCATATAAAATTTTTTTTTTAACTAAGTGTATATGACTTCCGAAGTACATCAGCGAATTCGCAACAAAAGCGCCGGCAGAAAAATGACCTTTACGAGTACTTAGCCCAAGGTCAGACCTAGGAATATCAACATAGATACATTTACAAAATACTTCAAATCTTGTATAAAGTGTATTCTAAAGTAGTGCTTTTTTTCAAGCGTTCGGACGCAAAATATACTTTGCAGTAAAAATAAACATACTTACCTTTGTCATATTTTTCAAATTTTTTTGACAAAACACAGTTTTGGGTGCTCTTTCGGGCAGCGTTAATTTTTTTTCCTAAAATCAAAAGGATTCCTGAGTTTAAGTATATTAAACATTGGAACGTCCGAACGTATACGCTTTTTTTCTTCAGATAATTTTTTTTTGTTTGTTCCTTATAAAGCTATCTAGCAATGAATTCCGTTCAAAGGGCTATGAGGTGGAGGTTAAACCTCTTGAAAGATGGTCAGAAAAGGAAGGATTTCAAAAACAAAGAAAGAGAGAGAAAAAAGATTTTTAGGAAAAACATAAAAAACACCCGTTGAAGGTAAGAATGCTCAAAGCAATTTGGAATAGATGTAGACAATAAAATATTTTTGGCCGCATAAAACTTCAAAATCTACCTGTATGCGGTGGCTTAAAGTAAAACAAACACCAGCCCTTCAAACATTACACAGTTTCTCATGCGAAAATGGACATCACATTACTGCCGGACGTACAGCGACATCTAAGCAACGGGATATTTAAAATACCGCTGTGGTGCAGTGGGTAGAGTGCTCGCCTGCTATGCCAGAGGTCTCGGGTTCAAACCACGGTCCGAGAAAAACACCAAAACAATTTTTCTAATTAGTAAAAATCCAATTATTGGATTTTTAAGAGTAGCGGTCACCTCTCGGCAGTGGGCGGCATACCCTCAGAGAGTATTTCTGCCATGAAAAAGCTTCTCACAAAAAATGCATTCGCCGTTCGCAGCCGGCATAAAACTGTAGGTCCAACCAATTAGTAGGAAAAGTAAAAAGGAGCACACCTCGAATTGGGAGAGAAGCTCGGCCATAAAAGTCGTCAGAGTTATAATAGCGGCATTGTATTATTATATTATTCTTATTAAATTTTGCTAGTACTTACATCAGTTTTTTTTATATTCATCGCCACTATACATTATTAGGTATCGTTTTAGTCCTCAGAATGTGCAAGTAATGTAAATTTTGAATTAGTGAGTTAATTGCAATAAAATATGTGCTCAACACTTGTTTTGTTATGAAAAATTTATGTTTTCCTTCATAGAAAAATTTGGAACGTCCGAACGGGAACGTCCGAACAAAATTAAAACCAATATTTCTCCAATAAAAAACGTCTACAGAAATATAACTTTAATGTAGTGACAGTCCTTGTATATTCCTCTGTTAGTCGTATATACATCATTTTTTTTGTAGCATCAACCAATTCGCAGAATTTTAACGAAATCAGGTGTAACCTCAAATACGAGGTACTTTTGAGGAACGTCCGAACGGCAACTTTAAATCCTTCTACAGTGGTAATGTGTCATCTCTAGAAAAAAAGTTTGATAGCTTTGGATAGAGGGGTACAAATTCTACATATGACAAAAAAAAATATTCTGATCCAAAACCTACTATAGGTTTTATACTGAAAATAATGTCGCAGCATGGAACGTCCGTAACGCTGGAAACACCCATATGTGCCTACATTTTTTTATGGATTCGCGCCGTGTTTTATTTGCTGAACTGATGTAAGTGTTGAGAAGCGGCATTACCCTTTAATGGTTACATGCACACCACAAATGCACACAAACATACACATACACATGCTAACATTCTAGCAAGTTCCTTTCCGCACTACCACTCACTTACCGTTGCCCTCGTGCTATTTTCGCCGCAACCCGATAACTGTAATTATTATACAATGAAATTAATAGCGCTTACTTTGCTTTGACAATTATTCACTGCATGAAACGTCCGTCGCACAGCTGGTTGACAGGGAGGGAGGGCAACAAAGTTAAATAAAAAGCTCCAGTAATTTACAAATTTTTTCCACCCAACTCCACCCCACAAATTTACACATTTACCCACTTAAGCAATTTTGTTAATGTTTTCGCTACATGTGAATTTTCACCATCGCACACACACACATGCGGGTTTTACCACAAAAATAATTGAGAAACTCTGTTGGCTAATAAAGTAACCAGAGAAAGGAGGAAAAAAAGAGGGAAGAGCGAATAAAACTAAATTCCTTTTTGGTTGTTTTTATACTCAGCTGTACTAGTACACAGAGTATTATAATTTTGATTTCATAACGGTGGATTGTAACATAATGAAATAATCGAGATAGATATGGACTTATATATATCAAAATGATCAGGGTGAAAAGAGAAATCGATTGAGCCATGTCCGTCCGTCCGTCCGTCCGTCCGTCCGTCCGTCCGTCCGTCCGTCCGTACGCACGATAACTCGCGTAAAAATTGAGATATTTTGATGAAATTTGAAATGCAAGTTGGTATCGAGACTGGGACGGTTGGTATTGAAAATGGGCGAAATCGGACCATGACCACGCCCACTTTTCCTATATAGAAAAAATCGGAAATTTGGTATCTCAGCCACTAATATAGCTAGAGTGCTAAAATTTTACCCACGTATTGAGCTCAGACCCTTATGAAGAAATTTGATGAAGTTTTGGAAAATGGGCGGTGCCACGCCCACTTATTAAGGGTCAAACATTGAAAGTTTTATATGTCATAACTCAGAAACCGTTGAAGATATATCGATGAAATGTGGTGCGCGCAATTTGCTTACTTAGACAAATGTTTTGGCGAAAAATTATAAAAATCGGTTGACGGCCACGCCCACTTTTATATATGGGAACTATAAAGGGGCCTAATAAAAACATTTTAAGCGATATCTCTGTCAAATATAAAGATCTATCACTGAAATTTTGTGGCACGAGTCCAACTACGGACGTAAAACAAAAAATACAAAAATTTTGGAAAATGGGCGGTGCCACGCCCACTTATTAAGGGGCAAATATTGAAAGTTTTATAAGCCATAACTCAGAAACCGTTAAAGATATGTCGATGAAATTTGGTACGCGTGATATATTTACTTAGCCAAATGTGTGGACGAAAAATTACCAAAATCGGTTGACGACCACGCCCACTTTTATATATGGGTATTATAAAGTGACCTAATAAAATCATTTTTAGCGATATCTCTGTGAAATATAAAGATAATTCATTGAAATTTTGTGACATGAGTTCTACAATAGACTGGAAACAAAAAATAAAAAAATTTTATAAAATGGGCGTGGCACCGCCTCTTTTTATACACAGAAATCTACGAGCCTATTACTCGACAAATAACTGAGATATTATGACGAAACTTAGTTTATATACTTTTATAACTTGTTTTAATAGACACGCAAAAATTTATTGAAATCGGTTTATGACCACGCCTACTTTTTAACAAAGATATTTCTGAACACCCTTTTGGAATTTGTAACGTGAAGTCTTTGTAACTAAAAGTCATAGAAGGATGCAATTTTGCACTAACAATAATATTTATATGCTTATTTGGATGATTGATACAAATTTTGAAAATGGGCGTGGCTGCGCCCTGTTTATGCAGCACTCATTTCATATAAAATACACCCTATATCGAACAAACGCAAACAAACAATGAAAGCATACAGCGAGTATCTAATGTTCGATTCCACTCGAACTTAGGCTTCCTTACTTGTTTTTTTTTTATTTCTTTACTTTTTTTGGCTAAGCAATTATTTAGTTATATAAAACCGCATTTGACGATTAAGCAATTTGAGGACAATCACTTTTTAATACATACTTTTTGGTTGCTTGTTCTTCCGACAGGGTAGGAATATGATGTATTGTGGAACGATCCTCCGTCATCCCTTGTCAAGTTTGGTTTGGAGACAAACCGAACGAAAAAAGACACTGAAGATGGCGCATATTAGCCGAAACCGGTTTGTCTCCAAACCAAACTTGACAAGGGATGACGGAGGATCGTTCCACAATACATCACTTTTTAATACCTCTAAATCCTTTTACATATACCGAGTATACATATGTACATACAAGGATTGTTGGTGTTAACTCAATTAAGTACTTATACGGAAGTTGTAGTTAAAACGACAAAGTGATTTGATACTCGAAATATTTGCGTAATTTACAAAGAAAATAATTAAAATTTCAGTTGTGTAAATTTTTGTCAGTTGAGTTGAAAGAAATATTCTTGTTGATAGCACACAAATTGAAGGTTGTTGTCTGCAGTTCTTGGTTCTTTCTACAAACATTTTATCTGAGGAGACCGCTAGTAAAATTGTATGGCGAATAATTTTCTAGAACATTTTAACCCTCTATATACCTGAAAACGACCTCTTCGTGAAGGTGTTAGAGCATTAAAGTATTTTACGAAAATAAAGTTCGTGCAATTTTACTATATGTTACTATTGCTATATGATATGTATTTTAAGTTAGAATATTTAACACACTCAAAAAAGCACCAAGTAATAACATAACCAGTGATGCCAGATAATCTCCGCTAAAATTCCCGCAGAAATTGGGAAAAAATCCCTAATTTCCCACATTTTAAATAAAAAAAATTCCACAAAATTCCCACCGCATTTAAAGCATTTTGTCCAGTAATATAAGAATATATAACAGGCAAATACAGGTTTTCTTAATAGCTAAAAGAATCAGTTGTACAAATTAATTGCATTGTGCAAGTGGATATGATTTTTGTTGATTTTAAATTTGAAGCAATTGATATTTTTGTATTGAAAGGCAACTCTTACTTTACTTATACTATTTAACATATCACTAGATAGTTTGTTTCGTTTTTTACATTTAACATCCGTTACAATCGAAAATATTCTTAGTGATTCAGCGTTTGAATGGTGTAACGTGAGTACAATTTCAACCAATCATGAAACAAAAAATTGTCATTATAGTTTTTAAAGTTTATTATTTTACTCCACATTACATCAACATTTAATTTTTTTAAATCCTCTTTTTGTGTTTCGGTTAAAACTATACAAATACATTTGTATTCCGATTCTGTGAGATCAGGATTAAAATTTAATTTTTTAGTTAGAGCAAGAAGTGATACACGATTGTTTTTAGAGAAATCAAAAACAATATCGGGATCTAAAACTGCAATTCTTCGAAAACACCATCAAATGGAAAACGTGATATTATCTGAAAAGCAGAAGCTTCATAAAAGCGCAAACACTTTTTTTTAATACAATCTTTTCCTCCAAATTTAAATTTGACAAAATATCTTCGCATTCATAACGAACGTAAACGTTATGCATGTCAAGTAAATATAGAGTTGGAAGTTCCAAAACTTTTACCTGTAATTCCCACGGAATTGTAAAAAAGTCGAGTTTTAAGAAATGTCTTGCAATTTTCAACACAAGTGTCTTAGCTTCTTGCCCTAGTCGGTGTATAAGTACATTTCGGCTTTAGAGCAATGCGTTAAATTCATTTAAAAAGTTAAGAACGTACTCCAAAATCTGAAATAAGCCTTGTTTTGAATTCTTTCCAATTCTTCATAAATAGTTTCTGCTTTTTTACGCTTATCTTCAAATGAGACCAGGCGAAAATATGTAGCTTTTAAGTGGCTTCCAATTCTCCAAAATTCTTTCCATTATTAACAATGCAGTACGAATGTGCACAATGAAAAAAAAATTACCTAAGAGTGGCGATTATTAACACGCTTTTATTAGTTTCACCTATGTATATGTATGTATTTATGTGAACAAGTTACGTATACGCAGTGTAGTTCACTGTATGTTTACTTGTACGTATGTATGCACCCGACTCCTTTTCATTGCATAAGTTAACGCGAAATCGTGTACATACACTGAATGGGAGTTTTTCAGTTTTATTTTAAGTTACGTATACTATAAATTATACATAAGTAGGTATGTAAACAGTTCTGCAACCAAAAAATCCCTTTTTTATGTGGACGACAACAAAATGTCCCTTTTTTCCTTCTTTAAATATTTTGCAGTGAAATATCCCTCAAAAATGGAAATTTCCCTCAATCTGGCACCACTGAACATAACATAACATTAATTCTTGATAATATTTTTTTCCTGTTGAAAATGATAAAAATCTTCTATAATTATTATTAAGAAACTTATATTTTAAAAATCTTTCCATAATAGTTATTTCAAATATATTTTTTTTAAGTCTTCAAAGAGTTTTTCATTGAGACAAATTCAAAAAAGTCTTTGCGTAATTATTATCAGTAACAAATATTTTTTTATATCTTCAAAGACTTTTTCATTGAGACAAAGTTCAAAAAAGTCTCAGAAAATTTTCAATAACTTTCATATAAGTATAAAATAAGAATAACTTTCATATAAGTACTTCAAAATTCAAGCAAATTTCTAATTTGAAATTGTATGAAAGATTTTAATCGAAGATATAAAAAATAAATTTGTTACTCAAAATAATTACTTAAAGATATTTTTGAAATTCGTCTCAATGAAAAAGTCTTTGAAGACTCAAAAAACAATTTGTTACGGATAATAATTACTCAAAGACTTTTTTCAAATTTGTCTCAATATAAAAGTCTTTGAAGATATAAAACAAAATTTCTCATTTATGTATAATAATTACAAAAAGACTTAAAAAAAATATCTCAGAAATAACTATTATCGTAAGACTTTTAAAATATGTTTCTTTCAATAATAATTATTATTATACTCAGCTGTACTAGTACACAGAGTATAATAGTTTTGATTTCATAACGGTGGATTGTAACATAAAGAAATAATCGAGATAGATATAGACTTATATATATCAAAATGATCAGGGTGAAAAGAGAAATCGATTGAGCCATGTCCGTCCGTCCGTCCGTCCGTCCGTCCGTCCGTCCGTCTGTCCGTCCGTCCGTCTGTAAACACTCTAACTCGAGCAAAAATTGAGATATTTTGATGAAATTTGAAATGCAAGTTGGTATCGAGACTGGGACGGTTGGTATTGAAAATGGGCGATATCGGACCATGGCCACGCCCACTTTTCCTATATAGAAAAAATCGGAAATTTGGTATCTCTGTCACTAATATAGATGGAGCGATGAAATTTTACCCACGTGTTGAGCTCAGGCCCCTATGAAGAAATTTGATGAAATTTTGGAAAATGGGCGGTGCCACGCCCACTTATTAAGGGTCAAACATTGAAAGTTGTATATGTCATAACTTAGAAACCATTGAAGATATATCGATGATATTTGGTATGCGTGATTTACTTACTTAGGCAAACATTTGGACGGAAAATAGTAAAAATCGGTTGACGGCCACGCCCACTTTTATATATTTGTATTATAAAGTGACCTAATAAAAACATTTTAAGTCATATCTCTGTCAAATATAAAGATCTATCATTGAAATTTTGTCGCATGAGTCCAACTATGGACATAAAACAAAAACCAAAAAAATTTTGGAAAATGGGCGGTGCCACGCCCACTTATTAAGGGGCAAACATTGAAAGTTTTATGAGTCATAACTCAGAAACCGTTGAAGGTATATCGATGAAAGTTGGTATGCGTGATATACTTACTTAGGCAAATGTTTGGAATAAAAATTGCCAAAATCGGTAGACGACCACGCCCACTTTTATATATGGGTATTATGAAGTGACCCAATAAAAATATTTTAAGCTATATCTCTGGCAAATATAAAGATATATCATTGAAATTTTATGGCAGGAGACCAGCTGCGGACATAAAACTAAAAACACAAAAATTTTGGAAAATGGGCGTGGCAACGCCTCTTTTTAGAAGCAGGGATATACGAGATTTCTGAGCCCATAACTCGATAAATAATTGATATATAATGATGAAACTTGGTGTATACACTTTCATTACTTGTGGTAATACATGTTCAAAATTTTACCGAAATTGGTTGACGGCCACGCCCACTTTTATATATGGGAACTATTAAGGGGCCTAATAAGAACATTTTAAGCAATATCTTTGTCAAATATAAAGATAATTCATTGAAATTTTGTGGCATGAGTTCCACAATAGACCAGAAACAAAAAATATAAAAATTTTGGAAAATGGGCGTGGCACCGCCTCTTTTTAGAAAAAGGGATATACGAGATTTCTTAGCCTATAACTCGACAAATAATTGAGATATTATGACGAAACTTGGTTTATGCACTTTTATAACTCATGTTAATACACACGCAAAAATTTATTGAAATCGGTTTATGACCACGCCTACTTTTTAACAAAGATATTTCTGGAACACCCTTTGGGAATTTGTAACGTGACATCTTTGTAACTAGAAGTCATAAAGGAATGAAATGTTGCACAAAGAATAATATTCATATGCTTAGTTGGATGACTGATAAAACTGTTGAAAATGGGCGTGGCTACGCCCACTTTATGCAGCACTCGCTTTATATAAAATACGCCGTGTTTCCATCAAACTCAAACAAACAATGAAAGCATACAGCTGAGTATCTAATGTTCGATTCCACTCGAACTTAGGCTTCCTTACTTGTTTGATTTTTATTTTTTCTCTTATCTTTATATATATTACGCTAAGCGATTTTTTGTAAACACCATAACTTTTACACCGTTATACCGATTTTCGAAAATGGGATGTCATATGAAAGGGCTTGGCCTGTAGATGTGCAGGAAGTTTTAATTTTTTTGAAAAGGGTTGCCACCTGTTTAAAAATTTAATTGTCCTGTATAGTTTGCTTGATTTATAAATTTCAGGTACCATATGAAAGGGATTGAGCTGAAAATTAGTAATTTATTACAATTTTTGCAACAAGGGTTGCCACCTGTTCAAAAATTCAGTTTTACGCTATAGATTGTGTGATTTTTAAATTTCAGGTGTCATATGAAAGGGATCTGTGTGAACATAAGTAATTTATTATAATTTTTATAAAAAGGGTTGCCCCCTCTTCACAATTTAATTTTTACGCTATAGTCTTTTTGAGTGTTAGATTTGAGGTGTCATATGAAAGTTATTTGCCTCAAAATGAGTAATTTATCATAATTTTTACAAAGAGAGTTGCCACCTGTTCCAAAATTTATTTTTACTCCACAGTTTGATTTTTAAATTTAAAGTGTCATATGAAATGGCTTTGCCGGGCATATGAAAATGCTGGGCCTGAAAATGAGTAATTTATTACCATTTTTACAAAAAGGGTTGCCACCTGTTCACAAATTCAGTTTTACGCCATAGTTTGTTTGATTTTTAAATTTGAGGTGTCATATGAAAGGGCCCTGCATGAAAATAAGTAACTTATTGTAATTTTTATAAAAAAGGTTGCCACCTGTTCAAAAGTTAATTTTTCCGCTATAGTCTGTTTGAACTTTAGATTTAAGGTGTCATATGAAAGTGCTTTGTCTCAAAATTAGTAATTTATCATAATTTTTACAAAGAGGGTTGCCACCTGTTCCAAAATTTATTTTTACTCCACAGTTTGATTTTTAAATTTAAAGTGTCACATGAAATGCCTTTGCCGGGCATATGCATATACTTCGCCTGAAAATTAGTAATTTATTACGATTTTTACAAAACTTATTTTTACGCTACAGTTTGTCCGGTTTTCAAATTTTAGGTGTCATGACAGGTCTTGACCTGTAATAAAAAGAAAGGGAAGGGGAAAATGAAAAGAGCAGAAATGGCAAAGGAAAGGAAGCTAAAGACGGAAGAGTACGGAAAATAAAATGAATAAAGGGAAGAGGAAGCGCAAATAAAAGGGAAAGGGGAATAGAAAGAGAAGTAAGACAAATGACCTTTTGGAGGTAGCTACATATATGGATAAAATATTGTAGAAAATTATTCGCATTAAAACTTCAATATGGGACTCCTCGGACAAAATCATTGCATACAAAATCTAGGTCGACGGAAAATAAAAATAACCAGTAATTATGCATATGCTTAATTTTATATTTTATTAATAAGAATCTATGGGCTTAAAAATGGCAGAATATATATCGGCGTTAAGGGGAAGTCAAATTTAAAATGGCAATCAAAAAAATTGTTAAATGTAGCAATAAGTGCTCTTCCTCCCTCAAATTGTCGCACAGTGTAATTGAAAGCCACAGCATCGCGTGCCCGGGTTTACTAGTAATAATTACAACTCTACGCTACACTCTAATGTGCAAACATATCTATATTATTAATACGCTAACACAAATTTAATCCAGTAATATATAAACAAAAAAGACAAAAAAATATGTAGGATAAAAGGAAAAAGAAAAAATAAAAGAAGAAAGAAGACTAATAAGAAAAAGGAAGAATTTCATTAGAGCTTTTTATATAACTACAGCTCGGCTGCCACTAAATTCCATTCGGTTTATAAATTGAATCTTCAAAGTCTCAGCAATGCTTTACTGGAAGTTAGATGGATGGACGAGCGAGGAAGGCTGTACGTTAAAAAAAGGATAGTGTACTTTTGCTTATTTTATAAACTCAGCAAAATCTTATGCTGAAAAAGGGAATCTGCCATAAGAAGATCTATGGATACTTAGTTGTAATGCTAAAATTAGCTTTTCCATATCGACGCCTGAGTAAAAGATTACCCTATTTCAAAAGTTGTTTCAAAAACGTCCTATTTCAGAATTTTCTTCAGTAACGCCGTATTTCATAAAATTAATAATTTTCAGAGAAATACATATATATATGAATCGTCTATTTTCAAAACCGTTTGTTTGAAAAATGCAAAAAACTGCTCTTAAGAAACCAGTGGCTAAGACGACTTGTGTTTATTATTATAGAGTAATTTGACTTGAATATGACAGGTTAAGAAATTGTTTTAATATTAAATACAGGTGATGTTTTAGAATTGGATCTGATACCTAGCTTAAAAAATTAAAATTTTGCAGATGGCCGATTTTGCAAATGGACGATTCATATATGGAATTTTCTCTGAAATAGAGCGATTTTGAAGCAAAATCTGAAATGAGACGTTATTGAAAGAATTTTTGAAATTGGGTGATCTTTTACTCAGCCGTCGATATACTGCGACCGCTCATCTCTCCAAGTTTTTAAATTTTAAAACAATCAGTTGAATACTGAGAATTTTAATACTGTCTAAACTTGACAAGCATAAGCACTGATAAGGCTTATTCAGAGTGACGTTAAAAGTCATATTATGAAATCTCTACAGTTTGTAATTTAGTATGTTTAGTATCAGCATGTAGTATATGTATATTAACTATCTACAGTTAAAATAACTTAAATTCACACAACAGCACCATTAACATTTATAGCAGCTTAAGAAATGTGTGAGTTTAAAAGTTGCAGTTTGTTTCGTTTGCTAATAAAGTGTTGGCAACTAAATTTCCACAAAGTCTATGTGCAAGAGCTTTGAGTTTAAAATATATGGATATATTTTTGGCAAAAATGTTTTTGTTATCTGCACACATTTGCATATATATACATATATATGTTTGTATGTATGTGCTTATGTACATTCCATAGGCACTCTATAAGTGTGTAAGACCATAGTTTGGCTACAACCTCCTGCATTTGTAGCTTGCCTTTGTGCTAATTCACTTATCATTTTACACAATGGTCTAGCTGTCGTCTAAATATCAGGCAGTCATTTGCAGTGCTGTCATTATAGCATAGTTACATATATTAGACAACAGATGTAATTAAACAATTCTAACGACAACTGTCTCTTGGCGTTACTCATACGCCCCGTCACACCAGTGTTTTAACATATCAACATTCAGCTTATTAGTGAACGTCATGTTAGCACAGAATGCTAGTTGACTATAAATAATAGCTTAAAAAAACTAAAAAACACGCTTTAATCTTAAAAATTGTACTAAAAATTGAGAAATAATTTAATTAGAAACAAAATGATGAACGAAAATATAAGTATTTAAGGAAAAGCGTCGGGTGGTGCTCAGTATGTCAAAAAATATTTAAGATCGCTGTTTTTAACTAATATTTTTATTTTGACTTTTTTGAGATTTCATATAACGTACTCTTTAATTGCGCAACTAGGTATGTATATTTTTGTACTAGTCGTACGAATCGAATATTTTCATATTCAAATATTATTGAGCACCCCCACGCTTTTCCTTAAATACTTATATTTTCGTTCATCATTTTGTTTCTAATTAAATTATTTCTCAATTTTTAGTACGATTTTTAAGATTAAAGCGTGTTTTTTAGTTTTTTTTAAGCTATTATTTATTTTTAACTTTTTAGTGAAAATTTTCATTAAAGGATGTTTAATGCGGACGCAAGAATAAAAGTAAAAAGAAGTCTGATGAAGGGATGTGGTGATCTCCGAAATAGATCTACATACATATGTATTTATAACTTCTACCAAAAATATTAATTTTTCCAATACATTTTTTCCTTATAAAAAAAAAATTGGTCATAAGAGCTCAAAAATGAAGCCTAAACGAAAAAATATCAACTAATATGTACTATGTCTATCGAAGCAAAACTATTTCAGTTTTTAATCGGAGATATGCTCTTCTTTATTTGCCTGTGCATATTCACAATGAACAGTCAGCGCTCCAAATTATTCTCATTGTCCTATAATCACTTCCATATTTTTCTTGTATACCAAAAATAGTAAACAACTTCTTGAAAACAAAAATTGCCAAACAGATGTGAAAGTTACCAAGAAACCAACAGCGAAAAATAACCTATTTTGGTAATTACCAAGTTCGGCAACCGTGCTATAAGTGCTATAAATAGAATTTGAACCAGGGTTTGAAATTGCTTAGCTACTTTTGCTGCATTTGCTTTTGCTTTGCTTTTGCTAATGAAAAGTAAATTAGCAAACTCGGCCAGCCGAGTAAAAAACGAGAACATGATTCATTCGCTTCAGTTTTCAGCTGAGCCGTTTTTGCTTGTATAGTTAAGCAAAAGCAAAGCAACGCGATTTGGGGGATTTCATTTTACTTCCAGCAATTAGTTGTCTTTGCATTTTTTCTGCTTTTGCTTATTGCATCCTGTTAACGTTACCAGAGTTGAGTGATGGTAAATTACAGATTTGAGAGAAAAGTTGAAAAAATTAGCAGCGCGCTGTAGAATGGAATGTTACTTTACATTTGTGCACATCTACTGATATTCTTAGTTTTATTCACATACACCGATTTCACCAATGCACCAAATTCCTAAAACAGCAAAGTAATTTTAAAATTTTCTTATCGAATTTCAATTATAAATAAATTTAAGAATTAAAAAAAATCAATTTAAATTAGTTTCAATTTGACTTTTCTGGGACTCGAACCTGCGCCTCTATGTACATATCTTTCTGTATTAAAAAATTATAATTCAATAGATGCTTTTGTGTACACAACAATTTTTTGATATGTTTGGGGGACAGTAGGATTTTCGTTGATCAGTCATCAGAGTCTAGCAGCTGCTGTGCCCCGATACACCAAGATGAATGGTGAGGGTTTTGAAGCAGCCACCAATTTATTATTGCTCAATAGATGTACATATGTATGTACATATGTACATATGTATTGATGCATCATCTATTTGTTCAGAGAGGGTGACAATTAAATTTCATTGGCATAGGTATAGAGATGGTTGATCGTTGCTCATCAACGAGGTTGATGGGTTGGCCATCAACAAGATGAAATGGACAACAAAATGTTTTTACATTTTCAAAATTTCGAAAATTTTAAAATAGTTAAAAAATCGATGTGGAAATTGTAAAAATACTCACCGGTTGTAGCAAACTGGTGCATTGTTGTATGGTTTTTAATACAGAAAATGCATTGATGCGCAGGTTCGAGTCCCAGTAAAGTCAAATTGAAATTAATTTTAATTGATTTTTTTTAATTTTTAATTTGTTTATAATTCAAATTCGATAAGAAAATAGTTAAAACACCAGCGGTTTTGGGAAATTAGCGCATCGATGGAATTGGTGTATGGGAGGAATAATGCGCCATATCAGCAGATGTGCAGAAATTTAATATAACATTCTTTTCTACAGACGAACTCGCTCTACTTCTGTTATTTTAACAGCCAGCTGTGTTGAATTAAAATTTTTTATTCACCAGATGCACTAACAGAATTTTGTTGGGTCTCTGGCTTCCACGATTATTCGTAGTTGCAACTTCTCTGTTCATCTACGTTCTCTGTTATTGGCTTGCATACGGGAGTGAATTGAATGAAATTCATAGAGGCTATTTTGAAGAGAGGTAAAATAAAAGCCACAATGAAGCATAGAGTATAATGTTGAATCTAATTATATGATGTTGTTGGGTTGAATCCCATGTTGATGTCACGTTTCGAATCCGGAGGTGAATAGAAATAATAGAGGAGAGAACACAATAAAAGTAAAGTGAATGTTTCAAAAAAATAATAATTGAGTTAAACGTTTGCAACTTTTAGGATGGGATGAAGTTACATACATACATACATACATACATACATACATACATACAGGTGAAGCTAATAAAAGCGTGTTAATAAATACAAGCAATTATTGCTTTTGTGTGCATTCTTTGTTGGTTATAGCAGAGTGCAGATAATGCTATATACATACTAGCAAGCTAAAATATTTTTTGTTTGTTAAACTTTCCTCATTGGAGAGATTAAGATTGTATATGGTAATTTCAACTTTAAACGCTTTAAGCGTTTCTAAAGGGTTTGCAAATTTATATGTAATACCCTTGAATCCAAATGTCAAAATAGAAATTGTCAAACATTTCACGTAAACACCATGATCTATTTATTTTCAAAAGGGGATTTTGCTGTTTATGCAAATTATAATTCTGATTAGCTTGCGCTTCTGCACAATTATTCCAAATTCGGTTAATGGAACTTCACTGACAATACTATTTATATATGCTTATATCTGTGACAATTTGCAATAACCGCTTAAGTCGAAAAATATGATTTTGAGATAAATTGATTTTTATATTCGAAGGCGTTTCTTAACAAATAGTAAAAGTCGGTAAAACTATGGACGAAAAATCAGTGAGCCATCCATAATGTTAAGATCAAATTTTGTAAATTAAACAAAATGTAATGAAGAAATTTTATAAAGTATATACATCTACTTTGGCTGTTATAGAAAGTTTAATATACCTATATTGTAAGTTAAGCCTAAATATTTTTATTTATATCTTTTGATTGAATTAAGTTATAAGCAGGGGGGTTTTACAGAAATATATAGGTGATTCACAAAGTGTCATAAAGTCATATGTCATATTAAAATATTGTACGGAAATAGTTATAAAATACTTTTCCGAAGCCCTGTGAAGAAGTAAACAAAAACAGCTGATCAAATACGACGACTCAAAAACATATCGTGCAGAGTTGTATTTATTTAGTACACATTTAGCCTAGAATGCAACAACAAAATATTATGACTTATGACGATATACGCAATATGAAAGGGTGCGAATCCCCTAATAGAGTTTTAAAAGGAGAATAGCGTGGTATATATAACTCGAAATCTTCTTAAGTCGACTTAATCGGTTATTGCTTGTGACCACAGATATGTACGTATGTATACACATATGTACGTACTTTGCAGATATTTTTGTGCATTTGTTTAATTTATTTGTTTGTAGTAAATTTAGTGCTTTTATCATTAGTTGTCAGAATTGCACTTTTCATAAGTTATCTGTATTAATGGTACAATTAAGTTTTGTATTATTTACACAAGCATTTAAAAGCTACATACACACAACAACGCACATAGAAACCCACTCGTTCACCTGTTTATGCTTTGTGTGACATCCCAAATTTAAATGCAAATCGAATTGCATGTCATTAAATTAACTGATGTCATAAATTTCCTATCTATCATTGCCATTATCCTATTAGTTATCAGTAAGCAAAAAAAAAAAGCGCAAAAATAAATTTGCTTAATTTGCATTTTAATTTAAAGTAAACAACTTAAATTGGTTTTGCTCGCGTTTTGTGTAAATCAGATAAATTAAATTTTTGTTGGTTTAATGCAATAATCGGTTTTTATTAAATATTTTTTTATGATAAATGGAAAGTTATTTTAATGGAAATTGACATTTATGTACCTTAAAATTGATGTTTAAAAATTGCGGTAGTACGCTTTATTATTTATTATTTATATGAAAAACAAATGACATTTTTAAGCGGAAATGGATCGACTTTGAGTTATACTCTATACAAAATTGCAGCACGAAGGCATTTATTTGTCTACACAGAGCCAAAAAGTTCACCTACAATCAAAGAGACTGCCACCTAAAAAAGCTATTTGGCCGAGGAGAGGGAGAGGGGACAAAATTGAAGAAATTTTTGCTAGAAATTCTTCTGGATTTTAGCTTGAATTTCTTCTTAAATTTATTGAAAAGGATATCGTCTGAAAACGAGGAGATAACTCCTTGTTTATTAATGTCTGTATGTATGTCATTTTGTCAAAAAAATTAAACTGTTAGAAGAAATCTGCTTGTTTTTATGAGAAAATTTTTATAAAGCAAATCAATAAGGACATCCTCTAATTTTTTCTAGAACCTTTTTGAATTTATTAAAAAGGAACACTTTTTATTTTTAAAAGAGCCCTTGTTAATTTAAATTTTGCTATAAACATACGTACATATGTATGTAGATACTCGTACATACTAGAATTATGCATAACAGTTATTGCATCAGCCACTTTTATCCGTGCAATAACATGTTCAAGAAATTAAAAGGGAGAACTTTTTATTTTTAAAAGAGCTCTTATGTGTTTCCTCCGTTCGTCAGTTTCACTACGGCTTTGCACATTTCTACAATTCTCAAACGATTAGTGAAGCACTTGGTATAAAGAGTTTATTATGTCCATCTGCACTTATATGAAATGAAATGTTGCCCTTTGTCTGAATAAGTCCTAGGAAAATACTAGTTGACTAATTATGTTTTCCGATGAAAATCAAGATTCTCCTCTTAATAATATTAAACAGAGTTTCTTCTTAATTTTACAGGTTATCTGCTAAATTTATGTGAAAAGGTGTCCATATTTATTCTAGGAGTCATCTTCTAAATTTTATTTAATAGGTTTTCATCTTAGTTTTATAGGTTATCTCTTAAATTTTAAAATCCACTGGTCATCTTCTTAATTATATTGAAAAGGTTTTCATATTAGTTTTACAGATTATCTACTTAGTTTTATTAAAATGAGATATCCAGTCATAATAAGACGGACATCTTTTTGGAGAGAAAGCATAGAGAAATCCACTAAACTTTGTTCTAATTTATAGGGCATTTTAGGTGGTATTTTGGCTCTGTGTATTGATATAATGTTTTTAAGCAGAGAGTAACTTAGCCTTGAAATCTAACGAAGTAACACTTAATGGTAAACTTTGAAGTAAGTAAGTAAAGAATTAAGATTTTGTTGGAGAGTTCAGAGCGCTACATTGGTTCAAATGTATGTATGTATGTACGTGTGAATCGACTGGGCACAATTGTGATATTAAGTATAACGTGCCTCTTGCTGTAGTATACCTATGTATTTCTCCATGCTGCATACATATGTATGTAAGTGCCTAATATTGGCGACAGCTTTGAAACATATCGAAACAAGCGAAAAATCCATTAACGCACGTTCTCCAAGCTTTAATTTGCTTTAAAAACTTTTTTCAAGCATGTTCTTTAAACATATCTATTCTTTCACACCTGTTTCGTTAACAAAAATTCCCACACGGAATATCAACGTTTCGTAAAGAGCAAAAAGCGGAGTCAATTAACTTGTATGAAGTTAAATTAAGCTACTTACTTACTGTATATACTTATGAATTGCCAAACTCTTACCTTCACAAAATATCACATGACAGTTTGTAAGCGAGAGAAATGACCATCACCGCAGCGCAATACTAATACAAAATATGAGTCAAAATGGCGAGGGCTGTTCTAGACACTTGGAGAACAACTTCTGTAAGCGCTTCTCACTCAGTACTCCTCAATTGTACCCTGAAGTGCAAAAATGTAGACTTATTGTTGAAAATTGTACTCAAAATGTACGAAATGAAATTCGAAACAACTTCAGATATCCGATTGGCATCAAAGTGGAGTAGTCTAACTTTGTACTCTTTCAGGTATAAAAGGGTATAATTAGTCTCATGCTCAAACAAAAGGCAACACTTCATGCCATATAAAGAGACCACAAGTTGTATTAGTCGCATGCTGCCTTGCAAGTGATCCCGTACACATCACGGATTAGTCGAAAAAAAAAGCTTGATGTACCACCCGGTACTTCGTTTATACCACCTTAATGTACCTTTTATTGCCTACATGTTACACGTCGTCAAAAATCATTCATCTTTTGCATAAGAAGTATTTCGATCGTTTCAATCCCAGTAGGACTGGGGATCATCGTTTTACTATTCCCGGAGTACTCCCTTGCGAGTACTGGATTACTCCCCATTACATCCTATTACTTCTACGTATTTTCATACAAATTTCTGTACTCGCTTTTAACATTGTATGTCCTAGGAAGGGAGTAATAGATAAAACTCCCTTTCTCCTCCCAAAATAGCAATATGGGAGTTTTTGCTAATACTTCCGTATACCTCATAATCGAGCAACGGGGGAGTTTTTGGAGTTTTGGAGAGTCTTCTGGAAACCTCTCAAAGGACCAATGAGGGAGATTTTTGTACCATTTTCCGTTCGTCCTAAGCGAGCAATGAAGGAGCTGTGGAAAATCTTCCCCCAATCCTCCTATGTAAGCAATCAAAGAGTAAGCATTTGAAACCTCCTAAGCGAGCAACGAAGGAGTACTCACAAAACCTTCACAAATGAACAACAAGTGATTACTTGCATCGTTATGCATTGCATTTTTGCATATTTTAATAAATTATTTATTTTTTTATTTAATTATATTCCATACGATTTTTATGTAATTTTTTTTTTGTATATACATATATTTAGTTTGTTACATACTATTATTGTGCGTATTCGCATATAAAAACAGAACATAAACTGAAAACGGTAATACGTAAATATGTAATTAACTTAGTTAACTATCTTAGTTTTTTATTATTATTGGCCAAAGCGTTTTGGAGGAGCTTTTATAAAACGGTATACCATCGCAGAAAATATCAATGAATAACGTTTCTTCTTCGACATGTACATATGTATGTATATCTCGCAGATGAATGTTTAAAGCTTTTTCTAAACCAAAATGGAAATATTCACCAGGTGCCATGGGATGGACATTAAATTATTTGGCTGATATTCCCTCAAGTCTTTTTTGATGTTGGAAGATCTAAATTGTTTTCGGTCCAAATGCGGAGAAGGTCCCTAGCCACCCGCCTTTCTATAGCCCATATTGCTAATCGCTTTAATAGTGGTTCGCTAGACACACACTCGGTATGGTTTTGTGATAAGCAAGCACTTAGAATATCACTAGCACCATCGTCATTAATTAAACTACGCCATTTGATATTAAGTTCGGCTTTCGTAAGCCGCCTCAAATACCGCTTTGATATGAATCTATCACTCATGTTAATTAAATTTTTTATATATTTTTTAGTAAGTGCACTTATTGCACAATTCGATACACAAATTAGAATATATTTTCATGAATTATTTTTCGCTTTTGTTCAAAAAATTTTCTTTTGATGAAGAAAAACACTTGGGTCGCTTGTTCAAAAAGTTTTAAATTGGGGTACATTTTGGAGAAATCCCTTCTATTGCTCCAAAAGGATGACAGAGTGAGTTATCTTTCATTTATAGTTTGGAGAGATCTCCCATATTGCTCCACAAGGAGTAACATGGGAGTAGTGAAGTGTAGAAATCTCTCCTATTGCTCCAAAAGGACGTTTAATGGAGTACTCTTCTATTCATCGCTTGGGGAGACCTCCCATATTGCTCCACAAGGAGTAACCTGGGAGCAGTAAGGGTGGAAATCTTTATATATATTACGCTAAGCGATTTTTTGTAAGCACCATAACTTTTACACCGTTACACAGTGGGGGCACCTCCATACAAACGCGGCCAAAAATAGTAATAATTGAGCTAGAAACTTTCAACTCGGAACTTAAGCTTTTTTGATTGAAGATAGTAAACTGTGAAAATTTGAACAAAATCGGTCCACAAATACACCCCCCTCCCATATAACGGTATTTTTGAAATTTCAATATTTTGTTAACTATTATAGCTAAAATGCTCAATTTTAATAAGAGCACACATTTTTTAAATATAAATAATATACAGTAATCATTTTGGAAAAAGCGCAAAGTATTCCATGGTTTTCAAATTAAAAATATATGCACTTTTGAGCATTTTATAAGCATTCATCATAAAATTTTCCTTCAAAAAAATCACATTTAAAAAAATTTTTATACCACAAATGAAACTATACTTTTCTAAAGGCTTTCAGTGTGCTGAATCTGAATCTGAAGTCAGAATTTTCAAATTGGTTCTAGTTTTTGAGATATTCATGTCCAATTAGGCAAAAAAACACGTTTTTGACTATATTCCCTGCTTAATATCTTGTATGTAATATTTTTTTATTCAAAATCAAATACACCGTTAGAAAGCATAAACCATCCCCCTGAATATGGCGTTTAAATTTTTCAGATATCTTTATTAGAATTGGAGAAATTGTTGTTTAAGTTTCATTAACTTGGCAAATTTTCCCCATACAAAATTTTAATACTTTTTGAAGCATACTTTTGGGGATTTTGTATGGGAAAAATGTATGAAAACTTAGAAAAACTCACTCCATAAAAAAGTTCATAAAACAAAAAAGCGCAAACGAATTTTTAAGATTTCTTCACCTGTTTATAAAGCACGTTCACTAGCACCAAATATTAAAAATTTGGAGAGGTCATATTTTGTATTTTTTTTTTATTTCATGTTGAAATTTTCCAATTTTTACACAATTTTTTTTTCTGTTCGAAAAGAAAAAGGCTGCAAAAAAATAATGATAACGCTGATAAAAAAAATTCTTTCATAATTCGAAAGTGTGAACCATTGCCTACAACACGGTGAACAAACTATTCGATTAGTCGCCTAAGAATAAGATTTTTCATAATGTCAAAAGTAGCCTAATTATTGCGTTTTGAAAAAGGCACTTTTAGTCAAATGGGAAAAAGATTATTTAAGCGAAAAGCGCAGGTGGATTTCAAGAATTAAAATGCAGTTTGATTAAAAATATATCATTTCAAAACATATGGAAAAATTGGGGAGGTCATATTTTTTATTTTTTTTATTTTTTTGTTTAAAGTTGAGCAAAATTTTTTTTTTACGACTTTTTTTGTCAATATTTGAAATTTCATATAAATCTAAGAGTTACCGCTGGTTACAAAAGGCTTATTGTTTCTAAAAGTCCAAATCAATATCTATGTAATGATGTATCACTCGATTACATACGTTAATAATTGAATGAGTTACAGCATTTTGTATAAGGTGTAATTGTTGAGAAATAAAAGGACCTATTTTTTGCTCAGTTTTTAACACCCTGTACGGCTAAACAAAACGAGACTCAAAAAATTTTATATAAGCTTTTTTTTTACAAATTGTTATATCTGTCAATCACTTTCAAAAAAATTTGATTTGCTAATACTTTAATTTCGATCTTATTTTTGGCCGCTATCACCCAGTGTGCGTTATACCGATTTTCGAAAATGTGGTGTCAGATGAAAGGGCTTGACCTGTAGATGTGCAGGAAGGTTTAATTTTTTTGAAAAGGGTTGCCAGATGTTTGAAATTTTAATTTTACTGTATAGTTTGTTTGATTTTAAAATTTTTGGCACCATATGAAGGGGCTTGACCTGATATCGAGCAATTTAATAGAAATTTTTGAAAAAGGGTTGCCACCTGTTCAAAAATTCTGTTTTACGCTATAGTTTGTTTGATTTTTAAATTTGAGGTGTCATATGAAAGGACTTGGCATGGAAATGAGTAATTTATTAAAATTTTTACAAAAAGGATGCTACCGTTCAATAATCCATTTTTACGCTACAGTTTATCTCATTTTTAAATTTGAAGTGTCATGCAAGGCCTAGCTCTGAAGATGGGTAATAAAAGGAAAGGGAAGAGGAAAATTAAAGGGTGGGATATGGCGAAGGACAGGAAGCGAAAGAGGAAATATGAAAAATAAAACGGATAAAGGGAAAATAAAGCGCTAATAAAGGGGAAAGGGGAAGAGAAAGAGAACTAGAAAGAAAAGGAGGAGCGCGCCAAATGGCCTTTTGTAGGTCGCTTTAAGGTTACCATAGTCTAGAAAAATATTCGGCACAAAACTTCACTATGGGGCTCCTTGGTCAAAATCTATGTATAAAAAATCTAGGTCCACAGAAAATAAAAATAACCAGTAGCTATGAAGGTATATCAAAAAATTTTCAAATGTGGCAGTGAGTGGTCTTCCACCCTCAAATTGTCGCACAGTGTAATTGATAGCCACAGCATCGCGTGGCCGGATTTACTAGTCTCCTCTATTCCTCCAAAAGGATGTCAAAAGGAGTACTCTTCCATTCCTCCCTTGGGGAGATCTCTCTTCAAGTTCAACTGGGATAGAACTCCAAATAAAACACATTCAACATTTCGAGGAATATACATATATTTTTCGCTTCCTGTGGTTTTTAAAGTTCATTTTAAAAAAATTGTTTCTGAGGAGATCTCTAGTGAAATTTTATGGCGAATAATTTTCTAGAACATTTTAGCCATTTTAACACGATGTTGCTTTTTGGACTACGCAAGAAACTTCCCTGCATAATACTTAAGTACAAAAAAATTATCTGCTCAAATATACAAATTTTGCTACTCGATCACAAAATCTCAATTTAAGTTTCAAAGACAAACTAATCAATCATTTAGCTTTGGGCTATTCATTTTCTTACACGTCACGGTCATACAATTGATAGAGTGTAATGCGTAACTTTAGATTAAGAATTAGCACTGATGGCGAACTAAAACTGTACTTCATCTTCCCAACTAGTCTACACATAGTAATAAGGATTAAACTACACGCATTAATTATTTCGTTCATTAATTTTGTTTTTGCTTGTCTCTTTTTCTTTTTCTTTACGCTTTTTCTTACCAGGCGACATCATGGACATTCTGGCCCTACTCAATTCCAGCATCAATTTCATACTCTACTGCTCAATGAGCCGTCAATTTCGTACAACATTCACCAAACTCTTTCGTCCCAAGTTCCTTGACAAATGGCTGCCGGTGGCACAGCACGACGATGACGGACATGCCGGCTCCAATGGCCGGTTACGCGGCGGCGAACTGCCAAGCAAATCACAAATCGGCAACGGAGAACAGGGACTGACAACGCAAGTCACCAACGTGTAGCATCGAAGCCAATTGGGTTGTTGTAATGGGGTGTTTTTCTTTTACTGCTGCAGTGGTGGTGGTGGTGGTGGTGGTGGTGGTGGTAGTGGTGCAAACAGTGTTGACGTCGATGTTAATGCGGAGAAGAGTGCTGAGATGGATTATGAGGTGGTGAGTGCGATTGCATCGACAGCAACATGTGGTTTTTGCGGTTGCGGACGAAGTAAAGAGCAACAACAACAACAACAAACTAAACAACCACACAAAAACAAACACGATAGCAATAGTAGTATTAGCAGCAGTAATGGTGGTGTGTGCGGTGTTGGTTTCAGTGGTGGCTGTGGTAGTAGCAGTAGTAACACTAATCATGCCTTAAGATATACGCAAGCGACCACAACGACGACAACAACGTTGACGGCGAAACAGCTAAAGCAACAACAACAACAACAGCCACAACAACAGCAGCGGCAACATAGAAAACGACGTCATCGCAGCACCAACGATTGGCGTAGCAGTCAACACCGTTACAGTTTGTTGCGTTATATTTTATGTAATTTCAAAGCTAATAATAATATGCAAGCACAACCAAAACTACCACAGCAACAACTAGTACAACAACAACAGCAACAAAAACAACTGCAGAGCGAACAAGAGCAAACAAAAAATTATGCGCAGCGAGATAATGAGCCCAACGGGCAATTGAATGTGTCAAACGGAAGAAGAAGCAGAAGCAAGCAAGCAGAACAAATAGTACAAAGGCAAGAACGAGAACAAGTACAGCAACAACAACAACGTAGCAACATACAATCACAACCACGACAGGCTATTGTTGTTGCAGTGGTGGTCGGTGCTGCCATCGACCATCAAATACAACAACAAGAGCCACAGTTGCTAACCATCAATGACAATGAAAATGGTGACGACGGCGAGGATGGCATAAACCGCATCCAGCAGCCGCACATAAATGTCGTTGTTAATAATAATTGTGATGTGGGTGTTGTGGGTGGCGTTGGTGTTGGTAGTGTTGGTACAGGGGCATTTTCCAATTATACGCATCAAAGCAAAAGCTGTGGCACTGGAGCGCTTTTATAAAGGAAGCGGTAGGAAAGGAAGCAGAGTGAGAAGAGAAGACAGAGAATAAGAGGAAGCCAAGGAAGAAGAAGATGACAAAGAGCAAGAAGACAAAGAAGATGAAGAAGAAGAAGAAGAAGAAGAAGAAGAAGAAGAAGAAGAAGAAGAAGAAGAGGGTAAAGAAGAAGAAGAAGAGGAAGAAGAAGAGGGTAAAGAAGAAGAAGAAAAGGAAGAAGAAGAAGAAGAAGAAGAAAAGGAAGAAGAAGAAGAAGAAAAGGAAGAAGAAGAACAAGAAGAACAAGAAGGAGAATAAGAAGAAGGGGAATAAGGAGAAGAAGAAGGGGAATAAGGAGAAGAAAAAGAAGACGGAGAACAAGACCAAGAAGAAGAAGAAGAAGAAGACGAAGAAGAAGAAGAAGACAAAGAAGCTGCAGACATGTCTGTCGCCACTATGTATTTACGAGTGTTATGTTCATTATGCTGTGGCCGCTGTGGTGCAGTGGGTAGAGTGCTCGCCTGCTATGCCAGAGGTCTCGGGTCCAAACCAGGCTCCGAGCAAAACACCAAAACAATTTTTCTAATTAGTAAAAATCCAATTATTGGGATTTTAAGAGCAGCGGTCACCTCTCGGCAGCGGGCGGCATACGCTCCGAGAGTATTTCTGCCATGAAAAAGCTTCTCACAAAAAATGCATTCGCCATTCGGAGCCGGCATAAAACTGTAGGTCCACCCAATTAGTAGGAAAAACAAAAGGAGCACACCTCGAATTGGGAGAGAAGCTCGGCCATAAAAGTCGTCAGAGTTATAATAGCGCCAATGTATTATATTATAATATGTTCATTATGGGCCGATTTCACCATCTACGGTTAATTTAATTGCTGGTTAGTTTGACGTAAATTGTATGGCGAGCTGTCAAATAAATTGCTTAACCGGGCAAAAATCTCTGGTTAAGTGATTAACTGGAGATGGTGAAAACGGCCCTAAATGTGTGAATTCCACGAATGAAGGACAACCCAGTAGAAAAAGGAAGCAGTAAGAAGCACTTACTGCAGCTCGCTTCTCAAGTAACTAGAGGGCCTTACCATCTCGCTGATTTCGTTAATTATTTATTATATGAAACGGGCTACATTGCCTCGCCTTGGTTACTTGTTAGCTTGTTTTCTTCAAACCTTGAACAACTCGTTGCTCGAGAAGCAGCACAAGCTGCACTCACTATGAGGAGTTGCAGAGATATATGCTGCTCTTGCTTAGAAGCACTTTATAAAAGGTATATCTAAAAAATTGTTCTACTGGGTTCGCCTCACCACTGGTCTTGTATCTGTTTATGGCTGTTTGTAAATTCAATAATTTTTTAAACGCTCAAGTTAAACTAATTTTTTTCTAAATAGTTATTATCTGTATATTTTCTACGTGTATGTATGTATATGAGTTATATGTATGTATATACATATTTCATTATTATCTTCAGAAAACACGTGTTTAGTAAGTAAGCTTCTATACTTAAGTTTATATAGTAAATGTACGTATGTAAAATATGAGTTGTTACTTATCAAAAGCTACTAAGTCCATGTTCATTTAATACATTTTACTATTTATGGCAGCTTAGCAAACAATCATCAGCACCATCTATCAGTGGCAGGCCCGACGAGAGGGGGGGCTAAGGGGGTCAATTGCCCCGGGCCCGGGCTTTAGAGGGCCCGGGAATCTCAAAATGATATCCAAGTTTTTGCTACAGAAAATAAACAAACAACACCTTTAATCACCTTTCGTAGATAGCAATCATTTTAAATTTCAACAAATTTTATAAATCTCTTAACGTGTCTGCATCCCACTTAAGGAATTGTTGGTTTTTGGCGTCGACTTTGCAGCATAAATTTGAATTCGTTTTCTGTTGCAACAGAAAAATTCGGTATGATGCAAATTCTTATACAGCGATATGGGTATTTCCTGGGCGTTTCGGACGGTATGTTCGCACGATTTTTTGAACTTTTGATGCAGAAATATCGCGAAATATTGTATCGTTTTATGATAAAAGGAAAGATTTAGGTCACAGCTAATGACTAAAGTATGTTACCGACAGAAATTTAGTTTAATGCCTCTGATTTAGCTACTTTTAAAATATGGACGTGTATCGTGTATTAATATGGACCGATCGTCCCTCCCTAAATGAAGTAAGTTATTAATCATCATAATCCAAACACTAAGCATTTATACTGAACTTATTAATAGTTTAAACAAGTCATTATGCCTAAGCAACGTCAATTTCACTAAAAAAAACGCATTTAATTGTAACTAATTTCTTTAGAAGTCCATGAAAAAATAAAAAGAACCGCAATTTTTTCTTTTTTAATTGGTTTTTTGTGGACTTGTGCAACTTTGATATGTAACGGCTCATACATACATATATCTACTACGTACTTAATACAAAAATAGTTTTAAAGAGGATAAATCGAATTTGCACGGGCTTTCGTCTACAATTTTCAACTTTAAATTCTATGCTTAAAAGGAAATAAAATTAATTAAGGCAAAAAATACAAAATTCTAATACTAAGCATTTTTTTTTGTTTATTTATTACACAGTATGATTTAAAAAAAAAAAAATATTTGTATACGTGCAGATAATTCTAATCGAGATAAACATCGGACTGCAATTTTTTTGATAGGTATAAATATGACTTTATGTAAATGTATGTAGGTATGCACACCTTAATTTACATATGTAAAGATTTTACAACATTTTAAAAATCAAAAAATGCATTGGAACGTGAACGAAATAAATTTGTTATTAGGCTGTTGACCGAATGCAAAAATAGGAATTTAGGAAAATAAATATAAATTCATATTTTTGTAGTTACATATGTATGTATGTGAACAGCGTGCGCTAATTTTTAGTAAGCTGAAATTTTATGGAAACATTTAAATGTATGTATGTGTTGGGAATGCTTAAGTATATCGCTAGGTTAGAGTGCAAATTGTGTAAGTCCTTTTTTCAAACTTTGTAGGAGAGACAAAAAACAAAAAATAAAAAAATTTCGAAATGAAAAAAAAATTTCTGTTCATGTAAACCATAGATGCTCATGCCTATGCCCTTGAATCACATTTGTTTTTGTTTTTCCCCCAGACATAGGCACAGATACAAATTCGCCCAATGAATATAAAAATAAAATTTTCTTCCCCTGCCATATGCCCACAGGTATAAAAAATTTCAAATGAATGTGATTGAGTTTCTTATGGGAAGGGCGAAGCTACGTTAGCTTCGCCCTTCCCATATGAAGCAACGTTGGCGTCGCCCTTCCCATTTGAAATTGAAAATTACACTAACAAATTGAAAATAAAATTTTTGTGAAAAAATTGAATTCTTGAATTGAAAAGCGACGTAACTCAAAACCCAAAGAAATATAAAATAAATGGAAGAAATGCAAGAAAACCTTTTTCTTTACAAACGAAGCTTTGAAGTAAAACCTTGGGTAAGGAAGAAGACTTTTGCTGGGAGGAGACTAATATTTAGCAGTCCCTAAATACGTTATTCATGGATTCAAAAAATTTTGAGTTGTGCAATTTTTTGATTTAGGGTGCGATTTGTAGACAAACGAAAAAACTGAACAAAATTTCTAGTTAATATTGAAAAATGTGTGGCAAAAGTGTATTTCAAATTATTTGAAGAAAAATAAAAGCAGATTTTAATAAGAACAAGTAAGGAAGCCTAAGTTCGATTGGAATCGAACATTAGATACTCAGCTGTATTCTTTCATTGTTTGTTTGCGTTTGATGAAAACACGGTGTATTTTATATAAAGCGAGTGCTGCATAAAGTGGGCGTAGCCACGCCCATTTTCAACATTTTTATCAATCATCCAACTAAGCATATGAATATTATTCTTTGTGCAAAATTTCATTCCTTTATGACTTCTAATTACAAAGATGTCATGATACAAATTCCCAAAGGGTGTTCCAGAAATATCTTTGTTAAAAAGTAGGCGTGGTCATAAACCGATTTGAATTAATTTTTGCGTGTCTATTAACACAAGTTATAGAAGTGTATAAACCAAGTTTCATCATAATATCTCAATTATTTGTCGAGTTATGGGCTCCGAAATTTCGTATATTCCTTTGTCTAAAAAGAGGCGGTGCCACGCCCATTTTCCACATTTTTCTATTTTTTGTTTCCGGTCTATTGTGGAACTCATTTCACAAAATTTGAATGAATTATCTTTATATTTGACAAAGATATCGCTTAAAATATTTTTATTAGGCCCCTTTATAGTTCCCATATATAAAAGTGGGCGTGGTCGCCAACCGATTTCGCTAAAATTTTAAACATGTATTACCACAACTAATAAAAGTGTACACACCAAGTTTCGTCATTATATTTAAATTATTTGTCGAGTTATGGGCTCAGAAATCTCGTATATTCCTGCTTCTAAAAAGAGGCGGTGCCACGCCCATTTTCCAAAATTTTTGTGCTTTTCGTTTTATATCCGTAGTTGGACTCCTGCCATAAAATTTCAATGATATACCTTTATATTTGACAGAGATATCGCTAGAAATGTTTTTATTAGGCCACTTTATAATACCCATATATAAAAGTGGGCGTGGTCGTTAACCGATTTTGGCAATTTTTATTCTAAACATTTGCCTAAGTAAGTATATCACGCCTACCAAATTTCATCGATATATCTTCAACGGTTTCTGAGTTATGACATATAAAACTTTCAATGTTTGGCCCTTAATAAGTGGGCGTGGCACCGCCCATTTTTCAAAATCTCACCAAATTTCTTCATAAGGGCCTGAGCTCCACACGTGGGTGAAATTTTATCACTCTAGCTCTATTAGTGACTGAGATACAAAATTTCCGATTTTTACTATATAGGGGAAGTGGGCGTGGTCATGGTCCGATTTCGCCCATTTTCAATACCATCCGTTCCAGTCTTGATACCAACTTGCATTCCAAATTTCATCAAAATATTTCAATTTTTGCGCGAGTTATCGTGCGTACAGACAGACAGACGGACGGACAGACGGACAGACGGACGGACATAGCTCAATCTATTTCTTTTTTCACCCTGATCAATTTGATATATATAAGTCAATATCTATCTCGATTATTTTATGGTGTTACAATCCACCGTTATGTGATTAAAACTATAATACTCTGTGTACTAGTACAGCTGAGTATAAAAATAGGAATTAGAGCTTTTTTTGCTGAAATATTATTGCAAGTCACATTCTATGCTAATTAATTATAGGTACGTATATAAATTAATAATTAAGGTAAGTTACATATATGACAGAAATAAAATATGCCAAGTATCCACTCATAAGAAATGAAATTTTAAAATACGTATCCAAGTTCGGAAGCACATATGTGCATATATTTGCGAAAAAGCCTTTTCTAGCCTTAAGTTAATCAAAACAAACCAAAGAAACCTTTTATCACAAAAGCATTTGGAAGCAATTCTGTAATTATCCACCTCTGATTCGGCAATAAATATTGACAATTTATTAAACAGCCTTGAATAAACTTGTCACTTATTGTTATTATGTAATATGTAGATACATTTTTTTTTTATATGTACGAGTTCATATCTTAATTTAATATAAATAAAATATATTGTAAATATTGTACATATCGCACCCTAAATCATAAGGGGGCACAACTCAAAATTTTTCGAAATCGAGTTTTTTTCATAAACGGTTATACGGAACATATATCTGGAGATTGCCAAAAAAAAACTTTTGAATAACTGTCTCTTTCGACCGAAAAATAACCATTATACCTGGCCCTTTGCCATACGATTGCTTGTAACGAAAAAAAGTTTTTTGGCTCTCCTGAAAATTTTTGAATTTTGAGTTGTGCCCCTTTATGATTTAGTGTGCGATATGTATGTATTTATGTTGTATGTAAAATTTTCCAATCGTACAAAAAAAATTTACTTGTAGTTTGTAACTTTTTTTTTTAAATCTAACACAAATTTTTTCTCGGTACACTAATAAATTTTCGTAGATGTATTGGAGTTTCCCCATTCAATACGAGAGCGTTGAGCACCCTTGATGTAAACTTTTGGACTTACAAAATTTTCTTCGTTTTTTGGACTTACACAATTTGCGTATCACTGAATAACAACGAGTAGAAATATGACAAGTAGCACAGACTTGTTTAGCGTGGTGCGTATTTTTCTAGCGTTCTACATAAAAATACACTTTTTCATAAAAATGGACTTACACAGTTTGCACTCTAAGCTAGCGATATATACTTACAATATACATATGTACACATAATGTATATTTGTGCGTGTTATTTCTACTATAAAATTCAAATTGCAAATACAGTTTCCGATTTTCTTTTTTAAAAACATACAAGTTTTGACACAATGGACGCTAATGACATTTCTCAAAGAAAATGTTGGGAAAATCAGGTGGACAGCGATGCTGCCTCCCTAGGTGTTCCCAAGTGGCGCCATGCTGCACGAAACAGAAGCAATTAGCGCGCTCTGTTGGACTCGGCCGGAATCGTCTAGATGGTTAATAGCCAATCAAGGAGAAGAAGAAGAATGACATATCTCTGATCATTGACATTTAATTTTGCTTACAAAACAAACCTTTCAAATAGGGTTGCAAGCAGAATTGTTCTTCATTAGAAGCTCATTAATTTCTAATAAAGCATTAACTTTGTCAATTTCTGTATGGTAATTGAGAATCATTAGGCTTGAAAATTGCCCGGATGCTCTTAATGTTCAGTTAAGATTGTGTCTGAATATAACATGACATAAATGACTCCTTCTCACACCTTCACATGATCAAAAAAAAACAGGTTATTGCGATTATTTTACAATATCAACCAGTCAACTAATAAATTAATTAAAATCCTACTGGATTCCATTCATAGAAATTAATTAAAAAAATGTTAAAAACAAATATCATATTTTCTATCCATTTTGCTGACCTTAGTTTGCGCTTATCAATGACCAAGCCAATCAAAAAGTATCTATTGCAAGTTTATACATGAAAAGAAAATAGAAATGCAAAAATTTAGACAAATTGCCTTTTTGCATAAAAATATACGAAATCATTAGTTATTTAAAATGAATGCTTTTTTTAGAGCTTTTAGGCCGGTGAGATTTATAAGCAAAATAAAATTTTCTTATATTCTCCTACGCGTTTCGGCGTCTTTTCCGCCTTCCTCAGGGAGTCTGTTTTATTGGAATAATTGAAAAAAAGATACACAACACATTATTATATGATTAAGACTAGGTAACGAAAATAACATGGTAATATTATTATACATAATTAAACCTAAAATTACTTTTAGAAACTGTTTGAAAAACTGATCACTTACATTAAACTTTTCAACAAAACACTTCACTTCCACAAAACATCTAGATACATATAAAATGACATAGAGACCTAAAAACATACATATACAAATATATTGCCATTTTCCCTACTTCTTGTCATTCGTTATTTTTTTCTTTTTTAATGCTGTTCTGTAAGCGCAACTTATATTGTCCACGTCTTCCTTAAAGTTTATTGCGTCTTTTATTCTTTCCTGTATGCGCAGACTTTCTAGTGTCAATCTTGTTTTTGTTCGTCTCTCTATATCTAATATTCTTGCATTGTCAAAGTCTGCTGCATGTCCACTGTTCGTCAAATGCTGTGCTAAAGCTGTTGACGTCTTTTTGTTTCTTACGTCTGCTTTATGTTCGCCTAGTCTTGTGCCTAATGCTCGTTTGGTAGTTCCGATATAAGTTTTATTACAATTCTCGTCTTTGTTACCTTTACATCTAATTTCATAAACTACGTTGTGTTGTTGTTCTTTGCTAATTTTGTCTTTCGTCTTGCTAAATATTTTGTTAAGGGTATGATTTGGTTTGTGTGCAAATATTAAGTTATCTTTTTTTATACATTTTTGTAAAGTTTTGTTATCCGTTAACCCTTCTATATATGTAACCCCCCTGTATATTTTGTTCTTGTTTTTGTCCGTCATATTTACATTTGTTTTGCATGCTTTTTGTTTGTTTTTTGTTGTTATTAACCACCTATCTATAGTTTTTGTTGGATATGCATTTTTTGTCAAGATCATTCTTATTTTCCTTTCGTTGTCTTTTCTGAACGCCTGGTCGCTCAGCGCGTATTTATTTATAAAGTTAGTGACGGTGTTATGTTTTTGGGTCCAGGGATGGTTAGAGTGGTAGTTAATAATTCTTGAAGATGCTATTGGTTTTGCATACCAATTCGTCAAAATTTGGTCATTGTTTTTGTATATTTCCATGTCTAGGAAGGCTAACTTATTATCCTTTTCTTTTTCAGCTGTAAATTGAATCTTTTTATGTTGTCTGTTTAGTATTGTCAA
The DNA here is from genome assembly GCA_960531455.1 of Urophora cardui. Classification (NCBI taxonomy): domain Eukaryota; kingdom Metazoa; phylum Arthropoda; class Insecta; order Diptera; family Tephritidae; genus Urophora; species Urophora cardui. The sequence continues at coordinate 15,453,681 of OY482673.1, forward strand.
TATGTCTTCCACGTCCTTAATATTTATAATCGCGAATATATCATCTACATATTTAGTTATGTATTTGATACATATGTCCTTGGATTTCAGTTCGGCTACAGCGTCGTCAAGGATTTTGTCAAGTACGATATCAGCTATCGTTGGGGATAAGGGATTACCCATCGGCATACCATGGATTTGTTGGTATACCGTTTCGTCATAAATAAGATAATTGTTATCTCTTAAGCAGAAATCTAAAATGTCCAAAAACTGTTTTCTACTGAGGTTGACGTCATTCTGAAGAGATGTCCATTTCTGCATAATTGTCCGGATTGCTAAATTCACTGGGATGTTAGTAAATAACGAGATTACGTCGAAGGATATAAGGATTTCGTCTTTTTCTAGTGTTAAGTCTTTTAACTTCTCTTTTAGTTGTAACGAATTTTTAATGTTATAGTTATCCGAAATTAGGGGCTTAAGTAATTGTCCAATATATTTTGATAGTTGGAGGCAAGGTATGTTAGTCGATGAGGAAATAGGTCTGAGTGGTGTATTTTCTTTATGTATTTTTGGTAATCCATACAGTCTTGGAGCTATAGCTGCAGTGCATGTCAGCTTGTGTTTCTGTATAATGTCAATGTTTCCTTGTTTATATAAGTCATTGACTATTGCGTTGTTTTTTCTTAAAAGTTTTTGTGTGGGGTCCACTCGTATAGTCCTATATGTATCTTTTTCGTTTAGTAGTTGCATCATTTTCTCTTTGTATTCATTTTTGTCCATTATTACAGTCTTGTTTCCTTTGTCTGCGCTTGTGATAATTATCGAGTCTTTGTGTTGTTGTAGTAGTCGTTTCGTGTCTTCAAATATCTTTAATATAAGTTTTTCTTTACTATTATTCTTGAACTTATTACTAAACGACTTAATACTATTGGCTATGCTGCATCTCGCTGTATCTTTGTCCTTATCGTCTTGAATTGTCTGTATTCCTTGCTCGATCTCTGCAATCAGTTTGACTGGTGAAACAGTTTTTGTTGTTGTGGGTAGCGCGAATTTATTTCCCAAGGACATTAGCCATCGAGACTCGTTAGGAATGTTAATGTTGGTTTTGTTAATGAACCAGTCCTCATTGATTACGAAGCCATATTTCTCAAAATTATTATTTAATTGTCTTTGTAATTTGTTGTTCAGATTTTCCCTTGTATCCTTCGTAATTTTAGTTAAATATTGTTTTTGGTGTTTTTCTACCAACTCGAAATCTTGTTTTTCCAGCCTTTTATTTAGATCCTTCCTAATATTGTTTATCCCATCACGGATTAATTTTTGTTGAATGTTGGCTTCTTTGATCTCTAGGTTCAGGATCTTTGTCAGATAATTTTGTTTTATTTTGTCTAGTTCCCTTTTTGTGACGTCCAATGTGAAACCATATTTAATATTGTTTGTTTTACCTGCTAGGTGACGTGGAATTACCCCGAAGTTTTTGCATTCTAATAGAAATTTAAGTCGTTGTTGTTGTTTTGCAATTTTTCTATGGTTTTTGTTATATTGTTTAATGATATAACAAGTGGTTTCATCATATTTGTAACGGATGTGTTGGAAGAAATGTTTCATGTTGTGTACTTTTTTTAAAATATATTAATTCGTCTAAAAGGTTTTTATGGTTATGTGTTCGGTGTACGCTCTCCGAAAAATATTTATGTATTATAGGATTTAGGCCAAATATATTCAATTTATAATGAATGCTTTTTTTAGAGCTTTTAGGCCGGTGAGATTTATAAGCAAAATAAAATTTTCTTATATTCTCCTACGCGTTTCGGCGTCTTTTCCGCCTTCCTCAGGGAGTCTGTTTTATTGGAATAATTGAAAAAAAGATACACAACACATTATTATATGATTAAGACTAGGTAACGAAAATAACATGGTAATATTATTATACATAATTAAACCTAAAATTACTTTTAGAAACTGTTTGAAAAACTGATCACTTACATTAAACTTTTCAACAAAACACTTCACTTCCACAAAACATCTAGATACATATAAAATGACATAGAGACCTAAAAACATACATATACAAATATATTGCCATTTTCCCTACTTCTTGTCATTCGTTATTTTTTTCTTTTTTAATGCTGTTCTGTAAGCGCAACTTACAACAAAAAGACGTCAACAGCTTTAGCACAGCATTTGACGAACAGTGGACATGCAGCAGACTTTGACAATGCAAGAATATTAGATATAGAGAGACGAACAAAAACAAGATTGACACTAGAAAGTCTGCGCATACAGGAAAGAATAAAAGACGCAATAAACTTTAAGGAAGACGTGGACAATATAAGTTGCGCTTACAGAACAGCATTAAAAAAGAAAAAAATAACGAATGACAAGAAGTAGGGAAAATGGCAATATATTTGTATATGTATGTTTTTAGGTCTCTATGTCATTTTATATGTATCTAGATGTTTTGTGGAAGTGAAGTGTTTTGTTGAAAAGTTTAATGTAAGTGATCAGTTTTTCAAACAGTTTCTAAAAGTAATTTTAGGTTTAATTATGTATAATAATATTACCATGTTATTTTCGTTACCTAGTCTTAATCATATAATAATGTGTTGTGTATCTTTTTTTCAATTATTCCAATAAAACAGACTCCCTGAGGAAGGCGGAAAAGACGCCGAAACGCGTAGGAGAATATAAGAAAATTTTATTTTGCTTATAAATCTCACCGGCCTAAAAGCTCTAAAAAAAGCATTCATTATAAATTGAATATATTTGGCCTAAATCCTATAATACATTAGTTATTTAAACCTGCGCTTAGTTTTTTTTACTATTTTGCGATAGCGCGCTTGTCACGCGAAAAATTATCGCTGACAGAGTAAAAAATTAACTGAAAACAATGTTGACGCTTACGATTGATAGTTCAAATAACAAAAACAAAAAAAAATTACTTTTGCTGCATATCTTTTTAATTAGAGTATTTACATTCACACGTAAATGAATATGTTTGTATACCTAGAATTGAAATAATATTTTTGTTTTCTGCTGCGATGTTATGCCAATATTATTTTACAATCATATGCAAAAACTGTAGATAAATTAAAGGCCATCACTTGGTTGCGATTTAATTCAGTTTCCATTGATTGCATAATGGGAAAAATCAACTGACACAGAAAAAAAATTCTTTTATTAAACATTTAATACAAAAAAATATCCTTATAAACGTACAAATGAGTCAAAGTGCATGCAGAACTTTTTTGTGACGGCAACTTTATTTAAGGCTTCCAGGAAGAGAGGGTTTGGAATTTGTATGTATTGCGAATCTGATTAAAATTTGCACAGTGGTAAATTTTGATTTCAATGCGTCAACGAGTTACGAGTGCATATAAGTATTTCCACAGCCTTTTAAAACAAATAATAAAATTTTTAAAAGTATACAAAAAAAAATTAGAAACGAAATTGATTGAAATTAAGAAGAGTAATGAAATTAAAAATTCCAGAAGATACATAAAACTTACAAAAAAAAAAGAAATTTTGTCAACATAAGAATATAATGCATGTTTGTACCACAATAGTAAAAATAAAAATAATTTAATGCCAAACAATTAACTAATTCTAGTTTGTATTTTTTGTTAAAAAAAACCAAAAAAAAAAAAAAATATTTGTGATTGAGCCCCACAAATATTTTTTTTTATATTCAAGTAACAATGAAATTTCGTAAATAATTTTTAAAATGTGCGGTTAGGAGAATAAATTTAAAACAAAGAACGAAAATTATTTTAACGAAATCGAAGTGCGTTACATATAAAAATATTGAATTATATACATATATGTAAATAGTATAATGTATAACTGTACATAAACGTAAGTAAGTAACTCTTTATATATACATACATGTTATGTAAATGTAATGAATGAAGTGTGTGAAAGAAATTAAAAAAAAAAATTATAATTATTTTCATACATATATAAGTATATCTTACAGAATTAAACTTGTAATTAAACTTGTGAAAAAAAAAATGGTAATAGGTATAATATATATACATATAAATGTACTTATTAACTTAAGATCGTGTAGTTAAAATATTATGGAATATGTAACATAAAAAATAAATTATTTAATAAAGAAAAATGTTTAAAAAATCTTGAATTATTATTATTTTTTTTTTTTTCAAATTACAAAATAAAATAACAAAAGTAAAGCCTTCAGTAGCACCCTGTTATAATGTTTTTTCTCTGAGTGCAATGACTTCTGTTGTCAGGCGTGCACGGCATGCAACGAAACCGTTGCTGTTGCCACTGTGGAGCATCTGCTCTGTCAATGTACAGCTCCGTCTTAACTGCCTCGGTTTCGCACACTTCTCGTCCCTAGAAGGCATTGCGGATCAGAAAATACACAAAATACTAAAACTTGCGAAGTCTTGCATTCCAGGTTTAATATAACGCCTTCAATACGCTGTTGGCAACAACACTAGGGTCTATGTGTGGGATGACTGTGTATCCTGGCCAACCTAACCTAACCTTTGTTGTTTGTTGTTGTGTTAAAGACAACTTTGGAGAGCCGCTTAGGGATTTTTCTGCTTTGTAAGAAACACTCGACGTACTAGGCTCATGTTTGAACATGTGCAGTCTAATGTCTACTGCGCCTACAGAAACGCTTGAAGCTGTGGAATGAGATCGCGCTTTACTACTATTTCAATTTTTATATTTATTTATTTTGTGTTTACATATGATGACTGATTAACTAATTTAAATTTATTTACACTTATTTACATATTTGTAAAATTTGATTAATTTTAAGAGAATGGAAAAAGCAAACAACACACTACTTTTTTATTTATACGGAAGTCAGTTTTAATCAACAATTATTTAAGTGCATAAACTATAATTCGTAATTCATTTAACTGTAAATTTATTTAACACAGCAAGCATGTTAATAACTACTAGAAGGCTGCACGAATGGATTCGAAACGGCCAACAAAATATTCGCGGCCGTCCAATTACAGTACCTACTTGTTTCTGTCGTTTTAGAATAAACGCAAATAGAGCACAACCATAAACAGAACCAATACAATTACTTATTCGTAGCGACAATTACATGACCTTAAAAAGGTTCTGCAAATAGTGTACACTACTTGCGAATACTTCGAATATAATCGAAATATATGTATGTACATACATGTTTTCATAAACACACATCCAAACGTTGTGTTCAGCAAAATTACGCTGCTAGTGTGAGTGTGTGTATGTGCATATGCATACACACTAGGGCAGGTCGATTGGTAGGGGCCAAAAAAAAAAAATTAACAGGGACACATCGCAATTATAAAAATTTGGGTAATTTCAAGCATTTTTGCCCAAGAAACCATATGTCTAAAATAAATTTCGAACCAGAGCTTTTTACGATCTACATATTTCCAACTGTTCTATATATTTTAAAATAACTCGGTAACCAATACTTCGATTCTTTTGATTTTTTCGGCATTAGTTAGGAAACTTATTTGGCATATTAAGGTGGTTTTATGAAGGAAATAAAGTTCTCCCGAAATTCGCGGAACAACCCGATTTGGAATATAATACGGAAATCTATACCTAAAATTTTTCCTTAATATATTAAAATTTAGAGGTCGTGCAAATGCCTCCAAATTTCTTTCTCCTTTTATATCAGTGATGATACATATTTTTTTTCAAAGTCCTTAATGTACAAGGAAAACATTTCTTATCATTAAAAAATGGAACATATGTTTGTTGGGCTTTTATTTTTTGGTCCACCTTAATGCCATATGCACATTATAGGGCCCTTCCACGATCAAATCATTTGATCAAATCGCGTGTCTGTGTGATTTGACCATTTGACATCCACACATCAAATCGGCATCAAATTACATGCTACCTTTCTATTAATTAACAAAGGAAATTGTTAAAATATAAGCGATTTGAAGCGCGATAAATGGCCGTAGCATGCACAATTAACAATATTTGAGTTTTTAAAACAACATAATTATCACTTTTTTGTCCCGATTCAAATTTAATTGTCTTTTAATTTAATTTTGCGCACTTGCCTACTCACACGTTTGTTTACATTTGAAATTTGATCAAATGGTTGCAAAACACGTCAAATGGTAATTTGGCACTGAAATTTGATCAAACAGCACCTTACACGCATCCACAACGCACGTCAAATACCATCCAATTTGATGGAAAACAAAAATTTTTGATTTCGGTCAAATCGGCATCAAACACGTACGTGTGAAAAACACATAGACAATTTTACTACCACAGACACACCATTTGATCAAATATTTGATCGTGGAAGGGCCCTATTAAATAAACAAACAAACCAAAGAAGCAACAAGGTTTTGCGATTACTTCATAACATGGTTATTATTATGTTCTATTCTATCGTGGCGAATAGTGTACACTAATCGCTCCAACAGAGCAAATAGAAATAGTATTTGTATTCCAAATGAAAAGTATGGGTTATATTCGTATGTGCATTGAAATTGTGCTGTGACTAATTGTACAATGCATAGAGTATTCGAAAATATAGAAGAGGCAAATGGTATTGTGCAGAGGTCTAATAACTACATACATGAATTTAATTAAATTTAAGTAAAGTTTCAATTAAGTATAAAAGTTGCAAACTCGCACAAGAAAATTTGAAATTTAACTAAGTAATTCAATGCTGGTTGGCATAGTTTAAAGCGTTAATAATAAATTGAATTTAATTATTAAATGTGCATTAAGTGTAAAAATTGGCGAAAAAAATTAAAATAAGCGCAAAGAAGAGGCGAATATATACATAAATATATATATAATAGTAGGTATGTGCGCATAACTTTTTATAAGGCGATTTATAAAAACAATGAATAATTACATATATGTGTATATATATGTATGTATGGATATGTAATAAGCACGTACATACATATATGACATATGAAAATATAAAAACGCGTGTATATATTTAAATATCCTACATACATACGGTTATATACAAATATATATGTACACACATTCATTCATATAAACACATTTATTAAATACTACATACTATTTTTTTATAAATAAGCGTGAAAGCCTAATTGTTTTATGAACATACAAAATGAAATTTAATTAATAGTACTAAGTTAAACCAGTAAAAAATGTAACGAACTGAAAAAACCAATATATAACTATAATAAATGTTGACAATGTAATATATATGTGTGTGTGTTTTAATATGAGCAACGAAAGGATGTAATCATAATGTAATAAACTCGTGGTAAGTTATCATTTTTCGTTTTACTCATTTTGCTCATAAATACTAAATAATAATACTTATTCACTCAGTTTTAATTAATTTATTGTTTATTATTATTATTATTTTTTTTTTTGTTGTAAAGATAGTGCTCTTGCTCTAGTTGTGTAATTAAATGTAAATCTCAAGCGGCTTCACGTTAGAGCAATTTACTGCTTTAATAGGATTAATTAAATCGTGTAAGATGTTTTTTATAAAAATATGTAATTGCAATTATTTCCCATACCTTCTTCAGTTCAAGTTCAGAAAATTTCAATTAGAATACAAAGCATTACAATTTATAGTCAGCGACAGCCAATAAATTATGCGGCTCCTGATTTCTTATTGGTGTAACTCCCCTGAACTGTCGCCCGATCTCTACAGCTGGTAACCAGTTAGAAGAAACCAAGATCAATTAGCTATCAAGTAGAAGGGATAACGTGGGAAGCTAAATCACAAGTGTCCTTCCAAGAGAGCGCATGAATAGATAATTTCTTCCTGCAAAAGAAGGCTTTGATGGAAAACTGAGCACAAAAATCAAGCATTTCGAATATTGGCCGGTGAAAGCCCTTTAGGTGACTTCGCTGATGCCGGGCTACTGACTGCTATAACAACAACAACTGCGTTCAGCGGGTTTCAATACTCTGAAAAAAAAACGTTGTAAATCGAAAGACTTTCGCAGTTAAATCAACTACTTTCCGCAGTTGAAATGTGCCCAACAATGCTCCGTTGTTGTTTCAAAGATGCGAGTGTTTTTGATTCAAATACTTTTCGTATTTAAATTAACAACGAAAACTGTTGCATCAAATATTTTTACATTTAAGCTAACAGTTTTTGCTTTTGGATTAACAGCAAATATTTTTAGTCCAAAAGCGAGCACCGTCGATTCAAACACTTTTCGTATTTAAGTTAACAGTTTTTGCTTTTGAATTAACAGCAAAAGCAAATACTTACGCATTTAAGTTAACCTCCAAAAAATTTTAAACAATAGTAATTTGTTTTAATAAAATGGAATTATTTTATTAATCTTACAATTTTTTGTCCTTTAGAGTACATATGTACATACATACATATGTATTTTTTGAGAAAATGAAATGTGATCGATTTTTTACACATGTTAATTATAATAACATTAAGACTAAGTATAAAACTAAGATTAATATTTTTCAAATGAGATATTTGGTGGTGAGGTATGACAGGTATTGTAAAATATACACCACAAACAGAATGCTGATGTGGTCCCAAAGGGTTATTAATTTGGAATGCATCAAAGTACAAAAAAATTTGGAAAACTATTTTACTGCCGAAACTAGATGTTTTACCCTTCCAAAGATTGCCCGTTATGAAATGGTTAAGAGTGCCCGAAGACTTTATTTTTTCGATATTTTCAAATGTTTGTTGTAAAATATTTGGCTCTTCAAAGTATTTCTTTAATTGATGCTTTATGTCGCAGAGACCTCCTTCAATTATATTTACTTTTAATATTGGGTAACCAGATCAAATAATTCATCGAGTTGTCGTGATATTGTAAATAAATATTGTAAATTTATGAATACCAATCTCTTTAAGTTTTTGTAGCAGTTTGTATTCTGAACAAATATTTTTAAAAGGTTGATTTACATATTCAATTAATTCTTTAAATTCGTTTCGCTTCTCAGGATCAACGTACTCTACAAATTTTTCAAAAGACGTTATAATTGTAGAAATTATTTATTTTTTTATTTATTTTTTTCAAAGCCTTCTTTATTTATGCTTAAAAAAAATTTAACAGCAAGCAAGTTGTTGAATCAACAACGCCCGTCTTTGAATTAACTACGGAAATTTGTTGAATCAAAAACTTTGCCGTTAAAACAAATACTTTTGCCGTTGAATCAAAGACGGATATTCAACAGCGGAAAGTTGTTGATTTAACTACGGGTATTTTTTTCAGAGTAGAAATACTTTCTTGGCCAGAACACTTTTATCCATGCTCACGACATAACCTGCCCAACGCAGCCGCTGTAACTTTTTTCGCTGAACAATGTCGATGTCTGCGTAAAGCTCGTACTGCTCATCACTAAATCTTCGTCGATAGTCGCTCTTGCTAATGCACAAAGATCCATAAATCTGCCGAAGAACTTTACTCTCGATTACCCCAAGTGCCATTTCATCTGATTTTAACATTGTCCATGCTTCTGCGCCGTACATGCACGGTAGGCAGGAAGCGACGATAGGTTGCATGAAAATGTCGAGAAAAAAGGAAAGTGGGGTTGTGTTATGTGATGTTTATAGATGGAACATCCGTTGAAATTAAAATCCGAGCTGCTCCTTTTTCAAGGATATCCACATTTTTTGTTTTTTTTTGAAAGGATCAAATATTGAGAAAATCGAAAATTCGCCACCGTCCAAATTTTTCCGATTTCAATACATTATTTGGTCGCTAAGGGATACAAAAAAAGGTATTAAAAAGAAAAATGGACACCTGTAGTGGAAAAATCCAATGTGAACAGGACCTAAAGGATAACCACTGAAATATAAAATAACACAAAAAGTACCCACTTTAATTTGCGTATAACTCCTAAGATGTTAACTCTACGTGAAAATTCCTTATAATATGTTTCATTCAGAATAAATAAAGGAATATTTCTTTGATATACAATTTTGATGTACCTGCAGTGGTTAATGCACTTTGGTCCATCTAAAGTGAAAATTTCAAAAAAAGTACGTTTTTTCTATGGTGCTATTTTAAGTTCAAATATTTTTCTAGTTTATGTAAATATTTTAATCTAATGATCCAATTCTCATTCTTACATATCTATACGTTAATATTAAAAAGAATTAGAGCTGAAATACGCGCTAGCTGTGCACGGTGGGCGGTAAGCAACAATAGGTTGCATGAAAATATCGAAAAAACGATCGCCGGCTAAACACTTACGTAAAATGATATTCTAATATACTTCATAAACACACAGCAAGCGTGAATAAAATCTCCAACATTTTTTTTAAACGAAAATTAGTACCAGCACACAGCTAGGCACATATTCGTTGGGCCATCATTTTTACGATATTCCCATGCAACCTATTGTTGCTTCCCGCCCACCGTGCACAGCTAGCGCGTATCTCAGCTCTAACTCTTTTTTAGTATTAACGTAGAGATATGTAGGAATGAGAGTTGGATCATTAGATTAAAATATTTACATAAACTAGAAAAATATTTGAACTTAAAATAGCACCATAAAAAAAACGTACTTTTATTGAAATTTTCACTTTAGATGGACCAAAGTGCCATAACCACTGCAGATACATCAAAATTGTATATCAAAGAAATATTCCTTTATTTATTCTGAATGAAACATATTATAAGGAATTTTCACGTAGAGTTAAAATGTTAGGAGTTATACGCAAATTAAAGTGGGTACTTTTTGTGTTATTTTATATTTCAGTGGTTATCCTTTAGGTCCTGTTCACATTGGATTTTTCCACTACAGGTGTCCTGTTTTCTTTTTAATACCTTTTTTTGTATCCCTTAGCGACCAAATAATGTATTGAAATCGGAAAAATTTGGACGGTGGCGAATATTCGATTTCCTCAATATTTGATCCTTTCAAAAAAAAAAAAAATGTGGATATCCTTGAAAAAGGAGCAGCTCGGATTTTAATTTCAACGGATGTTTCATCTATAAACATCACATAACACAACCCCACTTTCCTTTTTTCTCGACATTTTCATGCAACCTATCGTCGCTTCCTGCCTACCGTGCATGAGGACTGGAATGATGAGCGTCATGTAGAGCGTGATTTTTGCTCGTCGAGAGGGCGAACTTTACTTTTCAATTTCCTACTTAGTCCAAAGTAGCATTTATTTACCAGAGTGACTCTTCGTTGGATTTCTGTGCTGACATTTTCCTTGGTGTTAATGCTGGTTCCCAAATAGACGAAGTCCTTAACAGTTTCGAATTTGTAACTATCAACAGTTACTGTTCAGTAAATCACGGACCCAGATAGCGGTGTTTAAAAGACTATTTTCTGATCTGGTCTGTACAAACAGCACAGAAACTGACTTGAAATTATTGGTAAAGTTTAGATAGAAAATCATCTAAACGATGGGCTTTAATCTTATCCTAAGTAAATTAATTTTTTACACGCCAGATTAGATTTTGATTGATTTAGCCTTTGGCGTTTGCATGTTGTCTTGCAATGCTATAATGCCCAGAGATTCCCTAAGCATTCACACTTGATGTTATTTATAAGCTTATTCTGCTTGCGACGATTCACTCGTCGTTCGTTGAACTTTTCTCGAGAACGTGAGCTAAATATGTTATAGATATAACTTACTATCGTCAAATCGGAGACACAAATATTGACATATTCAGCAAGGGATTATTTTTTCATGTAAGCTAAACCCGACTTGATATAAAATCGTTAACTAAAATAGAAAGTCTTAAATCTAAAAATTTAAATCTCAGCACTCACAAATATGTATTGACCTGAACAGTAGATGCAGTAATTTTAAGCGCTCAAATCAGTACAATAAACATTATAAAACTTTGCTTTTTGGTAGATTAAGGCCATTGACTTTCGGGCGCGTTTCATTATTTTTTTGCTTTTTGGCTTATACTACTCAAGTATTAAGTAAATATGTATGTAGAGTAGAGCAACCGCAGTAAAAAGCCAACTGCTAACCACTTTATGACACTCCAACGTCTTTTGCATTTTGATGATGAGCTCAAAATTATCCTAATTCCGTTTTTATGATTTTTTGTACGCTTTTTTTATAATTTTTGTCTTCCGTTGCAAATAGTTTAATGTGCTGTGTGGCCTATTTGGAATTTATTTTATGGTATATGAAAAATAAATTTGATTTTTAAGCTACTTACAAGTCCTTAGCCCATGCCAAGCACCAAATTATCTACTTTTCCTCAAACCTCTGAATAAAATCTTTATATAAAGAAAATCCTTTATTGGATGGTTTGGTATAACTAAACGTGCCACCCACTCCTCAATATTGATCGCTGGTATTTCTTTGCCCAAATTCATATTACTCCAATTTCTCATTATGTAAAGTAAACACTAGGGTCCCAATTTGTAACAGAGACATCAAGAAAACTCATTAAACTGCTAAAACCTTAAACAAAAACACAAGCGAAGCAAAAAGAAGAAAAATATGCATATTAATTAAAATTTTAAGCTTTGCCATAGAATATGCATAGAATGAATTTTTGTATGCCAAACTTTGACTAGTTATTCGTTTTACAAACGCAATCAATCATTGTTGTAGTTGTAAGTGTGGCTCATTTTGTGTGAACTGAAAATGGGCAAAGCAAAAGTAAAATGCAAAAAAAGTGATTTATTCGCTTGTAAAGCAGTTATGAATTTGATATTTTGTAAAGTTTTCTCATAAACTCGCCGGCTCATTCAAAGAATGTGACAAAGTCCTTTTTCGGTTTAGAAAAGGTCATGAAACTGACTAGCTGTTATTAGAAATCTTATAAATGTACAAGCACTTTCTTGCAGTTTTTGCTTTTCTTAGAATTTTTTGCGATAAAGAGATTGTTGCTTTTGTTACAAAAAAAAAATTTTTCTCAAATCAAATTTTGTTTACTAGAAGAAATTCTTGAAGGGCTTCTCATCTCATTTTGCTTACGAAAAAAAATGTTAACACGAGCAGAAATATTTATGTACATTCTTTCCAGTAATTTTTTTAATTACAAATGCTATTTTCTAAACTTAAATTGTTATTTTTTGAATTTGAATTTTAATTTCCTGAACTTGAATTGCAACTTTTTGAATTTGAGTTGTATTTTTCTGAAATTGCATTTTCTAAACTGGAATGGTAACCTTTCGATAATGAGTTGTAATTTTCTGAATTTCAATACAAGTATGTATATCACTTCCGAGAAACTTACTCACAATTCACCCCACGGCCTCCATAGAAGAAACTGCAGCTATCGGGACGCCTGCATGACAGCAGTAGACTTGCATAGAACTCGCGAGATTTCACCACTTCCAGTTCTAGGATTTAGCTTAAAGCCATCGACGTTTTTTTCTGCTTGGAATTTTGCTTGGGTACTTGTCTGTACACCGAAGCAGAAAGCTGAACTTTTTTAAAGTAGTTTAGAGTGATTGCAAGGTTCCTAGATCTCACAGAGAATTTTTTTTTTAATCTATAAATGCTTAACTAAGCTTATGTATATTGATCATATTGGAAACGGGTATTAAATTCACACCAGATATAAGTACATACATACCTTCGAAAGATTAATTTTTCAGCTGAAGAGCTGCTATAACTTTTTTTTATATCATCTAATGAATTTTAAATCTTCTTTCTCTTCAAATCTATATTTTTTTTGTTTTTTGATTGTCGAACGGAAGCTTGATTTTGCAATAAACTGTTAAGGGTTCATCAAAGTACAATTTAAGCACATAAAAAAGCGCATTTTTTTCTCTTCCTTACTACAAAGTTTTTATTTTTCTTCTGTTTTTAGTTTTTCATTCTTTTCTGCTCGATATACTCGTATTTAAGTACATATAAGTGGAATAGGAAGTGGTTAGTTATCACATCGACTGCTAACTGCAGCTTAAAATTGAAATGAAAAGTCTGTGTGTCTTCGTTTTTTGTTTTTGTTTTTTTGTTTTTGTTTTAGTTGATGGTATGGTGGAATGTGCTATAGCGTGGCGTGGACTGGTGTGATGTGTAGCAAGCAATATAATAACCACAAAATGGCCATGATGTTGCAGCAACGGCGCATCAACGCCACCGGCAAACTTCAACGAAAGCGAAAGCAATATATTTTGCTGTAATCAAACACTTCCGTTATTATTATAACTTGAATGCTTGAATGTTTGGTATTATGGTGTCAATTATTGACTTCCGCTTTGACAGATCAACCATCAACGATTGCTTTGTGTGTGGGTGTGTGGGATGGAAGAAACAAAACAACCTTGCAGGGAACTCAATAACTAGTGAGCAAAATTTATAGTTCTGAGCTAGGGAAAAGGTGTCAAAAATGAACTAGATCAATTGTAGTTAGACCCTCACCAGTTCAGAAGAAGTGAATTGAGTGACCATTATAAGACACACTTTGATTTGTAAGCAATTTCGAAGTGACAAAAATTCTATGAAAATTTTTCGTTCGTTCAATTGCCGTCGGCTTTGTATATTTCTGCAATTCTCAGATGTATAGTGAAGCGTTTTATATAAAGAGTTTTCTATTTGCACCTTACCTTGTATGAAATGAAATGTTCCCCTAATTCTGCTTTTCTGATCTGATTCTATTTTGAATTTTTTTTAATTTTATTTTTAAATATTTTTGTAAATTTTTATTAACTAAATAAATAAAAAATATTAGTTAAAAAAAAAAAATAAAAAATTATCATCCTCCTCGACACCGACAGGATTTGAACCCACGCAATCGCGCGACTTCAATGAATTGTGTCAAATGCTGCACTTAAGCGGCAGATGTAAAACTGTAGAATTTGTAGGTAGTTGTAGCTAGTTCAGAACTATCGAAATTGTGCCAATAAACGAACGAGTGCGAACTGTAGAATTTAATACTAGTTCGGAACTATCGCAAATGTAGTGCAGAGAGTGACAATTGACACCGCCTAGGACATCGCCGTGTTAAATTTGCCAGTTGATAACAAGCATAAGCGATTTAGCTCGCACTAGTAGTGTCGAAAAATGCACTAGAACGACCTAGTTCGGAACTAGAGATTTTCCCTACATTACAGCCGCCGCTTAAGTGCAGCCTTTGACACACCATGCAGCTGGCGCGATGGCCGACTGGCCAACGCATGTGCATTTCAATCTGAGGGGCGCGGGTTCGAATCTTGTCGGTGTCAAGGTGGATGATATTTTTTTTTATTTTTTTTTTTTCACTAATATTTTTTTATTTATTTATTTAATAAAAATTTACAATAATATTTAAAAAGTAATAAAATAAAAAAAAATTAAAAATAAGCCTGAGGGATGGGAAAAGCATAATTAGGGGAACATTTCATTTGATACAAGATGCAAATAGAAAAAACTTTATACAAAATGCTTCACTAAACAACTGAGAATTGCAGAAATATACCAAGCCGACGGCAATTGAACGGACGAAAAATTTTCATAGAATTTTTGTCACTTCGAAATTGCATACAAATCAAAGTGTGTCTTATAATGGTCACTGAATTCACTTCTTCTGAACTGGTGAGGGTCTAACTACAATTGATCTAGTTCCCTTTTGACACCTTTTCGCTAGTTCGGAACTAGAAATTTTGCTCATTAGTTATTGAGTTCCCTGCAGGGTACATACAAATCAAAGTATGTCTTATAATGGTCACTCAATTCACTCCTTCTGAACTAGCGAGGGTCTAACTACAATTGATCTAGTTCCCTTTTGACACCTTTCCCTTTTCCCTGCAGGGTATTTGTTAGTTTTGGTAGATTTCTTTGTAAATCCCTTTTTATGATGATGTTGATAATAATGGCGATGACTTGCTGCGATGATTTGTTGGCTCGTGTTTATTGCGCAATAAAATTCATTTATTATTTATATTCATATTTCATTAATTTATCATATTACTTAACATTCTTAAATGGATTTCCTATATTTGTTTTCTGCAAACTTGGTGCTAATGAACTTTGAGATGAATAGAGCAGTTCAAAAGTATGCTTAGAGCTTCTTAAAGATGAAGTTACTTTTCTTTCATACACTTCCTTAATACACATACATACATACATTCATACATACATATATACATATGTATGTACTTATTTTATATTTGGCAGCCAAATTTTTTACTTTCAGGTCTGGTAAAAAAAGTCTCAGTCTTTGTTCATTTTTATTACGTGATGAAGCCCTTTGGTTATGACACCTGGAAAATTCCTTTCAAACAAATACAAACAATTCCTTTGAAAAACAAGTAAGGAAGCCTAAGTTCGAGTGGAATCGAACATTAGATACTCAGCTGTATGTTTTCATTGATTGTTTGCGTTTGATGGAAACACGGCGTATTTTATATAAAGGGAGTGCCGCATAAAGTGGGCGTAGCCACGCCCATTTTCAACATTTTTATCAGTCATCCAACTAAGCTTATGAATATTATTCTTTGTGCAAAATTTCATCTCTTTATGACTTCTAATTGCAAAGATGTCACGTTACAAATTCCCAAAGGGTGTTCCAGAAATATCTTTGTTAAAAAGTAGGCGTGGTCACAACCGATTTCAATAAATTTTTGCGTGTCTATTAAAACAAGTTATAAAAGTGTATAAACCAAGTTTCATCATAATATCTCAATTATTTGTCGAGTTATGGGCTCCGAAATCTCGTAGATTCCTTTGTCTCAAAGGAGGCGGTGCCACGCCCATCTTCCAAAATTTTTATATTTTTTGTTTCCGGTCTATTGTGGAACTCATGCCACAAAATTTCTATGAATTATCTCTATATTTGACAAAGATATCGCTTAAAATGTTTTTATTAGGCCACTTTATAGTTCCCATGTATAAAAGTGGGCGAGGTCGTCAAACCGATTTCGCTAAAATTTTGAACATGTATTACCACAAGTAATAAAAGTGTACACAGCAAGTTTCGTCATTATAAATAAATTATTTGTCGATTTATGGGCTCAGAAATCTCGTATATTCCTGTTTCTAAAAAGAGGCGGTGCCACGCCCATTTTCCAAAATTTTTGTGTTTTTCGTTTTATGTCCGCAGTTGGACTTCTGCTATAAAACTTCAATGACATATCTTAATATTTGATAGAGATATCGCTTAAAATGTTTTTATTAGGCCACTTTATAATACACATATATAAAAGTGGGCGTGGCCGTCAACCCATTTTGGAAATTTTTCGTCCAAACATTTGCCTAAGTAAGTATATCACGCGTACCAAATTTCATCTATATATCTTCAATAGTTTCTGAGTTATGACTCATAAAACTTTGAATGTTTGCCCCTTAATAAGTGGGTGTGGCACCGCCCATTTTTCAAAATATTTGTGTTTTCTGTTTTATGTCCATATTTGGACTCATGCGACAAAATTTCTATGATAGATCTTTATATTTGACAGAGATATGGCTTAAAATGTTTTTATTAGGCCACTTTATAATACACATATATAAAAGTGGGCGTGGCCGTCAACCGATTTTAACTATTTTCCGTCCAAACGTTTGCCTAAGTAAGTAAATCACGCGTACCAAATTTCATGGATATATCTTCAATGGTTTCTGAGTTATGACATATAAAACTTTCAATGTTTGGCCCTTAATAAGTGGGCGTGGCACCGCATATTTTCCAAAATGTCATCAAATTTCTTCCTAGGGGCCTGAGCTCAGCACGTGGGTAAAATTTCATCGCTCCAGCTCTATTAGTGACTGAGATACCAAATTTCCGATTTTTTCTATATAGGAAAAGTGGGCGTGGTCATGGTCCGATTTCGCCCATTTTCAATACCAACCGTCCCAGTCTCGATACCAACTTGCGTTTCAAATTTCATCAAAATATCTCAATTTTTGCGCGAGTTAGAGTGTTTACAGACGGACGGACGGACAGACGGACGGACGGACGGACATGGCTCAATCGATTTCTCTTTTCACCCTGATCATTTTGATAGATATAAGTCTATATCTATCTCGATTATTTCATTCTGTTACAATCCACCGTTATGTGATTAAAACTATAATACTCTGTGTACTAGTACAGCTGAGTATAAAAAAAGAGCAGGAATGGTAATAAGGTGTTGCTTAGCGATTGAAAAGAAAATGAAATAAAGTCAAATGAAGAATTATTTACAAATATGTACATATGTATGTATGTATGTATGTATGTATGTAACTACAATACAATCTTCAATGCCAAAACAGTACCTATAGCAACGCATAAGCATGCGTGAAATAAATCGAATGATAAATTCAATCTAACAAAATCAGCTATGCGCAATCAATTGTTAGCGCTTGTAAATCTGCATACAAATACTTACATCTGTACGTAGAGAAAAAAAAAATTGAATAAATTAAATAAACACATGTGCGCCATCAACAGAATTTCTCATGCGAGCACAAAGCAATCAACCATTCCTAACTTAACCCATTTATGCACGCCGACTAAGCAAAATTACAATAGAATATGCTTATGTCTATCCTTTTTTCTAACAAATAAACCTTAGCTGGCTCTTTACTTCTGACATGTACTTACAATGTGCATATATACCCTTATGTTCATAAAATATACATATTAATGCTAATGCAAATATATTTCAACAAAATTATGCAAAGTCATCTATGCGCCGGGGTTAAGTCCAGTCTATTATAATCAACTGCAAAGTATTATATGACAATACAAACACATTTTACTATGACGCAGCACATACAATAAGAAACAAAAAAATTATGCATTTTAAAGTTTAACATTTTTAGGCATAATTATATAAACTTTAACTGAACCCAAAACGCACATATGTATGTAGATGGCGCGCAATTCAGCGACGGTGAACTCAAAAACTGGGAACGGTGAGTGTTTGTTTCAAATAAATAAAGTATAATAAGACTTTGCCGTAAGAATAATATGCGTGAGAAATATTTTCATCAGCAGCTGCAAGCAAATTTCATCACGTCAAGGGATTTAAGAAAATTTTGATGCGCTGAAATGAAGTGACAATTGCGCTGGCGGCAATAATAAATCGCATGTGTCAGGCTTATAAATATCTATATATTAATAGGCTAACATTTTTCCCATACAAACAATTGCCAGGCTATTTAGCACATTTAACATACTCATATCCACATAAAATTGATATGGATGTGTTGGTATGAGTCAGGAGCAGTGCATAGGCATATAATTTTTTCTATAAATTATTTAATTTCTTTATAATTAATAAATAAAATTTTTAGTTAAGATAAATAGATATCGTAAACGTGTTTACAAATATCGTAAACACAGTTGAAGAGTCGCTTTAATTTAAAAGCGCTCACCACCGGGCCTCAGGCCCGACGAGAGGGGGGGGGGCTGAGGGGGTCAATTGCCCCGGGCCCGGGCTTTAGAGGGCCCGGGAATCTCAAAATGATATCCAAGTTTTTGCCACAGAAAATAAACAAACAACACCTTTAATCACCTTTCGTAGATAGCAATCATTTTAAATTTCAACAAATTTTATAAATCTCTTAACGTGTCTGCATCCCACTTAAGGAATTGTTGGTTTTTGGCGTCGACTTTGCAGCATAAATTTGAATTCGTTTTCTGTTGCAACAGAAAAATTCGGTATGATGCAAATTCTTATACAGCGATATGGGTAATTCCTGGGCGTTTCGGACGGTATGTTCGCACGATTTTTTGAACTTTTGAGGCAGAAATATCGCGAAATATTGTATCGTTTTATGATAAAAGGAAAGATTTAGGTCACAGCTAATGACTAAAGTATGTTACCGACAGAAATTTAGTTTAATGCCTCTGTGTAAGCCACTTAAACTGCGTTCCGGACGCTACAAAAACACGTCCATATTTTAAAAGTAGCTAAAACAGAGGAATTAAACTAAATTTCTGTCGCTACCATACTTTAATCATTATCCGTGGCGTAAATCTTTCCCTCTATCATAAAACTATACAATATTTCGCGATATTTCCGCCTCAAAAGTTCAAAAAATCGTGCGAACATACCGTCCGAAACGCCCAGGAAATGCTCATATACATATGTACGTGTATGTATGTATGTAAACAGCGATACGCCGAAAACAAACAAAGCTTGCGAAGCTAAAATTTGCTTTGGTGCTTCGTACAGTTGAATTCGATTGCTGTTTCACTAAAGCGTTCAGCAGAATCAGTCTTTTGATATACTAAATTATTACCAACAAATATTTGTATTCCAATTTAAAGAAATTTATTTCATACAAATAAAGCAATATGTATTTAAACAGAATTCATTCAGACCTATGGTCCCTTGGACAATATTACTCAGTATGACCCATGGATTCGGAAACTGGATGTGCCTTTTGACAATACATTTGACTCACCCTAATATGTATATTTCTATGTAAACATATTTACTTGATCTGTATTAATGTATAGATAAATTAAAGTTCGTAACTATATATTCATTGAATTTTGATTTTGAGAATTTGTTCATTTAGTATAGGGGCCCGTAGTTATTTTGACCCCGGGCCCGGATTTTCTCTCGGCGGCCCTGCCGGGCCTACCTTCCTAGATCTGCCTTGATTTTGACCATGATTTTGCGTCGGACCGTGATCAAAAGGGCAAATCAGTGTTGCGGTACAACTGGAATTTGGAAAGTGTTGCTTATCTCCGCGAAAAGGAATAATTTTTGTACCAATACAAAGTTGAAAAAATAAATTGCATGGTCGAATTTCGACCACCGGCGATACTAGTTTTTATTAAATTGGAAAAATGAAAATTTAATTGCTAATGTTTGTGGGTTAATGAATTCAAAAAAAATTAGCTCTAAATTAATAATTTTTGAATTTATGAATATGTATATTGTTTAAGAGTCACCTATGGAATTTTGTATTTTAAATTCATGATATTACAAATTTATGTATGTATTTACGAGTTTGTAGATTTATGAATTTATGATTTGATGAATTTCTTAATTTTTGAATTTATGAATTCACGTATTAACGAAATTTTGAAACTATGAACTTATGATATTTTGAATGTGCGAATTCATAAATTTATCAATTTACAAATTTATAAATTTGTAAATTTTTTATTGTATGAATTTTTTATTAATGAAGTTATGGTTTTACGAATTAATAAATTTGTAAAACTATGCATTTAATATATTTTGAGTTGACGATATTATGATTTATGATTTTTTTTATTTTATGATTTTAGAAATTAAAGAAATGAATGATGAATTAATTAATTTGCGAAACTATGAATTTAAAATAGTTTGTTTTTATTTTTTTTATATATTTTATTTTAAAAATTTAAAAATTTAAAAATTATGTGTTTCTAATGAATTTGTGAAACTATGAATTTAATATATGTATTTTGAATTGACGATTTGGTAAATTTATGAATTTTTAATTTATGAATTTAAAAATTAATGGTTATGGATTTACTGATGAATTTGTGAAGATGTGAATTTAAAAGATTTTGCATTGGCGAATTTATATATTTATGAATATTTTATTTTATGAAATTAAAAATTAATTAAGGTATGCATGACGAATTATTGAATTTGTGAAACTATGAATTTTGTAGGTATATTTTGAATTGACGAATTTATGAATTTTAAAATTTACATTTGTGAATTTTTAAGTATGTGATTTTTGAAGTTACGAACATAACGATGTGCTAGTGCACAAACCGGATAAGTAATATTTTTAGAAATGTTCAGGAGAGCAAATTTTGTGTTTAAATAGCAATAACTTTTTAACTGTCATATTTTTTCAGTTATAACGATTACGAATAGTTAATTGGAGTATGTAGAATCCAAATGTGCTAAAATTATATTGATGGTTTCAGCACAAATACTATTTTTTTAGTAATTAAAATTTGTTGGGTACTTAATCCATTTGGCGCTAACTTTTTTTAATTTCAAATATTTTTGTTAAATCTCTTCTATGAAAAATTTATTCAATTTATTTCTGTTATTACATATTTTATTGTTCATTTAAAACACTAACATAGTTACTAAATTCAAATAGTACATTTTTATGGGTTATTTAAGCATCATGCTACATAGTTAAAATCAGGGACATAACGGTTATGAGAGAAATGGGGTAAAAATCATATTTAACCATTATCATGAGAAAAAAAAAATTTTTTGGTCCTTAATAACCATTATAACAACCAAAAAAGTGTTTTGGGCTTGAATAACCGCTATGGAAACCAAAAAACTGATTTGGGCCTGAGTAACCGTTATTCAGATTTGTATTCTTTTTTTGGTCAGCTATAAAAATCAAGCCTATTTATTTGTCAATATTTCTGGACGATATTGGTATCAAATGAAAAGTGTTGAGTAGGGATTGTAGCTCTGATTACCTCTTTTCATTTGATACCAATTTTCTTAAAACATTCCAGGGCATCCGGGTCCACTTTTTTACCCATAACTGGGAACCCGACCTACGAATCTTAACAAATATACCTCTGTGTAATAGCCCTGCTCAACACCTTTCATTTGATACCAATATCGTCCAGAAATATTGACAAATAAATAGGCTTGATTTTTATAGCTGACCAAAAAAAATAAAAATCTGAATAACGGTTATTCAGGCCCAAAAGAGTTTTTTGGTTGCCATAACGGTTATTCAAACCCAAAACAGTTTTTTGGTTGTTATAATGGTTATTAATGACCAAAAAAAAATTTGTCTCATGATAATGGTTAAAAATTCCCAAAAGAAGATAAAGGTTATTTTTGCGTAACCTTTTCACCACCCAAAAAAAAAATAACCGTTATTTTCGGTCCCTGGTTAAAATAAAAAAAATTTATAAAGATGGTTAGCAATGTGTGAAAATATGAGAGATCCTGGAAGAATCAACAAAAAAAGAAGAAGAAAAAAATTAATCGAAACACTTGCTTACGTGTGCACGTACCTTATTGACATGTTCATAGGCCAATAAACCTCTGTCAAGTCACTAATAAGAAAGTAACTATCTTTGACAAATAAAACTCTAACCACATACATACACAAGGGCGTAGCCAGGATTTTATCCAGGGGGGGGGGGGGGGGGGCAAGCACATCAAATATTTGAAGCAGTCAAAAATCAATTTTTTTGCGACTAAAATCAAGCGTTGCTGTTCCGCTCTTAAATGTCAAAAATAATACAAATTTGTGAGTGCGACTACAGCAACACTGCTAATATAAAAATGACAACAACAACTATCAAATAAACTGGGTTGCGCAAAGTCAAAAAGTAGTAAAAAAACTACTAAAATACTACTATGTATAAAACAGCTGATCGGGTTGTTGTGTGCAAAATTATTCAAGTCGCTCATTTGGTGAAACCCAAAAGTAAGTTAACCTCAAATCTGGGCTAACTTAAGTCAAAACTTAGTTTTATACTGTTTTCAGACAGAAAATTAATGTAGTGCAATACATTTATAATATAACAATAAATTCTTGTGTTTCACACACACTCAATTAACAAGGAGATGTCACTTTTCATTAAATAATTTGTTATTATTGACAAGAATTTTTTAATAAATAATCCCAGTAAACATTCGGAGTCATAAAAAAGTCAGAAAGGAATCGTAAACTGGAGCATTCACACTCATTATGAGCTAATTTTGGATTCCGAAATGTATGTATTTCTGTTCTTAAGGTGGTCCCCTGATATGAGCCTAATTTCATACATTTTATGAGCCTGAATATGTAGTGAAACCAAAAAAAATTTCTTTTGTTTTTTCATTTTCCTTCCCCTAACCCAATTCCCTTTATCCCCTCTCTCCATTCACCCAGCTTATTCTCCTCTTCTCTCATTGGTTGCGTTCAGAAGTCGGAACTGTTGAGCAAAACTGTTGTGTAGATATCACTGAGCGGAAAGGGATATAATTTGCTCCTTCTGAACGAGCTGATACAGAAAATAAACAAACTATTATTATAATTACCTATCCACAACATAATCGGCAATAATTTCGCTACTTTGAAACATTTTTATCACATTAAAAAATTCATAAATATAGGTATTTATATATTTGTACATATGTCAAAATCGTAAGCACAAATGTTGTCCGAAGTGAGCCTAAAAAATTTATGATGAAAAAAAGTGTCCAAACTCACGTGTTAATCAAAAATACTCAACTTTGCGTTCAGAAGATAAAAACACAACTGTTGCGCAACCGTTGGGATTCTGAACATAACCATTGTGGGACATTCATTCCTTGCTTTATAGTGTTGTCTATTTGTATTCTCCTCCTGATGAACTTTAGTGATACTTTTATACCTACTTCCCATTTTTCGAATTAGAATTATCATTTAAAAAAAAAACAAGAAAAAAAATTATAAAAAAATTTCTCCTAAGCTCATACATATTTCACACATGTTTGTGATGCATATCCGACTCCAAATTATGAGTGCTCTGAGAATGTTTGTTGGGATAATAAATTCATGCCAAAACGAATTGACGGTTGACACTGAAAACTTCAAAATTAATAAAAACGAACTTACCTCCCAGAGTTGTATTGGATTTTTATTCGATTAAAAATTCTATTAATTAGTAATGGATCCATTACTAATTGAACTTCTGGATGGAAGATCGAGCTTCATTATCAACTTAATGAAGAAAATGTGGATATTTACTCCATTAACAGCCTGTGTGAAATCAGTATTAGCTTTAGTCACGCTGGTGAAACCGGGCCTTAGATTCTGCTTATCAATGCTAATGCTAAAATATTTAGTGAACTGTAGACACGAATTGAAACAAATCTCACTGTTTTATTTTGACATGTAAACTTCTGTACTATTCTCTGATGCTATTATAATGTTAAGCAGTACCTAGCCAGGGGGGGGGGGGCAGCTGCCCCTACCTGCCTACGCCCTTGTACATACACACATATGTATGTATGCATGGATGCTACGAGTATATCAGTACTCGCCCTGTAGGGAAAATCTCTAGTTCCGAACTAGGTCGCTTCTAGTGCATTTTCCGTTACTACTAGTGCGAGCTAAATCTCTTTTGCATGTTATCAACTGGCAAATTTAACACGGCGATGTCCTAGGCGGTGTCAATTGTCACTCTCTGCACTACATTTGCGATAGTTCCGAACTAGTATTAAATTCTACAGTTCGCACTCGTTCGTTTATTGGCACAATTTCGATAGTTCTGAACTAGCTACAACTACCTACAAATTCTACAATTTTACATCTGCCGCTTAAGTGCAGCATTTGGCACACTTCATGCAAGTGGCGCGATGGCCGACTGGCTGATGCATGTGCCTTTCAATCTGAGGGGCGCGGGTTCGAATCCTGTCGTTGTCACGGGGGATGATAATTTTTTCAAATTTTTTTTTAATATTTTTTATTTATTTATTTAATAAAAATTTACAATAATATTTAAAAAGTAATAAAATAAAAAAAAATTAAAAATAAGCCTGAGGGAAAGGCTGCAAAATAACGTTATTTTTAACAATAAACAAAAAAAATTTGTTTCTGTTGAAATATTCGATTTTATAAACGTAAAAAGCATAACAAAATCCATTTCGTTTCAACTGTTATCAAAAAAAATTAACAAAGTTTTTTTGTTTTGATAATTATCAAAACAATTATTTCAAAAAAATATAGTTTCAAATTTAAACGAAAAAATAGACTTTTCAATAATTTCGTTTTCTATGAAGAAAAGAAATTTTACATATCGTCCCCTCAATATAACAATAGCGTATAATTTTTTTTTGGGTTTTGAGAAAATCGAGTTTAAAGTTTTTGTCAAATCAGATATCTATTAAATTTTTGAACAAGAAATTATACACCATTTTTTCCAATGACATTTTGACCCACTTTGTGGAAGTAGAATTTGACGAAATTCGACCAGACATAGAATCAATGATGGAGATTCTAAATATGCAATAAAAAAAATAATGGCGTATCAGCACATACGCTATTGTTATATTGAGGGGACGATATGTTTGTATGTATGTACATACGTACATGAATAAAAACAAATACAATTTTTGTTAATTTTTCTGTTATCAACGAAACAAAATTATTCTGATTAAAGGTTTATTGATAATTTTTGAAACGAAAAAATTTTGTTTCTGATAATTAGCAAAACAAAATAATTTTTGGATATTTTTTATTGATATTTTTTGAAACAAACTTATTTTGTTCATTTCGTTGAACAGCCTTGCCTGAGGGATCGGAAAAGCATAATTAGGGGAACATTTCATTTCATACAAGATGTAAATAGAAAACTCTTTATATAAAATGCTTCACTAAACATCTGAGAATTGCAGAAATATACAAAGCCGACGGTAATTGAACGAACGAGAAATTTTCATAGAATTTTTGTCACTTCGAAATTGCATACAAATGAAAGTGTGTCTTATAATGGTCACTCAATTCACTCCTTCTGAACTAGTGAGGGTCTAACTACAATTGATCTAGTTCCTTTTTGACACCTTTTCGCTAGTTCGGAACTAGAAATTTGGCTCACTAGTTATTGAGTTCCCTGCAGGGCGTACACGTGGGCACGTGTTTCCTCACTGCACGTGTTCAATAATATCCATTGACTCTTTTCCTCACACATTAGCAAACATACGCGCACATATCTGCAAAACATTTCCCTTTATCTTTATAAGCTATTCAATACTTATATTTTCGTTGCCTTAAATGTGAAATTGAAGTCTTTGCCATTCGCAACTATTTAATGGCATATTAATGCTTAGTTAAACATCATAAAAATCATATTAAAAATTCATATTATGGCACACGAGTTAAATTGGATGAATGACCTATTAGGCATAGCAAAATAAATACATATGTAAGTATGTACATATATACACAGAAATCTAAAAATAACTAAGTGAATATGTGCATTAAAGTGACTGGGAAATTAAAGACAGAAATCTTAGCATTTGTAGGATGACTTTTTAATAAAAGTAAAAAGGTAGACCTTTTAAAACGATTGACTTTCTAAACATTTATATTAGACCTTTTTGCAAAATAGCTGCTAAAAATAAAAAAATTTTTATTTGATTGAGGCATCGCCCAAAGCAAACCCGCATTTAACATTAAACGTCGCCTTTGATTTCTTTAAAAAACACAAATACTAGACATACATATGTATGATTGATTGACTCGCACAACTTGTGCATATTGTCCGTTTGGGTATTACTTCCAATCCTTTTTGACTTATTGCATGGGGTAGACTGTTTATTTGCAATACTTAACAATAAAGGCATGCTTCATGAAGGAAAATTTCTTTATATTTACATACATACATACATACATATGTACATGTTGTACATATGTATGTATATGGTATCTACATTTGGTTACGTTTATATTTGTATAAGTCCAAGCACTTTTCTATAAAGATAATTTATGTATGTGCTAAAAAGTTTGGCCAAACCTAATAATAGCAACAAACCGGTACTTAACTATACAAAAAGTGGATACACTGAGAGAAAAAAAATATATGGAGGGGTCAAAGAAATTGTTTACCTATTTTGAACACTACTTTCTTTGTTTTGAGTAAATTTTCCTTAAAACATGTTAAAAGGTTTATAAAATATTGCTGTTACATACGTTACCATGGTTTCATATACTTGTTTTGAAAAAATTCATACATTAAAATAATGAAAAATTCTTTAAGCGCCATTTCATTCCCAACTTTCCTTGTTTTGAAGACTTGATTTCTTTAATTTTGAGAAATTAAATTCCCATACAAATCCCCATGGCAACGAATTTGTTTGAATGTTTTTTCCACATTTTTGAGAAAATTTACACAATACAAAGAAAATTTTGTATTGGGACGCGTGTTCAAAATAAGGAAAATTTTGTCTTTGATCGAGAGAAATTTTTTTTTTGAGTGTATTTATGTTGATGTAGGCATGCACAAATATGCAAAACTAAATAAATATGCCAAAAAGGACATGAATTTCACTTAAACCGACGCAAAAGGAAAAAAGTAGGCGCATTATTTCAATTTGCTACCAAATGGATAGACTTTGAATTATCTATGGATGCGCTTACAGCATATTAATATAACTATTGTTTAACTTTCATGTTTTCGTAAAGCCAGACAGTTAAGTAAATATTATGTTACACTGCCACACTTTTTAACTTGGCTGCCGTAAATTATAAAGGCATTTAATAATTGAAAGAATATACATACATATACATATTCTACAACGCATTCTACCTTTAAATCTTTCACAATTTCCGTTTGCTGTCTGATTGGTCTACCAAAAATGTTCTCTGCAATCCAAACTTTTCAATTCATGCTCTTAATAAAATATTTACATATTTTTGCATCAATTCCAATACTCGTCGTAACATATGTATGTATGTATTACAACAAATTTTGTAATTTTTTGTGTGTCGCACTACCACTGGTAGATAAAATGCGTCGTAATAGATTTTTGTTTTGTAAATATTCATTAAAAGATTTTTTTTTAACTTTCCTAAAGACAAATTATGTTCGTGTTTACAAATTTCCTTTGAAATTAATTTCTTTTTTAACCTAAATTTGCATTTTTATTTTTTCTTCAGTTTGCTTCATCGAATTTTATTGAGTTTCAGATACATGTACATATGTATGTATTTAATACATAAATATTTTAATACATACTTCAATAAAAACAAATTAAAATTTTAGTTAACAGTTCATAAAAGGTCGAGCAATTCGCAAGGACAAATGTCAGACTGAACACCGTCTGTTGCGTGTTACACAAAAGGGAGGCAATTAACTTTTGGTTTGTATTTAAGAGCCAGTTGGTATTATGCATTCAGACAGGCCAGATTTAATTGTGTCAATTAAGCCTTACCTTGTGCATCCTTGAACTCCTTTGATTGGCTGGTGCGTAAATATTTTAAATTACTTTTGACTTATCTGCAATTACCTTTTTTATCAAATTATATCGTTTTCGCACTGCATACAATTCGTTACCAGAGTTGCATTGAAAATGGTACTAAATTTAAGGTCAATTTATGCATAATAGACTATTAATAAATTGAGTTGTGGTTTGTAATGTTATTATCATTTATGATAATGGTATGGTATGGTAATGGTATGGTAATGGTATGGTAATGGTATGGTAATGGTATGGTAATGGTATGGTAATGGTATGGTAATGGTATGGTAATGGTATAGTAATGGTATGTTAATGGTATGGTAATGGTATGGTAATGGTATGGTAATGGTATGGTAATGGTATGGTAATGGTATGGTAATGGTATGGTAATGGTATGGTAATGGTATGGTAATGGTATGGCAATGGTATAGTAATGGTATGGTAAAGGTATGGTAATGGTATGGTAACGGTATGGTAATGGTATGGTAATGGTATGGTAATGGTATGGTAACGGTATAGTAATGGTATGGTAACGGTATGGTAATGGTATGGTAATGGTATGGTAATGGTATGGTAATGGTATGTTAATGGTATGGTAATGGTATGTTAATGGTATGGTAATGGTATGGTAGTGGTATGGTAATGGTATAGTAATGGTATGGTAATGGTATGGTAATGGTATGGTAATGGTATGGTAATGGTATGGTAATGGTATGGTAATGGTATGGTAATGGTATGGTAATGGTATGGTAATGGTATGGTAATGGTATGGTAATGGTATGGTAATGGTATGGTAATGGTATGGTAATGGTATGGTAATGGTATGGTAATGGTATGGTAATGGTATGGTAATGGTATGGTAATGGTATGGTAATGGTATGTTAATGGTATGGTAATGGTATGGTAATGGTATGGTAATGGTATGTTAATGGTATGGTAATGGTATGTTAATGGTATGGTAATGGTATGTTAATGGTATGGTAATGGTATGGTAATGGTATGGTAATGGTATGGTTATGGTATGGTTATGGTATGGTAATGGTATGTTAATGGTATGGTAATGGTATGGTAATGGCATGGTAATGGTACGGTAATGGTATGGTAATGGTATGGTAATGGTATAGTAATGGTATGGTAACGGTATGGTAATGGTATGGTAATGGTATTTTAATGGTATGGTAATGGTATGGTAATGGTCTGGTAATGGTATGGTAATGGTATGGTAATGGCATGGTAATGGCATGGTAATGGTATGGTAATGGTATGGTAATGGTATAGTAATGGTATGGTAATAGTATGGTAATGGTATGGTAATGGTATGGTAATGGTATGTTAATGGTATGGTAATGGTATGGTAATGGTATGGTAATGGTATGGTAATGGTATGGTAATGGTATGGTAATGGTATGGTAATGGTATGGTAATGGAATGGTAATGGTATGGTAATGGTATGGTAATGGTATGGTAATGGTATGGTAATGGTATGGTAATGGTATGGTAATGGTATGGTAATGGTATGGTAATGGTATGGTAATGGTATGGTAATGGTATGGTAATGGTATGGTAATGGTATGGTAATGGTATGGTAATGGTATGGTAATGGTATGGTAATGGTATGGTAATGGTATGGTAATGGTATGGTAATGGTATGGTAATGGTATGGTAATGGTATGGTTATGGTATGTTAATGGTATGATAATGGTATGGTAATGGTATGGTAATGGTATGGTAATGGTATGTTAATGGTATGGTAATGGTATGGTAACGGTATGGTAATGGTATGGTAATGGTATGGTAATGGTATGGTAATGGTATGGTAATGGTATGGTAATGGTATGGTAATGGTATGGTAATGGTATGGTAATGGTATGGTAATGGCATGGTAATGGCATGGTAATGGTATGGTAATGGTATGGTAACGGTATGGTAATGGTATGGTAATGGTATGGTAATGGTATGGTAATGGTATGGTAATGGTATGGTAATGGTATGGTAATGGTATGGTAATGGTATGGTAATGGTATGGTAATGGTATGGTAATGGTATGGTTATGGTATGGTAATGGTATGGTTATGGTATGGTAATGGTATGGTAATGGTATGGTAATGGTATGGTAATGGTATGGTAATGGTATGGTAATGGTATGGTAATGGTATGGTAATGGTATGGTAATGGTATGGTAATGGTATGGTAATGGTATGGTAATGGTATGGTAATGGTATGGTAATGGTATGGTAATGGTATGGTAATTAGCCATGGGTAATGGCGCAATTTTTTTGGCGCTGATACAATAACGCCAGCGCCAACCGTGGCGCCAACTCACGGTACTGGCGCAATAACACCTTTAGCGCAATTGTCATCGAATAATCGATAAATAACATTTTTTCGCTTGTTACTGTTTACCATCCCCGTTTTATTTCTTTTGGCGCAATTCTGCTTACATATACGAGGGCACAATTAATTTTAATTTTCATAATCATTTGGAAAAATATTCCGTATATATGTGAAAATATGCTGGAAATTAGAGTCACTTAGATCACTATCAAGCACACATAATTGTGACGTTGTCATACGTATACATATACTATGATGCTGTTATTGGCGTTGTGGTTGCGCCATTTTACACTAGCGCTATATTGGAGCTGGTGTTAGCGCACGAAATTGAGTCAGTGTTATATTGCAATAGCGCATCATTGAGTTGGCGCTACATTGAGTTGGCGCATTTCCCAAATTGGAGTTAGCGCAATAACACCAGGGTTGGTGTTAGCGCAATTGCGCCGCGCAGCGCAGTGTTACCCATGCCTAATGGTAATGGTATGGTAATGGTATGGTAATGGTATGGTAATGGTATGGTCAGGCGCGGATCCAGGATTTCGGCAAGGGGGGGGTTTTGAAAATTTCTTTTTTTGGAAGATGTTTTTTAAGGGCAGACGCTGCACATAGGTAGATTTTACGGATTTATGCGGCCAAAATTGAAAATTTTAAAATCGGTGCAAATACAAAATCCAAAATCGCTCTACGTTTATAATAGACCGGGCGATAATAAACCGGCCTTCTCGGCTTTTATAGACAACGGGGGTGTCCCTGCCGCTAGTGGAAACTTATTATTCTCTCACTTTTTCGATTTTTTTTTTTTTACGTATTTTAAGTAACCCATTTTTAAACGTCAATATTTTCAGTTTTAAGACAGTTATCAAAGTAAACATCATGGGTTCGGGTGCTTCAGGTAAATATCATTATTTATTGAAGAAATCGTCAACCTAGCATAATAAAAGACCCACCATTTTGAAGCTTTCAAGCATATCGGCCTTTCTTGAAAAAATATTGTTAATTTTTTAATTCAAAAGCAATTTAGTTATATTATCGCCTCCGATCGATTACCCGTCAATTTCTCTACGGAAAAATGCAAAGCCAGAAATTATCAACAATGGATTAAAAATTGGCCTATTTGGAAAATTACCTGCTTTCGTATTTTTAGTGTTTCCAATTTTTCAAAGTCAAGGAAATACTTATCATAAAAAGGGGCTAAGAATCCTAAAGCTACATTTTTTAGAAGAGTTTTGAGTATGCAATTTTGCAGCTCATTCAATTTTAATATAACAATATGCAACATTCAACTTTTTGAAAATTTTCATTGGCTTTTCGGAAATTTTAATTGGAACGGTCTCACCCTACACTCTACAGAAAAAAACTTCTAAAATTGACGGAATTTTTCACAGCATTGAGAATTTCACTTTTTACACTAAAATGGGTTGGCTACATAACAGTACTCTTAGAAATCTCCTCAAAATCTTCTATAAATTATGGCCTTGCTTTGAAATTTTTAATCCACTTTCAGATATTTCTACGATTTTTCAGATTTTTTCTATAAGCTCAGAAATCCTGCTTAAAACGATTTTTATTGAAAAATTTTCTATATTTTTAAACTAAAATAAGAAAGTAAAATTTTCGACAGAACTCTTTGAAATAAATTTAAAAACTTGGGCGTATGATTTTTTTTTTGAGTCACAGTATATATATATTTCAATAAAATCGACTTTTAACTCAAATTATTAAAATTTTGCATTAAACAAGCAATTTGGAATAGATGTAAACAATCAAATATTTTTGGCCGCATAAAACTTGAAAATCTACCTATGTGCGCTGGTGAAAATATGGACTAATACCACCTACTATTATTATTCTATATACTAGTTGCGCCATTTCCCGCACCTTAAACACAACAAAATCAAAACCCTCCAAATTAACAATATCTAAATAACATGTATAACGTATGTATGTATATTTTTGCATTGGTACGTGCGAATGAGTATCGTATGGTATTGGTCATGGTATAAAAAATACAGGTATGTGCATTGTCATTTTGACGCTGTCTTTTTGATTAAAAAGCAGATTTTTGAAGTTTAATCTTATGTCAGTTTTGGAGTATAGCGATGCCAGACTTTTATTTTTTGAATGCGTAGATTTTTGTTTGAAAGTTTGGGTATTTCAGGAATCAAAGGACAGAAAGAGAAAGGGCACTAGTGAGCAGATTTATGGAACTTCCGGTAGCTCCTCTTCGCTCACTCCACAAATCTTCATCCACTCTCACTTGGTATGGTGGTGTACATACATATCGCCATTTAAAGTGCAAAACCGCGTGACATTTTTGCCAAAAATGAGATTTCATCAAAAATACATTCCTGGCGTCCGTCCCCATCCATTCATGCAACAATTTTGAGATTCACACAACGCAATTCCAAATAATGACACAGTTTCAAAACCGCTTTTTGTAAGGAAATTTTTCGAACCAATACTGCGAATAATAGGTGTTATTGCTTTATAACTGTACTGTAATGTACTTATGTTGATTATACTTTCATAAACACGAAATGGATTATAACTTTGCTTTATTGAAAAAAAGTTTTTACGTACGCCTGCAAAACCGCCTATACGTCACTATTGAACAAAATAAAAGACGCAAAACCGCTTATAAATACATAAGTAAGCCAAAAAAAATTAAAAACTCACCGAGAATACCGGAAAGGGCTACTTTGTAGTACGGCCAAACTGATATTCTGCGAAGTAAAAATCCGAAATGAATCTTTTATGAATTACTGATGAAATTCATCTATGACTGAGGAGGCATCAGTGAGTACTTTAAAATAAAGACTGCTGAATTTTTCATATAAATGGTTTGCTTTTTTCAAAAAAAAAAAAAAATAATAATAATAAAAATTGTACTCAGAAGAATCATCAATGATCATTCAGCAGTGAAACAAATTTACTGCAGGATGTGTAATTTTTTCAAATTGAAAAAATGTCTTTCAATTCAAATTGAAAAAATTCGTTACCATGGTTACAATTTATTTTTAAAACAAAGCAGGGAAAAATGCCATTAATGGAGGATTTTTATCATTGAGTATGGCAGCACGAAATGTCATAATCTGCTTAATTGTCAGGTGGTTAATATGGCGACGAAAACTTGACGTTTGTTTTACCTGGTATACTTATACCATGGTATTGGTGGCAAATTGATCATCAATTTCACTTACCCTTGCATTTAAAGCCAAAATAAATAAGAATATATGTATGTAGTACATTTTGGTTATACATATTTATATTTTTAATAGAATTTTTCTTGTTCTTGTTTTTATATACTCAAATTTTTAAATGATTAATTTAAACAAGAATTCCGAAATGCCTCTGAAAAAGGCAATTTCTCCAACGATTCAGACATTTCTGACTAAATTAATTCTGTACAATCCCGATAAAAATAGGGATAAAAAAAAAAAGAAAATAAATTTACGATTTGGCAATTTGCGAATAGTATTTGACAAATTTGATTTTATGCACGTGCGTCCAAAGGTACCTACATGAACTTTTTTCGCATGTAGGTACATATTTTGGATGTTATGTGGTCCAACCATTGCTTTTGGAATGATAGTTTTCCTTGATCAGTTTGGGAAATTTGGGCGCAGAATCTATAAGAGCATTAATTTGGGATCTATGATAAACCACAAGGGGGGGGTTTGAACCCCCAAAACACCCCCCGTGGATCCGCCACTGGGTATGGTAATGGTATGGTAAGGGCATGGTAATGGCATGGTAATGGCATGGTAATGGCATGGTAATGGTATGGTAATGGTATGGTAACGGTATGGTAATGGTATGGTAATGGTATGGTAATGGTATGGTAATGGCATGGTAATGGCATGGTAATGGCATGGTAATGGTATGGTAATGGTATGGTAACGGTATGGTAATGGTATGGTAATGGTATGGTAATGGTATGGTAATGGTATGGTAATGGTATGGTAATGGTATGGTAATGGTATGGTAATGGTATGGTAAAATGGTATGGTAATGGTATGGTAATGGTATGGTAATGGTATGGTAATGGTATGGTAATGGTATGGTAATGGTATGGTAATGGTATGGTAATGGTATGGTAATGGTATGGTAATGGTATGGTAATGGTATGGTAATGGTATGGTAATGGTATGGTAATGGTATGGTAATGGTATGGTAATGGTATGGTAATGGTATGGTAATGGTATGGTAATGGTATGGTAATGGTATGGTAATGGTATGGTAATGGTATGGTAATGGTATGGTAATGGTATGGTAATGGTATGGTAATGGTATGGTAATGGTATGGTAATGGTATGGTAATGGTATGGTAATGGTATGGCAATGGTATAGTAATGGTATGGTAACGGTATGGTAATGGTATGGTAATGGTATAGTAATGGTATGGTAACGGTATGGTAATGGTATGGTAATGGTATGGTAATGGTATGGTAATGGTATGTTAATGGTATGGTAATGGTATGTTAATGGTATGGTAATGGTATGGTAATGGTATGGTAATGGTATGGTAATGGTATGGTAATGGTATGGTAATGGTATGGTAATGGTATGGTAATGGTATGGTAATGGTATGGTAATGGTATGGTAATGGTATGGCAATGGTATAGTAATGGTATGGTAACGGTATGGTAATGGTATGGTAATGGTATAGTAATGGTATGGTAACGGTATGGTAATGGTATGGTAATGGTATGGTAATGGTATGGTAATGGTATGGTAATGGTATGGTAATGGTATGGTAATGGTATGGTAATGGTATGGTAAAGGCATGGTAATGGCATGGTAATGGCATGATAACGGTATGGTAATGGTATGGTAATGGTATGGTAATGGTATGGTAATGGTATGGTAATGGTATGGTAATGGTATGGTAATGGTATGGTAATGGTATGGTAATGGTCTGGTAACGGTATGGT
Source organism: Urophora cardui (assembly GCA_960531455.1). Classification (NCBI taxonomy): domain Eukaryota; kingdom Metazoa; phylum Arthropoda; class Insecta; order Diptera; family Tephritidae; genus Urophora; species Urophora cardui. Next base: position 15,489,626 of record OY482673.1, read on the forward strand.
AATGGTATGGTAATGGTATGGTAATGGTATGGTAATGGTATGGTAATGGTATGGTAATGGTATGGTAATGGTATGGTAATGGTATGGTAATGGTATGGTAATGGTATGGCAATGGTATAGTAATGGTATGGTAACGGTATGGTAATGGTATGGTAATGGTATAGTAATGGTATGGTAACGGTATGGTAATGGTATGGTAATGGTATGGTAATGGTATGGTAATGGTATGGTAACGGTATGGTAATGGTATGGTAATGGTATGGTTATGGTATGGTAATGGTATGGTAATGGTATGGTAATGGTATGATAATGGTATGGTAATGGCATGGTAATGGTATGGTAATGGTATGGTAATGGTATGGTAATGGTATAGTAATGGTATGGTAACGGTATGGTAATGGTATGGTAATGGTATTTTAATGGTATGGTAATGGTATGGTAATGGTATGGTAATAGTATGGTAATGGTATGGTAATGGTATGGTAATGGTATGGTAATGGTATGGTAATGGTATGGTAATGGTATGGTAATGGTATGGTAATGGTATGGTAATGGTATGTTAATGGTATGGTAATGGTATGGTAATGGTATGGTAACGGTATGGTAATGGTATGGTAATGGTATGGTAACGGTATGGTAATGGTATGGTAATGGAATGGTAATGGAATGGTAGTGGTATGGTAATGGTATGTTAATGGTATGGTAATGGTACGTTAATGGTATGTTAACGGTATGGTAATGGTATGGTAATGGTATGGTAATGGTATGGTAATGGTATGGTAATGGTATGGTAATGGTATGGTAATGGTATGGTAATGGTATGGTAATGGTATGGTAATGGTATGGTAATGGTATGGTAATGGTATGGTAATGGTATGGTAATGGTATGGTAATGGTATGGTAATGGTTAGGTAATGGTATGGTAATGGTATGGTAATGGTATGGTAATGGTATGGTAATGGTATGTTAATGGTATGGTAACGGTATGTTAATGGTATGGTAATGGTATGTTAATGGTATGGTAACGGTATGTTAATGGTATGGTAATGGTATGGTAATGGTATGTTAATGGCATGGTAACGGTATGGTAATGGTATGGTAATGGTATGGTAATGGTATGGTAATGGTATGGTAATGGTATGGTAATGGTATGGTAATGGTATGGTAATGGTATGGTAATGGTATGGTAATGGTATGGTAATGGTATGGTAATGGTATGGTAATGGTATGGTAATGGTATGGTAATGGTATGTTAATGGTACGGTAATGGTATGGTAATGGTATAGTAATGGTATGGTAATGGTATGGTAATGGTATGGTAATGGTATGGTAATGGTATGGTAATGGTATGGTAATGGTATGGTAATGGTATGGTAACGGTATGGTAATGGTATGGTAATGGTATGGTAACGGTATGGTAATGGTATGGTAACGGTATGGTAATGGTATGGCAACGGTATGGTAATGGCATGTTAATGGCATAGTAATGGTATGGTAATGGTATGGTAATGGTATGGTAATGGTATGGTAATGGTATGGTAATGGTATGGTAATGGTATGGTAATGGTATGGTAATGGTATGGTAATGGTATGGTAATGGTATGGTAATGGTATGGTAATGGTATGGTAATGGTATGGTAATGGTATGGTAATGGTATGTTAATGGTATGGTAATGGTATGTTAATGGCATAGTAATGGTATGGTAATGGTATGGTAATGGTATGGTAATGGTATGGTAATGGTATGGTAATGGTATGGTAATGGTATGGTAATGGTATGGTAATGGTATGGTAATGGTATGTTAATGGTATGGTAACGGTATGGTAATGGTATGGTAACGGTATGGTAATGGTATGGTAATGGTATGGTAATGGTATGGTAATGGTATGGTAATGGTATGGTAATGGTATGGTAATGGTATGGTAATGGTATGGTAATGGTATGGTAATGGTATGGTAATGGTCTGGTAATGGTATGGTAATGGTATGGTAATGGCATGGTAATGGTATGGTAATGGTTTGGTAATAGTATGGTAATGGTATAGTAATGGTATGGTAATGGTATGGTAATGGTATGGTAATGGTATGGTAATGGTATGGTAATGGTATGGTAATGGTATGGTAATGGTATGGTAATGGTATGGTAATGGTATGGTAATGGTATGGTAATGGTATGGTAATGGTATGGTAATGGTATGGTAATGGTATGGTAATGGTATGGTAATGGTATGGTAATGGTGTGGTAATGGTATGGTAATGGTATGGTAATGGTATGGTAATGGTATGGTAATGGTGTGGTAATGGTATGGTAATGGTATGGTAATGGTATGGTAATGGTATGGTAATGGTATGGTAATGGTATGGTAATGGTATGGTAATGGTATGGTAATGGTATGGTAATGGTATGGTAATGGTATGGTAATGGTATGGTAATGGTATAGTAATGGTATGGTAATGGTATGGTAATGGTATGGTAATGGTATGGTAATGGTATGGTAATGGTATGGTAATGGTATGATAATGGTATGGTATTGGTATGGTAATGTTATTGTAATGCCTACTAAATGCATACATAGGTTAACGCAGTATAAGGCAAATAAAGGATTTAAGAAGTGGGTGTGCGTTCCAACTATAGCAGTTTTGAATATGAGCTGAGTCACACGGTCAACCAGATATGTAAGAAAATGTTCGCTTCTTCTTTCCTTAAACTAAAATTTTCTCTTTAATATTTACTTTACTGGGCAATGAATCGAAATTTATTTATTTATTCATTCAAGCCAATCAGCATACACACCTTATAGGCTATGTACGCTGTGGTGCAGTGGGTTGAGTGCTCGCCTGCTATGCCAGAGGTCTCGGATTCAAACCCCAGTCCGAGCAAAACACCAAAACACCAAAAAAAATTTTCTAATTAGTAAAAATCCAATTATTGGGTTTTTTAAGAGCAGCGGTCACCTCTCGGCAGTGGGCGGCATATCCTCTGAGAGTATTTCTGTAGGTCCACCCAATTAGTAGGAAAAACAAAAAGGAACACACCTCAAATTGGGAGAGAAGCTCGGTGCATTATTCGCATAAAGAGATTTAGGTATACAATCATGGAAGAACTCAGAACTACGAAGAGCTCTAGCCGGAAGGTTTATTAAAATCCTTTCAAGGAGTACGGGGCAATAACAACACCCCGAAACAAATCAAAAATGAATGACAGCGACAAAGTTGTTCTCCTGTTCTGCAATGATCTTAAATTAATCAAGTTTAATTGCGAAAGTTACGTATACGCCCCGGCAAACACTTAAACATCCGACAGGAGTGTTAAACAATATCGTTAGTCAGACTTACGACGAGAGTAAACAGTCAGACAAACATAAAAAATGTGTATGTAGAACCGACAATATAAAAACGATTCGGAGATTCGAAGTAAAGTGCAAAGAGAATGCACATAAAGCCATAAATCAAGAATAAGAACATAAAACGGCGCGCCGTTTAGGCCTTTCAGCTTTATTGCCACTCGTCATCATTTCCGGTCATTGCCTTTTATACTCGTAAACCAATGCACGGACGTACATACTACATACATACATATAAACGTAGAAGCACAGACATGATGGGCGCACGTTTAAGTGGCGGTGCGTGGTTTGCTTTTATTTTATTTCATTTTTTTTCTAACTCTAAAAGGATTTTGTTTTATTTGCATTACGCAAGAAGGCGTGGTTTTATAGCCCAAATACAAACTTTTTATTTAATATATTTATCTTGTTTTTGTTTTTGGTTTTCGCCGTGTTTTTTGTTTCCTTTTTTATTGCCAACAAAGTTAATGAAATGGGTTTTTCTTGTTTGTTAACTTTTATAATTTGTTACACTTTAAAGGCTATAAAAGCAAAATAGGAAAAGCGTCGCAGCTACTAAGCTGTTAACATTTTGAAGAAAGCATCTCTATGTAGATGTATGTACTTAAGTGTATATATATATTACATACATAAATGTGCTCTAAATCGCGCAACTCTGCTTGTTAACAACTTTTATAAATGTCACAGCCGGTCACTCTTATATATTTTGCTTTTACTTTGTGCTTTCATTTTGTAGAATTTAAGGTTTACAAGTGCCTTAAATTTTGCGTAATTATTTCATTTCAAATTTACAGGGTTGGGCATGATTCAACTAATTTTGAGTGCACTCAGCCTGCAACTACCACTCAAACTTGAGTGGTAGCTAAATATATGATTTTAACTACCACTCACTTTCATTTTTCAAACATTCATTCAAAACATATTTCATTTATGTACATAGAATACAATGGTAGTCGCATTACTTTTCCAATTCGCAAATAACTAAGCCACTCAATATCAGTCATACGCCATGTTGGCCACAAACAAATAAACATACACATATGCTGTGCATTCGATCCATACGCGGCTAATTAATGTTTGTTAGGATTTTCTGAATATATGCGCTTATTGTATGTACATAGGTATGAATATATATATGTAAATAGAAATTCCACGGTTTCGAAGCACTTCAACACGAACAAATGAAAATTCTTTAGCTTCGCTCGTAGATTGGCTGATGAATGAACTTGAATGCATCGGCAGATTATAGCCAATCTACATATATGTACGTAAAAAACAAGCCAATACATAGACGTGTTATGTATGTATGTATGCATATGTGGGTATGTGATTAAAAAAGTGAAATAAAAACAAGTAAAAGCGCGGCTGTCTTCGGCCGTACCGAAGACTTCATACCTTTCATGAGTGGGGAAATGAAAAGTTACCTATGTATGTACATAGCCGGATTAAGTTTAATTTATAATTTTAATTCTGTGGGTTCATTTATGGAAAGATTTATTAGAAAAAATGGTGTCTTGGCTATTTAAATGGAGGAGTTATACACCAAAATGTCCATATCTGAACAATCGGTTGTATGGGAGCTATATGTTATAATGGTCCGATCTTGATAATTTTCGGTAACCCCGTTTGGGCCCATATGGGTACAAATACTTCAAAATTTCACGCCGTTAGCTGTTAAAATGGAGGAGTTATACACCAAAATGTTTTTATCTGAACAATCGGTTGTAGGGGAGCTATAGGTTATAGTGGTCCGATCTTAACAATTTTCGGTAATCCCGTTTGGGTCCATATGGGTACAAATACTTCAAAATTTCAGGCCGTTAGCTATTAAAATGAAGGAGTTCTACACCAAAATGTGTGTATCTGAATAATCGGATGTTGTGGAACTATATGTTATAGTGGTCCGATCTTGACAATTTTCGGTAACCTTGTTTGGGCCAAAATGGGCACATCTACTTCAAAGTTTCATGTCCTTAGCTGTTTAAATGGGGAAGTTATGCACAAATTACATCCAAAAATTTCATGTATATCTGAATAATCGGTTGTTTTCCATATGTTATAGTGGTCCAATTCAGCAGGTTCCGACAAATGATCAGCTGCATATAACAAAATACCTGTATTCCGAATTTCATTCAGATATCTCAAAAACTGAGGGACTAGTTTGCGTTCACACAGACGGACGGACGGACAGACGGACCGACGGACAGACGGACAGACGGACATGGCTTAATCGACTCAGCTCGTGATTCTGATCATATCGGTATATATTTTGGTGGGTCCCCCACGCTTCCTTCTGGTACTTTCGACAAAAAATTTTTGGCACTAAGTTATAATACCATTTCATTCTCATGAAAGGTATAATAATATTTAATTCCTATACAAGGGTAAAAAGAAAAAGTTTTTGTTTTCTAACTATTAATAAATCTATGTATACAAATATTCTTGTATGAAATATTCAGCCCTATCATGAACTTCATGTGAAAAATTTCCCTCGAAAAATATAAAGCAAAACAATAACAATTTTTCACATTTTGTTTTTGTTTTGCTTTGTAATTTTTGGGAACATTTTGTTCACATGAAGTTCACGATAAGGCTGATTAAGTTTTGTGCATGTGGCCCTTTCATTTTTATACATGCAGATACATACATACATACATATGTATGTAAATTTTTTTTCTCAGCTAAAGAGAATACATTCAAAGAATCTAAATTTAGAAAACAGTATACTAAGTTCTTCCTTAGTGAAACATAATAAATTAAATTTACACTAGAAAACCTGTTCCCTAAAACAATTAAATTAGATTATATTAGATTAGATTAGATTAGATTAGATTAGATTAGATTAGATTAGATTAGATTAGATTAGATTAGATTAGATTAGATTAGATTAGATTAGATTAGATTAGATTAGATTAGATTAGATTACATTAAATTACATTGGTTTAGATTAAGTTAGATTAGATTAGTTTAGATTAGATTAGATTAGATTAGATTAGATTAGATTAGATTAGATTAGATTAGATTAGATTAGATTAGATTAGATTAGATTAGATTAGATTAGATTAGATTAGATTAGATTAGATTAGATTAGATTAGATTACATTAAATTACATTAGTTTAGATTAAGTTAGATTAGATTAGATTAGATTAGATTAGATTAGATTAGATTAGATTAAATTAGATTAGATTAGATTAGATTAGATTAGATTAGATTAGATTAGATTAGATTAGATTAGATTTGATTAGATTAGATTAGATTAGATTAGATTAGATTAGATTAGATTTGATTAGATTAGATTAGATTAGATTAGATTAGATTAGATTAGATTAGATTAGATTAGATTAGATTAGATTAGATTAGATTAGATTAGATTAGATTAGATTAGATTAGATTAGATTAGATTAGATTTGATTAGATTAAATTAGATTAGATTAGATTAGATTATATTAGATTAGATTAGATTAGATTAGATTAGATTAGATTAGATTAGATTAGATTAGATTAGATTAGATTAGATTAGACTAGATTAGATTAAATTAGATTAGATTAGATTAGATTAGATTAGATTAGATTAGATTAGATTAGATTAGATTAGATTAGATTAGATTAGATTAGATTAGATTAGATTAGATTAGATTAGATTCGATTCGATTAGATTAGATTAGATTAGATTAGATTAGATTAGATTAAATTAGATTAGATTATATTAGATAAATACTTCACAATGATTGTATTCTAATCTCACTGCTATCAGATTTCTTAATTGAGGTAATATTATGTAAAGTAGCGTTTTATAAAGAACGTTGGAAATGCATAATTTTCTTCATGGATTATCCCTTTTCTAATATTTTTGGTGTTTAAGAAGAATTATTTCTCATAATTTCTCATTCTTTATTGTTAATAATTTAGTACAGAAAAGTACCACCAAATGTATGCGACTTGCCAATTATTTTTTGTATCTAAAATATCAAAGTAATCACCTCCAATTAAGTATTTGCAGTCCCTTTAATTGCATACAAATTGCTTTCAAAACTTTTCCCAATCCAAATTTGCCAACTCTTGTGCTATGCTTGTGCACGAACTTTAATCTAAAATGTTACGCACGTTTGGGGTGGAAAGTTTTTAAATATTGATGGTTAAGCTCTGGTGCATATATCTATATATGTATGTGAGTGTATGCATTTGCAACATTTTAAATGTCTGTTAGTATTTCAAACGCGTGCATTTAGATCTCTGCCAAAAATCGAATTAGATGTGGTAGTTGGTGGCCCAAACGCTGCAATCAAATTTCGTGTGCTTAATTTGCCCTTTTAGTAGTCACTAAAACGTACCAGATGTGGCCGCTGTGGTGCAGTGGGTAGAGTGCTCGCCTGCTATGCCAGAGGTCTCGGGTTCAAACCCCAGTCCGAGCAAAACACCAAAACAATTTTTCTAATTAGTAAAATCCAATTATTGGGTTTTTTAAGAGCAGCGGTCACCTCTCGGCAGTGGGCGGCATACCCTCCGAGAGTATTTCTGCCATGAAAAAGCTTCTCACAAAAAATGCATTCGCCGTTCGGAGCCGGCATAAAATTGTAGGTCCACCCAATTAGTAGGAAAAACAAAAAGGAGCACACCTCGAATTGGGAGAGAAGCTCGGCCATAAAACTCGTCAGAGTTATAATAGCGCCATTGTATTATATTATTATTAAAACGTACCAGATGGGTTTATGCAGATATTTGCGTGTGTGTGTTTGCGAATATTTGTGAGCTTACAGGTCATAGTCAGAGATTAAAAGGTAAACTAGCAAATTACAGCGTGACATGAAACGGCATTTCTGTCACAGTTTGTTAGCTCGTAATTTGTGGTATTAAATGTGAATTAGCAAAGTGTGTGTGTGTGTTTTTTTTTTTTTTGTTTTCCTTTTATTTTTGTTTTTGTTTCAGTGTTAAGTTCAAAAGTGTGTCTGTAAATATTAAAATAAAAGTGAATAGAACAGTTTAGTCTTTCCGTTCGCATACATACCTAATGGTTTTGTCTTTGGGAAAGAGAGTGGCAGTGCTATAATTTTACAAATGTTTTAACAGAAATTATGGCTATTGCATACTTTAAGGGTTACTTTCGCTTTGTTATGTTAAATAAATAATGGAAATTATCCATATTTCATGTTGACTCTTTCAATTACAAAATACATGCGGCCAAAGAAAAATTAAATGAATGAAACTGCAATTAATTAATACTTCAATTACACTGGATCACAAAATGAAATTTGTTGTCTGTACTTTAGACGCCACTATCCTGGAGAAGTTATAGGTGATCATGTAAATGCAATGCCACTGCACGGGCACATTCTATGCACATTTTACCAGTACCTACCTACACATGTGCAGTAGCAGCGCAATAGGGACAAGCCAATTTTCCATTACAGGATTAAGTGGAGCCATTGGTCAAATAACGGTAAACTGCCGATATCTCAAAAACCCTTCCCATAGAATTAAAAATTAACCCGATTTTCGGAATCAGCGACCGATTTTACATATAGATAGGATGGTGGCGTTCAGAGTATTTTTTGGCTGTAAAACAGTGTTATTATTGTAGTGATTACCGGTTTGATTGATTATTTTTCAACTGTCAATGATCGATTACCAATTGTTTTCAAATTTTAATGATAATGAAAAATAATCATTCATTTTCATTTTTTCATTTCATTCATTTCATTTTTCATTTTTTCATTTTTTTTTTATTTTTTTTCTTTTATTTTTTTTTTAATAATAATCAATTAAAATTAATTTTTTTCTGCAATAGAATTAAAACAATGATTACCAATTAAAAACCAAAACAATTTAATTCATTACTAATCGTAATCGGAATTTAACAGGTTGCAATATCTCCCATAATCTCATGCGTTCATATAATGAAGTCGACAATATCATTGTAATCAAAAAATTAATTCTTACGGTACAGCCAGACGTTGCAAGAAAGTACTTTCAGAATGTGAAAAATTCAATTTTTTGCATTTACTCAAATAACATTTACTACTACATTCTCATTTCTTATCCACAAAGAATACCATTTTTAACACGCTTTTATTAGCTTCACCTGTATGTATGTATGTATGTATGTATGTATGTAACTTCATCCCATCCTAAAAACTAAATATTATTATATCTTTCAAACATTCACTTTTTTGTGTTCTCTCTATTATTTCTATTCTCCTCCGGATTCGAAACATGACATCAACAGCCCAACGGCATCATATAGTAGGACATTCAACATTATATTTTATGCTGCATTGCGGCTTTTATGTTACCTTTCTTAAAAATAGCCTCTATGAATTTCAATTCACTCCCGTATACAAGCCAATAAGTAACAAGCTTTCAGGGTACGGAAAAACTCACTCACGAACGCTCAAAAATACATTCTTCTCAAATCACAAACAAATGTTCAAAGAAAAACGTATAACCACTCAAATAGCTAGCGAACTAACGCACAACAGCCAGCGACCGCTCATAGCGTTGGCGATAAACTCAATGCATAAATTCACTCAAAAATAAAGCTTGAAGCTTCTGTTTTGGGTTTGTTGTATTTGCAATGAAATCAGCCGCATCCCAGTTGGAAAGGTGGTCATGCATGACCTTGCGGACGCATGAAAAGATGTACTAAAAATTTACATTATAGTATGTATTACAAAAAAAACTATGATTTCATCTAAAATCTATGTTGTGTGGCTGCCAACTTATAGGAAATCGGATACACTCTAGAATGCAATCCAAGGTAAGCGAAGAGGTCAGTCATCGGCTCTCAGCTATACCTTCCAACTTATAGGAAATCGGATACATTCCAGAATGCAACCCAAGGTAAGCGAAGAGGTCAGTCATCGGCTCTCAGCTATAACATTGAATCTAGCAAAAAAAAAAAACAATTAGGAGAATCAGGTTTTCTCTAGTTTTGCTTTTTTACAATGACGACAACAATTCACAGAGTCTATTTTAACAAACGGACGCATAAAAGCGGCACTAAAGATCAATATAATGTTGAATGTCCCACATGGGTGAAGCAGTGAAGGGGAAGATGGTGCGACAATGAGAGAAGCAGAGGAGAACAAGCTGGAGTGAAGTTACATATTTCTAGTTGGAAATCGGATGGAGAGAGAAAATGAACAGAAAAATGCAAAAAAAAGTATTTTTTTTTATTTTTAAGTGAGAAAATAAACCGACACTGAGATCACGGCAAGAGCGACTCTCATCCTTGGCAGGGAAAAGTGGATGCATGACTTCCCTAGGACATCACAATGAAAAAAATCATGCATTCTGGAATGTATAGATCCTATGGCCTTTATATCCATTTATAGATGACCATACATTACCTTTTCCAACTGGGATGTACAATGCACATACATACATACGTATGCAGAGCAAGAACTGGTTTTGTGTTTTGTGTAACAAGCTTTGTTTTGTCGTTGTTGTGTTTGCAATAAAAACAATCGCATGTAAATACATATGTATGCAAAGCAAGAACTGGTTTTGTTTGTAATTCATTTAATAGTAAGTGCTGAATCAACGAAAAGGAACCCTAATTACATTTTTATACGTGAGGTGAAAAAAATTTTTTTAAAAAAAAAAAATAAAATATAAAAAAAAAAAAAAAAAATCGCCACTCGGGACTAGAACCTGAGCTCTTTGGTCCGTAGGCAGCATACCTCACCATTATATCATGTTCAGACATAAAAATTAATTAAGTCAATTGGGCTTGATTGAACATCTCTAGATTTGGTGTTCAGACATATTTAATTTACTTGGCCCATTTAACAGGTCGGCTCAAGATACATACACACATACACGCCGTGAGCTGAATATCAAACTCTCGTGACCTAAATGTCAAAATTGCAAGGAGGACGAAATAACTTGACATTCATCTCACAATTTTTACCAATCGTAAACACGAATGCATGTATAAAATAAGCAGAAATAAAAACAAATTTGATAGGTGATGAAGAAGAACAAGAATGCAGCTGATCTGACGAACCAACCTGTTTAGTGGACACTGACGCTAATCACATTTCTCTTTTCATGACATTTCATTTTACTTATGAAACAAGCCTTTTAACAGGGTTGCATGCAGAATTGTTCTTCATTAACAACTCATTAATTTCTAATGAAGCATTAACTTGGTCAATTTTTGTATGGTAAATTGAGAATCATTGAGCTTGAAAATTGAATGAAGGCTCTTAATGTTCAATTAAGGTTGTGTCTGAACATAACATTACGCTACAAACGTATTCGGAGCTTTATTTTCTAAATTCGAATTTATTCAATCAGGTTTCTTTTTTTTTTGTTCTTTTCAAATGCTCAACTTCTCTTCACTTTCTGATTGTGAAATATAACAAAACGTTTGGGAAATTTTGTATTTCCAAACTAGTTTGGAAAACCTTGAATAAAAGGGTTTGGAAAATATTGCATAATAAGCTAGTTTACTTCACTGCATATTGGGACTTTTGGTAGAAATTATAAATACATACATATGTATGTAGATCTATTTCGGAGAACACCACATCCCATCAGACTTCTTTTTACTTTTATTCTTGCGTCCGCATAAAACATCCTTTAATGAAAAATTTCACTAAAAATTCAAAAATAAATAATAGCTTAAAAAACTAAAAAACACGCTTTAATCTTAAAAATCGTACTAAAAATTGAGAAATAATTTAATTAGAAACAAAATGATGAACGAAAATATAAGTATTTAAGGAAAAGCGTGGGGCTGCTCAATAATATTTGAACATGAAAATATTCGATTCGTACAACTAGTACAAAAATATACCTAGTTGCGAAATTAAAGACTACGATATATGAAATCTCAAAAAAGTCAAAATAAAATTATTAGTAACAAGTAAGGAAGCCTAAGTTCGAGTGCAATCGAACATTAGATACTCAGCTGTATGCTTTCATTGTTTGTTTGCGTTTGTTCGATATAGGGTGTATTTTATATGAAACGAGTGCTGCATAAACAGGGCGCAGCCACGCCCATTTTCAAAATTTATATCAATCATCCAAATAAGCATACAAATATTATTGTTAGTGCAAAATTTCATCCCTCTATGACTTTTAGTTACAAAGACTTCACGTTACAAATTCCAAAAGGGTGTTCCAGAAATATCTTTGTTAAAAAGTAGGCGTGGTCATAAACCGATTTCAATACATTTTTGCGTGTCTATTAACACATGTTATAAAAGTGTATAAACCAAGTTTCGTCATAATATCTCAATTATTTGTCGAGTTAAAGGCTAAGAAATCTCATATATCCCTTTGTCTAAAAAGAGGCGGTGCCACGCCCATTTTCCAAACTTTTTTATTTTTTGTTTCCGGTCTATTGTAAAACTCATGTCACAAAATTTCAATGAATTATCTTTATATTTCACATAGATATCGCTTAAAATGGTTTTATTAGGTCACTTTATAATACACATATATAAAAGTGGGCGCGGTCGTCAACCGATTTTGGTAATTTTTCGTCCACACATTTGGCTAAGTAAATATATCACGCGTACCAGATTTCATCGATATATCTTTAACGGTTTCTGAGTTATGGCTTATTAAACTTTCAATATTCGCTCCTTAATAAGTGGGCGTGGCACCGCCCATTTTCCAAAATTTTTGTAGTTTTTGTTTTATGTCCATAGTTGGACTCCTGCCACAAAATCTCAGTGATTGATCTTTATATTTGACAGAGATATCGCTTAAAATGTTTTTATTAGGCCCCCTTATATTTCCTATATATAAAAGTGGGCGTGGCCGTCAACCGATTTTGATAATTTTTCGCCAAAACATTTGACTAAGTAATTATATTACGCGTACCGAATTTCATCGATATATCTTCAACGGTTTCTGAGTTATGACTCATAAAACTTTCAATGTCTGCCCCTTAATAAGTGGGCGTGGCACCGCCCATATTCCAAAATTTTTGTGTTTTTTGTTTTATGTCCATAGTTGGACTCATGCGACAAAATTTCAATGATAGATCTTTATATTTGACAGAGATATCGCTTAAAATGGTTTTATTAGGTCACTTTATAATACACATATATAAAAGTGGGCGTGGCCGTAAACCGATTTTGATAATTTTTCGTCAAAACATTTGTCTATGTAAGCAAATTACGCGTACCAAATTTCATCGATATATCTTCAACGGTTTCTGAGTTATGACATATAAAACTTTCAATGTTTGACCCTTAATAAGTGGGCGTGGCACCGCCCATTTTCCAAAACTTCATCAAATTTCTTCATAAGGGCCCGAGCTCAATACGTGGGTAAAATTTTAAAACTCTAGCTATATTAGTGGCTGAGATACCAAATTTCCGATTTTTTCTATATAGGAAAAGTGGGCGTGGTCATGGTCCGATTTCGCCCATTTTCAATACCAACCGTCCCAGTCTCGATACCAACTTGCGTTCCAAATTTCATCAAAATATCTCAATTTTTGCGCGAGTTAGAGTGTTTACAGACGGACGGACGGACGGACGGACGGACAGACGGACGGACGGACGGACGGACGGACGGACGGACGGACATGGCTCAATCGATTTCTCTTTTCACCCTGATCATTTTGATATATATAAGTCTATATCTATCTCGATTATTTCATTCTGTTACAATCCACCGTTATGTGATTAAAACTATAATACTCTGTGTACTAGTACAGCTGAGTATAAAAAACACCGATTTTAAATATTTTTTGACATACTGAGCACCCCACGCTTTTCCTTAAATACTTATATTTTCGTTCATCATTTTGTTTCTAATTAAATTATTTCTCAATTTTTAGTACGATTTTTAAGATTAAAGCGTGTTTTTTAGTTTTTTAAGCTATTATTTATTCATTCTAATAATTATCTACACAACTGACAGCCTAATATACTTGCATTTAGGCAGAAGTATTTATTACTAAGCCTACAACTGTATGTATGTTGCCTCATTTTTGCTCCGAGCTCATCATATGTACATATGTATGTTGTATTCTTGTAGGTATGCCTAGTAGTTGAGTAACTCTTCAGAAACTCTTATCTAATTCGCTGCTCTTTAATCAAGAATTTATCCCAATAATCTTGATTTATGTGTGTACTTGTTAAAACGACCCCACTTAACTCCTTTGCTCCCGCCAATTTTCCATGTAAAGTTGAGAATTTGTTATCCTCGTTTCTAAAACAAAATTGACCCTTATCAGAATGTATCTATTCCCATATGCACGTACATACATGCATGCATGATGCATCAATATATAAATTATTTAATTTTATTTTTAAAGCCATTTATTTAAAAAGGTTTTGCATAGGTATTTTAGATTTGATAAACGTTTATTTATTACAATGCATATGTTTATAGCGCATACAAACTTAAATTGAAAACACATGCAAATTTAATGCTCGATATTGCACAGAACACCTTTATGTCAGAAAGTTATTTTCAGAAAAAATACGCTATAGTACTTATATTACTTATTAGAAGACTTATTATAGCGGCAACTTATAAGCATGACTGTAAATCAGGGACTGTAACGGTTATGAGTTGTATCCAAAAAGTTGATTTTTAATCATTATTTTCTAAGTTTTATTTTCTGCTCACAAAATAAAAGTTATTTTTTGAGTTTTATAATTCGACAAAAAAAATAAAAGTTTTTTTTGAGTTTTATTTTTCCCTCAGAAAATAAAAGTTATTTTTTGAGTTTTATTTTTTTTTTTTTGCTCAGAGAATAAAAGTTGTTCAGTTTAATTTTGGCTGCAATTGTAGATATAATTAGGTAAAATAGATAAATAAATTTTTAATTTTGTTTTATTTATAAACTTTACCTACGTGTTAATGTTGCAAAATCGACAGTTGCAGCTAAAATTAAATCGAAGAAAATTTTATTCTTTGATCGAAAAATAATACTCAAAAAATAACTTATTTTTTAAGCGAAAAATAAAACTGAGAAAATAACTTTTATTATTTTCTGATCGAAAAATAAAACTCAAAAAATAACTTATTTTTTAAGCGAAAAATAAAACTGAGAAAATAATGATTAAAAATCAATGTTTTACAAAAATCGAAAAAATAAAAGTTAATGTACCTAGAGATAGTCTGCGTTACGGTGATTGCATCTGTGTACTTCTGTTGCGTTTAGCATTTCTCCTTTGGTATGATTTTTTTAGTCAAAATTTAAAAAATAACGATTATTTGCAATCCCTGCTGTAAATGTATCACGCCCTCGAAAAGTCCTGATGGCCAAAGATGATAAATAAAAACTTTTACAAAAGTTTCGTAAACAAAAGCAACTATAAAGCCTTTTAATTATTATCTTTTCGAAGGTTTGAGAACGCACATATATACAAACATACATACATACACACAACTCAAAATTCAAAAATTTTCAGGAGAGCCAAAAAACTTTTTTTCATTACCCAGCGGCGAACATTTTGCTTACAGAATCGATTAAGTCATGCACACATGTAAGGCTGTAATGCACACCACCTCATATACAGATCTCCCTGCAAAAAATGCGATTAATCCGGGACGTGTCCGGGATCAATCGCAAGGGAGCATGCGACTAATACAATTTTACATGCCTTTATATGGAGTGAATTGATCGCATTTGTTCGAGCATGTCCTATGAAGAGACTAATTGTTCAACTTGTCTGCCCGGACGGGTACCAATGTAGATCAATCGCTTTCATCCCGAACGGGTACGAATGTAGATTAATCGCTTTCATCCCCAACGGGTACAAATGTAGATCAATCGCTTTCTGCACGAACGGGTACAAATGTAGATTTTTTCCTTAAAAAATTGTAAATGTTCATGCATATTTAAATAAAGATAATATAATGTTTTACTTTTGTAAAAAAATCTCAATAAATAAATTTAAAAAATTGTAAGTTTTGAGTATGCATTATATGAGCGTAATGTAAAGGATTTTTTCATAGGATATTTTAGGCAACATTTTGTTAAAATTGTTATTAACCCTTCTGTTACATTTAGGCCATTTGATGACCTTTTTTTGCTTAATTTTCTCATAAATGCTAATATGAACAACATTTTAGAATTTCCCTCAATGTATTTCTGTATTGAGGAAAATCCTTTCGCAAAAGCATAAAAAGAAGGATTTTGTATTATCAAACAAGTGGTAACATCAAGAGTTACGTGTGCGCCCCTTCAGGTCATTCAGTGACCGTCAGTGTTATTTTGTGCGCAAAAGCTGATTTTTATTAAATTCGTATAAAAATGAAAGAGTGTAAGCTTCGGTAAGTATTTTAACTCCAATATTTTATTATTTGTGATATAATTGCAGATTAATATATGAATGGTTTAGAGCCAAATCGCCTGACACAAAGCCAAATAGAGTACATACATCATTGATAATGATGTGGATGTTGATGAATGTAGTGAAGTTGAGGGCGAAGACAATATAGTCGATTAGTTTGAGCCCGATGGTTCTTCTTACGAATATGCAGGAAGTGATAACGACGAATTAATTGACCTTGTATTGGAAAATGAAGGTATTACCCACAGATAGAAATATTGAGTGGTCAACGTAACCTATTAGGCAGAATAGTGGTAGGACCACAATAGAAAATATAATTTACCGAAACAGCTTCTATAATCAGAAGTGCATACAACTGACCAACTTGTTGAAACATATGCATACAAAAGACAAACCAATGTATGGACAAAATCGTACAGAGTTACCGTTTCCACAATCTTTGGTCTTGAACAGACATGGGCATCCTCAATTACATTTTGTAATTGATTACATACCTCAATTACAATTACTTGTAATTGTAATTGAGATTTTTCAATGACAATTACAAGTAATTGTAATTGAAAACTTTCAAATTACATTTTTGTAATTGTTATTGAAATGTTTCAATTACAATTACATATTTGTAATTGTAATTGAAAAGATACAAATACAATTACATGTAATTGCCACTGAGTTATTTTCAATTACATGTAATGGTAACTGAAAACCCTTCAATTACAAGTCATCTTGTTTTTGTAAAACTCGTTGATATTGAACTTTCAAAACTTACTTACTTACATAATTGGTACGTAATGGTCTAGACGATTTTGGCCGAGTCCAAAATAGCGCGCCAGCTATTTCTGTTTCATGCAGCGTGGCGCCATTTAGGAATACCTTGGGAGCCAGCATCACTGTCCCCCTGATCTTCCCAACACAGTGGAGGTCTCCCCTTTCTTCTGCGCTCAACGGGTTTCGACAGAAGTACTTTCTTGGCGGAGCACCTTCTTCCATTCTCAAGACATGACCTGCTCAGCGTAGCCGCTGGATCTTTATTCGCTGAACAATGTCGATGTCTGCGTACAGCTCGTACAGCTCATTGTTAAATCTGCGTCGATACTCGCCGTCACCAACGCGCAAAGGTCCATAAATCCTCCGAAGAACTTCCCTCTCGAATACTCCAAGTGCCATCTCATCTGATTTTAATATAGTTCATGCTTCTGAGCCGTACATGAGGACTGGAACGATGAGTGTCCTGTAGAGTGTGATTTTGGTTCGCCGAGAGAGGACTTTACTTTTCAATTGCTTACTTAGTCCAAAGTAGCATTTATTGGCAAGAGTGATTCTTCTTTGGATTTCAGTGCAGACATTATTTTTGGTGTTAATGCTGGTTCCCAAATAGACGAAGTCCTTAACAGTTTCGAATTTGTAGCATTGACGTGGCTACCAAGGCATGTTGTTTCTTTGTGTGATGATAGGAGGTACATCGCCTTGTACTCGTTGACCGCCAAACCCATTTTCTTAGCCCCTTTATCCAGCTTGGAGAAGGCAGAACTATTCCGATTCTGTGAGATCAGGATTTAATTTTTTAGTTAGAGCAAGAAGTGATACACGATGGTTTTTAGAGACATCAAATACAATATCGGGATCTAAAAAGTGCAATTCTTCGAAAACACCGTCAAAGGAAAACGTAATATTATCTGAAAAGTAGAAGCTTCATTAAAGCGCATACACTTTTTTTTGAGTACAATCTTTTCCTCCAAATTTAAATTTGACAAAATATCTTCGCATTCATAACCAACGTAAACGTTATGCAGGTCAAGTAAATATGGAGTTGGAAGTTCCAAAACTTTTAGCGGTAATTCCCACGGAATTGTAAAATAGTCGGGTTTTAAGAAATTGCTTGCAATTTTCAATACAAGTGTCTTAGCTTCTTGCCCTAGCCGGTGTATAACAACATTTCGGCTTTGGAACAATGCTTTAAATTCATTGAAAAAGTTAAGAACGTAGATACTTCAAAAATCTAAAATAAGCCTTGTTTCGAATTCTTTCCAATTTTTCATAAATATTTTCGGCTTTTTTACGCTTATCTTCAAATCAGGCCAGGCGAAAATAGCTTTTAAGTGGCTCCCAATTCTCCAAAACTCTTTTGATTATTAGCAATACAGTACGAATGTGCACAATGAAAAATAAATTACCTAAGAGTGGCGATTATTAACACGCTTTTATTAGTTTCACCTGTATGTGTGTATGTAAGTATTTATGTAGTCAAGTTACGTATACGCAGTGTAGTTCACTGTATGTTTACTTGTGCGCATGTATGTAACCGACTCATTTTTGCATTGCATAAGTTAACGCGAAAACGTGTGTATTGATTCACTGAATGGAAGTTTTTCAGTGTGAGATGTGCTTATCTTAAGTAATACTATAAATTATACATATGTAGGTATGTAAACAGTTCTGCAACCAAAAAATCCCTTTTTTTATATGGACGAGAACAAAATGTCCCTTTTTCCCTCTTTAAAAATTGTGCAGTGAAATATACCTCAAAAAAGGAAATTTCCCTCAATCTGGCACCACTGTTGTGAAGATCTGGTCGATGGTAGATTTACCAGGTCTGAAGCCACACTGATAAGGTCCAATCAGCTTGTTGCCGGCGGGCTTCAGTCTTTCGCACAATACACTTGCTAAGACCTTATATGCGATATTCAGAAGGCTTATCCACCGATAACGTACTAAGTCGACTTAGTACAGTATTGTTTGGAAGCGTCGACATATGTATACATACATATGTGTGTACACGTATACATATATGTATGTACGTATTATGTTTATTTCATTTCTTATAAACGCGAGTTTATAATTATATTTCCTCAAACTATAAAAATTGTAATTGATGCGTTTCATTACAATTACTTGTAATTGACACCTTTCAATTACAATTACATGTTATTGATGTTTTTCCATTACAATTACATGTAATTGCAATTGAAGGTTTCGATGCCAATTACATGTAATTGTAATTGAAGTTTTCCATTACAATTACATGTAATTGTAATTGGAAATTTTTCAATAACAATTACAAGTAATTGTAATTGGAAAATTTTGTAATTGAGGATGCCCATGTCTGGTCTTGAACATAAAAATTAAAAATATATTAAGTACGAGTATATGCATTTAAATAAGTGTATAAACCGATAAATAATCAATTGAACTAATACATTTTGAAAATTTCCATTGAAATTATACTTCCATATCGATATATATGAAAAACACAGGTAAGGTCATTCCGTGACCTTAATGTCACATGCGTAAGTTTTTTTGAATGTAACAGAAGGGTTGAAAAAGGGTGTTCAATTCGTTTTACAGGTTGTTCTACAATTTTTTAAATACCTTGCATATTTTTGTAAAATGTCTACATTTAAGGAATCTAGATTTGTACCCGTTCGGAATAAAGGCGATTAATCTACATTTATACCCGTTAGGGAACAATTGGTCTACAATTAGTCTACATTTATACCCGTACGGGAACAATCGGGGACTAATTGTGGACCGGTTGTTCTCGAAAGAGATCAATTGAGGACAAATCTCTTTCGGGATTGATCGCACATTTTTTTGCAGGGCTGCTATATATTTTCATATACATGGCCGCAAATGTAGAGTGAACGCCTACACGTTACATACAAAGTAATCAGGGTAGTAAAGTGTTCATCCAATGACCATATCACTAACTAGCATACATTGTAAGCTACAGGTAGGCAGCTCTAATCCTACTTCGCCAACGTTGTAAGGTGGATGTAGGCGGACTGAATACAACTCCGTTTACAGGGTATGTTGTTGGTAGGCACCTCGAATCTTCCTTAGCGTACCTTGTAAGGTGAATGTAGGCGGATTGTACACAATTCCGTTTACATTGTAAGCTGTAAGTAGACATTTCGAATTCAAAAACCACCACTACCCCCACTAACCATATGTATGTACATATGCAATGACTTTGAGATAATAGAGCAAAGAAATATACGCAAAGGGCGAATGACTGCTTCACACATAGGCTTGCCCAGCCAATTTATGCTGGGACTGCTACTGGTATGTATATATTTAAGGAAACGTGCATAAGTAATTAGCGAAACTGAGGAAAAAACCACATAAAATACCGAAATCCGCCAATAATCCAATATATCTGCATAGGGAGAACGTCCATGAAGAAGTAGAGCATTTTTTTAGCACTCAGATCTGTTTTATACAATATTATTCTATCAGCGCTTGATTCAGAACCGAATTTGTAACAAAAAAATTCTTCAATGTGATTGTTATTTTGTTTCTATGGAATTTCTGAATTTATTATACATAGCAACACAACAAGAATGAAATTTGAAGAAAAACAGAAAAATGAACAAAATTCATTTTTGCGAACCCAACTTACTTTTTCATATACATTGTATGTTAGTTGGCATTGTTCATAATGTGTAGTATACATCATTGTGGAGAAGTAGTCAGGAAGGCAATGTTCTCCGCTGGGTACAAGCAATCGTATGGCAAAGGGCCAGGTATAATGGTTATTTTTCGGTCGAAAGAGACAGTTATTCAAAAGCTCTTTTTGGCAATCTCCAGAGATATGTTCCGTATGCCCGTTTATGAAAAAAACTGGATTTTGAAAAATTTTGAGTTGTGCCCCTGTATGATTTAGGGTGCGATATGTACATAAACATAGTTATTCACCTACAATACTTATTTATAATCACTGTTTTATTGCCTTTCATTCGTATATACGTATATCTAAGAGAAATTAGTAATTTAAGGAATATTTTAGTTTGAAATAAATAGCAGTTTGGTAGTGGTCCTGTCCTAGGACATCGCAATGTTAATTGGATAAATTTTTTTATATGAAATGTTTCTAGTTTTGGTCTAGTTTGTTGTGACACTGTATGGCACTAGCCCAGTGATTAAATACATGTGGCAAGCTTGTAGTTGACTTTGGCACAAATGTACCAAGTAGTCCAGTAATTTTTGCAGGGACCTCGAAAATGCACACATATACATACATAATTTATGGTTGAAAGGAGAAGAGATAAAAATGAAAAATAAAATTTATTAGTTCAAAGGCATATATAGGCATTTCCTGGGCGTTTCGGACCGAATGTTCGCACGATTATTTGAACTCTTGAGGCAGAAAGATCGCGAAATATTATATCGTTTTATGATAAAGGGAAAGACTTAGGCCACAGCTAATGATTAAATTATGTTAGCGACAGAAATTAGTTTAATGCCTCTGTTATAGCCACTTAAACTGCGTTCCGGACGCTACAAAAAAATGGCCGTGTTTTTGCATCGGGAGGACTCCCTAAGTGGTGCGTTCTTCCGCCTAGGAAGCCTTCGAAAAGCTTCCCATAGAAGAATATCTGACGAAGAAAAGTACCTTTTAATATACATACACACATTTCATGGTTGGTCTCTATGTATACGAAAAAGTCTTTCTTTAATTACGACTCATTTGATTAAAATTTCAGAAGTATTTTAGTATTTCGCACGCTTAGCTAAACAACAACGCACGTGAAATGAAACAAACATATGAACGTACATATGTATTAGGGTTGCCAGATACCAGTACATTGCCTTCCAAAAAAAACAAAAAAAAAAATATTTATGCGGAGAAAATCGTCTTTATTACTGGCATTTTGTTTTTGTTCCCGTATCGTTAAGTGTCAATCATGCTTCTATGACATTTAACGTTCGCGTTGCTTCCTCCTTCCTAATTGTTTCATGGTTATGCCGTGGTTATGCTTACGAGCCCAAACCTCGTCGTGCTGGGTTCTTGTTTCCACCCAGCAAATTTGATCGATGTGAGAGTCCGAAAATTAATAATAATTAATAATAATTTGCAAAAAATCAGTATTTCTTAAGGTTTTTAAAACCATAAGTACGGGGCTCG
Source organism: Urophora cardui (assembly GCA_960531455.1). Lineage (NCBI taxonomy): Eukaryota > Metazoa > Arthropoda > Insecta > Diptera > Tephritidae > Urophora > Urophora cardui. The sequence continues at coordinate 15,512,147 of OY482673.1, forward strand.
AAAAACCAGTATTGTACTGATAAAATCAGTACGCCTGGCAACCCTAGTATGTATGTGCACATGCAGACAAACAATAACAAGTAAGGAAGCTTAAGCTCGAGTGGAATCGAACATTAGATACTCAGCTGTATGTGTTCATTATTTGTTTGCGTTTGATGGAAACACGGTGTATTTTATATAAAGCGAGTGCTGCATAAAGTGGGCGTAGCCGCGCTCATTTCCAACATTTTTATCAGCAATCCAACGAAGCATATGAATATTATTCTTTGTGCAAAATTTCATTCCTTTATAACTTCTAGTTACAAAGATGTCACGTTACAAATTCCCAAAGGGTGTTACAGAAATATCTTTGTTAAAAAGTAGGCGTGGTCATAAACCGATTTCAATAAATTTTTGCGTGTTTATTAACACAAGTTATAAAAGTGTGTAAATAATATCTAAATTACTTGTCGATTTATGGGCTCCGAAAACTCGTAGATTCCTTTGTCGAAAAAAAGGCGGCGCCGCGCCCATTTTCCAAAATGTTTGTGTTTTTTGTTTTATGTCTACAGTTTGACTCCTGCTATAAAATTTCAATGATATATCTTTATATTTGACAGAGATTCGCTTAAAATGGTTTTATTAGGTCACTTTATTATACACATGTATAAAAGTGGGCATGGTCGTCAACCGATTTTAACTATTTTCCGTCAAAACGTTTGCCTAAGTAAATAAATCACGCATACCAAATTTCATCGATATATCTGCTACTGTTTCTGAGTTATGGCTTATAAAACCTTCATTGTTTGCCCCTTAATAAGGAGGCGTGGCACCGCTTAAGCAACGACGGTAAACAATAACGGCACCACAACAAATGCGTGCCACTCCGCCTGTCGTTTATTCAATTGGTGTTTGCCCTTCTCGATTATTTTTTTGCTTGTCACCATATACATATCGTTGGCTTCGTGAGCAAATGTGCCAAGTCCAATTTTTATCAAAACTGAGATTTTAATGCAGTAAGATAATACAACTGAAAATACATCGCCTGCCAAAAAGAAGTTACCATAATGTCTGTTTTTCATGGTGTAATGCAGTGTTATGCAAATGTGCTAAGTCCATAAAAAAAATTTTTTTCAAAAATCTACGTGCTAAGTCCAGGTGAAAATTAGAAATTATTGGTTTTTTTTAATTTGTTTTGTAGAATGATATAGAATTATTACTACATTGTTTTAATAAGCATGGCTTGGGACTGTAAACGTTAATAATTTGCGGGAGTGGTTAGCTTTCCCACCAATTTGATATGCAAACTAGTTTGCGGTACTTCTTAAATTTTCATTATAATTGTATGCGTTTGATCGGAAGGCGGTGCACCTATTTTATATAGAGAGGGTACAGCATAATGTGGACGTGGCCACACCCATTATCAACAGTTTTATCTCTCATAAGACCAAGCCTAAAATATTCTTGTTAGTGCAAAATTTCATCCCTTTATGACTTTTAGTTACAAAGATGCCACGTCACAAGTTTCCAAAGGGAGTTTTACAATTTTTTTTAAGTAGGCGTGGTTACAAACCGATTTTGCTAAAATTTTACTACAAGTAATAAAAGTACATATGTACCTACACCAAGTTCCGCCGTAATACATCAATTATTTGTCGAGTTATGGGCTCCGACATGTCTTAGATTCACGATGCCACGCCCATTTTCAAAAATATTTATGGTTTCTGTTTAGTTGGACTCATGCCAAAAACTTTCAATTAATTATCTTCATATTTGTACTTGTACTGGTACTTGCACTTTACAGGTCTGGTTCCGATATATAAAAGTGGGCGTGGTCCTCTACCGATTTGAAACATTTTTCGTCCAAACCTTTGCCCTGGCAAATAAATTACGTCTTCCACATTTCATCTATATATCTACTACGGCTTCTGAGTTATTTATCACTTATAAAACTTTTAGAATTTATCCTTTCATAAGTGGGTGTGGCACCGCCCATTTTCGAGAATTTCAATTTATTTCTTTATAACGGCTTAAGCTCATTGCATGGATGGAATTTCATCCATTCTCACTTTTTGCGTGTTTTTCGATATATACTATATAGGGAAAGTGGGCGTGGTTATCATCCAATTTCGCCTATTTTCAATGCCAACCTTCCCTGTCAAGTTAGGAGCCTCTGTACCAAATTTCATCAAAATATTTCAATTTTACTACGTACAGTGGAGTATAATAATTTGTGAGAAAATGTGCTAAGTCCACCTAAAAAATCAAAATCATAGAAAGCAAATGTGCTAAGTCCTAAAGAAGCTCATAACTTTGTACAAGCTTTATATTAAAGTGTGCCGATAACTGGTATTTTAGCACGACCATCTGAGGAAGAAAACTGCATTTTCAGATTTTTAAAATAGTAACAACAAAAAAAGTTAGGAGGTTTTTTGTCTCTCCTGAAAAGTTACCAGAAATGGACTTAGCACATTTGCTCACGAAGCCAACGATATATAATATTATCTATATGCTTGTCTCATAAGCTTTGGGCAATTCAAAATAGAAAACACCAAAAAAAACAAAAAACAAAATTAAAATAGCTCAAAAAAAGTTGAATTTTACTCTGCTTAGCCACGTATATACATAATATGTACATATTTACATTAGGCCGTCTCGCCTTATGGGGGTCTAAAAATAGGCGAGCATTCTACCCGCAACACCACAGCGACTTTTAAAATACTATTTACTGTCTATACTATATTCCCAAACTTTCTAAAAAAAAAAAAGGTCAAAATAATAGATGGCTAAAATGTGCTAGAAAAATATTCGGCATAAAATTTCAGTAGGTGTCTCTTCAGAAAAAATCTTTGTAAAATGAACCTAAGAGACCATGGTATAAGTATACCAGGTAAAACAAACGTCAAGTTTTCGTCGCCATATTAACCACCTGACAATTAAGCAGATTATGACATTTCGTGCTGCCAATACTCAATGATAAAAATCCTCCATTAATAGCATTTTTCACTGCTTTGTTTTAAAAATTAATTGTAACCATGGTATTCATAGTAACGAATTTTTTCAATTTGAATTGAAAGAAATTTTTTCAATTTGAAAAAATTACACATCCTGCAGTAAATTTGTTTCACTGCTGAATGATAATTGATGATTCTTCTGAGTACAATTTTTATTATTATTATTATTTTTTTTTTTGAAAAAAGCAAACCATTTATATGAAAAATTCAGCAGTCTTTATTTGAAAGTACTCACTGATGCCTCCTCAGTCATAGATGAATTTCATCAGTGATTCATAAAAGATTCATTTCGGATTTTTAATTCGCGGAATATCAGTTTGGCCATACTACAAAGTAGCCCTTTCCCGGTATTCTCGGAGAGTTTTTAATTTAGTTTAGTAGTTACGATCACTTTTAATTTAGGCTTTGTGATCCCTCTGGTATATAGTTTGGGGAGGTTTTGGAGATTGATCTATTATAACTCCATATCGTCGCATAAAGTGCAATACCGCGTATCCGCTACCACCCAAATTTTACAGGAGACAGTAAAAACTGTTTTAATTCAAAACGGTTCGGAATTTAGTAAACCCACATCCACACCAAAGTAGATTTTTGGATTATATTCTTAATCCAAATATCATTTTGGCGAAAAACAGTTAAATGTGCAGTTATTGGCTTACTTATGTATTTATAAGCGGTTTTGCGTCTTTTATTTTGTTCAATAGTGACGTATACGCGGTTTTGCAGGCGTAAGTGAAAACTTTTCTTCAATAAAACAAAGTTATAATCCATTTCGTGTTTATGAAAGTATAATCAACTTTAGTACATTACAGTACAGTTATAAAGCAATAACACCTATTATTCGCGGTATTTGTTCGAAAAATTTCCTTAAAAAAAGCGGTTTTGAAACTGTGTCATTATTTGGAATTGCGTTGTGTGAATCTCAAAATTGTTGCATGAAGGGATGGGGACGGGCGCCAGGAATGTATTTTTGATGAAATCTCATTTTTGGCAAAAATGTCAGGCGGTTTTGCACTTTAAACGACGATATGTATGTACACCACCATACCAAGTGAGCATTTCAGTCTATATACATATGTATGTATGTACATATGTAAAATCCAATTACAAAAAAATATGTACCCTAGATTTTAACAGTATGAGTTGCTTATTTCCGCGGTGCAATAATACCAAATATGGCTGCAAAGACGGTGATATAAAATTTTTCCAATTTCCGACGATACCCTTTATTCGCGGAGAGTGGATGAAGATTTGTGGAGTGAGCGAAGAGGCGCTACCGGAAGTTCCATAAATCTGCTCACTAGTGCCCCTTCTCTTTCTATCCTTTGATTCCTGAAATACCCAAACTTTCAAACAAAAATCTACGCATTCAAAAAATAAAAGTCTGGCATCGCTATACTCCAAAACTGACATAAGATTAAACTTCAAAAATCTGCTTTTTAATCAAAAAGACAGCGTCAAAATGACAATGCACATACCTGTATTTTTTATACCATGCTAAGAGACCACAGTAAGCGAAAAACATACATACATATATTGCTCGGAATGTTAAATGTGTTTTATTTCGGGTTCTAGTGAAGCGAGCGAAATACTTGTTTTGAAAGAGATTAATGATTTTGACGACGTTTAACGTCCACGCAATAATCATGGAGTACTAAAATTAAAGAAATTTAATAATCTTTCAAAAACATTTGTACGACTGCCAATTCATTTTGATTATTAACTAGCATTATAGGTACGGTGACCATAAATTTGTATTAAAATAAATAATAGCTTAAAAAACTAAAAAACACGTTTTAATCTTAAAAATCGTACTAAAAATTGAGAAATAATTTAATTAGAAACAAAATGATGAACGAAAATATAAGTATTTAAGGAAAAGCGTGGGGTGCTCAGTATGTCAAAAAATATTTAAAATCGGTGTTTTTTTACTAATAATTTTATTTTTACTTTTTTGAGATTTCATATATCGTACTCTTTAATTTCGCAACTAGGTATATTTTTGTACTAGTTGTACGAATCGAATATTTTCATGTTCAAATATTATTGAGCAGCCCCACGCTTTTCCTTAAATACTTATATTTTCGTTCATCATTTTGTTTCTAATTAAATTATTTCTCAATTTTTAGTACGATTTTTAAGATTAAAGCGTGTTTTTTAGTTTTTTAAGCTATTATTTATTTTTGACTTTTTAGTGAAATTTTTCATTAAAGGATGTTTTATGCGGACGCAAGAATAAAAGTAAAAAGAAGTCTGATGGGATGTGGTGTTCTCCGAAATAGATCTACATACATATGTATGTATTTATAATTTCTACCAAAAGTCCCAATATGCAGTGAAGTAAACTAGCTTATTATGCAGTAATTTCCAAACCCTTTTATTCAAGGTTTTCCAAACTAGTTTGGAAATACAAAATTTCCCAAACGTTTTGTTATATTTTACAATCAGAAAGTGAAGAGAAGTTGAGGTGAAGCATTTGAAAAGAACAAAAAAAAAAGAAACCTGATTGAATAAATTCGAATTTAGACAATAAAGCTCCGAATACGTTTGTAGCGTAATGGTGAGGTATGCTGCCTACGGACCAAAGAGCTCAGGTTCGAGTCCCGAGTGGCGCATTTTTTTTTTTTTTTTTTTTATTTATTATTTTTTTTTTTTAGAGAAATTTTTTTCACCTCACGTTTACAAAACATTGTATAAAAATGTAATTAGGGTTCCTTTTCGTTGATTCAGCACTTACTATTAAATGAATTACAAACAAAACCAGTTCTTGCTTTGCATACATATGTATGTACATGCGATTGTTTTTATTGCAAACACAACAACGACAAAACAAAGCTTGTTACACAAAACACAAAACCAGTTCTTGCTCTGCATACGTATGTATGTATGTACATTGTACATGCGGTTGATTTCATTGCAAATACAACAAACCCAAAACAGAAGCTTCAAGCTTTATTTTTGAGTGAATTTATGCATTGAGTTTATCGCCAACGCTATGAGCGGTCGCTGGCTGTTGTGCGTTAGTTCGCTAGCTATTTGAGTGGTTATACGTTTTTCTTTGAACATTTGTTTATGATTTGAGAAGAATGTATTTTTGAGCGTTCGTGAGTGAGTTCTTCCGTACCCTGAAAGCTTGTTACTTATTGGCTTGTATACGGGAGTGAATTGAAATTCATAGAGGCTATTTTTAAGAAAGGTAACATAAAAGCCGCAATGAAGCATAAAATATATTGTTGAATGTCCTACTATATGATGCCGTTGGGCTGTTGATGTCATGTTTCGAAACAGGAGGAGAATAGAAATAAAAATAGGTAAAAAAACCTTTTAAGTTAAACGGTTTTATGTTATACATACATTGCAATGTTTAAGATAAATGTACTAAAAACCAAAAAATAATAATATAGATACAGTCGTGGGAATTATAAACATTTGCATAGACTAGTCTAAAATAAAACCGTGGGGCACGTCAATTGTCTACAATCGTTGATTAAAATGTTTGTTTTGTAATGTTACACTATAGTTAGGCAGTTGTTCAACCGACAACGATGGACGTGTGATAAGTAGGGCTAGAATGTGGAAAAAAGCTAGCAAGCTCGATTATAAGCGAGTTTTAGGGTTTCATAGTGGTGAGCGAGTAGTACTTTTATCATATGTTTTGTGTCGATTAAAGACAAACTACGAGCAGTGAAACGATTCCTCGTGTGAATGTCCAACGATAAACTAGTTGAAACATCTCTTTTATTAACATGGAGTGTACAGTAAAACCCGCTTTAGTAACTCCCCGCTTAAGCACCTAACCCGTTTTAGTACCCAAAATCTGCAGACACTATGGCTTTTGTAAAAAATATCGAACAAATTTACCCTTTTAAGTACCTCCCCGCTTATATACTCAACCCGCCTAAGTACCATAATTTGTTTTGCATTAAATAAAATTTTACGTACATTTTCCCCCGGTTAAGTACCTTTCTGAATACAATTGCTTTTTTTAAGCGGCAATTTATTATAATCGATTGTTTATTTATACCATTACTAATTTATCGAAAATCAAGATAAATATATACATATAAAATAAAGATTCGTAAAAACAAAGAGTGTATATGCAATATGAAATACGTTTTTAATTAATATGTAATCAAAAAATTTTTTGTTGAATAAATTTTTTGTTTGTGTTTAAATAAGTTATTTTCAATATTCTTAAAATTATTAAATGTTTAACTACCCAACAGAAGGTACTAAAACGGGGTTGTTTAAGCACCCAACCTGAGGTACTAAAGCGGGTTCTTATAAGTACACAACCCGCCTAAGTACCTCAAATTCCTGTCAATTTTAGGCAAGGCACTTATGCGGGTTTTACTGTATAACTATTGGAATTTCCATGAGCAAGAAAATAGTAATTTCCTCACCGTCTGCGGGCCAACTGCCTAACGACGAATTAAACGATTCTTCTATCGCACATTAAGTCGATAATTTGTAGACAATTGACGTGCCCCCCGGTTTTATTTTAGTCTAGTCTATGCAAATGTTTATAATTCCCACGACTGTATCTATTTTATTATTTTTTGGTTTTTAGTACATTTATCTTAAACATTGCAATGTATGTATAACATAAAACCGTTTAACTTAAAAAGTTTTTTTACCTATTTTTATTTTCTAGTTTTTAGTTTTTATTTCGCATTCTGTTTAATTCATTTAGTGCTTCATTATTGCAAGGTTTCTTGCCCGTTAGTTTATTGCAGTCCAACGCCTCTATAGCGACCCACGCGCCACCTATCGGAAGTTTTTTTTAGGAAAATATTTCCTTTCAAAGTAGTAATACATGTTCCGAATTTCAGCCAAATCGGACCATAAATGCGATTTTTGTAAATATAGCGACCCACGCGCCACCTAGCGGAATTTTTTTTTTTAAGAAAATATTTCTTTTCAAGGTAGTAATACATGTTCCGAATTTCAGCCAAATCGGACCATAAATGCGATTTTTGTAAAAATAGCGACCCACGCGCCACCTAGCGGAATTTTTTTTAAGCAAATATTTCTTTTCAAGGTAGTAATACATGTTCCGAATTTCAGCCAAATCGGACCATAAATGCGATTTTTGTAAATATAGCGACCCACGCGCCACCTAGCGGAATTTTTTTTTTTTTTAAGAAAATATTTCTTTTCAAGGTAGTAATACATGTTCCGAATTTCAGCCAAATCGGACCATAAATGCGATTTTTGTAAATATAGCGACCCACGCGCCACCTATCGGAATTTTTTTTTCATAATATTGCATTGTCATCGGAGTTATACATGCGTGCAAAATTTCAGATTAATCGGTTGACAGGAAGAGGGTGAAATTTGAATTACTAAATTTGACCCAAGAATAAAGAATAAATAATAAAACAAACGGGGTGAGCTAAATAAAACCGTTTAATAATAGAGAGAACACAATAAATTGAATGTTTGAAAGATATAATAATTTAGTTAAATGTTGCAACTTTTAGGATGGGATGAAGTTACATACATACATACATACATACATACATACATACATACATGCATACATACATCCATACATACATACATACATACAGGTGAAGCTACCCTGTAAGACAGGAATGACAGAAACTCCAACACACTCTCAGCAAAAACTAACACATGTGTAAAATTTTTTATGCCACTTTTGTGTTATCTTCAGTGACTGTCATTTGATTAATCAAGAGAGTGACACTGATGATGGATATAACGGTAGATGGTTGTCAGAGTAACCATAAGATGGCTGCCGCTTGACTAGAGGTGGAATTTTATACTCAATAAAAGTAGCTGCACCTGCCAAATGATTTTCGGGTACTTATGTACCAAATACACTTTTGTATTTAATAATTAAAATTTTTTTAAAACAAGATTTTGACCATTTATTCGAAATCGGTCACGATAAAATCAAATAAATATGTTATACGTTACTGTTTTATGCCAGTTTTGCAATATATGTATTTATTTAAATATATGTTTAAACCGTGCTCTAAAGTACTTGGTACACGAGAGTTTTAAATGTGCAAATCATTGAAAAATAGTTGCTGAAGTAAAGTGACGCGCAAAGTTGACGCTGAAATTAAAACTTTAATAAAAAATTCAGAAAAGATAAGTGATTAATTTTAATAATGAAAAAAAGAGCTTTTGATAATGCAATGAGCAAAGAAAAAAGGATTTTTGAATCCAATATAAAAAAACTGCGAGCTCTTGAAGGAAATGAATGTGTGGAAAATGTGGAAAGTGGTGTAGAAATGAGCATAGAGCCGGGTCCTTCCCAACAACCAGGGTCTTCTTTACTTTTTGATGATTTTTCTGATTCTGAAAGTACAGAAAATCCGACGGAAGTTCTGTTCGATGACGAATCATCGGAAGTACCGGAGTTACAAAAACAAATTGATAACAACAACGAAATTAAAATGTTTGCTATGCGAAATAATATTAGCCACACTGCTGTGGATGATTTGTTGCATACCTTACGCAAGATTGGAGTACCAAATCTGCCATTGTCTGCCAAATCACTTTTCGGTACTATTAGGGATAAAGTAAATGTGGCAACGATTCCTGGAGGGGATTTTTTATACGTGGGCATTGAAAGCTATTTTAAATCGTTTGATATTTGCCATTTAAAAAATAAAGAAGAAGTTTTAATAGACGTTGGGATCGACGGTTTAAAATTATTCAAAAGCTCAAATCGCGTTCTGTGGCCTATTCTTGGAGCAATTGTAGGTGCCCCTAATGTCCGGCCATTTATCATTGCGTGCTTTTCTGGTTTAAGCAAACCAGAAAATATTGACAGCTTTATGGCTGACTTCTGTAATGAAGTAAAACTACTAAGAGAACGAGGAATACAAGTCGGTCCTAGTCCGAACCGTTTAAAATTTAATGTGCGTCTGTTCACATGTGACTCTCCTGCTCGGGCATTCATTAGTTGCGTTATGGGGCACAACGCGAAAAGTGGTTGCCCTAAATGCTGCCAGGAAGGCTTGTCTATAGGATCCAGAGTTGGTTTCGCAAAGCAGGTTGGCGACCTTAGGACCGACGAATCATTTGCATGCAGATCAAATCCGTCACATCATTCACCCGATTTTAGAAATAAAAAAAATGTTTTAGAGTTAACTAATTTTAAAATGGTGTCGCAATTTCCGTTTGACTGCATGCATTTGGTTGACTTAGGCGTTACAAGAAAACTACTATTATTGCTTGTTAATAGACAGAATCTCACAGCTATTAATGATAATTTGAATTTTGTAGCTAGGTATGTTCCTTCAGAGTTTAGTCGCAAAGCTAGAAAGGCTAATGAGATAAGCCGCTGGAAGGCAACGGAATTTAGGCAATTTCTTCTGTACACTGGAATTTTTGTTCTGAAGGATATTATCAGTCCCGAATTATATTATAATTTTTTGTTGTTACATGGTGCCATTAGACTCCTTTCTTGCGAAAGGTCGTATGAGGAAGCTGAAGTTGCAAACCAAATGTTAGAGTTGTTCGTAACTCGCTTTGGCGAGATACACGGTGATGATTTGGTAAGCTTTAACGTTCATGGTTTACTTCATCTCTCTGACTGCGCGAAGCAATTCGGTCCCTTAGACTCCTTCTCAGCATACAAGTTTGAAAACTTCATGCAATATTTGAAACAGATTGTTAACAAACCTACTAAAATTTTACAACAAATCTTTTTGAGACTCCAAGAAAGACAGGAACATATTTTTGAAAATAAGGAATGCACACTACCATCATTTATTGTAAAAGCTGATAATGTAAAAGATTGTTATTTTTTTAGTTATAAAACAGGTCCCCTCAAAGTAACTGATGTGGTAAAAACACTACACTCAGAAAAAATTTTATGCAATTCATTTCAAAAATTGGAAAACTTTTTCGAGGAGCCATTACAGTCTTTTGCGGGGTTAGGAATCGTTGTAGCAAGCCAGTTAAACCCAATTAAATTGGAAATTTCGAGGGACGATCTGAATTATAAATATTTTTGTATACCATATGACAACAAATGTTTGCTCATTCCATTGCTGCACCACCTCTTTCGCGATTTTCATTTACATATTCAATAATAAAAGCGTGTTAAAAAGAGATGCTTGGAAGTGGGTAAACAGAAGCCACATTTCTGATGTTGAATTTGTCTGTAATTTATGCTGAAAATGCAAAAACTACTAAACTTACCTCAATGTGAACATGCTTCTGAACCAGCTGATTAATAGTGATTGCTAAGTGATATCGATAGGAACCTACATTTTGATCAGAAAATGGTTACCGCAGTAAAACAATTTTTGATTTGCATAGTGGGTAAAAACAGAACAAAAAACAGAACATTTTAAAAAAACAGAACAATTTGTTGGTTTTCAGAGAAAAAAAAAATACGCAGAACAAGCGCCTGAAAAACAGAACTGTTCTGCTAAAAACAGAACGGATGGTCACTGTAATTATAGGTACCTACTTTTTTTATAAATCTTTAATTTTTCTTTTTGCTAACTGCCCTGCCAGACAACACCAACGCATTCACCAATGCGTTGTGTTGCGTTTTATGTTCCTTCGATACTAAATCTTGCATGTTCAAACACGAATATAAATGTATAATTATGTAATTACATAAGTATGTATTCACTTGTTTCGTCGTCATCGCGATAAACATTTCGCTTTCGTTGCTATTTTCGAATTTAACTACGAGCCGATGCAGATACATAAGGTGGTCCTTTGGAGCTATGTTAATGATTACTCTGTAAGTACCTACACCAACCTTCCACAAACTGACCATATAGTCCAATGATATTTTGCAGGGTACTTGTTCATACTTCTGCAATTTATGATTGATTACCTATCCATTCCATTGATTTCATATTTATTGTGCTCCAATTTCGTTTGCCATTTATTTTTTGCACAAAAGTTCCGAAAGGAATTAAGCGAATAAATAGTAAGGTTTAAGTATAAGTACCCACCAAAAAATCTAAGCCTTAAGTATTTAAGAATTAGGTAAAACAGCAGATTTAAAGGCTTAAGAAATAAATCCTGAAAATTATAAGGTTAGCAAATTTTTATGGCGTATCTAAGGCTTAAAATAAGGCTAATTTTCCTGTGTTGATGTCATCAGGCCATAAGAGAGTACTCCTCTCTCTCTGAGAGCGCACCTTATGCCAAAGGCTTATCCGCCATGCGAAATAAGGCCTAACTAGATAAGTATTAGAAAGTTAGGAGCAGACAGAGTGAGTGCATAACAGAAGCAGCGCTGCCAGCGTACTCCGTGTTTAGACCTGATTTATCAACAATAAGCAAAACCTTTTTGCAGTGTATGTATGTATGTATATATGTATGTATGTATGTAGGTATGTATGTACATATCTATGTATGTATGTATCCTGTAGAGAATTGCGCGCATTCTAGGCTAGTGCTTACAGAACTACATATTTAAAAAAAAAAAGAGGGTTGGTTCTCATTCTATCGGAACGGAATGCTTTCAATTGCCTTTTTTTAGCACGGCAATGTCCTAAGAAGTGGCATTTAACCCCATGCAGAACTTTGGAACACGTTCAAAAATCAATAGTTCGGAGATACATACATACATACATACATAGTTCAAAAGGTAGCACTTCAGGACTAGTTCCAATATGGTCGGTTTTTGGCCGCACTTTACAAAAATAATCCTCAGCCAGCAGAACTCTTAACATACTGAAAATAAATGCGCCATTTGCATATCTTTCGAACCAGTTCTGAGCTATTTGTGAACTCTCTAGTTCTAGGCTGTCGTTTTTCGTGACCTTCGCTTATATTAGCTGCAAGGTATGTATGTATGTACATAAGTAAATTGCGAGTGCGATTTGTACTCATAAGTGTTCCGTTGAAGGATTTTTATATAAACAAGTAATAAATAATAAAGTTTAAATGCCCTTTGTATGTACATATGTATGTATGAAAGTATGTATCTTTGTCTTGCTTTCTATGAACAACGAAGCATTTTACTTTGATAAGAAATTTGGGTACGTTTGTTAAATGATTTGGCTCAATGAGTTCGACATTTAACAAAGAAAACATTCTTGGAATGAATATAAAAAACATCTTTGTGTAAATAATATTTCTGGAAGAACCTTTGCATATGTGCATTAGGGTGGGCTTTAAAAAATAAAATTAGCGTTTTTCTTCGGTTTCACCTCCTACATCTAATTGAACATCTAATTGAACGCGAACGGCGAATGCATTTTTTGTGAGAAGCTTTTTCATGGCAGAAATACACTCGTAGGGTATACCGCCCACTGCCGAGAGGTGACCGCTGCTCTTAAAAAACCCAATAATTGGATCTATACTAATAACAAAATTTTTTTTTGGTGTTTGAACCCGAGACCTCTGGCATAGCAGGCGAGCACTCTACCCACTGCACCAAAGCGGCCTGTCGTTTTTGCTTTTGCTTTTGTTTTTGTTTTTCTTTTTGTTTTTGTTTTTTCTTTTGCTTTTGTTTTTGTGTTTGTGTTTGTTTTTGTTTTTGGCTTTAGTTTTGTTTTTTTTTCTCATACAAATATAAAACAAAACAAAAACAAAAACAAAAGCAAAACAAAAACAAAAACAAAAACAAAAGCAAAAACGAAAACAAAAACAAAAGCAAAAACAAAAACAACCAAAAACAAACAAAAACAATAGCAACAATAAAAACAAAAACAAAATCAAAAACAAAAACAACCAAAAACAGAAACAATAGCAACAATAGAAACAAAAACAATTTGTATAACTAAATTTTCTCAAACCCAAGAAAAATGTAATTGGTGTGATTCCATTACAATTACTTGTAACTGGAGATTTTCAATTACATTTGCAAGTAATTGTAATTGAAAATTTTCAAATATAAATTACCAATTACATGTAATTGTATTTGAGCTAGTTATTGTAATTGTAATTGAAATATATGTAATTGAGGATGCCCAGGTCTGGTATATACATACATACATACCCAGTAGGCCCAAAGATATACAAATCATCAATACTTTCCTCATTACAACTTCCATCACTATGCTCCATGACTATCGATGGCCGCCTTCGCATGAATGAACAGCTGCCTACCACCTAACTTTGTTATGTACTTCATTCGTATACATTTTTCTGTTTCGGCTTACTCTTCTTAACTCCTACTTTAGCCAGTGAAGAAATGATCTGTGCTCAAGATACTTTAAGAGTATCTGTGGTATAACTAACAATAGCAAGTATCCTGGCATGAAAAAAAGATCGCATCACCTCAGAAATTGGCCTAGTGGGTATGTATGAAGACAAAAATAATAAACAACAAATAAGAAACTTCAAAATATTCGAAATCTCAAATAGCGCGAACAAACAAACAAGTGTTCGAGCATTTGAACAATATTTGTCCGGACTGCTCGCATATGTTCTAAAAATAGCAAATAACTCGAAAGCAAATGAAATAAGCAGGAAAAATAAGAAACAATTTTCTATTTACTTAGCATATGCGTAAGTCTAAAGCTAGCAACACACGACGAACATGATCGCCAACAAGCGCGCGAGCATGCTCGTCGCCTTTGGCCACTAATGAGCGAACATCTCATTTGTAAATGCGTACTTCAAGTGGGAAGATGGCCATGAATGCGCGGATGATACTCTTGCCATGAGTTAGCTTTCATATATATTTATGATTATGTTATGTTTTTAAAATTTTCATACAAAAAAAATTGTCTGAAAACTATTGAAACATACTTTTGGGCATTATTTGGAAGAAAATTGTATGAAAAACTAATTAAATACGTATAAAATACTTAAACATGCATACATATATTTCTCTGGCACTCAATGCAGTTCAGTAATTTCCAGAGCGATACTCACTTCATCCGCGTTGTTGCTGCTTTCAATGCAATGTTCGTGAATCACGCCACTAACGAGAAAAATGCACCTGAGCACGAGCATGTTGGCGAGCATGTTCGCCGTTTGTGGCCAGCTGAACCCAATTTATACACCCTCACAACAGGATAAATACATCGCACATTTATGTGGGGACACTATTTTTCGTATGAAAATATGATAAAAAAATATATATATATATATTTTTTTTTATTCCGTCTATAATGTATTTGCATAGAGGGTGGCAATTACCATGAAAAAAACGCAACATTCAATACAATCAAGTGCAAGAGATTAAAGGAAATAACTCATCTTTTTAACAAATTATATATTTATAACGAATCTTTCCTTCATTCAAAAGTTATTGTGTTCAAATACAGTATCTTTATTAAAGCAGCTTTGAAATTTTAATTTTAACAAACTATTTCTTTCATAGTTCAACTTGCATTCGTACTTTTTAGATCAAATGACAAGTAATCAATTTATGAGTTAGGACCTTTTCAACTGTAACTATACATTTGGAAAAATAGCAATTTCGGCGTCTGCACAGCATATAAAAGTCCGCTTTCGGCATACCGCCCAACAGTGTTTGACTAAACTTCCAAAGTTTCAAAGCAAAATTTAAAAATGAAGAATTTCGCAACAGTTGCATTAATTGCTTTTGCAATTTTAGCCGTATTTATACCGCAGAGCAGAGGTGCTAGACAAGATGTAAAAAAGGTAAAATCTCATGGAAATGTAATAATTGGAAAAGCCGACGACAACCAACACCAACTTGACCCGTTTAGAGGGGGTTTGATGAGTGGGGATACGTTGGAAAGCATACTCAGATTTCCGAAGGAAGGAGTAAGTGTTCCGAAATAAATATTTTATCCATTTATCCTTTTTTTAGTGGATTTAAATAATTTTAAATAACAAATTTTCAAAATAGGAGTACGAATGCATAATAACTCAGGTGCATTATATCGTATCAAATGGTGGAAATGGCGTAGAGGTGAAAATTTCTGGAGGAGGTATTGGTAGAAAATTTGTAGAATTGAAAGCCTTCAAATACACCAACGAAGCAAGGTATATCACGGCCACGGTTTATGGCCCCAGAAAGGACCATATAGGTTGTACTACTTGCGTAATAATGTAAACATGAATTTGATATTTTGTGATTAAAAAATTATAAAATATTAAAAATGAAGTGTAACCAAATTCAACAGATATTATATTATTTAAGTTTATGAGTTTTAGAAAAAAAAAATATATGTATGTATAATAACCATTTATTCTTACATATGTTATACTAATTAATATGTATTACATATGTACATACATTAATTACACTGGATCACAAAATGAAATTTTTTGTCTGTACTTTGGACGCGACTATCCTATCTATATGTAAAATCGGTCACTGATTCCGAAAATCGGATTCATTTTTAATTCTATGGGAAGGTTTTTGAGATATCGGCAATTTACCGTTATTTGGCCAATGGCTCCACTTAATCCTGTATATCTCTTTAATACAGTGAGCTATCTTCCTTGGGGTGACACTAAACGAAAGAAAATTACATTTCCTTTTCATACCTCCTATAATATTTTTCTCTAACTCTTATAGTTTCTGAAATATTGACGTTTAAATTTGAATTTTTTCGATTTTTTTTAGAAAAAATTGACTTTGTCAGGCAATATCTTTAAAACCAATGTTTTCACCTTCGGTTTTACTCCTCTACGTGAAGTTCCATTCCATTAGCAAAAAAATAAGCTAATAACGAAGAAAATCTATGGTAAAATGGAATAGTTATAGGCGATCATGTAAATGCAGCCAAGTCGCGCAATGCCAATATACGGTACATTCTATGCACATTTTAGCAATACCTACACATCTGCAGTAGCAGCGTATTGGCAGCGCAGTAGCAGCGTATTGGCAGCGCAGTAGATACGAGCCCGTTTAGTAGCATTGCACGAATTCGCTGTATTTACTTGATCGCCTATAACTTTTCCATTTTACCATGGATTTCCTTCGTTGATAGCTTATTTTTTTTCTAATGGAATGAAGCTTCACGTAAAGGAGTAAAACCGAAGGTGAAAATATTGGTTTTAAAGATATTGCCTGACAAAAATCAATTTTTTCTTAAAAAAAAAATCGTATAAAATTGAAAAAATTCAAATTGAATCGTCAATATTTCAGAAACTATAAGAGTTAGAGAAAAATGTTATAGGAGCCATGAAACGGAAATTTAATTTTCTTTCGTTCAGTGTCGCCCCAAGCTTACTGTGTTAAAGAGATATACAGGATTAGGTGGAGCCATTGGCCAAATAACGGTAAATTGCCGATATCTCAAAAAACCTTCCCATAGAATTAAAAATGAACCCGATTTTCGGAATCAGCGACCGATTTTACATCTAGATAGGATGGTCGCGTTTAGAGTATTTTTTGGCTGTAGAGCAGTGTTATAGGTACTTAGTTTTTGTATTTTTTTGCTTATATAATGACCTTATGCCGTTATGAGGAAATATGCTGAAATTTAAAAAAAAATAGGCCAAGAGGGGCAAATTTTCAAAGATTTATAAGTCAAAACTCAGGAACCGAGCAGATAAATAGATTAAGCTTCGGCCACTGATTTGCTTGCCAAGGCCAACGTGTGGGAAAAAAATTACCCAAGTCGGCAGGGACCACATATATGTACATACAAATATATCGCTAGCTTAGAGTGCAAATTGTGTAAGTCTTTTTTTTCAAACTTTGTAGGAGAGACAAAAAACAAAAAATAAAAAAATTTTGAAATGAAAAAAAAAATTTTCTGTTCATGTAAAATTTTGGACTTGCACAATTTTCTTCGTTTTTTGGACTTACACAATTTGCGTATCACAGAATAACAACGAGTAGAAATATGACAAGTATCAGGGACTTGTTTAGCGTGGTGCGTATTTGATTTTTCTAGCGTTCCACACAAAAATACACTTTTCCATAAAAATGGACTTACACAGTTTGCACTCTAAGCTAGCGATATGTAAAATATATAAAACAAGTAAGGAAGCCTAAGTTCGAGTGGAATCGAACATTAGATACTCAGCTGTATGCTTTCATTGTTTGTTTTCGTCTGATAGAATCACGGTGTATTTTATGTAAAGCGAGTGCTGCATAAAGTGGGCGTAACCACGCCTATTTTCAACATTTTTATCAGTCATCCCACTAAGCATATGAATATTATTCTTTGCTCAAAATTTCATTCCTTTATGACTTCTAGCTACAAAGATGTCACGTTACAAATTCCCAAAGGGTATACCAGAAATATCTTTGTTAAAAAGTAGGCGTGGTCACAAACCTTAAACATGCATACATACATATATTTCTTTTGCACTCAATGCAGTTCAGTAATTTCCAGAGCGATACTCACTTCATCCGCGATGTTTACTGCTCAAGCGTCAACCAGGGATGCCACTAAGAATATTTTTTTCCTACCAAAAACCTACCAAAACGTCTCCGAGCCTACCAATTTTTTTTTTTAATGTGAGATTTAACCATATTCAACAAATTCATTTAGGGTAACTGTGCCAGTAACCGACCACCCTGCAGTAACCAGACACTTTTGTTTTCTTACCGCTTAAAATAAAAGAAAAAACTTTATTTTTTATTTTGAAAACTTTAGTATTAAATTTAATATTATTTGTACAAATTAATGATAAGAATGTGAAGGAAAAGAGGAGCAAGCAGCAGTTTCCAGATAAACAAAAACTTGAGTTGGCGTTAAATGATATTCGGACAAGGTTGAATTGGGTATTAGTGGCTGCCACCGCTCGTCCAGTGCGGAGGAAATCAGGATTTACATTTTATGGAATAACATTTGAGGAATAATGAGGGCAAAGAAAAAGGTGCCCCGGCCAAGAAAGTACTTCTGTCGAAACCCACTGAGCGCAGAAGAAAGGGGAGACCTCCACTGCCTTGGGAAGATCAGGTGGACAGCGATGCTTGATCCCTAGGTACTCCCAAATGGCGCCACGCTGCACGAAACAGAAATAGCTGGCGCGCTATGTTGGACTCGGCCAAAATCGTCTAGAAAGTTACGTGCCAATTAAGTAAGTAAGAGGACAAGCAACTGATCCTGAAGGAAACGGAAGAAGATTTATCGAGGGAAATAGCGGACATTGTTTCCATTTGGTACAGCAAACACATTTACTACCTAGGCAGGCCTAGTGGCCTGTTGTGATACCACACGGAGCTCTTTATTACACACCATGTAGACGAATAACCTTGTTTGCTGTTTGTTTGTTTCATATAGTGTAAAATGTCAGATGCCTTTCTGTTTTCAATCTCCTCCAGTTGTGTCTGTGGGGCCAAGTGTACTTGAAGCTCAAAGAAAACGTTTCCTCCTGACAGAGTTTTGTGCCAAAATTCTACTGAGAAGACATGTTTTCTCAACAGTGTTGTGGCAAAGTGACCAAATGTACCAAATCACTAATGTTAGTTGAACGGATGCAAAAACCTACCAAAATTCAAATCGTCCTACCAACCTACCAAAAGGAATACAACCTACCAGTTTTGGTAGGAAAAGCCCAAAAGTGGCATCACTGGCGTCAACACGAAATGAGCTTGTTGTTGTTGCTTTCAATGCAATGTTCGTGAATCACGCCACTAACGAGAAAAATGCACCTGAGCACGAGCATGTTGGCGAGCATGTTCGCCGTTTGTGGCCGCCAGCTTAACCCAATTTATACACCCTCACAACAGGATAAATACAACGCACATTTATGTGGGGACACTATTTTTCGTATGAAAATATGATAAAAAAATATATATATTTTTTTTTTATTCCGTCTGTTGCGAACAATCTGGCAACGCAATCGCCATAAGACCCATCATCTGTCAAGTTAACGAACGAATGTGTGGTGATCGCTGATTGGCTGATAAAAATCAAATACCAAAAAGGGGAGAATGAAAGCGGGAGCCATACACCATCGCTCAGAACGTGAACAGAGGGCATGGTATAAAAAATACAGGTATGTGCATTGTCATTTTGACGCTGTCTTTTTGATTAAAAAGCAGATTTTTGAAGTTTGATCTTATGTCAGTTTTGGAGTATAGCGATGCCAGACTTTTATTTTTTGAATGCGTAGATTTTTGTTTGAAAATTTGGGTATTTCAGAAATCAAAGGACAGAAAGAGAAAGGGCACTAGTGAGCAGATTTATGGAACTTCCGGTAGCTCCTCTTCGCTCACTCCGCATGACATTTTTGCCAAAAATGAGATTTCATCAAATATACATTCCTGGCGTCCGTCCCCATCAATTCATGCAACAATTTTGAGATTCACACAACGCAATTCCAAATAATGACACAGTTCCAAAACTGCTTTTTTTAAGGAAATTTTTCGAACCAATACCGCGAATAATAGGTGTTATTGCTTTATAACTGTACTGTAATGTACTAAAGTTGATTATACTTTCATAAACACGAAATGGATTATAACTTTGCTTTATTGAAGAAAAGTTTTTATGTACGCCTGAAAAACCGCCTATACGTCACTATTGAACAAAATAAAAGACGCAAACCCGCTTATAAATACATAAGTAAGCCAATAACTGCACATTTAACTGTTTTTCACCAAAATAATATTTGGATTAAGAATATAATCCAAAAATTTACCTTGGTTTTGATGTGGGTTTGCAAAATTCCGAACCATTTTGAATTAAAACAGTTCTTACTGTCTCCTGTAAAATTTGAGTGATAGCGGATACGCGGTATTGCACTTTATGCGACGATATGGAGTTATAATAGATCAATCTCCAAAACCTCCCCAAACTATATACCAGAGTGATCACAAAGCCTAAATTAAAATTGATCGTAACTACTAAACTAAATTAAAAACTCACGGAGAATACCGGAAAGGGGCTACTTTGTAGTACGGCCAAACTGATATTCCGTGAAGTAAAAATCCGAAATGAATCTTTTATGAATCACGGATGAAATTTATCTATGACTGAGGAGGCATCAGTGAGTACTTTCTCAAATAAAGACTGCTGAATTTTTAATATAAGTGGTTTGCTTTTTTCAAAAAAAAAAATAATAATAATTATAATAATAATAATAAAAATTGTACTCATAAGAATCATCAATGATCATTCAGCAGTGAAACAAATTTACTGCAGGATGTGTAATTTTTTCAAATTGAAAAAATTTCTTTCAATTCAAATTGAAAAAGTTCGTTACTATGAATACCATGGTTACAATTCATGATCCAATTAAAAGGTCATGTCAGTTCGCTGGCCGCCATATTTCTTTCGGTTTTAGAAAAAAGTATCAGGTCCTCATACGTCATTTCCTTTTGCCATTAGCACAGCTGTTTGTTTGGTTGTACGCGGCTTTATTGGTCCTGTGACGTAAGCAGTATTTGACATTTCTGCCTACTGGCATTACCGTCTCAATATATATACCGTGGTTACAATTTATTTTTAAAACAAAGCAGTGAAAAATGCCATTAATGGAGGATTTTTATCATTGAGTATGGCAGCACGAAATGTCATAATCTGCTTAATTGTCAGGTGGTTAATATGGCGATGAAAACTTGACGTTTGTTTTACCTGGTATACTTATACCATGAACAGAGGGCAGAGCAACACGAATAAATTTTTTAATCAGTTTAATTTTTGTTAAATTCAGTTTGTTGCTGGATAAATAAATATTATCAACGATTGGGGAAAATTTTCGTTTCGTTTTTTTTTTTTTTACATCTTAAAAAATTTATTCTGCCCAGATCGCGCGTTTCTTTAATTTAATCGCAATAAATAGTAATTCATCAAATATTGGAGGTGAGGCTACATCAACGGCTAATGACGTCGGCCAGCCTGCCGTGAGCGCTGCCACCAATCTTGTGGCTGCAGCATCCTCCAATATAACTGCTCCGGGTAACAATTTACCAGCATCAATGGAATACGCTTATACTAGTGCAGGCGCTCATCATCAGGCACCAGTGGGGCTGCCCGTAATGCATGATTCAGCTAACGTTCCTTTCGCAGCTATTGGACAATGTATCATTGCGCCTGGTCGAATGTCTATTCCGAGCCACCTGACACCCAGTCCAGCTGATTCTTTATATTCCGTTACTTCCCTCAGGCTCCGCCGGCAAGCTGAGCTACTACAGGAACAAAGCGAAATATTAAGACAAAGGGAGGCATTGCTTAGAGCAGGGATGGGCGCCGCAAGGCACATAAACGCAGCAGAGGGGTGATCATGGGCTTTCGTGGGCACTGCATAATTTCCGGGGAAAGGGGAGCTAAGGCGATATCGAAGTTGATGTACACTCCGCCTTAAGTGATGTTCATCGCACAGCGCGTACGGAAACACTAAAAATGAAAACCACATTGTTTTATATAGAGAGAGGA
Organism: Urophora cardui; assembly: GCA_960531455.1. Classification (NCBI taxonomy): domain Eukaryota; kingdom Metazoa; phylum Arthropoda; class Insecta; order Diptera; family Tephritidae; genus Urophora; species Urophora cardui. Next base: position 15,534,360 of record OY482673.1, read on the forward strand.
ATTCACCAATAATAAAATGTGCAGTATTGCCGCTAAAAAATTTCGAAAAGTGGCCGAAAAAAGTAAAAAAAGTGTTTCCCAAATTTTTTTTAGCTAGAAACACATTTTTATATATTTTTGTGGTTTATTTAATGCTTAAAGCAATTTGCAAGCGGTTTGTACCCTTGGTCTTAAATAGTGAAAGTTTTGAAAATAATCTTTCTGCTGATGCACTGCTGGCAGCGATAACATATTTGCAACAAATTCACTACTAGTTCTCATTTAAGTTGTTTTTCATTCCCCCACGTTGTGCGAAAACTCTTCTATTTCGGTTTGTTAAAACAATTTTCTTGCATTCTAAAAATTTTTACTCCCAAATAACTTTTTCGGGGTTTTCCTTCGCAGCGGAGAATTGCTAATGAAAAGTGAAAAGGTAACAAAGAGGCTTTTTTATGTGAATTTTATATGAGCTATTGGCCAGTTTTTAATTAAGAAAAATTTAAAAAATTTTTTTGGTAGAGGTTATGGATCCATTTCGGAGACCACCACATCCCCTCATCAGACTTCTTCAGGCGGCCTCAACCGAGGATCCCATTGAGCTACCACCGCCGTCAGCTTTGTTTTGCTTAATTCTCAATTTTCCTTTTATTACAATCTACATACCAACAACAGTAGCAGAAAACGGCCATGTAAAAATAAACGTAAAAAAGCTTTTTTTACATTTAAGAAAAAAACTAAAAAAGATTTATTACATTATAGGTTTGAAAGTAAAAAAGGACCAAAAGTGGCCCAAATGTTTAAAAAGATTCAAATATTGCATATTTTCAAAAAGTTGGGTTCCGGTAGCCTGGCTCTTAAAAAAGGTTCAAATTGTCACTTTAGTGGCCTCAGCGGCAATTCTGTACAATCGCTAATTTTGCAGTTTTTTCTCGCTCTATTGCTTTCGAACTCCGATGCCATTTACTTCATTAGTGTCATAATTTAAAAAAGCCAATTTATGTCTTCTTCGCTATATATGGAAGTAAGCTACTATACCATAGCTGTCCAAATGCGACTCATATGAGCAATGAGAGTAAGCACTTGTGTACGTATACACACCGATTGTCACTACTACAGACAAATAAAGAGCGTCAAACGGACGCTTACGATGGGACTAGGCGATCGTCGATTAGCAAAAGTAATTAAGTTGCCTTCGACTGGCGTGAAAGCAAGTGGTCGCTAACTGATCTTCGCTTGAAATTCTTTTGTTCTAATTACAGATGCCAAACAACAAACAAAAGTACGAAGATTTTGCATATAACGTGTGTACACAAATGTAAATATATGTGTTGATTCATAATTTCGCAAAGCATGCGCACGTGACCCTGCTCGCTCAACATCTGCAAGCAGACTGATTATTTTTATAGTCCAACCACTGACCGACGGCGTCATACCTCTCAGTTACCTCACGCAATAGTTCAAAATCGACACCATTCACGCACGCATACCCAACGCAAGAATCAGTTGTTTTCCTTTGTTTACGTTCTGCATTGTTTTTGGTTTGTTTGGAATGAGTTGAATAACAGCGTTACCATTGTACAGCAAAGTATACATGCACTTTTTGATTTCGTAGTAACTTGTGTTTGGTTTCGTAGTAATTTTTCTTGAAAATCGTATTATTCATAGAATTTATTAATAAATAAATTTTTAAATTGAAAATGTTGTATCATGATAATTTAAGACCAAATATTAATTCCAGTTTTGTTTACTTCTGACTCCGTGCTTCTACATTTTCTACTACTAATTCTTAAAGGCTTTTAAGAATATGTACATTAGGCATATAACAAATTTTGACGAAAAATTTGGCATACCACCACGTGGTGGCAAATATTGTACAAGTAATGAATATCACTTTTTTAGGTGATTTCGGTTCAAAAACGTTCCGCGCAAAAATGGATTTCTAAAAAAAAGTCAGATTTTTTTTTAATTTTTTTTTTTAATATTTTTATTTTTACATTTTTGTCAATTGTTATATGAAATAAGTTTTAAGTTTAAAGTATATGATGATTTACACAATGGTAAAATGTCTTGCACAATTTTAATTGCACGCTCTGCGCAGATGTACAAAACTTTTTTTGTTTTTTTCAGCAGTTCTGATAAAAAAGTAATTTCGTTTTGCGCGGAAACTTTATTGCAATTTCGCAAAAAAAAATAATGGGGTTCATACTTTTTTATGCTCTATTCGACTATAGTATGCCGTTTTTCGTATTTGCAAAAATTGTAAAAAGTTATATGCCTAATAGTCAAATGTATTAAATGCAACAGTCAAAAATATCCACAATAGTCAAATTTAGTAAAGAAAACACAGCAGGAAAAACTTAATTTTCTTCTATTTAAATTTTTATCTCCATATAAAAACAAATAAAAACGATTGATACAATATGTAGTAAAATTTAGTAAAAAAAAAACGCCAAAAAACCTTCATTTTCTCTATTTACATTTTTATTTCCTTGTAAAAAAACGATTGCGGCAATAGTCAAATTTAGTAAAAAAAAAAACGCAAGAAAAAACTTAAATTTTTTTATTACATTTTTATCTCCATATTTAAAAAAAAATACACTTATGTTAACATAATTTTATAATCGGCAACATTCGGAATAGTTATTGAGGTACTTTGGGAGCATATTGAAAGATTCGTACTAATTTACTACAAAATGATCGCTCCGGCAAGCCTGTTGCAAAGAGAGCAATCAGCTGACACGTTATTACGTGAAAAATCAAACTGAGCTAGGTTTCTACGATACGTGCGTTAAAGGGGCTTTCGTCATGCGTTGGTGAGTGGGCATTTACACTACAACTCCATAAGACAGGTTGTGTCAGCTGACACGGGCTACGTGCGTGCGTCGTTGACTGGTTGGGCTATTAGTAATTTTTCACTTTGGCATACGGTAGACGCACCAACACACACTCATTTTTCGGTTGTTGCTTGATTGTGGTAGTGAATCGCATTTGGACAGCCCTGTACTATACTAAAGCAACAATATTTTTTAAATAAAGCCCTTAATTTTCATCTATGACAGGGGTCTTCGTTTCATAGCACTGAGGTGCAACGCTCAACTCACACAGATTGTTATACTCTCTCGTTTTGTCGTAGCAAGAGCGCAAAAGTTAGGTGACCATCTACGACCGTGCGACGATTCAGTTGCTTGCGGGCACGCAAAAAGATAACAACGTACACGCATACTTCGTTTTCATACGCTTTTATACGACGTCGCGCAAGCATTGGGCATCATAAAGTATTTTTCGTATTGCATTGTGCGACGTGGTATAGCAGCGCATAAAAGCGAAAAATATATGCGTGTACGTTGTTGTCTTTTTGCTTGCCCGCAAGCTACTGAACGATGCGACGGTAGTAGCTGGGCACTCAACTAGTCGTTTTTCACTAATACTGCTGCAGTTACTAACACTGCTGCAGTTAGAGTTTTGGGGATCTCTGATCTATGACCATAAAATTTCATAACAAATAAATAACACTGATTCTCACTACTAAGTATCGATTCAGAAAATTGTGTTGTGTCGTTATTGAAGCAAGTGTGCTTTGTGCTTTTGGCATGTACATTAAGGTGGAGTGAAAACATATGGAGCTTTTTTTTGTTTTTTTTTTTGAACGTACCAATGAAAAGTTGCCTTAATGAACCCCACAAAATTTTATGGCCATAGGATGACATTTTGAACTGCCCCCAGCCCCGCAAAGTTGAAAGCACGATCTGGTACAAATATGAAATTTTGAAAATTATAAAAGCAAAAAACCAAGTATGAGGATTGATAAACATGGCTAAGCTGAGTATTAAAGTGAATTTTTTTTTCGGAAACAACAACAACAAAAGTTATTAAAGGTCAAAGTTTATATTATGCATTCTTTAAATTGCAATTACTTAAAAACTACTGAACCGATTTCGAATATTTTTATACCATTCGATAGGTATTTTAATTCCCTTTAATTTCATATACATTTTACAGTGCGTTCCATAACACCCCCAGTGGGGGTCAACCCCCTTTTACCCACCTTACTTTTCATATATAAAATGTATACCAAATTTAAGGGAAAATACATTCGAGTAGGTCAATAAAATTTTACAGGCTTATTTCTGGGCTAGGAAGGTGCCGTTCTGGCTTTGGAACAAATTGAATTTCCAAAAAAAAAATTCGCCCCACCTTAATGTACATATGTATATATATATATATATATGCTCTCTTGTTCTCAATACCGAATATGCATTAGCGCGCTCAATATTGGTTGATATTGGTTGCCACTATTGTAAAAAAATGTTGATAATAATTCCCAACAAAATAACCAAAAAATTACAAACAGACTAATAAATTATCGCCTTCATAATTCGAATGATAAAAGAAACTTAAAAGAAGTACACCTGCTTTGGTTTACAAAAAAAAATTATCTGAAACGTAAATCACATCTATGAATGAATTTTGTTTGTAGTTCGTTTGATTTTTCTTTGGTCATAGCTTTAGTAGAAATTAAAAAAAAAAACATTTTTAACATTAACAAATTAAGTATACCTTAGAATAATTTTATCATATTGAAAAAGAAAAATACTAAAATCATTTGATAGTTACCAAATTACCAACCGCAAAAAAATACCTATTTTGGAATTAATTACCAAGTGTGGCAACCGTATGCTCAGTTTGAGTTCGTCCTTCTCCCCACCAGCTGGTACATTTACCTATTTCACCATCCCCATGCAATGAGCCGACGCGACCCGTACGGGTAAATACCCATATGGGCTCAATCGCCCATGGCTGGCTTAGAGCACAACATAGCTTTTACGATCGCATAGATGCCATTAACTTCGACGATGGGGTGAGGGAAACACAACACACCCCACTTGGAACTTCCACCTACCAGCAGAATGCAGTTCCACCTGCACCGCAGATTTTGCAATTACCGCCAAGTTCTGTCGCACCAGTTAGCACAGCCGCCTCCGCTTCAAATATGTATAACAATATACCAATGCCATCAACGAACGTTCCAAACGCAACCTTCGTAACAGCACCTAACATCCAATAATCAGGAGCTATAAACCAGGAGTCTATTATTCAATCGTTGCTAGAAAGAATACAATCACTTGAATTGCAACTCCAGCCGCACTCAGAAGAGAACCGAAGAAGTTCTCCACCACAACTCGCGCAAGCAACTCTACCAACAAGTGGCTATACTAACAATATATCCTTTGGTGCCCCGTCTTATCGCCGCCTAACTAAGGACCATATTGCTTCTCGCAACAGCCTTGTTAAAGAGCTGCCGAAATTTGATGGTAAACCAACTGAGTGGCCGTTGTTTTACGCTGCCTATAATCACTCTACTGTAGTATGCGCCTTCTCCGATGAGGAGAACCTGATAAGACTGCGACAGGCACTGGAGGGTCCAGCCCGAGACGCGGTTAAAAATTTGTTGCTACATTCATCTTGCGTGTCTCAAATAATTTCTACCTTGCAAATGCGGTTCGGACGACCCGAGTTAATTATAAGCGTTTTACAGCGACAAATTTGTGATTTGGCACCACCGTCAGAGAGTCAGCTTGAATCGATTGTGGACTTTGCAGTCGAGGTGCAGAATAGCTGTGCGACTATGTCAGTGTCAGGACTAACGAACCATCTGAACAATCCGGAACTCGAACAAAAGCTTGTTTCCAAATTACCTGGAATGCTTCCAGCTTATTGGGGAATGCATAAGCGAACGCTGCTGACCTGCAATTTGCAAAACTTTAGTGATTGGCTGTTCCAAATAGCACAAGGAGCCAATTGCGTTATCGTACCGAAAGATTCAACTAAAGTACGAAAGCGCGGTGCAATCAACCATCACTCAAACACGAAGGTAATTGTAACGATATTCCTAATTGCCCCTCTTTCAAGGTAATGTCTCGTAGTCAGAAATGGGAAATTGTCCGAAAACTAAAGTTGTGCCATCGATGCTTGAAAAGGCACTCCACATCCGGTTGCAAATCTACAGTGACCTGTAACGTAAATGGCTGTACCCGCAGGCATCACTCCATGCTGCATAACCCCGAGATCGATCAGAAATCTTCTAAAAATTCTAAATCGCTTGCGGCAACAAAGGCTGCAAACGTTAATATGCACAATGTTGGCAGCAACAGTACACTTTTCCGTGTGCTCCCAGTAGTCTTACATTCAGGCGGTCGCAGTGTATCCACTTACGCATTCATAGATGATGTTTCGTCCCTCACACTAATAGACGAAGAACTCCTGCGTAAGCTGAATGTATCAGGAACACCTCAACCCCTATGTTTACGTTGGACTGGCGATACACACCGGAATGAGGATGAGTCAGTAGTTGTCGACTTAAACATAACAGCTCAAAACAGCACTAGGAAATTCATTCTCAAAGATGTTAGCACCGTCAAAAAGCTTGATTTACCTACTCAGTCAATAAACGCTGCCGAATTGCAGTCTAAGTTCAAACATTTGAAGGGCCTGCCTTTGCAGTCCTATTCCAATGCAACTCCTCAATTATTAATAGGATTGAATAATGCTTCGATTGGGTCTCCAATTCAGTCTATATACGGTGGTGGACATGAACCAATAGCTGAGAAGTCTAAACTAGGATGGACACTGAAGGGCCAAGCACCTGGAAATGTTTATGATACTTCTCACTACGTATATCACATTTGCGACTGTTCCACCCAGGCAGAACTAATCCAATTGACCAAATCGTACATTTGCCTTGATAACTTAGGCGTTTCCGCAAATTCATCTATGTTAGTATCTCAAGACGACGAACTTGCAATGAAACAGTTAGAACAATATAGTAAACGAGTTGGCAATAGGTTTGAAACTGGACTGTTGTGGAAACATATCGACATTACCCTACCCGATAGTCGTCCTATGGCTCTGCAGCGAGCGCAATCTCTATTGAGAAAGATGACACACGAACCCCAGTTGGCCGAGGTACTTCAGCGAAAGATTGGGGATTACATACAAAAAGGGTACGCCAGACGTATGACAGCTATTGATCTTGCAGTAAAAAAATGCTGGTATCTACCGGTGTTCGCAGTAACAAACCCTAACAAACCAGGGAAGGTGCGCCTAGTCTGGGACGCAGCCGCAAAGGTTGACGGCGTGCCCTTAAACTCCATGCTGCTCAAAGGTCCCGACTTAACCACGCCCCTATTGTCGGTGCTGTTTAAATTTCGGCAAAAAAGTATTGCTATTTCGGCTGATATAGCCGAAATGTTTCATAAGGTTCGAATCCGACAAGACCAAAATTTCATGCGCTTCTTTTGGTATGAACCTAATTCCACCGAACTAACCACGTTTGTAATGAGAGTGATGGCAGTTGGCGCGACGTGTTCACAAGCTGTGCACAGTATATAAAGAATAAAAATGCCGCAGAGTTTCAAGAAGAGTATCCTTCTGCTGCAAAGTGTATCATCGAGAATCATTACGTGGATGACATGCTGGTAAGCGTTAACACCGAAGAGGAAGCTATTAAATTGGTCCAAGATGTACGTCATGTCCATGCAATGGGAGGTTTTTATATTAGAAATTTTTTGTCAAATTCTAGTCGCGTATTGGCGGCCCTTAACGATTCGACAACTACCGAAATTTGCCTGGACCTCGAAAACGAGTTACCAACGGAAAAGGTATTAGGTATGTGGTGGACTACCGCCAGTGATCATTTTGGCTTTCGTGTATCCGCCAAATACAGGGAGTCTGAGATTTTTCTTCATCAGAGGCGACCCACGAAGCGTGAAGTATTTAGTCTAGTTATGACTATATACGACCCCCTCGGTCTGATCGGCTTTTATGTTGTATACGCTAAAGTTATCTTGCAGGAAGTATGGAGAGCCGGGTGCGAATGGGATGAACCAATTCCAGATGAGCAGTAGAAAAAGTGGCTTAAATGGCTTAGACTTATTCCAAAAATAGAAAACTTGGAAATCCCACGCTCTTACATGCGTATAAAGTTCGATGGACCCCCACGATTAGAATTGCACACATTCGTGGATGCAAGCGAGAGCAGCTACGCCGCAGTATGTTACCTACGATACTCCCGCGGTAGTACAATCGACTGTATGATAGTTGCTAGCAAAACAAGAGTTGCTCCTCTTAAATTGTTATCAATACCCCGCCTGGAATTAAAAGCTGTACTTCTAGGATCTCGTCTCGCAAAACATATCACCGAATCGCATTCTATTAAAATCGATCGCTCTGTATACTGGTCAGACTCACGAACAGTATTGGCCTGGCTGCATTCCGACCATCGTCGCTACAAACAGTTCGTAGCTTTCCGGGTCTGTGACATTTTGGAGTCAACAGACGTCAGTGAATGGCATTGGGTTCCTACTACCGATAACGTTGCTGATGAAGCCACAAAATGGCATGGCGATCTAGACTTTTCCAACGAGAGTCGCTGGCTCAATGGACCGTCTTTCTTGCACTTTCCGCATACCGAATGGCCAAAACCCGAAGAGTGGCGAACATTTTCAAGCGAAGAGCTTCGTCCACAGTTTGTCGGAGCTCATTTTTTACCTCCACAACACTATGTTGGACCTAAACCGGATTCATTTTCATCTTGGCGCCGCCTACTTCGAGCAACAGCCATGACTTTTTACTGTGTTCGTATTTGGCTGAGTGTGTTGCGCGATAATCAAGCGGAGCCCGGCCTTCGAAGTACTGACGATTTTCGCAAAGCGGAACATCATATTTGGAAAAGAGCTCAGCAAGACGAATTCAGTGATTCAATAGTCGCGTTGTCGATCGGTAAGACCCTTGATAAATCCAATAAAATATACAAATTATCACCCTATATAGACGACCACGGTGTTTTAAGAATAGACAGCCGCATAAAGATGGAAGGTCGTCAGGACCCGGTTTTGCTGCCAAAAAACCACCATATTACGCAATTGATTGTATATGACTATCACATAAAATACCATCATGCTAACATGGAGACAGTCATCAACGAAATCCGGCAGTATTATTGGATCCCAAAGCTCAGAGTGGTGGCCAATAAAACTCGTCGCTGTTGTCAGGCATGCAAAAACAGATCTGCCCAACCGCAACCACCAAGGATGGCCTGTCTACCTCCAGCCCGTACCGTACAGTTCTGTCGTCCGTTTTCCTACGTCAGCGTAGATTACTTTGGCCCACTTCTGGTTGCAGTTAGAAGAAGCACAGAAAAGCGATATGGTGTTTTGTTCACCTGCTTGACTACCAGGGCAGTGCATCTGGAAATCGCATATTCATTATCTACAGACTCCTGCATCTTAGCCGTACGAAATTTTATGGCTCGTAGAGGAAGCCCCTTGGAGTTATGGAGCGATAACGGCACGAATTTTAAAGGAACTGAGAGAGAACTAAGGTCTGAATTCGAGGTCCTGGATCGAAACCGTCTGACGAAAACGTTCACTTCAGCTACCCTCAAATGGAAATTTATACCACCTGCATCGCCACACATGGGTGGAGCTTGGGAGCGGTTGGTCCGCTCAGTCAAAGATGTGCTCCAAAAGGTTTTGAAGACTAGCCGGTCTACCGATGAGCTTCTTCGAGCTACATTAATGGAAGTAGAGATGACGATCAACTCACGCCCTTTAACCTACATTCCTCTCTCACTTTTATGATTTTCCCACGGGTTTTCTGTGGCTTTGTTGCCAGCATCAACACAACAGAAAACCCGGCCGATCAGCTGTTTGTACAAATTGCAGGTGCCAGAAAGCAAAACACGCCAAAATAAATTGTCACATTCGGTGGATGTTGATGTTTTGTTATATGTGCCCAATTTGGTTTAAATAATAAAGAATTATAAAAAATACAGAGGTAATTGTATTGCTTGTGTGTAATATGCAGTGCAGTTTATTGTTTCTACTGAAAAAAAGTTGTATTTCAGTTAAAATTATAAAAAATATGTTAATGAGATGGAACGCGGGCAGCAGTTCTTCGGTAGATTTATATATATATCCGGTTAAAAATTATTATATTTCAGTTCTAATATATTCGAATTTTAATAGAATTGCAAAATAGAGTAAAATATTTCTTAAAAAATACCACCCAACTACATGTATTATTGTTCACCACTTTTTGTGCGTTATTCTTGATTTGTCTGAGATCGGGTTTCGAACACGAATATTCGGAATGTGGGAAAATCATACTATCCTGTGTATCACTTTTGTGGTTATATCCTTATCTTAATTTGGTATAAACAAAATTTTATTATTGCTATAGTCTTCAATAACATAAGGAAGCCGAAAAATTCCCAGAAAAAATATGTAAAATACCCATTTTCAGTTTTCGAACAGAGTGACACCAAAAATGAAAAATGTTATAAAAAATGCTCATTTTGACAGCGCTCTCACGAAATGAAGAGTTTCGTATCTAGTTATCTATGATTCCTATAAATCATGAGGGTGAAGAGGCACTTACGCCCAACCACTTTTTATTAGGCAGCTCAAGTGGTGTTAAGCCGATTACAGAACCAATTTCCTTCTGTGTATTCATGCGTCGAGGATGGCGAACATCGCAGCAACTTTCAGATGCATTTTCGCGGCATTGGCTTAACGAGTACCTACCCACAATTACCCGAAGAACAAAATGGTTTGCCGATGTGAAAGATATCGAAGTTGGCGATGTTGCCTACATAGTGGACCCAAACAATCCAAGAAACTGTTGGCCAAAAGGTAGGGTTATCGAGGTGCGAAGGAGTGGTGATGGAAGAGTTAGAAGCGCTACGCTCAAGACAGCCGCTGGAATTTATGAGCGACCTGCTGTGAAGATAGCCGTTTTGGATCTTAAAAGTGCGGTAAACCCTGATGGACAGGATATACCGGGGGGAGTGTTGCGAACAATCTGGCAACGCAATCGCCATAAGCCCCATCATCTGTCAAGTTAACGAACGAATGTGTGGTGATCGCTGATTGGCTGATAAAAATCAAATACCAAAAAGGGGAGAATGAAAGCGGGAGCCATATACCATCACTCAGAACACGAACAGAGGGCAGAGCAACACGAATAAATTTTTTAATCAGTTTAATTTTTGTTAAATTCAGTTTGTTGCTGGATAAATAAATATTATCAACGATTGGGGAAAATTTTCGTTTCGTTTTTTTTACACCGTCTATAATGTATTTACATAGAGGGTGGCAATTACCATGAAAAAAAAGCAAAATTAAATACAATCAAGTGCAAGAGATTAAAGGCAATAACTCATCTTTTTAACAAATTATATATTTATAACGAATCTTTCCTTCATTCAAAAGTTATTGTGTTCAAATACAGTATCATTATTAAAGCAGCTTTGAAAATTTAATTTTAACAAACTATTTCTTTCATAGTTCAACTTGCATTCGTACTTTTTAGATCAAATGACAAGTAATCAATTTATGAGTTAGGACCTTTTCACTGTAACTATACATTTGGGAAAATAGCAATTTTGGCGTCTGCACAGCATATAAAAGACCGCTTTCGGCATACCGCCCAACAGTGTTTGACTAAACTTCCAAAGTTTCAAAGCAAAATTTAAAAATGAAGAATTGCGCAACAGTTGCATTAATTGCTTTTGCAATTTTAGCCGTATTTATACCGCAGAGCAAAGGTGCTAGCAAAGAGGTAAAATCTCCTGGAAATGTAATAATTGGAAAAGAAGACGGCAGCCAACAACAACTTGACTCGTTTAGAGGGCATTTGATGAGAGGGTATCCGTCGGAAGGCATACTCAGATTTCCGAAGGAAGGAGTAAGTGTTCCGAAATAAATATTTTATCCATTTATCCTTTTTTTAATGGATTTAAATAATTTTAAATAATACATTTTCAAAATAGGAGTACGAATGCAAAATAACTCAGCTGCATTATATCGTATCAAATGGCGGAAAGGGCGTAGAGGTTAAAATTTCTGGAGGAGGTATTGGTAGAAAATTTTTAGAATTGAAAGCCATCAAATCCAGCAGCGAAGCAAGGTATATCACGGCCACGGTTTATGGCCCCAGAAAGGACCATATAGGTTGTACTACTTGCGTAATAATGTAAACATAAATTTGATATTTTGTGATTAAAAAATTATAAAATATTAAAAATGAAGTGTAACCAAATTCAGCAGATATTATATTATTTAAGTTTATGAGTTTTAGAAAAAAAAAATATATGTATGTATAATAACCATTTATTCTTACATATGTTAAGTTAATATGTTTTCGACCCGAACGTAGGTCTACGCTTAAAAACACTTAACTCGAGTTAAATGGAAATAAAAACCTTATTGGGAAGAATTCAACACAATAAAAGAACTTAACTAGAGTTAATTCTGCTTTTCGTAAGAATTGCATCCAATAAAAGCACTTAAGTTATAAAAGACAATTTTTTGCAATTAATCTTGCTTTAAGATTTCTGGTTCACAACCATTCCTTCTCTAACACTACAAATCCATTATTTTCCCTTTTAAAAATCCGAATTGGTCCAATGGTTTGAATTTTGACAAAAAATTTAGTTTTTTCCATTCATCATATTTTGAGTTAGGCTACTTTAATTTGCGGGCACAGATATGTACACATACATACCACATACATGCATACATACATACATACATAACTAAAAGCCAAACAATCCCTGCAGCGAAACAGCTAACTAGCATGCCAAAATTATAGTATATTAACTGGTATTCGTACGACAATACCATACCAATTTATTTTGTCTACATAGTATTATACCAGTTAAAAGTAGTTGCATCACAAACTAGTTATCAAAATACTAGCTCATCAACTGGTATCCAAAAGGCAGCATCATACCAGTTTATTTTATCCAGTCCTAGAGGTTACCCGCGGGCAGGGTTGTAAAAGAATGCACTCATGTGCGAATGAAATCAGTTGAAGTCAAATTCAATGACTCCAATTTCGAATGCAAGCATTAACTAGATTTTTGACAAAAGAATAAAAAAAATAAGTCTGAAGTCTTTTTGAAATCACGACTTTGAAGTCATTTAGAGAAGTCACGTACTGACTTCATTTTTTGAGTGAAGTCACTAACTATTTGCAATATATATATATATATATGTACATAAGGATGAAAGTTTGTTTGTTTGTTTTTTGTTCCTTATGGAAACCGAAACTACGGGGCCGATCACATTCAAATTTTCACACTATGATCACCTGGTATTAGATTAAAATTATGACCACCTTTAATTCTGGTAGCTCAACCCCTTCCCGAGATATAGGGCCAAAATATGGGCCCAGATGCTTCCGAAATATTTTTGGTATCAAATTAAAGCTATCAATTAGGGCTTCAATACAGAGTTCATTCCATTCCAATTTTCCGGTCGGTTCTCCAGATAGGGATTAAAACGTGGACCTGGATGTCCCTAAAATTTTTTTCGCAATATTGGTATCAAATTAAAGGTGCTGATCAGGGTTTCCATATATATTTTCACTATACGGATATCTCAATCGGTTCACGAGATATAGGCCAAAATATGGACCCAGATTCCTCCGAAATATTTTTCTGCATTATTGGTATCAAATTAAAGATATCAATCAGAGCTTCAATAGAGAGTTCATTCCGTTCCAATTTTCCAGTCGGTTCTCCAGATAGAGACCAAAACGTGGACCCGGATGGCCCCAAATATATTTTCGTAATATTGGTATCAAATTAAAGGTGTTGATCAGGGTTTCCATATATATTTTCACTATACGGATATCTCAATCGGTTCCCGGGATTGAGGCCGGAACACAGACCTAAATAGCCCCGAAATATTTTTGAGCATTATTGGTGTCAAATTAAAGATGTTAATCAGAGCTTCGATAGAGAATTAATTTCATTCCAATTTTCCAGTCCATTCTCAAGATAGAGACCAAAACTTGAACCCGGATAACCCCAAATATCTTTTCGCAATATTGGCATCAAATTGAAAGTGCTGCTCAAGGTTTCCATATATATTTAACGCTATACGGATATCTCAATTGGTTCCCGGAATTGAGGCCCAAACATGAACCGGAACAGCTTGAAAAATTTGTGAGCAATATTTTTATCAAAATATAGTAGTAATCATTATATATGTACACCGATTGGTGGACCCGGATGGCCGCGGAACGTTCTTGACGGAAGAGTCGCGACGGTCCGAAAATTACGTTTTTTATGCACGCACTTTTCCATTAGCTGATTATTAGCGGTGCATTGGCTGAAAAAATGAAAACGTTGCAGGGACAAACAAACAAATTAATTATTTGTATAATATATTTTACAGTTTAATAAATATTGTTTAAGTAAAAATAGTTTCCGATCATGTCTCGTATGCCACAGGTAAATTGACTTCAATTGACTTCAGTGAGACTTTTTATTCAATGAATGCAATACATGAATAACAAAAAAATGAATGAAATAAGAATTCGAAGTAACAAAATGAAGTCTGAATGGTGACTTCATTTTTTAAGTCCCAGTCAAAGAATTCGAAAAATGGCTGCAATCATTTTACGATAAATCAAGTGAATAATTATTCGTAAAAGAATGCATTCATTTACATCTCTGCCCGCGGCTTTCACTCCACGTGCTTTCAAAAATATTAGTATATTGAGTTTGTTCTAAAAAGTTGAGTATATAATTATCTCATATGCCCTTACACCAATTTTCAGTACTCTACTACAAATAAGTCAACAGATATTCGCTTTGAAATTGTCAGTGTGTATGGGAGCTGCCCATCCCTGCTTTACCAAGACCAATCGTTTTTACCCGTTTAATACGTAATTTCCTCATACGCCCCCACACCGATTTTCAGTACTCTACTACAAATATTTCCAAAGATATTCACTGTCAAAATTTCAGTTTGTATTGGAGGTGCCCATCCCTGCTTTACCAAGACCTAGTGTTTTTATCCGTTGAGTACGTAATTATCACATATGCCCTCACAGCAATTTTCAATACCCTACTCCAAGTATTTCAAGAGATATTCGCTGTGAAAGTTCCAGTTTATATGGGTGGAAAGTGCCCATCCCTGCTTTTCCAAGAACTAGATTGTTTATCTGCTGAGTATATAATTATGCATTATTCCTTCACACAAATTTTCATTATTCTAGTACAAATATTTCCAGAGATATTCGCTGTGAAATTTTCAGTTTGTACGGGAGGTGCCCATCCCTGCTTTCCCAAGACCTAGCGTTTTTACCCGTCTAATACATAGTTTTCTCACATGCCCGCACACCAGTTTTGAGTACCCTACTAAAGATATTTCCAAAGATATTCGCTGTGAAAGTCTCAGTTTGCATTGGAGGTGCCCATCTCTGCTTTTCCAAGACCTAGATTGTTTATCCGTTTATGTATTATTCCTTCACACAAATTTTCATAGTTCTAGTACAAATATTTCAAGAGATAATACGAAAAAAAGGAAAATTTTGTATGGGAGATGCCCATCCCTGCCTTTTAATCAGATTAAAAATATGCCTATAGTAATTACCGGGTGAAAATGCCTAGGTGTGAGAATTCGTTCAGCGGTTTCCTCGCCAATTGAGTCTAAACACAATTTCCATTTCACATTTATAATATAAGAAGATAAATAAATTTGATGAAGTCCAGCTAGGAAAAGCATTGCAATTGAACAAAAAGGGCTATTTTCAAAAAAGCAAAGGAATTGAAACAAGTAAGGAAGCCTAAGTTCGAGTGGAATCGAACATTAGATACTCAGCTGTATGCTTTAATTATTTGTTTGCGTTTGATGGAAACACGGCGTATTTTATATAAAGCTAGTGCTGCATAAAGTGGGCGTAGCCACGCCAATTTTCAATATTTTTATCAGTCATCCAACTAAACATATGAATATTATTCTTTGTGCAACATTTCATTCCTTTATGACTTCTAGTTACAAAGATGTCACGTTACAAATTCCCGAAGGGTGTTCCATAAATATCTTTGTTAAAAAGTAGGCGTGGTCACAAACCGATTTGAATAAATTTTTGCATGTCTATTAACACAAGTTATAAAAGTGTATAAACCAAGTTTCGTCATAATATCTCAATTATTTGCCGAGTTATAGGCTAAGAAATCTCGTATATTCCTTTGTCTAAAAAGAGGCGGTGCCACGCCCATTTTCCAAAATTTTCTATTTTTTGTTTCCGGTCTATTGTGGAACTCATGCCACAAAATTTCAATGAATTATCTTTATATTTGACAAAGATATCGCTTAAAATGTTTTTATTAGGCCCCTTTATAGTTCCCACATATAAAAGTGGGCGTAGTCGTCAACCGATTTTGCTAAAATTTTGAACATGTATTACCACAAGTAATAAAAGTGTACACACCAAGTTTCGTCATAATATCTCAATTACTTGTCGAGTTATGGGCTCAGAAATCTCGTATATTCCTGCTTCTAAAAAGAGGCGGTGCCACACCCATTTTACCAAAATTTTTGTGTTTTTAGTTTTATGTCCGCAGTTGGACTCCTGCCATAAAATTTCAATGATATATCTTTATATTTGACAGAGATATCGCTTAAAATGTTTTTATTAGGCCCCTTTATAGTTCACATATATAAAAGTGGGCGTGGCCGTCAACCGATTTTGACAATTTTCCGTCAAAACGTTTGCCTAAGTAAGTATATCGCGCATACCAAATTTCATCCATATATCTTCAATGGTTTCTGAGTTATGGCTTATAAAACCCTCAATGTTTGACCGTTAATAAGTGGGCGTGGCACCGCCCATTTTCCAAAATTTCATCAAATTTCTTCTTAGGGGCCTGAGCTCAACACGTGGGTAAAATTTGATCACTCTAGCTTTAATAGTGACTGAGATACCAAATTTCCGATTTTTTCTATATAGGAAAAGTGGGCGTGGTCATGGTCCGATTTCGCCCATTTTCAATACCAACCGTCCCAGTCTCGATACCAACTTGCATTTCAAATTTCATCAAAAAATCTCAATTTTTGCGCGAGTTAGAGTGTTTACAGACGGACGGACGGACGGACGGACGGACGGACGGACGGACGGACGGACATGGCTCAATCGATTTCTCTTTTCACCCTGATCATTTTGATATATATAAGTCTATATCTATCTCGATTATTTCATTCTGTTACAATCCACCGTTATGTGATTAAAACTATAATACTCTGTGTACTAGTACAGCTGAGTATAAAAACAGAGTGCCTGAATTTTTATACAATGAGTTTTTTTTTTTAATTACTGAATACGTGGCTTAAGTTTTTATACTCAGCTGTACTAGTACACAGAGTATTATAGTTTTAATCACATAACGGTGGATTGTAACAGAATGAAATAATCGAGATAGATATAGACTTATATATATCAAAATGATCAGGGTGAAAAGAGAAATCGATTGAGCCATGTCCGTCCGTCCGTCCGTCCGTCCGTCCGTCTGTCCGTCTGTCCGTCCGTCCGTCTGTAAACACTCTAACTCGCGCAAAAATTGAGATATTTTGATGAAATTTGAAATGCAAGTTGGTATCGACACTGGGACGGTTGGTATTGAAAATGGGCGAAATCGGACCATGACCACGCCCACTTTTCCTATATAGAAAAAATCGGAAATTTGGTATCTCAGCCACTAATATAGCTAGAGCGATGAAATTTTACCCACATGTTGAACTCAGGCTCCTAAGAAGAAATTTGATGGAATTTTGGAAAATGGGCGGTGCCACGCCCACTTATTAAGGGTCAAACATTGAAAGTTTTATATGTCATAACTCAGAAACCATTGAAGATATATCGATCAAATTTGGTACGCGTGATGTACTTACTTAGGCAAACGTTTGGACGGAAAATAGTTAAAATTGGTTGACGGCCACGCCCACTTTTATATATGTGTATTATAAAGTGACCTAATAAAAACATTTTAAGCCATATCTCTGTCAAATATAAAGATATATCATTGAAATTTTATGCCAGGAGTCCACCTGCGAACATACAACGAAAAACACAAAAACTTTGGAAAATGGGCGTGGCGCCGCCTCTTTTTAGAAGCTGGAATATACGAGATTTCTGAGCCCATAACTCTACAAATAATTGAGATATTATAACGAAACTTGGTGTGTACACTTTTATTACTTGTGGTAATACATGTTGAAAATTTTAGCGAAATCGGTTGACGACCACGCCCACTTTTATATATGGGTATTATAAAGTGGCCTAATAAGAACATTTTAAGCGATATCTTTGTCAAATATAAAGATAATTCATTGAAATTTTGTGGCAAGAGTTCCACAATAGACCGGAAACAAAAAATAGAAAAATTTTGGAAAATGGGCGTGGCACCGCCTCTTTTTAGACAAAGGAATATACGAGATTTCTTAGCCTATAACTCGACAAATAATTGAGATATTATGACGAAACTTGGTTTATACACTTTTATAACTTGTGTTAATAGACACGCAAAAATTTATTGAAATCGGTTTATGACCACGCCTACTTTTTAACAATAATATTTCTGGAACACCCTTTGGGAATTTGTAACGTGACATCTTTGTAACTGGAAGTCATAAAGGAATGAAATTTTGCACAAAGAATAATATTCATATGCTTAGTTGGATGACTGATAAAAATTTTGAAAATGGGCGCGGCTACGCCCACTTTATGCAGCACTTGCTTTATATAAAGTACCTACACCGTGTTTCCATCAAACGCAAACAAATGATGAAAGCATACAGCTGAGTATCTAATGTTCGATTCCACTCGAACTTAGGCTTCCTTACTTGTTTGTTTTTAAACTGAAATGGTACCTTATTAGTTATTTAATTTAAGACATATTTTTAAGATTCCCGAGTGCCTGAATTTGTATACAATCTGTCTGTTTTTGTTTTTTAATTATTGAATATGTATCTTACGTTTTGTTTTTGCTTATAAAACTGAACTGTCACCTATGTACATATAATATATATATATATTGAATGAATGAATATAATGGGGTCTATACACGATGCGTCTGATTCAAGAGTCAGTCTAGGTTTATTAGTGAAAATGTGAATGTAGTAGTTTACACCGACATGACTCTGGCATGACTCAAGAAAATCAAAACTAGTTTGATATTTTGCTGTGACGCGGCGAGTCAACACGTACACAGATGACTCGCGAGTCAGACGCACTGTTTATATACCCTATAATGAATTACATATCCTTGGCTTCGTGAGTAAATGTGCTAAGTCCAATTTTTTTCAAAATTGAGATTTTAATGCAGTAAGATAGTACAACTAAAAATACATCGTCTGCCAAAAAAAGTTACCATAATGTCTCTTTTTCATGGTGTAATGCAGTGTTAAGCAAATGTGCTAAGTCCATAAAAAATTTTTTTTTTTTCAAAAATCTACGTGCCAGGTGAAAATAAGAAATTATTAATTTTTTTTTAATTTGTTTTGTAGAATGATAAAGAATTATTACTACATTGCTTTAATAAGCATGGCTTGGGACTGTAAACCTTAATAATTTGCGGGAGTGGCTAGCTTTCCCACCAATTTGATATGCAAACTAGTTTGCGGTACTTTTTACATTTTATTGTATTTTCTATAGAGAGGTACAGCATAATGTGGGCGTGGCCACACCCATTATCAACAGTGTTATCTCTCATCAGACCCAGCCTAAAATATTCTTGTTAGTGCAAAATTTCATCCCTTTATAAGATGCCACGTTACACGTCACAAGTTTCCAAAGGGAGTTTTACAATTTTTTTTTTAAGTAGGCGTCGTTACAAACCGATTTTGGTAAAATTTTACTACAAGTAATAAAATTACATATGTACCTACACCAAGTTCCGCCGGAATATCTCAATTATTTGTCGAGTTATGGGCTCCGAAATCTCTTAGATTCACGATGCCACGCCCATTTTCAAAAACATGTATGCTTTCTTTTTTTGTCCATATTTGGACTCATGCCGCAAACGTTCAATGAATTATCTTCATATTTGACAAAGACGTCGCTTAAAATGTTTTTATTAGGCCACTTTATAGTTCCCATATATAAAAGTGGGCGTGGTCGTCCACCGATTTGGACAATTTTTGGTCCAATCGTGTGCCTTAGCAAGTAAATCACGCTTTCCAAATTTCAGCTATATATCTACTACCGTTTCTGAGTTATTCATGACTTATAAACCTTTTAGAATTTATCCTTTCATAAGTGGGTGTGGCCCCGCCCATTTTCGAGAATTTCAATTTATTTTTTTATAACGGCGTTAGCTCATTGCATGGATGGAATTTCATCCATTATCACTTTTTGCGTGTTTTTCGATATATACTATAAAGGGAAAGTGGTTATTGGTTATCATCCAATTTCGTCTATTTTCAATACCAACCTTTCCTGTCTAGTTAGGAGCCTCTGTACCAAATTTCACCAAAATATTTCAATTTTACTACGTACAGTTGAGTATAATAATTTGTGAGAAAATGTGCTAAGTTCACCTAAAAAAAACAAAATCATAGAAAGCAAATGTGCTAAGTCTTAAAGAAGCTCATAAATTTGTACAAGCTTTATATTAAAATGTGCCGATAACTGGTATTTTAGCACCACCATCTGAGGAAGAAAACTGCATTTTCAGATTTTTAAAATAGTAACAATAAAAAAAGTTAGGAGGTTTTTTGTCTCTCCTGAAAAGTTACCAGAAATGGACTTAGCACATTTGCTCACGAAGCCAACGATATGAAATAAATAGACTTCAAAATTAATTTTTTACTAGAGGTTACCCGCGGGTTTCACACCACGTGCTTTTAAAAATATTAGCATATTGAGTTAGTCCAAAAAAGTTACATAGAAAAATATCATTCTTGACGTCAAAGATATTTTCTTATTTTTTTTTTTTTGTCCATTGAGTACGTAATTATCTCATATGCCCAACACCAATTTTCAGTACCCTACTATAAATATTTCAAGAGATTTTCGCTGTGAAAGTTTCAGTTTGTATGGGAGGTGCCCATCCCTGCTTTACCAAGACCTAGCGTTTTTACCCGTTTAATACATAGTTATCTCATATGCCGTCACACCAATTTTCAGTACCCTACTACAAATATTTCCAGAGATATTCGATGTGAAAATTTCAGTTTGTATGGGAGGTGCCCATCCCTGCTTAACCAAGACCTAGCGTTTTTACCCGTTTAATACATAGTTATCTCACATGCCCTCACACCAGTTTTCAGTACCCTACTACAAATATTTTTAGAGATATTCGCTGTGAAAGTTTCAGTTTGTATGGGAGGTGCCCATCCCTGCTTTACTAAGACCTAGCGTTTTTACCCGTTTAATACATAGTTATCTCACATGCCCTCACACCAATTTTCAGTACCCTACTACAAATATTTCCAGAGATATTCGATGTGAAAATTTCAGTTTGTATGGGAGGTGCCCATCCCTGCTTCACCAAGACCTAGCATTTTTACCCGTTTAATACATAGTTATCTCACATGCCCTCAGACCAGTTTTCAGTACCCTACTACAAATATTTCCAGAGATATTCGCTGTGAAAGTTTCAGTTTGTATGGGAGGTGCCCACACTATTTAATCTGTCTTTGAAGTCAGGAATTTTCCCAAAAGCGTGGAAAGAATCTTTTATTATTCCTCTACATAAATCTGGAAGTAGATCTTCCATCGAAAACTATCGCGGCATAGCAAAGCTTTCGGCTATCCCAAAGTTATTTGAGGCTATTGTCACCAATTGTCTAAATCATTCCATTTCCTCATCAATAGTAAGTTCGCAGCATGGTTTCTGTAGAGGCAAATCAACTGTTACCAACTTACTAGAATTTACAACTCATGTCTCTAACGGTTTTAGGAATAATGCTAACACCGATGTAATTTATACTGACTTCAGCAAAGCCTTCGACAAGGTCAATCACGCGTTACTTATCCATAAACTTGATCTTCTTGGTTTTCAACCTATTCTGTTAAAATGGATTGCGTCATATGTCACTAATAGAACACAAAGAGTTGTTTTTAAAAATGCTTTTTCCAACATCATTAACGTATCTTCAGGAGTTCCACAAGGCAGCCATCTTGGTCCGACTCTGTTTTTGCTGTTTATAAACGACATTTCTTATGCTATTTGTAACTCAAAACTTCTCATGTATGCCGATGATGTGAAACTTTTCAAGTCTTACTCTTCTTTGGAGGAAAGATCTGCCCTACAAAATGATTTAAATTGCTTCGCTACGTGGTGCAATATTAATCTTATGCCACTCAATCTTAGTAAATGTAAATTTATGAGCTTTTCACGGAAGATCCTTCAACCTGCGTCTTACACAATTAATAACTATAGTTTGGAACAGGTTTACGATTTTGTTGACCTAGGAATAAGATTTGATAGTAAGCTCCACTTTAACCTGCATATTAATGCTACAGTAAACAAAGCTAAAAGTATCCTAGCATTTGTAAAACGTTGGTCTAAGGAATTTAATGACCCTTACGTAACTAAAGCCCTGTTTACAACATTAGTACGACCTATACTAGAATACGCTTCAATAATCTGGAGTCCGCAATATCAAGTTCATTCCGATAGACTGGAATCAATTCAAAAACAGTTCTTACTTTTTGCGTTAAGGAACTTTCATTGGGACCCACGGACAAATCTTCCCTCGTACACTAGTCGCTTGAAGCTTATTAATCTTCCAACCTTATCAAGCCGCAGGGAAATGTTAGGTGTAATATTTCTGGTTAAACTACTGAAAGGATCCATAAGCAGTCAATTTCTCCTATCCGAAATAAACTTAAATGTTCCTATTCGACCATCAAGACATTTTCAACCTATCTTTTTAAAGCAGTGTAGAACTAATTTTGAATTACACGAACCACTTCGTTGCTTATGTAAATCTTTTAATGATTATTCTACTCATTTCGATATATCAGACTCTATTTATCTGATAAGAAAAATTCTGTTGTGCGCTCTTCACAATTGACAACAAATCTCTCGCTCTAATTGACTATTCTATTTTTGTCTATTACTTTTATTTGTAGTTTTATATTTTATTCTATGTACACATGTATATCCAGCTGATGGAATTATATTTTCTGTAGCTGAGCAGTATAAGTTCTCGACGTTTAATAAACTTCTACCACTCAACACCTTGGCCAAATTTTATTTTAAAATATCCGTACGTCATGCGGATGCGCCCCTCGTGCGGTTGGGTGGGTGGAGGGAAATCGTTGGGTTTATTATTATTATTATTATTATCCCTGCTTTTACCAAGACCTAGCGTTTTTACCCGTTTAATACATAGTTATCTCACATGCCCTCACACCAATTTTCAGTACCCTACTACAAATATTTCCAGAGATATTCGATGTGAAAGTTTCAGTTTGTATGGGAGGTGCCCATCCCTGCTTTACCAAGACCTAGCGTTTTTACCCGTTTAATACATAGTTATCTCATATGCCGTCACACCAATTTTCAGTACCCTACTACAAATATTTCCAGAGATATTCGATGTGAAAATTTCAGTTTGTATGGGAGGTGCCCATCCCTGCTTTACCAAGACCTAAATTATTTATCCGTTGAGTATATATTTTTGTATTATTCCTTCACAAAAATTTTAATTATTCGAGTACAAATATTTCAAGAGATATTACGAAAAAAAGGAAAATTTTTTATGGGAGGTGCCCATCCCTGACTTTTAATCAGATTAAAAATATGCCTATAGCAATTACCGGGTGAAAATACCTAGGTATGCAAAGTTTCGTGAGGATCCGTTCAGCGGTTTTCTCGCCAATTGAGTTTAAACACAATTTCCATTTCACATTTATAAGTAATATAAGATTGCATATCTAAACTGGTATTCGCTGACGTAGATGCTACTAGTATTTTTGTGACCCATACATACTGGTATTTAACTGGTATGAGCTTATGCAGAGGAAGACAATTGCCATTTCGTAGGACATTAACACACGAAAAATACCAGATGTTTACATGGGAAATTTACAGTCGGGCAAGTAGTTGACTGTACCCAGCAAACTGGTATAACTCTAGTTTCCAACTGGTTACTTTCGCTGCAGGGATAGCAGATGTATATGTAGGTATGCGCTTAAATAAAAACAGGGCTAATATATAAAAAGCGGTAGACAAAAAGTGAATAAAACCAGCGAAAAATTGAGTTTGCGAAACACGATAAACACTAATGGTACCACAACAAATGATTGCCACTCCGCCTGTCGTTTATCCAATTGGTGTTTGCGCTTCTCGATTACCGTGTTGTGAATGCCATTGTTTGCCCGCATTAGCGGTATTTTTCCACTTTACCTAGTACCTAAATAATTTTATATTTTTCTTGTCTTTGGGCTTTGGGCAATTGAAAACAGAAAACACCAAAAAAAACCAAAAAAAAGCCAAAAAACAACTTGAAAAAAGTTGAATTTTACTCTGCTTAGCAACATAAGCCGCTTTCGATTCACAATTTCTCTGCTGGCTATCAAGGCAGATCTAGGAAGGTAGGCCCGTTGGCGAATTCAGAAATTTCCGATGTATTCCTTAAATACTTATATTTTCATTCATCATTTTTTCTTTTTTTTCTAATTAAATTATTTCTCAATTTTTAGTACGATTTTGAAGATTAAAGCGTGTTTTTTTAGTTTTTTAAACTATTATTTATTTTTAACTTTTTACTTAAATTTTTCATTAAAGGATGTTTTATGCGGACGCAAGAATAAAAGTAAAAAGAGGTCTGATGAAGGTATGTGGTGATCTCCGAAATAGATCTACATACATATGTATGTATTTATAACTTCTACCAAAAATATTAATTTTTCACCAAAAATTCTTCCTTATAAAAAAAAACATTGGTCATGAGAGCTCAAAAATGAAGCCTAAACGAAAAAATATCAACTAATATATACTATGTTATCGAAGCAAAACTATTTCGGGTTTTAATCGGAGATATGCTCTTTTTTATTTGACTGTGCACATTCACAATGAATAGCCAGTGCTCCAAAATATTCTCATTGTCCTATAACCACTTCCATATTTTCTTTTATACCAAAAATAGTAAGCACTTTCTTGAAAATAAAAATAGCCAACCCCATGTGAAAGTTACCAAGAAACCAACAGCGAAAAAAACGTATTTTGGAAATTAATTACCAAGTTCGGCAACCGTGCTATAAATAGAATTTGTACAAACAAAAACAAAACCAGTTCTTGCTTCGCATACGTATATATGTATGTACATTAGATGAGTTTTTTTTTAGATATTCCCTCCGGCACCGGAATATGAAAATAGGATGTTTTAGAGTAAGTAAACTGAAAAAAAAATTTCACTTTTCCAAAAACTGGATGGAGCTACACCGAAAACCACGCAAATTCCCAGAATTTCAAGGTATGTTTAGATTTATGTCTGAAAAAAGTTAGGATTTTGCACAAGAAAAAAAATTGATACCCACTCATACGAAGAATTAACCGCTAAATCGAATGGCATATTCAGTTTTTTGGTACACTACCCAGGGAAGGTAATAACGCGGCCTAAAGTGACCATTTTCTTTTTTTTCTCATGAATCTTCAATTTCTTGCCCTATACTCTTCCCGAAATCGGAAATTATTTTTTAACTAAATCACACGGTAGGCTGCGTTATTTAATGCGCTTTCCATAAATGTATAGCTATTAAAAATCGAATAAAATTTGGATGAGTTCATCAAGTTTAAATGAAGTAAAGTCGGGTATAAAAGGGTAACATACCTTAAAGTTTTTTTAATTTTTTAACAATTTTGCTCTTAAAGGCGGTTTTTGGGTTATTCGTGATCTTTTTATGTGGGTGGATAACTCTACAAATGCAAAAAAAATACAAAGGTCAAGACCGTGGATAACGGACAAAAAGTGGACCCGGATAGCGCCAAAACATTTTTGGGCAATATGGGTATCAAAATAAAGATTTTACCTAGGACTTCAATGTAAAGCCAATCCATTTTGCTGTGTCCACCGTTTCGACACATATAAGTCAAAAATTAGACTCAAATTTCGCCGATATCCTTTAAAATATTCTGTAGTCATCCTGGACCACTTATTCGTCAGTATAGCGGAAATTGGCTAAGAAATTGGCATGTAATGAGTTCCATATGCAAGCCCTAGTTAAGACCTTTAATTTGATACCAATATTGCCCAATTATATTTTGGGGCCATCCGGGTCCACGGTTTTTTCCGCTATCCACGGTCTCGATCTTCCGATTTTTTTTTTACATTTGTGGAGTTATCCAGCCCCATAAAACAATCACTAATAACCCAAAAAACCGTCTTCAAGAGCAAAATTTTTAAAAAAATTTCGATATTTTTGGGTATGTTACCCTTTTATACCCGACTTTACTTCACTTAAACTTGATGAACTCATCCAAATTTTATTCGATTTTTAATAGCTATACATTTATGGAAAGCGCATTAAATAACGCAGCCTACCGTGTGATTTAGTTGAAAAATAATTTACGTTTTCGGGAAGAGTATAGGTCAAGAAGTTGAAGATTCATGAGAAAAAAAAGAAAATGGTCATTTTAGGCCGCGTTATTACCTTCCCTGGGTAGTGTACCAAAAAACTGAATATGCCATTCGATTTAGCGGTTAATTCTTCGTATGGGTGGGTATCAATTTTTTTTCTTGTGCAAAATCCTAACCTTTTTCAGACAAAAATCTGAACATACCTTGAAATTCTGGGAATTTGCGCGGTTTTCGGTGTAGCTCCATCCAGTTTTTGGAAAAGTGAAATTTTTTTTTCAGTTTACTTACTCTAAAACATCCTATTTTCATATTCCGGTGCCGGAGGGAGGATCTGAGAACGTTTAAAGAATCCCATACAAAAAAAAACTCATCTAATGTACATGCGGTTGTTTTCACTATATTGGCAAATACAACAACAACAAAACAGAAAGCTTGTTACTTATTGGCTTGCATACGTGAGTGAATTGAAATTCATAGAGGCTATTTCGAAGAAAGGTATGTATAAAAGCCACAATGAAGCATAGAGTATAATGTTGAATGTCCCACTATATGATGCCGTTGGGCTGAATGTCATGTTGATATCATGTTTCGAATCCGGAGGAGAATAGAAATAATAGAGAACACAATAAAAGTGAATGTTCGAAATATATAATAATTTAGTTAAACGTTGCAACTTTTAGGATGGGATGAAGTTACATATGTACATACATAAATACATACATGCTACATATATACACACATACATATATAAATACATACATACATATAAACAGATGAAGCTAATAAAAGCGTGTTAATTAAATAAGCAAGAAAAATAGGAAAGAAGTGTCTATTTACTTAGCACATGCGTCAGTCTAACCAAATTTGTACACGCTCACAACTGGATAAATACATCGCACATTTATGTAGGGGGGACACTATTTTTCGTATGAAAATATGATAAAAAAAATATATATTTTTTTTTTTTTTGATTCCGTCTATAATGTATTTGCATAGAGGGTGGCAATTAGCATGAAAAACAAGCAACATTCAATGCAATATCAAGTGCAATAGATTAAGGGCAGTAACTCATCTTTTTAACAAATTATATATTTATAATGAATCTTTCCTTCATTCAAAAGTTATTGTGTTCAGATACAGAATCAGTATTGAGCGGCTTTGAAATTTTAATTTCAACATGCTGTTTCTTTCATAGTTCAACTTGCATTCGTACTTTTTAGATCAAATGACAAGTAATCAATTTATGAGTTAGGACCTTTTCACTGTAACTATACATTTGGGAAAATAGCAATTTTGGCGTCTGCACAGCATATAAAAGACCGCTTTCGGCATACCGCCCAACAGTGTTTGACTAAACTTCCAAAGTTTCAAAGCAAAATTTAAAAATGAAGAATTGCGCAACAGTTGCATTAATTGCTTTTGCAATTTTAGCCGTATTTATACCGCAGAGCAGAGGTGCTAGCAAAGATGAAAAAGAGGTAAAATTTCCTGGAAATGTAATAATTGGAAAAGCCGACGGCAGCCAAAACCAACTTGACTCGTTTAGTGCGGATCTGATAAGTAGGCGTAGGTCGGAAAGCACACTCAGATTTCCGAAGCAAGGAGTAAGTGTTCAAAAATAAATATTTTATCCATTTATCCCTTTTTTAATGGATTTAAATATTTTTAAATAATAAAACATTTCAAAATAGGAGTACGAATGCAAAATAACTCAGCTGCATTATATCGTATCAAATGGTGGAAATGGCGTAGAGGTGAACATTTCTGGAGGAGGTATTGGTAGAAAATTTTTAGAATTGAAAGCCACCAAATCCACCAACGAAGAAAGGTATATCACGGCCACGGTTTATGGCCTCAAAGAAGATCATCCACGTTGTTCTTGCGAAGTAATGTAAACATGAATTTGATATTTTGTGGTTAAAAAATAATAAAATATTAAAATTGAAGTGTAACCAAATTCAACAGCCCAGTTGGAAAGGGTAATGTTTGGTAATGCACAAAATAATCTATCTCTACCATCATTTATACATTACAACATTTGAAATTTCAGTTTTTGAGATAAGAAAAAAAAATAGGATTACTAATTAGTCAAAATCTCCGCCATTACCGTCTCGATTTTCACGTTATTTAATTTGGTTTTGAGAGGATGAAATACCCTTTCCAACAAATAGTAATAAATAATTTAAATCGACGTTAAATTGATGGAGTTATAGCGATCAAAAGATTTTTTTATCGACATGCATATACTTTTTTGTAATTTTTTTTAAAGAAATATTGAATATCCTCATGGTTTCACACTTTGAGTCAACAGCCTATTTCTTAGTGAACATTTTGGCACTTTCCGGATTATAATCCGTAGAAAAATGACAATGCAATAAGAGATTTAATGATCAGTAAATATGCAAACAAATTATTTTTTATCCCAATCTTGTATTTAACCTCCATTATTTTTATGTATATTAAAAGTGTTTAAATGTTGATAGTTTAGGTACATTTTTTTCTTCTCGAAGAAGGAACCAGCAAAAATGGCTCATCATTCAATGTCCCTGACATCCCAATGGCTTTGGTACCGCAATCCCATGTTTTTTTATTTCTCCGTGAGAACGCTCACCGTTGTAAAAGTCATAACTTATATATGGAGCTTATGTTGAGAGGGTTTCGGGACAATTATATTTAAAAGTAATAAAATAAGAAAAAATCAGGGACGGTAATCATTGTAAGCGAAATAATATAAATCACCGTATAATCATTATTCTTCGATTTATATTTTTCTGATTAAAAATAATTATTATTTTCTAGCTGTTATTTTTTCGATCGGAAGTAATAATTATCATGTAATTTTAATTTTTTTGATCACTAATTAGTATTATTCTTGGCTTTTAATTTTTTTACTCAAGCATAATTATTATTTCTTGATTTTTACTTTTTGCTTCAAAAATAATTATTATACATAGTTGATTTTAATTTTTTTCCTCAAGACATAATGAATATGTGTAATTTTTATTTTTTTTACTAAAGAATAAAAATTATGGTCTGATTTTTATTTTATTATTCATAAAATAAAACTCAAAACGTCATACAGCATGAACCATTAGGATTTTTGGCTTAAAATTTTGCATGCACACACCTTCTACCCTGCTCTACATAACTAATTCCGAAGATTGCAAATATTGTTATAATGGTGGAAAAAAGGTGTTGAAGTATGCATGTAATTCGCTTTAAAATTCATACAAAAATGAAATGTACATATGAGAAGAAGAAGAAGAAGAAGAAGAAATAGAAGTAAAAGTAAAAGTAAAAGTAAAAGTAAAAGTAAAAGTAAAAGTAAAAGTAAAAGTAAAAGTAAAAGTAAAATTAAAAGTAAAAGTAAAAGTAAAAGTAAAAGTAAAAGTAAAAGTAAAAGTAAAAGTAAAAGTAAAAGTAAAAGTAAAGGTAAAAGTAAAAGTAAAAGTAAAAGTAAAAGTAAAAGTAAAAGTAAAAGTAAAAGTAAAAGTAAAAGTAAAAGTAAAAGTAAAAGTAAAAGTAAAAGTAAAAGTAAAAGTAAAGGTAAAAGTAAAAGTAAAAGTAAAAGTAAAAGTAAAAGTAAAAGTAAAAGTAAAAGTACCTAAAAGTAAAAGTAAAAGTAAAAGTAAAGGTAAAAGTAAAAGTAAAAGTAGAAGTCGAAGTAGTCGCTATTTAGTCCTAAGAAAAACCTGAGAAACACTATCGAATTTCGGCAGTAGCTGGCGTTCCAGTATTAAATCAATACTTAAACGGTAGGTGATGCAATTTCAGCTTGATTTTGCAAAAAATGATTTGCTCGCGCTCGGTCATAAGCATTGCGCTAGAATGTGTGCAAAATGTGAAAAAAACATTTTTTTAAGTTTTTAAGTATGAGCTTATGTGTGGGAATTTAATTGATGTTCTCTCAATATTTCACGTTCTTCTAGCGACGTTCTTCTTTGAACTTGCAACTTTTTTCCGAAAAATATCACTCATGATGTTCAAATGTGAACACTTTCGAATAAAAAACACTTCCAAGTTTGTGTTCAAAGCTCCGATAAATGAACCATTCAAAATTTTTGATCCTGTCTTGAAGATCATGTGAGAAAATCGAAGATTTCCTCAAAAAATTATCCAAATGCGGTTTTAGCCGAGGAATGGGACAAAAGACCTCCAGAATTTTGCCAAAAATTAGCAGAGCACATCCCTAGGCTCTTGGAAGCCATTTCGAAAAAGAACAGATATCATAAAAAATATTAAACAGGTTGTAGATGTATTTATTCGCCAAAATTACCAATATGCAAAATACTTTTGTGAGCAAAAATGTATGACTTTTTTCGTTTCTTTAATTTTATAAAAAAAATGAAATGCATTTCGGTTTTTTAATAAATGTTTTTTTTTTGTATTATGAGGATTCAGCTATAATACCATATTAAAAAAATTTGCAAAAGAATTCGAAAAAAGGCGAATTTCTAACGCTTTCTTAATAAATGAATTATGCAAAATACTTCTGAGAGTCACTGTATGTCCTTTATGGACTCCCAAAGTAATCAACCGATAGGAAAAAATAAAGAGAAAGGGAAAGGTAGAGAGAAAAGCTTATTATACCAAGGCAGATCTAGGAAGGTAGGCCCGGTGGCGAATTCAGTAATTTCCCATGTATTTTGTTATTGTAACTGGTAGAGTGTAATCTCAAAATGATATTTCGCCGTGGTTAAAATCTGAATTCGCTTGGGGCTCGTCCATTCCTATTGGCCATGATGTCAATTCGCTTGGATTTTGACATTACACTCTACCTTTGCATATAAAAAAGTAGTTTCTGAATTCGCCACCGGGCCTACCTTCTTAGATCTGCCTTGTATTATACCATAAAAACATTTTTTCGTCGCTGCGAAGTGGAACGGGTATTTGCTAATCCTTAATATAAACTTTATATTATAATGGTATATTATAAAGGTAAGCACATTTTTTTTTATTATGCAAATCACATATTAAATTACCAAAGCAACCATTTGCTTTATACTAAATAGCACATTTTACCTCTTCTTTAATCCGTCAACCTGGTAATGTGTTTCTAATATATTTAGATATGTATGTACATACCTGCTTATATGCTTATGTTTCTACTTTGTCTGTGCAAACAGCAACATTCCAGCTCAGATAATGTACATACATATGTAAGTAAATACATACTAGGATTGCCAGTCGTACTGATTTGATCAGTACAATAATGATTTTTCGTGCTCCGTACTGATGGTTTTAAAAACCTTAAGAAATACTGATTTTTTGGATTTTGTACTGATTTGTACTGATTTTTAGCCGACACTAAGAAAAAATAATTTTTATCACCCTGCACTGTTTTTAATTTTCCAACTATTTTCATTTGACGTTTGTAATGCCGTGCTTATGCTTACGACAATACCCGACGAGCAACGTGTAATTATTGTTGTGCTCTCCGACGAGTGAGAGAATTTTCGGACTCTCACATCGATCAAATTTGCTGGGTGAAACAAGCACCCATCACGCCGAGGTTTCGGTGTAGTAATGTGTTATGTTGTGTATGTGCGCTCTAATCATCGATTGAAGCGTAACCACCTCTCACCGATGACGTAAATGTGTCCGAATTTCATCGGTGTTTTGCTCGTAAGCATAACCATGGCATAACCTTGAAACAATTAGGAAGGAGGAAGCAACGCGAACGTTAAATGTCATAGAAACATGATTGACAGTTAACGATACGGAAACCAAAACAAAATGCCAGCAATAAAAACGATTTTCTCCACATATTTTGTTTATTTTTTTTTGTTGATTTTTTCGGGAAAGGTATCTGGCAACCCTAGTAAATACACACATGTGAGTGTAGCATGTTTAAACGCGTACGAAATCTCTCTCTCTCTCTTCCGCTGTGAAATATGAAAATGATCTACAAATGTGCTATTAACGCACGTTCCGCCATTATCTATATTATTAATACGCTAACATAAATTTTGTTCCATCTTCTCCGTCGAAACTACTGAACCGATTTTAAAACTAAGCACACCATTAGAAAGGTATTGCTCTCAAATAGAACTGCGACAATTTTCATGAAAATTGGTTGGAAAATGCGTCCATAATCGTCGTTGGAAAATTGCCGTGTGGTTGTTGTTGCATGCTTTTGCACACAACAGAGCTGTCTCAATGCGCAAGCATATGTAGCTGACTTTGTGCGTTTTCCCCAAACTTACCATGCAAATCTGAACATGTTTGGCTGGATGTGGTGTGTAGTTTCAAAGAAGCAGAAAGTAAAAAGGTAGAAAATGCACTACAACAAAAACATAAGGTCAAGTAATAAGAAGGATAAGAAAGAATAAGTAGGAAAGAAATTAAGGAAAGAAAAGAGCAGAAATAGAAAGAAGGAAGTAGGTGGGAGAATTATGAAAACGATTAACGACAACAACAAAAACAACAACAACAAAA
The DNA here is from genome assembly GCA_960531455.1 of Urophora cardui. Lineage (NCBI taxonomy): Eukaryota > Metazoa > Arthropoda > Insecta > Diptera > Tephritidae > Urophora > Urophora cardui. The sequence goes on from OY482673.1 coordinate 15,567,161, forward strand.
TTGTAGCAGTGACATTAGCAACAAAAGAAGCAACATCAACAGGAACAACAATAAAATAGTAGCAGTGACAATAACAACAAACAATTATACAAAAACTATAGCTGCACCTTAGTCATAAGAAAACATCTAGAAAACTGTCGAATTTCGACAGTAGGCAGCACTCTAGTTCTAATTATTCATAAACAGTTAGGAAAACGTAAACATGTACATATATATGTATGTATTAAGGCAGTCAAGCAGGTTGAAAAGGTATAATAATATGCGACACTTACGACAACGACCTAAATTCTTTCGTAAATACATCTGTACAAATGTAGGCATGCACCTGGTGAAGCACATTACCGTTTCGTGAAATTGTAGAAAAAAGAGCTTTAGGTAGGAAGATGGTACGAGCAAAATGATAAAATTTCAAATATGATGCTTAAATACACACGTTTGGCACAAACGCAACGGGCGTAGAGTAAAGAGTAGACAGACGCTAAACCGTTAGCAACAGTAACAAAACTAACAACATCAACAGCAACAGTCACAACAGCAACAGCTACAAAAACAACAACCAAACTAACAACAGCACCGAAAGCATCAATAGTAATTTCAAAGGTGGCAGGCACCTTGACAGCTATTTGAACTGCTGTCAAAGTGCTTACTTACGAGTACCTATCTGTGCCGTTAAATTAAAGTAGCTTAACTGAAATATGGTGAACGGAGAAAAATCGATTTTTTGTCAAAACGTATACTGTTGGACCAATTCGGAGATCTAAAATTGAAAACTATGGATTTCTAGTGTTAGAGAAGGAATAGTTGTAAAAGAGAAATCTTAAAGCAAAGTTTATGGCGAAAAAATTAACTTTTATAACTTAAGTGCTTTTAGTGAATACAATTTTTACCTACGAAAAGCAGAATTAACTCTAGTTAAGTTTTTTTTATTGAACTGAATTCTTTCCAACAAGGTTTTTATCTCCATTTAACTCGAGTTAAGTGTTTTTAATAAACAGAAAACACAAATAAATGTGCCCACATAAGTCTAGTTAGGATGTTTTTCATACAATACTACACTTAAGTGAAGATAAGTTACTTTAACTTTGAGTTAGGATAATTTGTATATCTTAATAACTTTTTAACTATTACTCCGATTTAAATGGGGATAAGACAGATCGATGGATTTTTCTCTAAAGATTAACACTATAACAATAACTCAATTTCGCACTATCTCGAGTTAGGCTACTTTAATTTGCGGCCACAGATATATGAAGTTATATAGAATACTTTTTGGTTGCTTGTTTTTCCGACAGGGTAGGAATATGATGTATTGTGGAACGATCCTCCGTCATCCCTTGCCAAGTTTGGTTTGGAGACAAACCGGTTTCGGCTAATATGCGCCATCTTCAGTGTCTTTTTTCGTTCTGAGTTATTTTGTGTAAGTTCGATAGTACTTATAGTAACTAACTTCCATCGTTTGGTCACGTACTTCGTGTTCGTGTGATGTGTTCGTGTGTTCGTGTATTCGTGCGTTCGGGCGACGTGCATGCGTGTGTGCGTGCGAGTATGTGCGTTTAGGTATGTAAATCTATTTTTGTATCCTCATTAAACAGGCAGGTAAAAGTCCGTTATTGTCCTCTTGTGTGTTGTTTTGTTTATGTCGGTTTTAGGTTTTCTGTCCTCTTTTCGGTATAATAGCTTAAGCGGTTCAAACGAAATATACAGAAAACCCACAGCAACGGATACAGTAATACACAATAAATCTAGCCATCCCCAAAAACACAAGAATGCCGCTTTCAGACATTTATTAACACGACTTGAACGGACCCCGTTAGAAAAGGAAGCTTACAACAAGGAACTCAGCACAATATACACAATCGCGGAGAACAACGGATATCAAAAAAGTTTGGTGAAGAAAATACAGAAAAACTTAACTTCAAGGAAATCGGAAAACAAAGAAAAGGTAGAGAAGAAATGGGCAGTCTTATCATATACCGGAGCAACATCTTACAAGTTGGCTAAAGTTTTCCAAAAATATAACATTAATGCAGCATTTAAAACGAGGAACAGCATGGAAAAACTTCTACGAAACAACATTAACAAGGAAGACCCCTTTGACAAACAAGGCGTATACAAATTGACTTGCGAATGCCAAAATAGCTATATAGGACAAACAGGACGCCAAATCAAGACGAGATATCGAGAACACGTAAGAGATTACAATAAGAAAATAAGGAAATCATCAACGACAGTGGAATCAAATTTCGCCAACCACATGGCAGAAAACAAATGTACACCCATGAAAATAGGAAAAACAGCTAAAATTCTCCACATACAACACAAGGGAAAACGACTTAACGTATTAGAAAATATGGAGATATACAAACAGAAGACATTCGTAGGTAAAATAATAAATGAACAAATAAACACCGCATCAGATACATTATTTGAACCGCTTAAGCTATTATACCGAAAAGAGGACAGAAAACCTAAAACCGACATAAACAAAACAACACACAAGAGGACAATAACGGACTGTTTAATGAGGATACAAAAAATAGATTTACATACCTAAACGCACAGACTCGCACGCACACACGCACGCACGTCGCCCGAACGCACGATTGCACGAACACATCACACGAACACGAAGTACGTGACCAAACGATGGAAGTTAGTTATTATAAGTACTTACACAAAATAACTCAGAACGAAAAAAGACACTGAAGATGGCGCATATTAGCCGAAACCGGTTTGTCTCCAAACCAAACTTGACAAGGGATGACGGAGGATCGTTCCACAATACATCAAGTTATATAGACTTGTGTGCAAATGGCAAAATACATATAAGAGCTTTGTGATTACACATGGAGCTGTTGAAAACCAAAGCTGAAGAGCTACAAATGTATTTACGAGTAGAATAAAAAGGGTATACCGATGTGGGCTGGTCGAAGTTGAACTATTTTCAAACAACACAACCAGCATGTGAGATAAATCTTTATTCATGTACGTATATATATTTACGATTAAAAGAAAACAAGGATATAAGAAATCTTATCAAGATCAAAATTTAATCCTCCATAACCCTAAACTTTCAGTATTGCGGGGCATAGAATATTCGAGGGTCTTTATTTTTGAATTAGGAGCAATAAGGAAACAAATTTTTAATAATATTAAATAGTTTCAAACAAAGTGACTGAGAGAATTGGTTTGGAGGTCAACGAGATACAGGTACTTCTGTGTTCCCACAAAAGGTCAAAGCATCTGCGTCTTGGTAGCCATGCGTCTGTTGACGAAGAATTACTCTTGCCAATAAGTGCAACTTTGGAATAAGTAGGAATTGAAAAGTAAAGTTCTCTCTCACAAATCACAAAAATCACGCTATAACAGACGCACATCGTTCCCGTTCTGGTGAATGGTGCAGAAGCATGAACGATATCAACAACAGATGAGTTGGCACTACGAATATTCAACAGAGAAGTTCTTCAGGAGTTATTCTATAGACACTCACTGGTGGCAACAAAGGAATAGGAGGCTTATACTGCTTTGGAAAGATCAAGGGTAGAATGTAGCCCTCCCAATTTATTATATGTAAATAGCTCTTACTTTCAAAAACAAAAAAAAAAACTCAATCAACTTTTTGCTATGCTAATCAATCATCGTCAAATAATGAATGCTGCGCGATGACATCAAATGCTGACTTGGCGAACTCTTAAGTCAAATGACCTTCAATGTAATTAGTGAGTAAAAATAAAACTCATTAGTGCCATTACAATTGTCATTCTATGTCTTGACACAAAGAAACAACATGTCTTGGCAGCCACGTCACTGTTGACAGCCACAAATTCGAAACCGTTAAGCACTTCATCTATTTGGGAACCAGCATTAACACCAAGGAGAATGTCGGCACGGAAATCCAATGAAGAACCACTCTTGTCAATACGTGCTACTTTGGACTAAGTAGGCAATTGAAAAGTAAAGTTCGCCCTCTCGACGAACAAAAATCAAGCTCTACATGACGCTCATCATTCCAGTCCTCATGTACGGCGCAGAAGCATGGACAATGTCAAATTCAGATAAGATGATACTTGGAGTATTCGAGAAAAATTTTCTTCGGAAGATTAATGGACCTTTCTGCATTAGCAAGAGCGACTATCAACAAGACTTAATTATGGGCAGTACGAGCTTTACGCAGACATCGACATGCTAGTTCAGTGAATAAAAATACAGTGGCTACGTTGGGCATGTCATGTCGAGAGAATGGATAAAGGTGTTCCGACCCAGAAAGTATTCCTATCGAAACTCGCTAAAGGTAGAAGAAAAGGGAGACCTTCGGAGACCACGAAACAGAAACAACTGGCGCGCTTAATTGGACTCGGCCAGAATTATCTAGACGTTTACGCGCCAATTAAGAAGAAGAACAAAATAAATAAAAGGAAGATGAAGAAGAAGAAGAAGAAAAATAAAAGGAAGAAGAAGAAGAAGAAGAAAAGGAAGCAGAAGAAGAAACGGAAGAAGAAGAAAAAGAAGAAGAAGAAGAAGAAAATCGTTGGTGTTTGTCATGTCACAGTTAAAATTCCGCACATAAGAAGCTCATATACATAAATGTTGTATCTGGCCACATCTATAGCGTTTAAGACACATTTATTTCCCCAATACAATACAAGCTCAATTAGTTAGTCGTCGAACACACAATATACGTGTTAACAATGTGGTTTCCCACCATAAATTTTGTTGTTAGTGGTAAAGTTGTTTGCACACAAACTATTTGCTATCACTTCCGTCTCTTTCTACTTCCTTTTTCCAGTTATGCACAATTTATCTGCACACGTAAGCCATTAAAGCAACTCTGGCGTAAACTACGTGTTCACATACACATTCATTGGTATCTTGATTTCTATGCAAATAAGGCAAAGCCTGAAATCCCCTACCCAAATGACATGCTGCCGGTGCGCTCTCACCTTTGGTTTGTGCCATAGTTACGTATGTATGTCCACGTAAACTTCTTTATTTCCTTGCCACAAGTGTATGTATGTGTGTAAGTATGTTTCTAGTGGCAGGCACTCAAGCATATCTGTAATGAATACGAGTATCCATCTACTTGTAAACTGCACTACTTGCTTGGCGCAAAGGTTTGCCTTCCACGTAATGATATGCCTGTTGAAGCAAAACATGTAGAGCGGTTAAGGGCAGGTCAGCTGCGTATATTATCTGCTTGTAGGCGCTAAATAATAGGGAAAAAAATTAAAGCGTGAATAACGGGTATTCATGAATATTGATGTGTAAACTGTTTCGAAATCGGATATTTATTCCCTTTTCCTTATTCCTTTTTTCCTGGGTTTCTATCGGCGACTATCGTTTTTGTAATTTTTTGTTGTCATTGTGACTGCCACTATTTTGTTGTTTTTGTTTGTTTTGGTTTTTGGTTTTTGACTTTTGATTTTTTATGTTGTTTTGTTTTGTATTTTTCAGAAACATGCAAGATCATCCGAGTCCACGTTTGACCCATATCTGGAGACCCGGCCTAGGGGTCACAATGAAAAGAGCTTCATATCGAAGTCCTGCTCAAAACCTTTCATTTGATACCAATATTGCTCAGAAACATTCAAGGGTCATCCGGGTCCTTCTTTTGACCCATATCTGGAGACCCGGCCTAGGGTTCACAATGAAAAGAGTTTCATATCGAAGTCCTGCTCAAAACCTTTCTTTTGATACCAATATTGCTCAGAAATATTCAAGGATCATCCGGGTCCTCCTTTTGACCCATATCTGGAGACCCGGCCTAGGGGTCACAATGAAAAGAGCTTCATATCGAAGTCCTGCTCAAAACCTGTCATTTGATACCAATATTGCATAGAAAATTAGATAGGTAGATGTAGGTGTGCATATCCATACATTTGCATACATGTTCAAACAGGTTGGTCCTTTTTATTTTGCCTATTTGTCGCATTGTTGCAGAAAACCAGAACAACAACAACTTCACTTCGCTTCGTTGCTGTTGTTGTTGATATTTGCATTTGCACGGCTATGCATGCAAGCATTTGTAAGTACATGCCTATCTACCTACCTACCACTGACAGTGCCAAGCGATTCACACGGACGCAGCAGTGCACTAACACAAAGGTCATTTACGTTTACGCGTAAACTTTACCTGTTTTTCGAAATCACTCGTAGATACAGCAAAGATGTTTACACATCAAAAAGTTGAAAATTCCCATTAGAAAATATCTGGAGCAATGCCTTGATAGAATAGGGCAGTAGATCGCAATTTTTAAGGCAACAGGGGCTCAACTATAAAATCGCTTTAATAACTTGTTATCAACTACTGAGTTTTTTGGCGTCACTTAGATTGCTTAAAATGTAATCACCCTAATAGTACATACAACGTAAAGGGCAGCATGTTTTGCTCGACGTTTGGACACAGTTTGGAAGCACTGCCTTTGCTGCCTTGTGGGCAGCGCCCCATCATCACTCATACTGTGATCACTTTCCTATTGGGTTGTGTATCGCATATTACACGCATGATTGTAATGAGAGAACTACTTTTCCGCCATTTTCGAGTTATTTCTTCTACTCCACCTATGTTACCTACTTTCTTTCTGCTTTTGATTTTGCTTAGGTGGAATTATTTACGATGTATTGTGGAACGATCCTCCGTCATCCCTTGTCAAGTTTGGTTTGGAGACAAACCGGTTTCGGCTAATATACGCCATCTTCAGTGTCTTTTTTCGTTCTGGTAGGAAATGAATATAAAACGGTAAAAGAATTGAGGAAAAAACTAAGAGAGAATAAAATAATAGCAACAAAAGCAGACAAAGGAAATACAACGGTGCTAATGGGCGAAGAGGAATACACCACAAAAACAGGCCAACTCGTCAAAGAAATGGGCTGCCGAGTGATGAGGAAGGGCCCAACGGAGGAATACCAAATGGCAATAAAGCGTGCAATAAAACAGGCAAAACATATAGTAGACAACAAGATAGCCTACACTCTCACGGCAATGAATCCATCGGCCCCGTCACTGATCGCACTACCTAAAATCCACAAAGCAGGAACACCTATGCGACCAATAGTAAACCATAAATCGGCACCAGGATATAGACTATCAAAACATCTAAATAAGCTACTAACCGAGACACTGGACCTGTCCAATAAATACACAATCAAAAACACGACGGAACTAGTCGAAAAACTGAACAACCTGAACGTACCTAAGGACTCGAAACTGGTATCGTTTGACGTGAAGGACCTATACCCTTCGATACCACTGACAGAAACACTAAAAACTCTAACTAAAATATTGACAGAAAAAACGAACAGAGACATTGCAACAGAGATCGTAAACACACTGAAAGTAACCCTGGACCAGAATTATTTCAAATTTGACAATAAAATATACAGACAAACTCACGGACTGGGAATGGGTAACCCCACATCAGCCATTCTTATGGAAGTATTTATGCAACATTTGGAGGAAAGTTACATGGAAGAACTGGCGAAAAATCTGGGGGTAAATTTTTATGCCAGGTATGTAGACGACATCATCTGCCTCATATCAGAAAATAAAGAAGAAGAAATTTTGGAATACCTCAACGGCCAACACAAAAATATAAAATTCACCATGGACGCAGAGAAAAATGGAAAAATCAACTACTTAGACCTCACAATTAAAATAAACAAAGAGACTAACAAATTTACTTACGAAATATACAGAAAACCCACAGCAACGGATACAGTAATACACAATAAATCTAGCCATCCTCAACAACACAAGAATGCCGCTTTCAGACATTTATTAACACGACTTGAACGGACCCCGTTAGAAAAGGAAGCTTACAACAAGGAACTCAGCACAATATACACAATCGCGGAGAACAACGGATATCAAAAAAGTTTGGTGAAGAAAATACAGAAAAACATAACTTCAAGGAAAACGGAAAACAAAGAAAAGGTAGAGAAGAAATTGGCAGTCTTATCATATACCGGAGCAACATCTTACAAGTTGGCTAAAGTTTTCCAAAAATATAACATTAATGCAGCATTTAAAACGAGGAACAGCATGGAAAAACTTCTACGAAACAACATTAACAAGGAAGACCCCTTTGACAAACAAGGCGTATACAAATTGACTTGCGAATGCCAAAATAGCTATATAGGACAAACAGGACGCCAAATCAAGACGAGATATCGAGAACACGTAAGAGATTACAATAAGAAAATAAGGAAATCATCAACGACAGTGGAATCAAATTTCGCCAACCACATGGCAGAAAACAAATGTACACCCATGAAAATAGGAAAAACAGCTAAAATTCTCCACATACAACACAAGGGAAAACGACTTAACGTATTAGAAAATATGGAGATATACAAACAGAAGACATTCATAGGTAAAATAATAAATGAACAAATAAACACCGCATCAGATACATTATTTGAACCGCTTAAGCTATTATACCGAAAAGAGGACAGAAAACCTAAAACCGACATAAACAAAACAACACACAAGAGGACAATAACGGACTTTTACCTGCCTGTTTAATGAGGATACAAAAATAGATTTACATACCTAAACGCGCAGACTCGCACGCACACACGCATGCACGTCGCCCGAACGCACGAATACACGAACACACGAACACGAAGTACGTGACCAAACGATGGAAGTTAGTTACTATAAGTATTATCGAACTTACACAAAATAACTCAGAACGAAAAAAGACACTGAAGATGGCGTATATTAGCCGAAACCGGTTTGTCTCCAAACCAAACTTGACAAGGGATGACGGAGGATCGTTCCACAATACATCATATTCCTACCCTGTCGGAAAAACAAGCAACCAAAAAGGAATTATTTACATTGAAAGAAGCTAAGGAAAATTCACTTCGCCATTCGCATTGCTTTTAACGAAGGTGAAGTGAAGCGAAGGTGGAAGTTAAAAAAAATATATATATATATATATATATATATGAGCGTGTGCATAATACATATATATATTTATGTACCCTGCAGGGAACTCAATAACTAGTGAGCAAAGTTTCTAGTTCCAAACTAGCGAAAAGGTGTCAAAAAGGAACTAGATCAATTGTAGTTAGAGCCTCACCAGTTCAGGCGGAGTGAATTGAGTGACCATTATAAGACACACTTTGAGTTGTATGCTTTGTATATTTCTGCAATTCTCAGATGTTTAGTGAAGCATTTTATATAAAGAGTTTTCTATTTGCATCTTAACTTGTATGAAATTATGCTTTACCGATCCCTCAGGCTTATTTTTAATTTTTCTTTTTTATTACTTTTTTAATATTTTTGTAAATTTTTATCAAATAACTAAATAAAAAAATATTAATTAAGAAAAAAATTATCATCCACCTCGACACTGACAGGATTCAAACCCGCGCCCCTTAGATTGAAACGCACACGCGTTAACCACTCTTCCGGCGCGCCACCTGTTTAAGCGTGTCAAATTCTGCTCTTAAGTGGCCGACACAAAACTTTGGAATTTGTAAGCATTTTTATCTAGTTCAGAACTACCGAAATTGTGCCAACAAACGAACTAGTGGAAACTGTAGAATTTAGTACTAGTTCAGAACTATCGAAAATGTGGTGCAGAGGGTAACAATAGACACCGGCCAGAACATCACCGTGTTTTAATTTCGCCAGTTGATAACATGCAAAAGAGATTTAGCTCGCACTAGTAGTGCCGAAAAATGCACTAGAAGCGACCTAGTTCGGAACTAGAGATTTTCCCTACAGGGTATGTATGGTATGTATGTGTGTAGATCCTAAATGAATGGATAAAATCACGAGCAAAGAGTTTTATTAATGATTGCGAAGAAATGGAAAATTTCCCGTTTAAACTTGTTAACAAGGAAACGTGTTCTGACAGAGAAAGGAAAAAGTTACCAGAGCAGGTGTGCGGGTATGTTTAACAACCCATCAAAAAATCTAAGCCTTATTTAAGAATTAAAACAGCAGCTTTAAAGGCTTCCGAAATAAGATCTGAAAATTATAAGGGTAGCAAATTTGTATGGCGTAAATCTTAAAATAAGGCTGATTTTCCTTTGTTGATGTCATCAGGCCATAAGCAGTACTCTCTTTCTGAGAGCACACCTTATTCCAAAGGCTTATCCGCCATAAAAAATAAGGCCTATATAAGTATTTGAGAGTTAGGAGGAGACAGAGTGAGTGCATAACAGAGGCAGAGCTGCTAGCGTACTCCTTTTTTAGATCTGATTTGTCAACAATAAGCAAACATTTATACTTATGTACTTATATGTATAGCTTCAAGCAAGAGAAAAGTCTCAGATCATCATCTAAGATGAATTTTGCTTTCTCATAATTTGCCACTCACCCCACCCTAACAGCAAATGTGGAAATTGATTTTGCGCTAAAAGCCTTTTCTAAACGCTTGATATTTACATAAAGCATATTTTTCGGTTACTAATTTCCACACATGGGTATACTTCAAATTTAGTTTCTGCAAAAATATATTTAACTAGTAAGAGAGTGTGTGCAGTCAATGAAAAATCAAATTTTAACTTGTTTTAAAAAAATAAATAAGAAATACTGAACTTTAAATCCAAAAGAGGGATATCCAAAGACCCTTAAATCCAACTGAAAATACTCCAAAGGCTTTTAAATTCAAAGCAGAATAATATAAAGACCCTTAAATCCAACTAAGAATAAGCCGAAGACCTTTAAATCTAAAAGAGAGAAATCCAAAGACCCTTAATCCAAAAGAGAATAATCCAAAGATCTTTAAATCCAGATGGGAATAATCCAAAACTTTTAAATCCAAAGAGGTATAATCCAAAGGCCATTAAATCCAAAGAAGAATAATCCAAAGATCTTTAAATCCCAATGGGAATAATCCGAATCTTTTAAATCCAAAGGAGAATAACCCCAAAGTCTTTAAATCCAAATTATAATAATCCAAGCACCTTTAAATCCAAATGGGAATAATCCAAAACTTTTAAATCCAAAGGAGAATAATCCAAAGACCCTTAGATCCAACTGAGAATAATCCAAAGACCTTTAAATCCATAAGCCAAAATTTCAAAGACTTTTAAATCCAAAGATCTATAAATCCATGAGACATCAAATCTGAAAGACCATTCCTTTTTCTGCACACTTTTCCAAAACTGTCTAGGCTGTATACCAAATATCATTGGTCTAGGTCAAATAAACTCAGATGATAATGCTTAAAATATACATATTCAGAAGATAACTCTTTCCAGGGCGCGTAGCCTACTTTTCCGGTGACAGGTAACAAGGTCAATGGAAATAAGGTCAATTGACATTATTGCGTTTTCGAGCATTTAGCTTCGCATCGGTCCGTGTCGGTTCGCGTCGCTGCTGTTATTAGAAAAGTTAAGCGCCGCAGGCGAAAATTTGGAATAAAAAATCGCGCGATTTTTAATTCCAAATTTTCATTTTTCTAAACTGATTTTTATGAGAAACGAAAAGCGCCCCAGGCGAAAATTTGGAATAAAAAATCACGCGATTTATAATTCCAAATTTAAATTTTTCCAAACTGCTTTTTATGAGAAAAGAAAAGCGCCGCAGGCGAAAATTTGAAATAAAAAATCGCGCGATTTTTAATTCCAAATTTTCATTTTCCTAAACTGCTTTTTATGAGAAAAGAAATGCGCCGCAGGAGAAAATTTGAAATAAAAAATCGCGCGATTTTTAATTCCAAATTTTCATTTTCCTACTTTTTTGCCATGCCGCAGGATAAGGCAAGTAGACATAGTTTTTATATACATTTTTATTTAAATTTTTGTATAACTAGATATTTAACATACTTTACATTATTATATAATTTATTGAAATATTTTTGCTGTGTTGGCAACTCTTTTTCGACGACCACACTTCACTAAATTCACTTATCAACTAATTTGTAGTAACATAAGAGCGAGTAAAATTGTATTTTCATTCATTAACAAACGGTACTCATAACGGGTTTGCAGAAGAACTCAGCAAATATTTTCATGAATGAACAAGTTTTAAGCATAGTTGACATTATTTCCATTTGGATTGGGAAATAAGGTCAATTATTTTATTTCCAAATTTTCGTTGACCTTATTGCGTTTTCCAAAAACGCAATAATGTCAATTGACCTTATTTCCCAACCGGGTGGGAAATAAGGTCAAGTGACATTATTTCCGTTGACCTTGTTACCTGTCACCTACTTTTCCAGAAACCAAAGCCTATTTGTACCCTACCTCGGTTTATGCTCTATCTGTATGACAATTTTATTCAAATCCGTTCAGCCATTCAGGCGTGAATGATCGCCTAATAGAAAGACCTGAACAAACATTCACACTTTCACTCTTATAATATGAATATGATAACATGACATGAAAAAGGTCAATTCGTTTAAGCGCTTTCACGCGCAATTACTTATTTTCGCTTGCACATGCTAAGTATTACAATAAACGCCTTTTTTCTGTTTTCTTTGCAATTTTAGATAACTTATTTGCCTATAGGTTTTTGCTCATGGATTTTTTTTGGCAAAACAATCTCTAAATCAATTTAACCCTTAAGCGTACCCTAAAATACTAAAGATATCTACATAGATATGTAACTTATGGCAAGTGCTTACTTTAATGGATGTCATTTTTAATTCAAACTTTTGATCTCTCTCATGAAATAACTTAATTTATTTGCTAACATGTGCATGTAACATGGTAACATACATATGTGCATACAAAGTAGGCACATATGTATGTAAAAATTTATATTTGCTTGAGAGCTCACGTGTAGCATTTCTCATTCTCATATTTCAAAGCATATTTACCTACTAAATTATTATCCAACTTGCCGAAAGTCGTGCATCAAAGTAAAGTAAATAACAGACATTACTATGTACATACATACATACATACATACATAAATACAGATTTGTCTATATGAGAGCAGTTGCAAGTAACACACGGCGCACAATGGGTGATTGCGGCCAAAAATAAATTCAAAATTAAAGTATGAGTAAAACCATTTTTTTAAACAGAGATCGACAGATACATCAAATTGTAATAAAAAAGCTTATATAAAAATTTTTGAGTATCTTTTCGTTTAGCCGTACAGGGTGCCCTAAGTTGAGCAAAAAATAGGTCCTTTTATTTCTCAATGAACACACCTCATACAAAACGCTCTTTCTCATTTAACTGTTAACCTACATACACGAATGATACATCGTTACATAGATAATGATTTTCTCTTTCAGAAAAAATAACTTAGTTGTAAATAGCGCTCACTGTTGAATTTATATGAATTTTCAAATATTCACAAAAAATGTCGATGATAAAAAAATTTTCCTCGACTTTGAATAAAAAAATAAAAAAAACAAAAAATATTACCTCCTCAATTTTTTTTTATGCTTTGAAATAATATATTCTTAATCAAACTGCATTTTCATTTTAAAAATCCACTTGCTCCATTTGCTTTTATAATTTTTTTCCCATCTGCCTAAAACTGTGTTTTTGTAAATGCATTAATTATGTTACTTTTGACATTATGAAAAACGTGTATATTTAGGCGACTAATCGAATATTTCTCTATCGTCTTTCAGCAAATGGTCCATACTTTAATATTATGAGGTAATTTTTTTTATCAGCGTTAATTATTATCTTTGGCAGCTTTTTTATTTTAGAATATAAAAAAAAAAATTGTTAAAATTGTAAAATTTTAAAATGAAATTAAAAAAAAACAAAAAATATTACCTCCTCAATTTTTTAATATTTGATGCTCCTGAATGTCTTTTAAAAACTGGCGAAAAAATTGTAAAAATTCGTTTGCTCCATTTTGTTTTATGAACATTTTTATGGAAGGTGTTTTTTGAGTTTTGGTACATTTTTCCCATACAAAATGCCCAGAAGTATGCTTCAAAAAGTTTAAATTTTTTTGTATGGGGAATATTTGTCAAAATGGTGAAACTTAAATATCGATATTTCCAATTCTAATTAAGATATTCGAAGAAACTAAACGCTGTTTTCAAGGGTAATGATTGTGCTTTCAAATGGTTAAATCGAATTTGAGTGGAAAGTATTATATAAAAGATATTAAGCAGGGAATAGAGCCAAAAAACGTGTTTTTTGCCTATTTGGGCATGAATATCTCAGAAACTAGAAACAATTTCGACTGACTCCAGACTCAGGTTTATCACACTGAAATCCTTTAGAAAAGTGTAATTTCATTTCCGGTATAAAATTTTTTTGAAATGCGATTTTTTTGTATGAAAGTTTTATGATAAATGCTTATAACATACTTAAAAGTGCATATATTTTTAATTTAAAAACGGTGAAGTGCTTTACCCTTTTTCCAAAATGATTACCGCATTTGATTTATATTTCAAAAATGTATACACTAATCAAAATGGAGCATTTTAGCTATAATAGTTAGGAAAATGCTGAAATTTCAAAAATACCGTTATATGGGAGGTGGGCGTATTTGTGGGTGTATTTTGTTCAAATTTTCACAGTTTACTAACTTCAACCAAAAAAGCTTAAGTTCCGAGTTTCAAGATTCTAGCTTAATTATTACTATTTTTGGCCGCGTTTGTATGGAGGTGCCCCCACTGTGCGGCGTATGAATAACATAAATATGTATGCATGTACATAAGCAACCAATTTCACGTCCTATGTACTCGTAGTTACGTACACACGCGCTTGTTGCTTCAATGAATTTTTTTTTTGTTTTTTTAGTAATTTATGGGCTCTATCCTGTACTAGCGTGTTAAAAAACATACAAAAATGCCTACACAGTTATATACAGTGTATACCAGGGTTTGAAAAACTGCCAGCAAAACAGCAACAGTCTCAAAAAATAAGCTGCTCCTGTTCTGCGAAAGTTGTCATTATTTTTTTAGAACTTTTGAATTTTAATTTCCTTTGAAAATATCTACATTCGAAGCAGAGAGCATTCGAATCATTTTTTTTTTTGTTTATCTGTGCTGTTGCTTTGCTGTGTAATTTCAAACAGTTCAGTTAACAGCAAAGCACAGATAAACAAAAATTTCAATTTTCAGTAAGGCTTTTTGAAATTTGTTTTTTTTTAACACGCTTTTATTAGTTTCACCTGTATGTATGTGGGTATGTAACTTCTAGCTGCTGCCTAAATATATGCAACATATTTACTAATGAGATTAGGTTACAACCACCGCTATTTTCCAACAGATGGCGCGCGTGTATTTATATTTTTAAAATATTCACTTATTTACATTATAATTTCGATTGTGTTCACATAAATAAAAAAAAACAACAAAAGTCCTGTAAAACAAAAAAATTATGTTTGCATTTTGTTGTTGTTTTACTGTGCTGTAAAAATTTCCACAGTACAGCAACAGTCGACAGTAATTTTTGGAAATTGAAGGCTGTATAGTTACAGTACAGTAGAATTTTTTATTTTTTTTACTTTTCTTGCGTTGTTCATTTTTTAATTTTGAAATGAAAATGAAATTCAAAGTAAATGAAAAAAAAAGTTGAAAGTAATTTCAAACCCTGGTGTATACTAGATAGGGTCGAAAAAAAATGTTGTAAAAGTCCGCCCCTAAATTTGAAGCTTATGTTGAGAGGGTTAAGGGACACAAAAAAAAATTTTTTTTGACCCCGCGAAATACCGCCGAAATTATTTTTTTCTTGTAACTTTGGTATTTATCATCCGATTTTTAAAATTGATACGTCATTATTTTCGTATTTTGCAGCTCTACACTTCCTTCTAATGCTCTTTTGAGCTCTGAAGTCGTTTTCACATAGTTGGGTCAGCTAACTTATTTGTATGTCCATGAATTTACCTCTTTGTATTTCCAAATGAAAGTGCTTCAAAATTCATGACAATGTTGCCTTGAAACGGTTTTACTAAATTAATAAACAAAGAAGTTACGTAGATATTATTTAACTAATTTTTATAAGCAATTCAGTATGTGTAAAGTTGTAAAAGTCCGACCCTAAATTTGAAGCTTATATTGAGAGGATTAAAGAAAAAATAAATAGTTTTTTATTGTAACTTTGTTATTTGAC
The DNA here is from genome assembly GCA_960531455.1 of Urophora cardui. Classification (NCBI taxonomy): domain Eukaryota; kingdom Metazoa; phylum Arthropoda; class Insecta; order Diptera; family Tephritidae; genus Urophora; species Urophora cardui. The sequence continues at coordinate 15,583,157 of OY482673.1, forward strand.
TTCAGAGTGCAAAAGGACATTAGAAGAAAATATAGAGCTTCGAAACACGAAAATAATGACGTATCAATTTTAAAAATCGGATGTTAAATAACAAAGTTACAAGAAAAAAACCATTTCGGCGGAATTTCGCGGGATCAGAAAAAAATTTTTTTTGTCCATTAATCCTCTCAATATAAGCTTCAAATTTAGGGTCGGACTTTTACAATTATATATATATATATTGAATTGCTTAAAAAATAAATTAAATAATAGCTACGTTAAATACTCGTAGTGACGTAACTTCTTTGTTTATTAATTTAGTAAAACCGTTTAAAAGCAACATTGTCATGAATTTTGAAGCACTTTCATTTGGCAAAACAAAGAAGATAATTCATGGACATATAAATAAGTTAGCTGACCCAACTATGTGAAAACGACTTCAGAGCTCAAAAGAGCATTAGAAGGAAGTGTAGAGCTGCAAAATACGAAAATAATGACGTATCAATTTTAAAAATCGGATGAAAAATAAGAAAGTTACAATAAAAAAACGATTTCGGCGGTATTTCGCGGAATCAAAAAAAAATTTTTTTTTGTGTCCCTTAACCCTCTCAACATAAGCTTCAAATTTAGCGGCGGACTTTTACAACTTTTTTTTTTCGTATGGGGACCAACCCTATCTAGTGTATACTATGCACACATATGTACATACATACATACATAATATATATAGCATGTACTGTGATATATGTATATGCTAGCCCCTTGTTATTTATGTTATGTGTTTTGTAGTCGTCGTCATAGCGCTGGTCTAATGGTTACCTTAACTAGAAAAGCGAAAAATAAAAGAAATATAAACAGTCATTTTACGCTTCAAGTGATTTGTGATTGATTAAATTTGAAATTTTTGATTATTGATTATTTTTTTATTTTTTAACAATTTCACTCTGCAATAAGATTCTGCATAATTGATGAAACCAAAAGAAGAGCAAAAACCTCATACTGGATTTTGATGAGCGAGAGATGAAGCCCCATTTTCTAGCATAGTGCTTTCAGCACAAAATAACTTGCACTTTTTTCACTTTTATTTATAAATCCACCATTTCTGCATTCACTTTGCTCTATTAGAACATTTTTAACATTTCAAAAATTTTATTTTTAAATATTTTAGGGCCGATTTCATAATGAAATTCTTAAAGCTCCTATTGTTAAAGGAGCCTTTTAGTTAAAGAGCCATTTAAATGTACTTTAAAGTGGGAGTGATTTCATAATAATATAATATTAAAAGGCTTATTTAACGACAAATAATTGTCATAAATTTAAAAATATTGAAATTTGACATTTGGTTTTTTCTGAAAATAAATAAATAAATTTGATTGTGGCTTTATTTATTTATTTTTTTTCTTTTGAAAAAAAAAAGAACAAAGAAGCATAATTTGGAAACCCAGTGCAGAAAAAATAGGAAGCGGCCATCCAACCTCAAGAAAGAGAAAGAAGATGGATATTGCATTATATGACTCAACAAACAAAATAGGTCCAACAATTTTAATAAATTTCTGATATTTGATTTTGACAGACTGCAGAAATGAAATTTTTTCTGGCAAGGGAACCTTTAAATGACTTAAATGTCCGTCTTTGGGTATTTAACTTTAAAGGAACTTTTATCTTCAAAAAGACTTTATGAAATCGATCAGCAAATTAAAGGCTCCTTTAGAATTTAAAGGAACTTTTAATTTGATTATGAAATCGGCCCTTATAAACACAAATTTTATGTCTTAAATTGTTTATTTGTAACTAAAATATTAAGTAACTTAATTAGCTTGCACGTACACATTAATATTATCATTTTTCAATTGCTTATTTCATGAAATAAATTATTAAATAGCCAAATTAATTTTTAATCATTACAAGCGGCGCTTACAGCACACGGTAGGCAGGAAGCGACGATAGGTTGCATGAAAATGTCGAGAAAAAAGGAAAGTGGGGTTGTGTTATGTGATCTTTATAGATGAAACATCCGTTGAAATTAAAATCCGAGCTGCTCCTTTTTCAAGGATATCCACATTTTTTGTTTTTTTTGAAAGGATCAAATATTGAGGAAATCGAAAATTCGCCACCGTCCAAATTTTTCCGATTTCAATACATTATTTGGTCGCTAAGGGATACAAAAAAAGGTATTAAAAATATAAAAGGACACCTGTAGTGGAAAAATCCAATGTGAACAGGACCTAAAGGATAACCACTGAAATATAAAATAACACAAAAAGTACCCACTTTAATTTGCGTATAACTCCTAAAATGTTAACTCTACGTGAAAATTCCTTATTATATGTTTCATTCAGAATAAATAAAGAAATATTTCTTTAATATACAATTTTGATGTACCTGCAGTGGTTAATGTACTTTTGTGCAACTAAAGTGAAAATTTCAAAAAAAGTACGTTTTTTTTATGGTGCTATTTTAAGTTAAATATTTTTTCTAGTTTATGTAAATATTTTAATCTAATGATCCAACTCTCATTCCTACATATCTATACGTTAATACTAAAAAAGAGTTAGAGCTGAGATACGCGCTAGCTGTGCACGGTGGGCGGGAAGCAACAATAGGTTGCATGGGAATATCGTAAAAACGATGGCCCAACGAATATGTGCCTAGCTGTGTGCTGGTACTAATTTTCGTTAAAAAAAAATGTTGGAAGTTTTATTCACACTTGCTGTGTGTTTATGAAATATATTAGAATATCATTTTACGTAAGTTTTTAGCCGGCGATCGTTTTTTCCATATTTTCATGCAACCTATTGTTGCTTACCGCCCACCGTGCACAGCTAGCGCGTATTTCAGCTCTAATTCTTTTTAATATTAACGTATAGATATGTAAGAATTAGAATTGGATCATTAGATTAAAATATTTACATAAACTAGAAAAATATTTGAACTTAAAATAGCACCATAAAAAAAAGTACTTTTTTTTGAAATTTTCACTTTAGATGGACCAAAGTGCATTAACCACTACAGGTACATCAAAATTGCATATCAAAGAAATATTCCTTTATTTATTCTGAATGAAACATATAATAAGGAATTTTCACGTAGAGTTAACATTTTAGGAGTTATACGCAAATTAAAGTGGGTACTTTTTGTGTTATTTTATATTTCAGTGGTTATCCTTTAGGTCCTGTTCACATTGGATTTTTCCACTACAGGTGTCCTTTTATCTTTTTAATACCTTTTTTTGTATCCCTTAGCGACCAAATAATGTATTGAAATCGGAAAAATTTGGACGGTGGCGAATTTTCGATTTCCTCAATATTTGATCCTTTCAAAAAAAACAAAAAATGTGGATATCCTTGAAAAAGGAGCAGCTCGGATTTTAATTTCAACGGATGTTTCATCTATAAACATCACATAACACAACCCCACTTTCCTTTTTTCTCGACATTTTCATGCAACCTATCGTCGCTTCCTGCCTACCGTGAGCAATCGCGTGCATATAATTGAAATTAATATGAATGTATATGTATGTAAGCCGCAAATTTTCTTTTCGCATGTTTGTATGCATGCATTTACTTACATATGTATAACTATTGGTTGCCAGCTGTTCATAATGTGCCACACACACCGCTCTAGCGGCATTTCCGAGCGAGAGAAAAAAAGTTTAACAACTCTGTGTGATGGTATGTATGTATAATGACTTTTCAATTTAAGTAAATGGCGCTTACGGCGCGACGTACGTAAAATGGCGCGATCATTGGCAGACATGAGTAGCGAAAAATTTGTGGTTTATTTCCTTTTCCTTTTTGAAATCAGAGCGGATAAAAGGGCTCAATTGGCAGTTATTAACATTTAATTTCCGTTGTTATTTCGTAATGAAACTGTATGTATGTATGTATGTATTCGTGTTTACGCATACATAAATGTTTATTGTTGTTGATTGAATTAAATTTGCTTTGGTTTTCAGTTTTTTCTGCTATTACCCAATTTGCCAAACGACTTCGAATCGAATTCGATTCCGGCTCGGTCTAGTGAAAGATTCGTTCGCCAGCGACTATCGCGTGCGACTTGCCGGCGAAGTCGTAAGTGGATGTAAAGAACAGTTTACTAGCGAGCCACATAAACTAGTCATTGACGACGTGCCAAAACGACTCGTAGACGACGTACAATAACGACTAGATAGTGACGTGCAAAACCGACTCTTTGACGACGTACAATACGACTTGATAAAGCTTCATAACGAATGCTTGGAGTATTGGAACGTCGGGGAGTCGCTAATGCAGTGAGCATAGAAAACACTTCTTCAATACAAGAAATTTAGTTAAAAAGAACATGGTACTCTTACGACAATGGTTTTATTGGACGAAAGCAGGTGTATTTTAAAGCCATAAATACAATTCACCATCTGCACTTCTTTCTGTAAAGAATAGTATATTATTTCTATAGAAAGCAGGAGACAGACGTAATTAAAGCCAGGACACTTGAATTATGTTTACTTACTGACTGATGAAGCACATATGTACATCGCCTGAATCCCAAAAATCGCTGCTCAGAATGCGTAATCTTTTCACAATATTTTTTTTTATTATTTGTAAACAAATAAAATATTTTTGTTCAATATATTTTCTAAGTCAAAAGTTGCTTAGACTTCTTTAAATTTTTCTTGAAAGTAGGTAATGCATGTATATAAACTTTTTTTGCAAGTGTTTGAAGTGAATATGTATGTATACAAATTAAATCAAGTAGGCCTTTGTAACGCTGCGACGCACATTGGGTTACAGTCTGTTTCCACTTCGGACGACAGTTCTTCAAGCTCATCGTGCAGTTAGTAGCCTAAATTGTGACTAAGAGGTGCGGGGTATAAAATAAGTTGAGATGTACATATGAATTCATTCCTGCTTTGTTAGAAAATACACGCCACGAATTCGACAAACCGACATGGTGGCGAAATTGATCCGATGTTATAAATCGAAGTCGGAACGACTTTCATTTTTTTATAAAATAAAGACTTCGATTCGAGTTCACCCCGGCGAGTTCTCCAAAACGACGTCAAATCGACCTCGATTCGAACTCGACTTCACTCAGTGGCAAATTGGGTATTTATGGCTTTATTAAATCGTAAAATATAATGATTTTAAACTTGCATTTTTTTTTAGAATGTTATTTTGTGTTTTTTTTTCGACGCGGTGTAATGCGCTTGCACGAATCGGTTAGTTAATCACGAAAATGAGAGCGAATTACTTCCCGTTTAGGCATGATTTAAGTCTAGAAAAAAAAACCTAATTTAGGTAAATCCCTGCATGTGAACAATTGCATATCTATCACTGCAGTCAGAACCATGGTACTTCATTTTGCGTTGATGAATCATAGGGTGAGATGAGATTGCGTAATTCAAATTTAATTTCTCAAACTTTAAAGTTTAAACCCACACAGTTTACATTTTACAAATTTGTACTTCTGTGATATGGGCGGCAATAAACTAATGTGTAAAAAATTGTACAAAATAAGCCGCTTTATTCTCTTTTGCAAGGAGCGTATTTGCATTTAGACTCAATCATTAGAAGTATTTCTGTGTAATATTTTTCCATATTCAAAAACAAGATTAAGCATTAATCAAGCGTACATATATGTAGGCACTTTCAAGTTGAAAATTTTCCATATTAGCTTGTTAACGCAACAACGAACATTTACGAGGAAATTGATTTCATTGAAAATTGATACAAACATATCACATTCCATTTAAAAAAAAATACTTGTTTAATACAAAGATTTGTTTGTTATTAACAATATATGTACATACAATAAATGTACAACTATTCCAACAAAAAGTAGTACCTACTTATACATAAATTACATACATACATAAGTAGAACTAGCAGGAATTCAAATTAAATTCGCTTGTGTGCGCAATCTAATTTCATTGTAATGAATTTTGTTATTTGATTATTCAAATGTAAAAGATTACCAATTACTTGACTTTTGTGTGTGGAGAAATTCTTGCGTATCCAACTTCCAACTCAAACCACAAAAGAAGTTTATTCCGCCAGCACTTTACTACGAGTATTCATTGAATTACAAGTTAAGTTATGCCGTTTTCTTTTCTCGAAAAAATGTTGCCCTGTTTGATTTTCTTAGCCATTTTGTAAGCTTGTGTGGTGATTTCAACGAATGTTGTCCTCTGACTAAGTAAGAGGGCACCATTAACAACAAATTCAGCCATTTTATAGAAAGTCATGTTACGTAATTCGATAATTGAGATATTAAAGGGCAACATTTTTTGTCAGAAAAGAAAACGCCATTACTAAATCACAAGTATGAACATTCAATCATATACTGGGCAGAATTTTCCAAGGAATGTGCGAATATATGTAAATTTATATACATAAGTACATATATATACCATAAATACATAGTAGTAGTGGGACTTTTTTCGAATAATATTCGAATAAATGTTATTCGAATAAACGAATAATATTATTCGTGGGAAAAAATTCGAATAGTACTATTCGAATAGTATTATTCGAATAGTATTATTCGAATAGTAATTATTCGAATAGTAGTTATTCGAATAGTATTATTCGAATAGTATTTTTCGAATAGTGTTATACATATATTCAATAAATAGTATATGTACACACGTGCTCGCTTTTTGTGCATAGACATGTAGGTATATGTACATATGTATTTGTATGTTATTATAAATATGTATGTGGAGACATATGTATGCACGTGTGAAGGGAAGTGGATTTTTTTTTGTTATTGTATGTACATATGTATGCTTTTGGTTTTTGTAGCGCCTAGTTAGTAAATTTGGAAGTGCACGCTGGTTTGTACGAGTGTACATATTTATATGCATAATTTGGGAATTCTCGTTAGTAGGTAGAACTTTCTTTATGTTTGTAGGTGCAAGGAATTCCATAAAGAGTGACAAAAAAAGCAAACACTACATACCTAAGTACCTACCTATTATTTATCTTAATTGTGGTTAGGGTAGAGGCATTCGATTTGGGCTATAATACCATATTAAAAAATTTTGGAAAGAATTCGAAGAAAAGCGGAATTTTTTAAGTTTTCTTAGGACAGGAATTATGCAAAATACTTCTGAGAGCCACTGTATGTATGTAAATATGTATGCAAAAAACCTTAATGCTATTAAACGCATTTAATATAACCATTATTAAAAAAATTAACGGTTTACAACAGTATAGGGGCAGTTCCAGAATGTCGAACGTGACGTTCGCATATCTTTAAAGCTCAACGAAGTATGCATAGCGTTGAATATTTTTCCCCTGATTTTCGTCTTTAGAAAGCACTTGAGCAGCACTATAATCGATGCAAATAAGAAGTATTATCGGTTTAAGGCTTCTGAGATATTAGCATTTAAAGAGTGATGGCGAACGTGACAAAAAAAATCAAATTTGTACCTAGATGCTATCAGAAAAGTTAAAAATTCTGCTAATTTTGGTCCATCATTTAAGAAGTAACGATTAGAGATCAAAGTAGAATAATGTAGCTCTCTACTGATGGTTTTATCGTGAAAATATATGCACTAGTTTGATTTTTATAACCTTAGGAAAAAATCTGTAACGTGACATGGCGAACGCGACAAAATTTCGCATGCGTGGTCATAACGATTAGTTCAAGTAATTTAAACTTAGAATAACTTAAATTGACAAAATTTTCTATTTTTTCGATGAAGATAATTGTACACTAGCACAAATAGTGAACATAAGTACAATAGTTAAGGGGAACGCGTAAAATCGCGGAAAAATGAAATTCTATATTGCTAAATATTTATTAAATTCCACTGTCAATTCGGAAATCTATGTGGATAAAGATTATTTAGAAACGTTATAGTAGATTAAATTTAGAAGCTATACCCCAAAAAAGCTATATCTGAACTATCGGTTGTATGGCAGCTATATGTTTTAGCGGTCCGATCCTGACAAATTTTGGTGACATTATTTAGGTCCATATGGGTACAAATACTCTAAAGTTTCAAGTTTCTCTAATATATCTTGAGAAATACCTACACCTTGATTTAATTTTTTCCTCATTCTTACACAGACTCAACAATATATGGCGAGATCCCTTGTCCTTTGTCTTTATTTAAAAACAATTTTAAATATGTAGGTAGGTACCTATCCATATTAAGATAAATACATATTAGGTAGGTAGGTACATTGTGTTTGCTTTTTTTGCCACGCTTTATGAAATTCCTTCACTTATATGTATGTATGTACCTACAAACATAAAGGAAGATCTACGTACTAACGAGAATTCCCAAATTTCTGGGACACTACGTACATATATGTATGTACATTGTACACTCATATAAACCGCACTTCCAAATTTAGTAGCTAGCCAGCGTACGTGCATACATATGTTTATACTTCCAAAAGCAAAAGCATACATATGTACATGCATACATACATACACACAATAACAAAAAACTACCACTTCCCTTCACACGTATGTATGTATCCACATATTTATAATAACATAAAAACACGTATCTACATACATGTCTATGCACAAACAGCGAGCACGTGTGTACATATGTATATATATGTATCACACTATTCGAATAATGCTATTCGAGTAATATTATTCGAATAATACTATTCGAATAGTAGTATTCGAATTATTATTCGAATTTCGAATACCTTTCGAATAAAAGAATTTTTTATTCGAATAATTTTTATTCGAATAGTCCCATGCCTAATACATAGTATATACAATAAATACGTACATAATATGCAAAACTAAATGACATTATAAATTTAGAAAAAAATCAAATTTCTCCTTTTTTGTTCGTAAAACTTTCTACATACGCCAACGTAATTTAGTGCTACACAAAATGACATTCATCTGCTTAAGTTGTCAAGTGGCATGCGACATGTGGAATGTTAGTCTTTGATAGACTGCTGAAAACTTTTGCCATCTAATGCGCATACAAGCACACTAATACTAGTACACATGCAGCAACAGCAACAGCGCTTACTACGTAACTCACCCATAGTATGGCGTCAACACTTCTTATTACCATCACAACTTCAACAAAAGCTCATTATTCATTAGAAGGAACACACACATTTGAAATATAGGTACACACGAGGACATATCGACCCCTTTGCGCGATTTTATCGTAACGGTCACTTTCTGGAATTTCACTTTTTGATGCAAATTTAATCTACATCCGTCAGCGCATCACCTGGTAAAATATTATAGCTGAAATCTTTATAGTTGTGCCAAAAATTGGCTTTATTTTTTATCGTAAGGGACAATCCACACTTTTTTGTTGAGCTCGAATTTATCGTATCGCCCATATAAAAAATATTTTGAATATAGCTAGCAGGCAATTTTATGTACTATTTATTCTGAAATTTAAAATAGAATATGAAGGGGATTGTAAGCGTAATGTAGCCATGGTACCATGATTATGTTTGGATTATCGTATAACTTTAAACGAGTTTTTCTTGAATGTATATTTGTATGTATATTAGTTTATTTATATATTTATATATCCACTTCTATCTCGGGAATGGCTGAACCGATTTGGATGAAATTCGTTTTAGAGATAGTATGCCTAATTTTAAGATATTCTATCCACGTGCTGCCCCTGGGGATGTTTTTCCAATGCTGCCACCTTTTTGGAACTAAAAATAATTAGATGTGCTAATATGGGCATCAAATGAATGGTATTTTACGACGTATTTCAATTAAAATATTACTCAGTGGGATTTCTACATAACCTAATTTTATTAATTGCTTTGTAAACTATCGCGAAAACGGTTTGACTGAGTTGAATGAAATTTTACACATCTATTTTTGGCTCATTTACTTGATTAGATATTTGTATATTTCTATATGGTGAAATAGAATACTTTCTAAGGCAAAGAATTATGTCTGAGCTCGACCACCCAGATTCTAGTAATTTATGTAAATAAGAGAATGCCCCACTTGCATGTAAAATTGTAAAATAATGAAAACTAGCCATTAAAAATACTTATTTAGAAAAAAAGCAATATTATTCTCTGTTCTTGTGGCGCCTTTAAACGGCATCTGCTAATGTAATTTGTTTTTGGAGGGTTTTCTGACATTTACTGATTGGGAGTCGCTGGTTAAAATTCATGTTCGATGTGTAGTTTTATATTGTAGACTAGAAACACCGACAGATGTTGCTCTGTCCAACCATTGATTTATCGGAGTAATGTAAAATTTTTATATTTCCATTTACCTCTCCTTCTCCCTGCTCATTTACCTCTCCCCTTTCTCTTACTCCCCACACTCGTTCCATTGCTCCGTCACAATACAGGAAATAATCTACCTATTTACCAAATTTCCAACAAACTTACATATTATAAAAACCAATTTTCCCAATAGATCGGTCCTGGTCTGCCGGAATTCGAACTTGGAAACTTTAGAATGGAAGACGAGTACAATACTCACTATATTACCATTATCCCATCATTAAAAACACAAAAGTATGGAATAAAACATTTGTATTTTTCATACAAACTCTTTTTTAAATATTATCGTAAGGGACATTTATTCAAACAAACTCATAAAAAATTGAGAGCGAAAATTATCGTAAGGGGCAAAATTATGTTTTTTTTATTTAATTTAACGAGCACAGGCCCAGGTTATATTTTATTTATTATTTTTTAGAAACTAGAAAAAAAACTTTTTTAAGCATGGATGTAACTACAGCTGTTTCACCTTAGATCCCTCTAAGACTCATCAGGTTACTTTTGCATCTGCCAAGACTCGAACTTGCGCACCTTGCAGTACAATAACTACAGTTCTAACCGCTGAGCTATTGCCTGCCTTCGACATCTGATAGAAAATTTGTTGCTAGTTTCTTTCCTACTATAATTCGTTTCTAACTTATGCACACCCATATGTACATTAGGGTGACCGTAAAAAATCGATGTCACATTTTTGTCAACGGGAACCCCATAAAATGATCAGCCTTTGCAGATATTAAGATTGCCAAAGTTTAAGAACGATTGGATCATATTAACACGTGCCGCTGGGCGCTTAAAGTTTGAAAAAACTTGATTTTTTGGCCGATGAGCGACGTTTTTGGGCCGTATCTCCAGGTAAAGGCATGTTGTTCCCACTAATTTATATTCCATACATATTTTTTGTTATTTGTAACCGAACCGAGCTATTACAGCCTTTGTCACCAAAAATTTAAATAGGTACCTCTAGGAACAAACTTATGATATCATGAAAAATCTCTTATCTATATATTAATAGGCTAACATTTTTTCCATACAAACAATTGCCAGGCTGTTTAGCACATTTAACATACTCATATCCACATAAAATTGATATGGATGTGTTCGTATGAGTCAGGAGCAGTGGTGCATAGGCATATCATTTTTTCTATAAATTATTTAATTTGTTTATAATTAATAAATAAAATTTTTAGTTAAGAGAAATAGATATCGTAAACGTGTTTACAAATATCGAAAACACAGTTGAAGAGTCGCTTTAATTTAAAAGCGCTCTCTCTATTTTATATGCATTGGCCCAGTTTACGCTCAGATCAAAATCAACGCTTCCAAATTTCTCCTATTGATTTTCCATTAAAGCGAAAAATGAGAGAGAGTGCGGGAGAGCACACTGAGTAATTTTAATTTTGACCAAGGTATATCTAACAGGTAGGCTCGGCGGCGAATTGAAAAACTTCTTTTTTTATTTACAAAGGTAGAGTGTAATGTCAAAATCAAAGCGAATTCACATCATGGCCAATAGGAATGGACGAGCCCCAAGCAAATTCAGATTTTAACCACGGCGAAATATCATTTTGACATTACACTCTACCAATTACAATAACAAAATACATGGGAAATTTCTAAATTCGCCACCGGGCCTACCTTCCTAGATCTGCCTGGATTTTGACCACGATTTCGCGTCGGACCGTGATCAAAAGGGTAAATCAGTGTTGCGGTAAAACTGGAATTTGGAAAGTGTTGCTTATCTCCGCAAAAAGGAATAATTTTTGTACCAATACAAAGTTGAAAAAATAAATTGCATGGTCGAATTTCGAGCACCGGCGATACTAGTATTCTTTAAAGTATAAATGTTGGATTGGGAAAACGGTTTTTTTTACATACGTTAATGTATTTATTTATTATTTTTAAGGACACAAGGATACAATAATGAATACTCTATTCTACAGCTTTCCTCAATGTTCTTTTTGAACAGTCAGGATACAAATTTCGGCATTGGCTTATGACCTGCAAAATATATTGTTTCTGCTCCTCATCTTTGGTTAGAAGATCATTGAAGTCAGTAATTAATTTCACCCCTCGTTCTGCAATATCGTTAACGACGTATTGTGGAACGATTTTCCGTCATCCCTTGTCAAGTTTGGTTTCGTTCGAACGAAAGAAGACACTGAAGATGGCGCATATTAGCCGAAACCGGTTTGTCTCCAAACCAAACTTGACAAGGGATGACGGAAAATCGTTCCACAATACATCATATTCCTACCCTGTCGGAAAAACAAGCAACCAAAAAGTTATCGTTAACGACCTTTAGTGACTTCACAATCTCCAATCCTTCCTTAAAACTATTGTTTTTCGACCAGCTACTGGGGCGTTCTTTGTCATCATCATCCCCATCATACGCTCCATCACTGTCCTCGTCTTCTTCACTATCACTATCTATATCTATGAAGGAAAAGGGAAAATACCGTAAATAAGGAAAATAATGAGGTTGGTTTGAAATAGTTGAGGTTATTTTTTTTTTACTTTGATAAATACTGAATATTAGAAACCAATCTACTCAAACCTTTTCAACAAAAATAAAAAAATTCAAACCAAATAAAAAGAAAATCTTGCCTATGTTGAAACATTCCGATCGAATTTGTTTGTCCTTTTTCGCAAGTTCCCTTTGTAGTTTTCTTTCTTCAGCTCGAGCTAACTTCAAATCAACTCCAAGCATAGAGCCTGGACGACCCTTCTCCCTTTGTTTCAAAAGAAATTGCTTTTCTTCTGATTTCATCATGGCCAAGGCGTCTCGATGAGCGATATCAAAGATATCATATATCTTTAAGGCGAACTCTTAGATTTTGTTCCTTGCAGCTTCCGATTGTTTTTTCTGGTCCTTCTGTAAATTTCTCCACTCTACGTAAAGTTTCTCTAATTTAGTAATAGCATCTTTTTCATGTTTTATAGGAATTCGAGCTTTTCCCCAAAATACAAGTATTTCTTGAATAGTAATTTTTGCTGAAACCTTTAAGCTCAAGTTCACACTACGCAAATTTTAAAATAAAGTGGCGAGAACTTGGCGATTAGAGAGCAATTTACAACCGGTTATATGGTGAGCCGGATAGCCTACAATGAAAATTTTATCTTTGTTTTGTCTTTTTATGGCAGAAGTGGAGCCATTATTTTAGGGACAAAAATGAGAATGATAAACCTTAAAAATAGAGGGGGAAAAAGAGACATTCACTAGTTTCGAAGTACAAAATAAAAAAAAAACACAAATCACTCATATTTAATTGTTTTTATTGAAAATACCTGGACTTCTGCTATATTAACTACTCAAATTCTTATTTACAACTCAATAAATTGAAAAAATTGGTATTGCAGAAACTTCGATAAGTAATTTAACACGAAAAGACCGGCAATAGTTTTGATTTCTCCGAAATAGACCCTGTTACTCGTACATGCAATTCACAAATGGCATTTGGCAAGTAAATAGCGCGCGGTAAGAGCCCGTGCACAATTGACTTCGCTTTGCTTCAGAGTTTTGCTTTGACAGTTCCGTTCAGGGACATGTTCACAATTGAGGTGAAGCGAGTAAAGCAAAGTATAAAGTTAGCCATGTCTCAACTTTTTTACACTTTGATAAACATCTCCCCTTGTGTGCGTGTGTGCAAGTTTGTATATCTACAGAAGTGAGCAGAGAAAATTAAAAAATAACATTCGAATAAGCAGAAAAAAGCAAATTCCCCAAATATTTTACCAAAATCAGGTTTATAAATTAAAACAAAGAAGTGAAGTGGAAATTGTCAAAGTGTTAATTGTAGCAAGCATCTGGAATTTCGCTTTGCTTACGTAATACATGAACGGCTCCTTACCATACAAGGGAATGCGAAGTGTTACATAAGTTAACGTGTAATTCTTTTAATAGATGTGCGTTCCTAGAGGTATGCATAGGATATAAATTAGTGGGAACAACATGCCTTTACCTGGATATGTTAATCATGAGAAAATAATGAAGATTTCCGGAGATACGGCCCAAAAACGTCGCTCATCGGCCACAAAATCAAGTTTTTTGAAACTTTAAGCGCCAAGCGGCACGTGTTAATATGATCCAATCGTTCTTAAACTTTGGCTATCTTAAAATCTGCAAAGGCTGATCATTTTATGGGGTTCCCGTTGACAAAATTCCTCAAAAAATTTCCCCTCCCTATCACTGCGGTCAGCCTAATGTACATATCTACATATTATTGTATGATTAAACATAAGTAGCGAATAAAGTAGTGGTCAGTAATGACTCGATTTTTTGGGAGTTGACACATAAGCACTGACTCACTAAAAACAGTCGACTCACTGAGTTGGCACGATTGTGCTACAACACCTTGTGTTACAGCACGATTGTACTACAGCACATATTACTTTCGTGCTATTGTATATTTATACTCAGCTGTACTAGTACACAGAGTATTATAGTTTTAATCACATAACGGTGGATTGTAACAGAATGAAATAATCGAGATAGATATAGACTTATATATATCAAAATGATCAGGGTGAAAAGAGAAATCGATTGAGCCATGTCCGTCCGTCCGTCCGTCCGTCCGTCCGTCCGTCCGTCCGTCCGTCTGTCCGTCCGTCCGTCCGTCCGTCCGTCTGTAAACACTCTAACTCGCGCAAAAATTGAGATATTTTGATGAAATTTGGAACGCAAGTTGGTATCGAGACTGGGACGGTTGGTATTGAAAATGGGCGAAATCGGACCATGACCACGCCCACTTTTCCTATATAGAAAAAATCGGAAATTTGGTATCTCAGCCACTAATATAGCTAGAGTTTTAAAATTTTACCCACGTATTGAGCTCGGGCCCTTATGAAGAAATTTGATGAAGTTTTGGAAAATGGGCGGTGCCACGCCCACTTATTAAGGGTCAAACATTGAAAGTTTTATATGTCATAACTCAGAAACCGTTGAAGATATATCGATGAAATTTGGTACGCGTAATTTGCTTACATAGACAAATGTTTTGACGAAAAATTATCAAAATCGGTTTACGGCCACGCCCACTTTTATATATGTGTATTATAAAGTGACCTAATAAAACCATTTTAAGCGATATCTCTGTCAAATATAAAGATCTATCATTGAAATTTTGTCGCATGAGTCCAACTATGGACATAAAACAAAAAACACAAAAATTTTGGAATATGGGCGGTGCCACGCCCACTTATTAAGGGGCAGACATTGAAAGTTTTATGAGTCATAACTCAGAAACCGTTGAAGATATATCGATGAAATTCGGTACGCGTAATATAATTACTTAGTCAAATGTTTTGGCGAAAAATTATCAAAATCGGTTGACGGCCACGCCCACTTTTATATATAGGAAATATAAGGGGGCCTAATAAAAACATTTTAAGCGATATCTCTGTCAAATATAAAGATCAATCACTGAGATTTTGTGGCAGGAGTCCAACTATGGACATAAAACAAAAACTACAAAAATTTTGGAAAATGGGCGGTGCCACGCCCACTTATTAAGGAGCGAATATTGAAAGTTTAATAAGCCATAACTCAGAAACCGTTAAAGATATATCGATGAAATCTGGTACGCGTGATATATTTACTTAGCCAAATGTGTGGACGAAAAATTACCAAAATCGGTTGACGACCGCGCCCACTTTTATATATGTGTATTATAAAGTGACCTAATAAAACCATTTTAAGCGATATCTATGTGAAATATAAAGATAATTCATTGAAATTTTGTGACATGAGTTTTACAATAGACCGGAAACAAAAAATAAAAAAGTTTGGAAAATGGGCGTGGCACCGCCTCTTTTTAGACAAAGGGATATATGAGATTTCTTAGCCTTTAACTCGACAAATAATTGAGATATTATGACGAAACTTGGTTTATACACTTTTATAACATGTGTTAATAGACACGCAAAAATGTATTGAAATCGGTTTATGACCACGCCTACTTTTTAACAAAGATATTTCTGGAACACCCTTTTGGAATTTGTAACGTGAAGTCTTTGTAACTAAAAGTCATAGAGGGATGAAATTTTGCACTAACAATAATATTTGTATGCTTATTTGGATGATTGATATAAATTTTGAAAATGGGCGTGGCTGCGCCCTGTTTATGCAGCACTCGTTTCATATAAAATACACCCTATATCGAACAAACGCAAACAAACAATGAAAGCATACAGCTGAGTATCTAATGTTCGATTGCACTCGAACTTAGGCTTCCTTACTTGTTTATTTATCCATCAGGTAGCCCAATATGTGTACTTCATGAACATCTCAAAAATCCCTAAATACCCTATATCTCAACCAAAAAGTGTTACTGTGTGCTATCAGAGACTGTGTCAGTGAAAGAGTCGCTCCGATGATGAATTGATATTTGTACGAGAATGGCATATAAATCAATAATAGAATTGAAGTGATAGGTGTGGGTGGGCAAATATATGGAAAATTAATTAGTTAATTAATTAATGTCGTTTTTGTTGTTGATTATTGATTTAGATCTATGTAGCTCTGAGATATAGGGTATTTAGGGATTTTTGAGATGTTCATGAAGTACACATATTGGGCTATCTGATGGATAAATAAAATATACATATGTGTGCCAATATAAACAATTACAAATTTCAAATGAATGTATCTTTTTATATATGCACGATATACGATAATGGGTTAAAGTCCAAAAGTTGGGAAAAACATCTAGCTTCTGAATATCATAACCAAATTTACCAAAATTAAGGGGAACAACCGAAAAAAACCCAAAATATGTGTCCATACAAAAACGGGTTTGTGTCCGAAAGTTAGTACAATTCATGCAGAATACACCTATGTATATACACCAAATTTGCCTAAATCACCTGGAACAAATGAAAAAATGCATAAATAGGTGACCACCCCAATACCAAAAACCACCAAAATACACCAAGTGCCATATAAAGTAAGCATGCACATGACACTTAAATAAGAGGCGAAATCGAACGTGCCAGCGGACTCGAGTGTGCTAATGAGTTAACATGCTATAAACGTGCCAGCGGAGTCAAGTGTGCTACTGAGTTAACGTGCTATAAACGTGCCAACGGAGTCAAGTGTGCTACTGAGTTATAATTTTATCGTGAGGTGAGCTTGAGCGTGCAGCTCACTGATGGGAGTTGACACGGAGTCATGACTTAGTGCTGAGTTACCCAAGCCTAGAATAAAGTGTAGGGATGTTAAAATGAACTTAATTTTATTTATTTTAAATTATGATTTTTTCGAAAACTGCACATTTTTTTCAAGAAAAAAATTATCAGGTTCAGTATATTAATTAATTACCTAATCACTTGTTCAATTTCGTTTCAAAATTCTAATAAAAAGTAGTAAAAAAAAACGAAAAAAATGCTCTCCTGTAAAATTTGCTTTTGTCCGTTACGATAAAGTCCCACAAAGGGGTCGATATGTATGTACATATGTTCACATACATATGTACACATGACATTTAATTATCATAGTTAATACATTAAATATACATGCAGTTGCATGTGTACTACAAATCTTGGCAATTTAGCTACATACGTACGTAGTAGTTTATAAGCAAATGCTTCATTCGTTCAATCAATGATCCGGCATTTGAATTCCTTTTATCATTTACAACGATTATACGGTGAAGATATGACTATGTTACGATTACGAGGCGATAACATGACGAGTTGTATGCAAAATGAGTGCTAATAAAGGAAAGTGTACGAAAATAAAAGAATACGAAATTAAATTGATACGAAAATCCCATAACGGCACTTTTTAAAGGCATTTTGAACTATTAATCACTAAAGGGTTCTTAATAGTTCTTTTCGAGTAACACAATCACGATTTTACACCTCATAATCCTCTATATGAGAATGATTTTAAATAAAGTTTGAGTTGGTTACCTAGAAATCCAAAAAATATCCGGTAATCTGTAATTCTTGTAAATTTCCAAAATAATTGTCATGATTTAAATTAGCTGCCCATCTGCATGGCTAGCCAATTTATCGCACACATACGTATAAATTTAAAAAAGTTGGTATAAAATGTATAATGGTGCTAGTTACTCCATATAAATATGTATGTACGTAACTGTATGTACACACATGATAAATTATAATGTGATATAATCCCTTGTGCATATTTCCGCAAAACTTTGTGGATTGCGGTGTAAATAACAAGCTATAAAATTAAATGTGGCGTATTGCATTAATCTAAAACACAAAAATTTATATATGTAAATGTTCGTATAGATGTACATATGTTTATATGGAGATACATATCTATATAGATGGTTAAATTTGATAAGTACTTGTAAGCTGCAGCACTTTAAGCGTTATATGCTTACAGTTTAAAAGTGAGGCAAAATAATCTAGTCGCTCAGTTGCACGTCAGAGCATTGAAGCAGTTCATATGGAAAATGAAAAATATTTAAAGAAAGAGATCGGAATATGATTGGGAAGATAACAGTTTTGAAAGCGGATTGTAAGTATCGCTTTTATACATACATCCAAGTCAGCTAATTTAATTGTAAAAATCTGATATGAGAGCTGATTACCCACCAAGGTGTGTTGGGCTACAGTTCTTCTTTCTTCTGATTCGAAATTTACTGGTTTTATGGTAAGCTGCAAAAAAACAAAAAAAAATTCAAGCAAGATCACATCTCAGCTGACTTTGATTTAGTAGTGCTGGCGATAACATTCAATGTTCAAAGGTGTAAAGAAGAAACATAGAAATGCTCTGGGTCGCACCATATGAACTTAGCAGTTACATATATGTACATTAGGCATATAACAAATTTTGACGAAAAATTTGGCATACCACCACGTGGTGGAAAATATTGTACAAGTAATGAATATCACTTTTTTATGTGATTTCGGTTCAAAAACGTTCCGCGCAAAAATGGATTTCTAAAAAAGTCAGATTTTTTTTTAATTTTTTTTTAATATTCTTATTTTTACATTTTTGTCAATTGTTATATGAAATAAGTTTTAAGTTTAAAGTATGTGATGATTTCCACATTTCTTTTAATAGACCTTATGGTAAATATCTATTATTATGAAGAAAAACGTGTACACTGTACAAAACTTTTTTTATTTTTTTTCAGCAGTTCTGATAAAAAGTAATTTCGTTTTGCCCGGAAACTTTTTTGCAATTTCGCAAAAAAAAAATACTGGGGTTCATACTTTTTTATGGTCTATTCGACTATGGTATGCCGTTTTTCGTATTTGCAAAAATTGTAAAAAGTTATATGCCTAATGTACATATTTGTGGAACATAAGTTAAAAATTAGGCGTAAGTGGAAAGGTTGCACTACAGCAAGGGTGGCCAATCAATACTTAGCTCTATTAACTCGCTATGCAAACTATTTTATATGTATGCTTCACGTGGATCTGTAACGTACATAATCATATAATAAGCCTTTGACCAAGGCAAATTCATTATGGTAATGGCAGGCCGAATTCGGCAATATTCGCCTTGATTCGCTTTAAATTTTTGTCCATCAGAATGTCAAACTCAAAGTCAAATTTTTCTTTGTTTGAGATTCTTCTGTATTCTTCTGTACACGGCGAGTTAAAAACGAGAAGAAGAAGAAGAAGTCAGCTGTTCATTTATCATTAAGATATGAATGAATTTGCCCATGGTATAAGTATACCAAGTAAAACAAACGTCAAGTTTTCGTCGCCATATTAACCACCTGACAATTAAGCAGATTATGACATTTCGTGCTGCCATACTCAATGATAAAAATCCTCCATTAATGGCATTTTCACTGCTTTGTTTTAAAAATAAATTGTAACCATGGTATTCATAGTAACGAATTTTTTCAATTTGAAAAAATTACACATCCTGCAGTAAATTTGTTTCACTGCTGAATGATCATTGATGATTCTTCTGAGTACAATTTTTATTATTATTATTTTTTTTTTTTGAAAAAAAGCAAACCATTTATATGAAAAATTCAGCAGTCTTTATTTGAAAGTACTCACTGATGCCTCCTCAGTCATTGATGAATTTCATCAGTGATTCATAAAAGATTCATTTCGGATTTTTACTTCGCGGAATATCAGTTTGCCCGTACTACAAAATAGCCCCTTTCCGGTATTCTCCGTGAGTTTTTAATTTAGTTTAGTAGTTACGATCACTTTTAATTTAGGCTTTGTGATCACTCTGGTATATAGTTTGGGGAGGTTTTGGAGATTGATCTATTATAACTCCATACCGTCGCATAAAGTGCAATACCGCGTATCCACTACCACCCAAATTTTACAGGAGACAGTAAAAACTGTTTTAATTCAAAACGGTTCGGAATTTTGCAAACCCACATCCAAACCAAGGTAGATTTTTGGATTATATTCTTAATCTAAATATCATTTTGGCGAAAAAGAGTTAAATGTGGAGTTATTGGCTTACTTATGTATTTATAAGCGGTTTTGCGTCTTTTATTTTGTTCAATAGTGACGTATAGGCGGTTTTTCAGGCGTACATAAAAACTTTTCCTCAATAAAGCAAAGTTATAATCCATTTCGTGTTTATGAAAGTATAATCAACTTTAGTACATTACAGTACAGTCATAAAGCAATAACAGACAGCTATTATTCGCGGTATTGGTTCGAAAAATTTCCTTAAAAAAAGCGGTTTTGAAACTGTGTCATTATTTGGAATTGCGTTGTATGAATCTCAAAATTGTTGCATGAATGGATGGGGACGGACGCCAGGAATGTATTTTTGATGAAATCTCATTTTTGGCAAAAATGTCACGCGGTTTTGCACTTTAAAGTTTAAACGACGATATGTATGTACACCACCATACCAAGTGAGCATTTCAGTCTATATATGTATGTATGTACATACATATGTCCAATCCAATTACAAAAAAATATGCACCCTAGATTTTAACAATATGAGTTGCTTATTTCCGCGGTGCAATAATACCAAATATGGCTGCAAAGACGGTGATATAAAATTTTTCCAATTTCCGACGATACCCTTTATTCGCGGAGAGTGGATGAAGATTTGTGGAGTGAGCGAAGAGGAGCTACCGGAAGTTCCATAAATCTGCTCACTAGTGCCCTTTCTCTTTCTGTCCTTTGATTCCTAAAATACCCAAACTTTCAAACAAAAATCTACACATTCAAAAAATAAAAGTCTGGCATCGCTATACTCCAAAACTGACATAAGATCAAACTTCAAAAATCTGCTTTTTAATCAAAAAGACAGCGTCAAAATGACAATGCACATACCTGTATTTTTTATACCATGGAATTTGCCTTGCATTTGACGTGGCATATTTGAAGCCTGTACCGGATTGTAGTATTCTCATAGGTACATAGGTACTTCTCGTAGATCAAAGTTTTTCTTTCATACCTGCTGAAAACAGCTTTTTGAAAAAATCTGAAACTCTACATTCTGATGACAACGTATTTTTTTTTTAAACTTGACACACAACTTGATGCAAGTCGTATGACACAAATTAATAAATTTTACATGCAAAATTTCTCGTTTCATAAAAAGTTAAATTTAATATGCATATGTATAAAAAGAATTATAAATTAAAAATAATATCATAACTTTGCAATATTTTTTATAAAATAAAAAACGATCTCTTGAAAAATGTCGCAATTAACCAAAAAATCACTCAAATTAGAATGCAGCGTGAGCGCAGCGCCAATGCGAAAAACAACAATACAAAATGACGGCAAAACGAAAGTCTCAGCGTCTGCAGCAAATATGACATGTCCGACGAAATTTAGTACGCAAAAATATGATTCAACAAGTGAGAGGTACTTCGCAGAGGAGAACACACCTTATTCTAGCGAGGATGTATCAGCCAAAAGACAAGAAGCAAAGCAAGCAAACGAAAATAATGAGGATGTGGATGGAAAAGGTCAAGAGAGCAAGTACTTTGACGATTGGAAAGATTTTAATAAACAGATCTGCGGTGCTGTTAAAAGTAAAGCCGATCTAATAATAGCATTCACGCATTATATGCTGATCAAGAATGGATTTCGTTGTTTGGGTATTGGTGATGATGTGAGTGGATTTTGTTTAGCTGCGTTTTTCCTCTACATATTTTTAATTTTAATCTTTATTTGCGGTTTGTTTTCTATTTTTTTCTATATACGCTTTTTGAATTTTTGCATTCCCTCTCCTTTCATTTTTGCTTATCTATGTATGTATTTATTTTATTGCATCCTTATCCATTTTTCTTCCGCTTTCAGAAAACATATTCGGCAGAGGACAAGGGTGGTATCGACTTACCCGTAGGCTGGAATCATTTGCCAAAATATGCAATTCGTTATATCTATAATCGCATGCTTCATCTACTCATATCCGTTCATGTCGAGCAACGCTTGCTCATCAATTTGTTAAATGTTTGTAACAGTGTTGTTACAAATATAACGCTATTTCCCGAAATAACAGTACGTGTCATAGACCGTGAACAAATCGATGCGCTTATACCAAATCCGGAGCAGCTGGCACAAGCGCTGTTTAGTAATCTAATAGAGACGGTGTGTTGATGGATTATTTTTGTCTTGAAATCAGGGACCGAAAATAACGGTTATTTTTCTTTAGTGTGGTGAAAAGGTTACGAAAAAATAACCTTTATCTTCTTTTGGTCCTTAATAACCATTATAAAAACCAAAAAACCGTTTTGGGCCTGAATAACCGTTATGGCAACCAAAAAAGTGTTTTGGTCTTGAATAACCGTTATGGCAATCAAAAAACTGTTTTGGGCCTGAATAACCGTTATTCAGATTTTTATTTTTTTTGGTCAGCTATAAAAATCAAGCCTATTTATTTGTCAATATTTCTGGACGATATTGGTATCAAATGAAAGGTGTTGAGCAGGGCTTTTACATAAAGGTGTATTTGTTAAGATTCGTAGGTCGGGTTCCCAGTTATGGGTGAAAAAGTGGACCCGGTGCCCTGGAATGTTTTAAGCAATATTGGTATAAAATGAAAAGAGGTAATCAGAGCTACAATCCCTGCTCAACACCTTTCCTTTGATACCAATATCGTCCAGAAATATTGACAAATAAATAGGCTTGATTTTTATAGCTGACCAAAAAAAAATAAAAATCTGAATAACCGGTATTAAGGCCCAAAACAGTTTTTTGGTTGCCATAACGGTTATTCAAGCCCAAAACACTTTTTTGGTTGCCATAACGGTTATTCAGGCCCAAAACGGTTTTTTGGTTTCTATAATGGTTATTAAGGACCAAAAAAAATTGTTTCTCATGATAATGGTTAAATGTGACTTTTATCCCATTTCTCTTATAATCGTTACGTCCCTGCTTGAAATCAATTTCGAAATATTTTTTATATCCACGATTTAATTTTAGTTCATCGACACACAAATTTATCAACAACCAACAACACTTTCGGCGAGTTTTAATCAAGCACGTGCTTCTAGGAAAGAGCTTGAATTCAAACAGAGCAAGGCAGAAGATATTTACTCCATAGATGAAAAAATTAAAAATATCGAAATTCATGATATCGAAATGCAAAGCAGCCAAAGTGACGACGAAGACGCGAGGAAACGGTACACGGTAGCAAATAATTTTTTAGAACAATTGGTTCACTTTAATTTTTCGTCTCTTCACCGCAGGCAACTACAACACGGAACTGAATGCCTTAAAAACGAGTCTGGATGAAGCTGTGCCATCTGCGAAGAATTCTGTTTTATGTTTTCTGGATGCTATGGTGAATAATTGGTTTGGATTGAATGGGATATTAGATATACAGTGGCGGAAAAAGTCTACATACACCCGCTATTTTTGCTATTAATTAATGCTAGTAATTAAAAGTAAAAGTAGTACTCTGAAAAAAAAACGTTGTAAATCTAAAGACTTTCGCTGTTAAATCAACTACTTTCCGCAGTTGAAATGTACACAACAACGCTCCGTTCTTGTTTCAAGGGTGCGAGCGTTGTTGATTTAAGTCAATAACGGAGATTGTTGGAAAAAATTTTCAGATAAAAATAAATTTTTGTTTGCATTTACTCTCCATCTTCTCTCCGCCCGGGTCCAAACTGCAAATATGTAGCCTCCGCTTGTTCTCCTATTCTTCTCTCCTTCTTTTTATTCACTGGTTGCTATCTTTATTTCTTATTCTGATTTTTCTTCTTTATTTTATATTCTCCTCCGGATTCGAACCGTGACATCAACCTAAAATTCTATCCAATCATCACATAGTGGAACATTCAACATTATATTGAATTGTAGTAACCTATTTATACTTCCATTTCTTAAAAAGGAATCCATGAAATATTTGAATCATTGTAAAAACAAAATTAAAAAAAATTTGTTCTCATAAGTTTTGTTTACAACGGAAACTGTTGGGTCAAATACTTTTGGCCTGGTTATGTTACCAATCAAGCTGGTCGAGCACCGTGTAATTGTTGTTGTGCACTCCGACGGTGAGAGAATTTTCGGACTCTCACATCCAGCAAACTTGCTGTGTGAAACAGGCAGCCAGCAAACGAGGTTTCAGAGGTAATAATGTGTTATGTTGTGTATGTGCTCATTAATTATCATGTGTTATGTTGTGCATGTGCGCTCCAATCATCAATGTAAGCGTAACCACCTCTCACCAATCACGAAATGTTTCCGATTTTGATTGGCAATCAAGATTGTAACCATAACCATAGCATTTTGCCTTTAAATCAACAACGGGGAGAAAATTGTTGCTAAAAATAAACTTTTGTTTGGATTTTTCTCTTCATCTTCTCTCCATCATTATTTTTTTTGTTGGTTTTCTCACAAAAAAATATTTTCTCACAAAATTTTTTTTAAAAGCAAGCAAGTTTTTGAAACAACAACGGCCGTTTTTGAATAAATTGTTGGATCAAAAAATTGTTGAATAAAAACAAATACTTTTGCTGTTGAATCAAAGACGGAGATTCAGCAGCCGAAAGTTGTTGGTTTAACTACGGGTATTTTTTTCAGAGTAGAGTGCATGATTTGTCTGAGCTCGTAAAATTATATATGTATGTATGTATAAAATCTCTGTTAGAATCACAAGAGAAAAAAGGCTCGGAACAGCACTTAGTAAAAAAACTATTTTCCATAACAGACTTGCTCACAATTTAGTTTCGATTTTTCTTTCACTAATTTTAATCAAAAAATAAATAAGTACATAAATCAGTCATTAAAACAAAACACAAAAAATTTTACCGCAGAACAAAACAAAACAAAAATATGTAAAGGCCAAAAATTGCTCAACTTTCCCGGCAAAAAATACAAAAAAGTAAAACGAATACATTCAACGCGCTAAAACCAAAACTAAAGACTGCAAATAATAAACTTTTGCCTGCATACTAAAGGTAAGGTTTTGGAATCTCACTTCAAAGAAGTCGAACAAACGCAACTAAATAAGACAACACAATCTCTGCTAAGGAGCAAGTGGCCAGTCGCATACAAAAGTTTGGAAGATCATTTGAAAAACTGCCATTTAGTGAATAAGAACGAGTAATTGGTAGCAACGAGAAAATGAATTCGCCTTTAGATTACCATGACCTAAAACAAGAAAGCAGCGCAGATAATTCCAATGCAGAGACACTAAAAAATGGAATAAAACACTACAACTACAACACTTCACTACAATCAATCGAGAATCGTTTTGCCAAACAAATCGAAACAAGACGTTTGGAACTGTTGGAGATGGCAAGAAATAGAGATTGGCACAAGCAATTGAAGATCGATAATGCAGCCAAAGATATTCGTAATAAGTTTTTACAAACGCAAATCGGGCAGCAGACGGAGCAGAAGGATGTGGGTAGCTTTGTGCCACCAGTAGATGAATTGTCGCTGTGGGAGTTTAGAAAACAGCTGACCGAGTTGCGTGAACGCAATAAAAAAATTAATTTCAAAAATTAACAAACAAATTTGGAAACTTTTAGAAAATATTTTGTTTTGAAATCAAAATAAAGAAATACATGCATAGGTACATACATATTATGTAGTTTGTGCTGCAGTTTAGCTTTTTAGGCTCTATATAAATTTATATGAGTATCGCTATCAGAACTCAAGTTTTTGGTTCTGCTAGGTGACCTTCTTTTAACAGAAGTTTGCTAAAATACATACATTGTATACAACATACATATGTATATTACCAAAAGCTTTTATGAAATGAACTTTGAAGAGTTTGTTGTTTAAGATTTTGCAAAATTCGCTTCACAGAAAAAATTCCTAAGCAACAGCTAACTAATTATATTAGCAGTTATATTATAAATTTCAGCTGCCACGTCTTTACACAAAGTGTCAGCAACACGACTAAAATGTCACTAGCAACACTTCGCTAAAATTTATATAAATTTAAATACGAAGAATTTGCTTATTCATATGCATACATACACTCAGAGAAAAGTTGCGGGCTAAAATCAAGCTATGTCGTACTTGTTTTAAGAACTACTGAAATTAAGGAAAAAAAATATAAAATTTAAGGTTCTCCAATCTTGAAACCAAAATTTCATTCTTGAAGCAAGATAAAAACCTTTTTTAAGAATAATATTCTCGATTTAGGAATGAAATTCTTAATTTAAGAATACTAGGTTCAAGTGTTCTCTGAAAAGATACATACATACGTATGTACATAATTTTCAATAGTTTCTTTTTTTTGTTTAAACGAAAAATTCTTTTAACAAAAAAAAAATGAAAAATTTACATACGAGATGGAAAATAAAATGTACGCCATCATTTCCTAAGAGGATTTGCAGTTTTGCTGTGCCAACTTTTGTGTGCATGGTTCCAATGGTCATGGCAGCTTGAATCGTGCCCCAGACAATGAAATCTTGGAGGTATCAATGGTTTATCAATGTATTTATCTTGTATTACTGCGTCTGTTACCATTATTACCATCTTCTGGGATCCCTTTAAGGGTTCACAATCGGCACAAGATCGGGGATGTAGCTATTATCGGCCACTTTCCACCACATGAAGAAACCCATGGAACAGGCATTTATTTGGAGCCGATTTCACACAAGGCCTGCGTGTCATGCGCATTTGGCATCAATCAAATTGGTGTGTTTAGTTCTATGATGAAATATATTGGACGTCTTCCAAGTATCATACTCAGCGCTGTTGTGCATTTTACGTGAATCACTATCGAGCTGTTCTGGCGGCTGAATTCAGAGATTCCACTCATCTTCTATGCACTGTCTAGGCTATGGGGGTATGTTCTGTTGTTCAGACGGAACAAGGTAGCGGTATTGTTATGAGAAATCTTTTGAATTTATTTTTAGATTTATGTAAATCCTCCAAAATTTTTGTATGTAGTTATAATTGAATTATCAATTTCGAAAAGGGCACATCTCGGATTTTTTAGGAATTTGGGGTCATCAAATCAACATCAAATAATACACATATAACAAAGTTAACATTCTAATATTTTTATATCTTTCCATTGCTAATAATATTTTTTTTTGTGGAGTATACTTAGGAAATAAACTTTTTTCATTTCCTGTAAACTTTCACTGTTCAAAGATGGGCGCTTTTCGAAATTGCCGATTCAATTATAATATTACCTTAAGACCTGTTTTGTATAAATATGTACATATTTCTAGTTTTGTAATATACACTGTGTGCAGAATATATATATATAAAAAATGAATTGTATATTATATATATTACTATATATACGCATGTATGTACATTTCTGATAATAAAACAAAATAAAATACAATTCATTGAAATAACCACTTCTATTTTTTTTTTGTGAGGTGGGTTAAATGATTTCGAATTTTGAATTTCGAAAAAGTGGAAAATCAAGAATAAATATTCTTAAAACACAGTTGAACATTCTTCAAATAAGATTTTACTTTCTTAAATCAATCCTGGGCAATGCTGAAAATAAGTTTAATAAGCTTGTTATTCTCAAAAAATCGTCCTAAAAATGAGAATATATTCTTGATTTTAGCATTTCTGAGCTTAACAGACTTTCATAACGGTTTCAGCTTGATTCAGGCCCGCTATACTGAAATTTAGCTTGCTTTTTCTCTGAGTATACATATGTTTACATCTCAGTTTGTTGTTAAGTTGCAAGTTATAATATTCATGAGTCATGGTGGCATTGTGCAAATTTTGTCATAGCGAATTACTCAAAGTGAAGTGTGTGAAAAAAGTTTAAAAGTCATTTTTTTTTGCTAACTTTTTGTTTCCCTTGTGGCACGGAAACTTCCGGATATGTTTGGATGTACACATGCAAAAAATATGCATATTTATTGAGGAGTGAAAACATATAGAGATTTTTTTTGTTCTTTTTTTGAACGTACCAGCAATGAAAAGTTGCCTTTATACGAGTTCATGAACTCCACAAAATTTTATGGCGATAGGACGACGTTTTGAACTGCCACCAGCGCCGCAAAGTTGAAAGCAATAAGCACGATCTGGTACAAATATGAAATTTTCAAAATTATAAAATCAAAAAACGAAGTATGAGGATTGATAAAGATGGCTAAGCTGAGTATTAAAGTGAATTAATTTTTTTTTTTTTTGAAACAACAACAACAAAAGTTATTAAAGGTCAAAGTTTATATTATGCATTTTTTAAACGGCAATTACTTAAAAACTACCGAACCGATTTCAAATGTTTTATACCGTTCGATAGGTATTTTGATTCCCTTTAATTTAATATACATTTTATATATTAAAAGTAAGAGGGGTAAAAGGGGGGTTGACCCCCGCAGGGAGCGTTATGGAACCCAAATAAAATGTATATCAAATTAAAGGGAATAAAAATATCTATCGAATGGTATAACAATATTCGAAATCGGTTTAGTAGTTTTAAAGTAATTGCAATTTAAAAAATACATAATATAAACTTTGACCTTTAATAACTTTTGTTGTTCTTGTTTCCAAAACAAAAAATTCACTTAAATACTCAACTTAGCCATGTTTATCAATCCTCATACTTCGTTTTTTGATTTTATAATTTTAGAAATTTTACATTTGTACCAGATCGTACTATTTTTTTAAACTTTGTGGGGCTGGGGGCACCTCCAAACATGCGAGTAGGTCAATAAAATTTTACAGGCTTATTTCTAGGCTATAATGCCGCAATCGCAATTTGGCATTCGGTCGGACGCGCTTCTGACAAGTGAGTAGAAATGTATAAAAATATATGGAGCAAATCGCATTGTGACCTCAAGCGTTTGATCGTAAAATTTTTGTAATATCGTATCTTCATTGCAACCCTGTATAACGCCTGAGTTGAACATTTCTCTACTAAGTCGGGCGTTTGACATTAAAAAAAATTCAAATTGTTTCTTTCGATGAAAAATTGTGAAATTTATGAAAAAATTCAAGAAAATATATTAGTGGCAGTGAAAATGTTTCCAATCCAGCATCTAATGTCGAATGTCAGTGTGAAGTGGCTTTGAGGTACGATCAACGCGCGACCGACCTAACGCCAAATTGCGATTCAGGCATAAAGGTGCCGTTCTGGCTTTGGAACAAATTGAATTTCCAAAAAAAAAGTTTCACTCCACCTTAATATTTATGTATACATACATATGTACACACTTTTGCAAACTTTTGAATGACATTTTAACACTAAAACAATTTAAAATGTAATTCAGTGAAATTTGGCACACTCAGCGTTATTTCCGCTTAAGCGTTACTTTTCCGAGACTCCGCTGCTGCTAAGCTAAACAAAATAATTTAAGCGATGAATTTTAATTTAATGTGCACAGGGAATTATATTATTATTAATACACAGTTTAATATTCATACCTGCACTCTTTAAAAGTGATGTATGTAAATAAGAAAAATTTTATTTTAAAAATGTTCGTTCTAAAATTGTTTATTAATCTAAGCACTATGAGATTTTGAACCTAGAACTTTTCGTCGCTATAGAAGAAAAAAGACGCAAAGCGTTTTGTTGAGGAAGAAAGACGCAAACTTTAATTTTTTCAAATAAAGACGCATTAAAAATATTTTTCGAAAGAAAGACTTTATTTTTTTGATAACG
The DNA here is from genome assembly GCA_960531455.1 of Urophora cardui. Taxonomy (NCBI): domain Eukaryota; kingdom Metazoa; phylum Arthropoda; class Insecta; order Diptera; family Tephritidae; genus Urophora; species Urophora cardui. The sequence goes on from OY482673.1 coordinate 15,613,352, forward strand.
AAGAAAAACGCTTTATTTTTTTTTACTATAAAGAAAGACGCATTCAAATATTTTTTAGGAAAGAAAGACGAATTCGAGTTTTGTTTTTTCTACGTCAATATTAATGCTAATGCGTCTTTCTTCGCAGTTAATAATGCTAATGCGTCTTTCTTCGTCGAAATATTTTATAATGCGTCTATCTTCGTCGACATGTTTTGTAAAGCGTCTTTTTTCCCCGACATATTTTTAATGCGCCTTTTTTCGTCGACAAATTACTGGCATGCGTCTTTCTTCTTCCGGAGCGACGTTTTGTTTTTATTCCATTCATTTTCATTTTTAATTTAAATACGTTTCTTTTGAAATCCAAAATACATTTTAATTTAAAAAATTTAATTTTTAACTTGAAAATTTTCGATTACAGAATTATGTTTTCGTTTTTGTTCCTTTTTCTTTGAGAATGCTAAGATTTTCTACTGTTTCTCGAGTCTTCCTCCAAACGATATTAAACCATCAGTTGGCTGTCAGATATTAAAATAAAGGCACCCGCTTTGTTTTGTTTTACAAAACCGAATAACTTTTGTTTTGCAAAATGGTTGATCATAACATACTTATGAACATTATAAACGATACTTATTCGCCAGAGATTAAAAACTAGTCTTATTTGCTATTATTGTGAATGGATACAAATACCCACTACTTAGCAATACCTTAAGCTGCTTTCACACTTTAAGGACTTAGACCAGTATTCATAAAAAATAAAATTGGTTTTAACAATTGTATAAAGTGACATTTTCACACAATTTTCCCATTTTAACAGCTTTATAAATCAATCATATTTTTTTATGGATACCGACCGGTTGGTCTATGTTGCTGCATTATTTAACCTCACTGTTTATTGGGTATGATATAGCGATGATATTCACTTGCAATTCGGTATTATTATCCCTTCGCCCTTATACATATATGTATATGGGTAGTATATGTACATACATGTGTATTCTGCTTCTAATATATGTAATACTTGTTCCTAGTATATATCAGTGGCGGATTAACAATCTGGTGGGCCCTGGTGCGAAATTTTTTTGGGGGCCCTTTTCCATATAAATATTTTGCGATTAGAATACAGTTTGATCGTTATAAATTTAAATTGCGGTTCATGTAACATATTTGATCACTGGACGTTGTTTTGCTCTGTGCATTAAACGCACTACTCCATAATATTGATGTCATTTTGTATTGACATTTTTTGGTTATTGTTATAGTCAGTGTTTAAAAAACTGCAATAACTTTCATTTCATTTGCTATCACTTAAACTTACTGCTCTGAACAACAAAGCAGTCGTAGTGTTTGTAGTGCCTTTTGTCTTGTTGAAAAGTGTTTTGACTAAATTTAACTTTGTAAATTTAGCTTTACAAAAACCAAATTTGACTCTTTCGACGATCACAAAACTATATGCTTCAATAGTTACAGATCTTGAAAACAAGGATTACAACAAAATTTTCGATGAAGCCTTGACAGTTTTCGACAATATTCCTTCTGATTTTCAAGCAGATTTTATTCAGTCTCGTTCAACAGCGCAAGCACTTGTACCAGAAGATGAGAAAGAAAATTTTAAAAAATCGTTAGTCGAACCTGTTATCGATGCTCTGTTATCAAATTTGAAAAAACGTGCTGATATTTATAATGATTTGGAAGACTTTTTCTCATTTTTAATAAATTTAACTTCAATGAGTGACGAAGACATCGCTGTATCATGTAAAAAAGTAGTCGAAAAGTATCCAAATGATCTCAATGAAGTTCAATTAACTGATGAATGTCAATTTGCCAAAAATTACTTTAATTTTGATAACTTAAATCATGAATCGATGTACAAAACAATGTTTGATGATCATCTTTGTGAAACTTTCCCGAATTTAGACATTTTATTACGCATTTATTTATGCATGTTTGTCACTAATGTTACAGATGAAAGATCATTTTCAAAATTGAAATTGATAAAAAATTGTTTGCGTAACACTATGGGAGATGATCGTTTGAACAGTCTATCAGTTCTTTCCATTGAAAATAACTTGTTGGATGAATTAAACTTTGATGAAATTATTGATAAGTTCGCAACACTCAAGTGCAGAAAAGTTGTGGTTTAATTTTGTTGGGCAAATAAATAAAAATTTATAATATTATCATATGAATATTTTTTTCATGGGCCCCTTTGAGTCCGGGGCCCTGGGGCAATGGTCCCAAAATTTGTTCGATAATCCGCCACTGGTATATATACTTGCATACATGTAGAATCACAAAACTTTAGCTGTTGACAGCAATGAAAACGAAACGGAGTGTGAGTTGTACATGGAGCATTCCATGGAAAATGGTAAATTTGTCCCGTACAAACATTTCGATTTCTCACACATATACTAGTTTTTCGAATGCAAGCTTCTGGTTTTTGTTTAGAAATTAGCCACATAATATTGATGTACTAGAAACTTCGTTTGATAACCTTTTGGTTTGTCTGTGAATTGTAAAGATTTATACCATTTGTCCCGTACAAACAATGTAAAAAATTACATTACAGCATTTTTAATTCTTTTGGAATAACCTTATTTCTAATATTTTTGTTGTTTGAATAAACCTTGATATTAGTGCTACCACATTTAATTTTTTATTTTTTTCTAATAGAATTAATTTGACTAAAATTGCACCTGGTTCGCATAAACCAAGGATCGTGGTAGACCAGCCCTGTCCCGTACAAACACATAACTTTTTTAAGATTTTTCACACATACACGAATATTTAAAAAGCAAGTTTCCGCTTTTAATAACAGTTTTATCAAACAGTAATAATGCACCAGATATTTTGTTGGTTAACATTTTGGTGTGCCTTTAATTCAAATCTAAAACTGTAAAAATTCGTACAATTTGTCCCGTACAAACCACGGAATGCTCCACATGAATGAAAATACCGCAAATACAACAATATGTGCATATGTTTAGAATATGAAATATGAATGCATAATATGCAAACAATTAGTCTACACTTGAAAAGTTGTTTCAGAATACAAAGTGTAAAATTTGAAAAGCGAAACTTTTGCCACTTGAAATTTGGAAAGTTTGAAAGCCAAAGGGTGTTTTATAGTAATGCATTCACAGGTACAAAGAATATAATTGTGTGTGTGTATTGGATACAATTGGCTAGACTGCACAATGGTATATCCATGTACTTAGTAGGTAGGATAAGTATGTACATAGGTATGCTATTTTGGGAAGCAGATACATATGTATAGATGTACATATATTTAGGTTGCTTGGCGCATATTAGCCGAAACCGGTTTGTCTCCAAACCAAACTTGACAAGGGATGATGGAAGATCGTTCCACAATACATTACATATATTTACGTACATATTTTGTAAATATTATTTTAGCACTGCAAATATGTAAACCATATCGCTACACATGTTGCAACCTGCACAAGTGCATAGGAATTGCCAATTGTTTGCAATTATATGTCTGCATGTTACGTATACGCCCCGGACTCGGTAACTACATAATATGTAAAGCATGAACAAATAGGCATGTTTGTAAGCATGTATGTATGTATGTATATAAATGTTACAAATATTTTGCTTAGATAATTGCGCCTTTTACTAAATATATATATATATGTACATTTGCATTGTATATTTATATGTACGTGTGTAAGTATACATACCCAGCCAGCAAAATCATCGTAAACGAGCTCGTAAACTGATGTTTTCTCGAAGAAAACTCTAATAAAATATCGTTTATGATATCCGTTTACGATGCGCCTACGAATACTGTTTCGCTTTAAAATGTTCAGTGCCTACGAGTGTCGTAAATGTATCGAAAAAGCACTCGTATATGAATCTTTTTACGTCCGTTTTTTTATCGTAAATGGAGAAATTTTACAAACATACATACTTACTCTTAAAATATTGAGTTTGAAATTTTCGTTTTCTTTTGTTTTTTTTTTTGACATGATAGAAAAAAGCTTCTTTTGTTATTGTTTTCTTATTCGAGAATAGCTCGTAAATCGCAATGTTCGTAAAATGTACGGAACCTTGCTGGCTGGGTATGTATGAATGTATGTATGCGTTGTTTGTGCTGTGAAGATAACAAACAGAGCTCTTGATTAGGAAAGTTAATTATTTGCAAACGCAACGAAGTGAATACTCTTGATGGTGCTTTAGAACATTTCTAAGTATGTATGTGTGTATGTATATATCGACGGCTGAGAATAAGATCGCCCTATTTCAAAAATTGTTTCAAGAACGCCCTATTTGAAAAAATGTTTCAATAGCGTCCTATTTCGGATTTTGCTTCAAGAACAAAAAATTTTGTTGAATTCACCGCTTCAACCAATTGCGACAGTTCACCGGTTTCATCGTTTTTTGTTGCAGTCACCAGATCCACCAATTATGGTCAAGAAACAGCAACATGTTAAAAATGACAGCAAAGAAATGCAAGTATTTTAAAGAAAAAAATACATTGTGTACGCACTGAAAAGTATGCAGATTTTAAAACAGCGATATCTCGGAGACCAAAAAAGACACGTTAACAAGGTCAACGGCATTTGAAAGTTCCAAGCCTATTTGTTAAGATAATGGTCATAGACTTTAAATGAAATCATAACTTTCGGCTGGCCCTAACTCCAAAATTTGAAGAAAATTGCACTTTTTGCACTTGCATTTTTAGGTCAAGATATCTCGAAAACTATTTCGAGTTCAGAGCTTTTCTGCTATGGGGTTGTTGTTGTGTTTTCGGAGTGTTAGAGGAATTACGAAAAATTCTGAACTCTTTTTACTAGTTAACTCAAATTCAACTTTTGTTCTGAACTCGAACGATGAATGCGCCTTAAGGAGCATCATTTTCTTGTAATATAAAAAGGATATGATTGTCTTTAATAACAAAGGCAGAACTTTATCACTAAAGAATGAAAAAATTTATTAAAATGCACATCCATCTTCGAGTTTTAAAAATTGACTTAAACAAAAAGTTAATGCTAACATTTTGCACGCACTGCTTATTCAATTTAAAACATGCTGAAAATTTTTAGCTCAAACTTTGCAATGAAAAAAAATTTATGACTAAGCAGCTGCATTGGTTATTAAGTTTATTGCTTGAAAAGTTTTAGCAAAACAAGCAAATATAAAACTAACCAAAACTCCACTTAAGGCCGTTTACTCAACCTCTGATTAACGCTAATCGGAGTATAAAGTTTCGGTTAAATTATGGACTACATTATCGACCACATGATAAATGTATGGTTTGATGAAGTCGATAATGATGTTTAACCGGACTTTAACCGTGGTTAGCGTTAATCAGAGGTTGAGTAAACGGCCTTTGCTCTATGTGTGTCTGTATATAAATGCACAAAAGCAAAAATTTATGGTAAAACAACAAAGGCACGACTTGTTGAACCTTGCATGTATACATAGATACACACACTCGTATTTACATACAATAAGCCATATTATAAAATAAAAAGATTAAAAACAACTTGATAACGTCTAACTTGCCCTTAGTCAAAAATGTCAACAAAACCAACTGCACAGCCAAAAATATAATTTCCGCTGTAAATACTTTGCATAAACATACATTCACACATACATAAACATCCATATGTACAACCCGCAATTCCGTCTCTTGATTGACAGGAAAATTGACAAATTGTTAAACAAGCCCTAAACCGATTTCTTTTCAATCATGCCACCAGCACACGCTCCCACTCAACGTCATTTATATTCTTTGCTGCTCGCCGCTCTTAAATCTCTTAAACAACTGTCACAATCTCTTTGCCGTTAGATATGTCCCCAAATATCACCGGTTGTCGTGGATTTGTGATTGAAAAAAACAGCCATGCATACAAAAATGCATACATACATACATACTTGTAAAAGAAAACATGTTATAAATTTCGAGAATGGAATGTTAAACAGCAGAGGAAATTAAAAAAACGAGCAAACAAAACAAAGGAAGTGTGTAAATCAATGGGACAAAATGAGGAAAGATTATGAATATAAATATATTTAAAAACTTTTTGGTTGCTTGTTTTTCCGACAGGGTAGGAATATGATGTATTGTGGAACGATCCTCCGTCATCCCTTGTCAAGTTTGGTTTGGAGACAAACCGGTTTCGGCTAATATGCGCCATCTTCAGTGTCTTTTTTCGTTCTGAGTTATTTTGTGTAAGTTCGATAGTACTTATAGTAACTAACTTCCATCGTTTGGTCACGTACTTCGTGTTCGTGTGATGTGTTCGTGCAATCGTGCGTTCGGGCGACGTGCATGCGTGTGTGCGTGCGAGTCTGTGCGTTTAGGTATGTAAATCTATTTTTTGTATCCTCATTAAACAGTCCGTTATTGTCCTCTTGTGTGTTGTTTTGTTTATGTCGGCTTTAGGTTTTCTGTCCTCTTTTCGGTATAATAGCTTAAGCGGTTCAAATAATGTATCTGATGCGGTGTTTATTTGTTCATTTATTATTTTACCTACGAATGTCTTCTGTTTGTATATCTCCATATTTTCTAATACGTTAAGTCGTTTTCCCTTGTGTTGTAGGAGAATTTTAGCTGTTTTTCCTATTTTCATGGGTGTACATTTGTTTTCTGCCATGTGGTTGGCGAAATTTGATTCCACTGTCGTTGATGATTTCCTTATTTTCTTATTGTAATCTCTTACGTGTTCTCGATATCTCGTCTTGATTTGGCGTCCTGTTTGTCCTATATAGCTATTTTGGCATTCGCAAGTCAATTTGTATACGCCTTGTTTGTCAAAGGGGTCTTCCTTGTTAATGTTGTTTCGTAGAAGTTTTTCCATGCTGTTCCTCGTTTTAAATGCTGCATTAATGTTATATTTTTGGAAAACTTTAGCCAACTTGTAAGATGTTGCTCCGGTTTAGTATACATATTCATAGGTAAATATTGGTTTACGTGTTTCTTTGTATATGTATTTTTGTGCTTATATTTAGTTTATTTGCATTTCGGTTATGCCCTAGAGTAATGAAGCGCAAAGTATTAAAAGATTTTCACCATTGAAGCGCCTTAAATTTAATAGGGCGAGCAAAAACAAATTAAATGCCATATCGTAAACAACTTGTTATGTATGTATAACGCTGTAGGCAGCTAGATTTTTATTACTTCACATTTTTGTTAAACAAAAAAAAAAATGGCCTAGACAAAGTGTCCCTTTTTTTCAAGTAAATCGATTACAAGTCAATCAAGTGGATGTTTTGGAGTTCGGCTGTTACTTTCATCAACTGCTCCTTCTCACATTACTCATACGCCATGTACGACGATCCATTAAGTCATTTAGGCGCAGTAAACAACATTCATTAATTAAGTAACCGTTTGTAATTAAATTTGAACAAAGTATATACTTTTTTTGTTAAAACATATGTACACACATATCTTATACACACATTACATACAAACAAACATATACATACATATCCATATGCACATACATACATACACATATTCCCGTACACTATAGAAGGCTATACAATTACCTATATAACATTATGTATCAATGCAGATGAATATGTAAGTGATATGAATGCTTTTACAAAAAAACAATTTAATTGATTACAAGTAAGCAATAAATAATTGCTTAGAGTGCCAGAGGTGATTTAAATTGATACCCACGGCCGCCGCTCAATTGATTGCCAATAAATCTGATATTGCCGCTGGTTTTGGTTTTTTTGTTACGGCGCTTAAAAAATGGGAACGATTAATAACAAATGATTACGATGAAAAAAAGGTTAAATATTGGCATTGGCAATGGAACTTAGAGATTTGAGAGAGCTCTTAATTTGCTTATTTATGAAAATTAAGTTAAAGTAATTTGGACTTCGACAGATGGATTATGGAATACTCGTAAATGTGTGCTTGTTTGTATTAGAAGGGCGTTTACGGCTAATTATTTAGATATGTGTATGCAATTAAGGCCGCAAGCTCTCATCTACATAAATATTAAGTAAAACTAGTAAACCCGGCCACGCGATGCTGTGACTTTCAATTACACTGTGCGACAATTTGAGGGTGGAAGACCACTTATTGCCACATTTGAAAATTTTTTGATATACCTTCATAGTTACTGGTTATTTTTATTTTCTGTGGACCTAGATTTTTTATACAAAGATTTTGACCAAGGAGCCCCATAGTGAAGTTTTGTGCCGAATATTTTTCTAGACTATGGTAACCTTAAAGCGACCTACAAAAGGCCATTTGGCGCGCTCCTCCTTTTCTTTCTAGTTCTCTTTCTCTTCCCCTTTCCCCTTTATTTGCGCTTTATTTTCCCTTTATCCATTTTATTTTTCATATTTCCTCTTTCGCTTCCTGTCCTTCGCCATATCCGTCCCTTTCATTTTCCTCTCCCCTCTCCTTTTATTACCCATCTTCAGTGCTAGGCGTTGCATGACACTTCCAATTTAAAAATGAGATAAACTGTAGCGTAAAAATGGATTATTGAACGGTGGCACCCTTTTTGTAAAAATTTTAATAAATTACTCATTTCCATGCCAAGCCCTTTCATATTCCACCTCTAATTGAAAAATCAAACAAACTATAGCGTAAAACTGAATTTTTGAACAGGTGGCAACCCTTACTCATCCTCAGATCGAGCCCTTTCATATGACACCTCAAATTTAAAAATCAAACAAACTATAGCGTAAAACTGAATTTTTGAACAGGTGGCAACACTTTTTGTAAAATTTTGATTAAATTACTCAATATCAGGTCAAGCCCTTTCATATGGTACCAAAAATTTTAAAATCAAACAAACTATACAGTAAAATTAAATTTTCAAACATCTGGCAACCCTTTTCAAAAAAATTAAACCTTCCTGCACATCTACAGGTCAAGCCCTTTCATCTGACACTACATTTTCGAAAATCGGTATAACAGTGTAAAAGTTATGGTGCTTACAAAAAATCGCTTAGCGTAATATATATACAGATTTCAGCAATTTCACAAACCTAAATCCAATTGCAGCATTTTTAACGCAAATTTCCTTATAATTAGATTGCTTAGAGCAGAATAAGAAGGCATACATATGTAGCTAAGCCTAAGAGTTGAAGAAAATTACTAATCGTGAACTCAAAAACTTTGCCCACAACCAGCAATTTCATGCATTGAATTCGTTTAGCCATAATTTATTACACAAGTCTGTACTAAAGACTTATGTACTAATAAAAATGGATTAAAACTGCTGTGTAAGAAATTCATACATACTAACCAACGGCCTAAGGCATGCAACTACATAACAACCTTTAGACATATTTATGAATTTTAAATGAAAATAAATTTAAGAAATATGAATTTTTACTAAGTAACTAAAGTAAGCAATTGGCTTTTCAATTTGCTTTAAATCGAATTTTTAATTTGTTGAAAATTGCGTATTTATTAGGTATACACAAAATGCTGCTGAAATTAATGTAAAACAGTTTGAAAGTAATTAAATTTTTGCATAATTGAATATGCATATATATATGTATATATCGTCGTACTATACGAAAACTAGCATACGTTTTTTTATGGCTGACGAAAACTATCAATTTCGTTTAAGCAACAACAACAACAAAAACAGTATATAATTACTGATACTTTTCATCAGCCAAAAGTCGAAGTTGTTATTTTTCGTCAGCCAAAAGTCGATTTTGTTTCTTTTCGTCGGCCAAAAGTTAAATGTGGTACTTTTCGTACAGAATTTTTTTATTGCTAGCTTTCGCCAGAAATTTTAAATATGCTAGTTTTCATATGGTACGACGATATGTAGATGCAACTCATCTATTTGTATACATATATACATACATATGTATGTATGTCGGAAAATATGTTTTAATGGCATAGAAAATACTGTCATCTTGTTGTGGCTTCTTTTAAAGTAGGTAATATAAAGCATTTATATATAAATGAGTGAATTTAAAGGGCAAATAACAATTGAGCATTATTAAGTAGCAAACCTTTTGCCTCTGCAAAGTTTTTTCTTAGGGAATAAGCATCACACAAAAGCTTAATAACATGCTCAGACATAAGCTGTATTACAAATAGGTACTTCTCTTGGGAGTTTTTTCCGAACTGCTCTTGCACTCCACATTGAAAGCAGTCCGACGCGTCGCGCTATTCTTTTGGGAGCCCTTCTACGCGCATACTTGGTAGCACAACGAAAGTGCTTGGCTGGGATTTAATATCTAATTGTGTATTCATTTAATTGAATACCTATGCGCAGACAAAAAATTCAGGGTTGCAATTCAAAGCTAAATTAACTCAATTAATTTGGCATATCTGCATATAATATTAAGCCACCGTCTATGTAGTCTATGTAGTCCCATGTATGCGGTACAAGGTTCAGTTAATGTGGTTCAATGCATTTTCTCATTTTCTCATTTGAATTCAAAACACGCTATTTTAGTCCCAAAAGCAGACTCGGGTCAATGGCACTCAGTAGGTACTCGCCATATCATTTGTGTGATCGTCTGTTGCTGCTTGTTGTGGTGAAATTAAAAACCCAATTAATTTCATGTGAATTTAAATGAGCTATTGGCCATTTTTTAATGAAGAAAAATTTAAAAAAATTTTTTTTGGTAGAAGTTATGGATCCATTTCGGAGACCACCACATCCCCTCATCACACTTCTTCAAGCGGCCTCAATCGAGAATCGAACTTAAGTCGTTCGATTGAGCTATTGGCCATTTTTTTATGAAGAAAAATTGAAAAAAATTTTTTTTGGTAGAAGTTATGGATCCATTTCGGAGACCACCACATCCCCTCATCACACTTCTTCAAGCGGCCTCAACCGAGAATCGAACTTAAGTCGTTCGATTGGTAGTCACAGGTCTATCCCATTGAGCTACCACCGCCGTCAGCTTTGTTTCGCTTAAATTTCAATTTTCCCTCCATTACAATCCACATACCAACAACAGTAGCTTAATGACACTCTGCCTTTGCTACCTAGTATGTTGGTGCGATTGTGTGTTTGGTTTGTACAAAGTTCTAAGGCTATTAACAAGCAAAGCTTTTGTACAGGCAATGCTTGTTATTGTTTTCAGACTTTTGTTTTTTCGGCAGGCTCTCCGATATATGTACATATTTACGTTTGTATTTATATGGCCGTTTTAATTCTAATAATTATTTTATGTGAATTTAAATGAGCTATTGGCCATTTTTTAATGAAGAAAAATAGAAAATTTTTTTTTTTTTTTTTTTTTTTTTTAATTTCAATTCCAGTCCGATGACCACATACACACATACATATGTACATAAAAAAAAAAATAAATAAATAAAAAAAAATACATATATGTATACTTATATTAGGTCAATATACAATCATCAATCAAATAGCAACCCACAAGAACATCTAAATCTAATTTATTGCTTTTAACGATTTCGCAATTCCCTCACATGCACCCAAATCGCATTCATTACAAGTAGGTATATTACATATGTATTATACATATGTACATCCATGCGTGTAGTGAATGTCGCCTGCTTGTTCAATTAAGCTTTTTGATCAAAACACTCTCTCTCTCCTGATGATGGTTACGATTTACCCACGCAAAAGGTCATAATAACACTTTTATAACATTCTGATTAATAAACCTTATGGATGGATAGCTTAAATTGAATGCTTTGGTTGGTTTGTTTGTTGGCTTGATTTGGTTTTGATGGTCACCACTTAGCGACCAATTTTGATGTGCGATTCGTCCACTCATGCAGAACAGAAGAAACGAAATTTCGAACTAGCAAACGTGCTATTTTTTGGAAACCCCACTTGGTTATTCACTTTGGTTATTCACCGAGACCAAGAACTGAAGAGATATTATGCAAAATTCCTACCATATTATAGCGGTTTCCAAAGTTGAAACTTTAACTATTGATGTTTAGTTAAATAGTAAATTATGTTTCTTTGAAAACAGCTGTTTCGAACTTAACCTCGAACATAATCTAATCGCATGAAATTCATCACACCTTAAACTAATTCGCGCGATTTGGAAATTCGGTTTCGGAATAAAATCGCAAGATTTTTAGAACACAATAGTATGACTAATTTTAGGATGCCCCCACGAACGATTTTTTGCTCATTTGGGGCATTTCGGGCTCCAAAATGAGCTCAATTCTGAGGGTATGCTCCTAAAAGAGTCCTTTTTCATCTTTTTGGTTTTACCTTTAACTCTTCAACTGGATTTATATAGAGGACCAATGTCTGCACCGAAATTACGAGAATTATGTGTGTATGTAGCAGATGTTACCAGGAAGCGATTTCATTTCAACAGCAGTCGATATACATAAGTAATGGAACGATCCGGATTCGTATCCGTCCAATGACTACCATTCCGACTACACTCCTCAGAACTTCTTGACGTAAGAAAAGCAAACAACAAATACCTTTACATATGTATTGGAATAAGAACCCACTAGGCCCATTTGTGAGGTGATGCGATTTTTTTTTCATGCCCGGGTACTTGCTTTTGTTGGATATACCGCAGGTACTCCTAAAGTATGTTAAACGGCACGTAGGAATTGAGCACAGATCATTTCTTTACTGACTAAAGTAGGAGTTGAGAAGAGTAAGCCGAAACAGAGAAATTTACACGAATGAGGTACATAACAAAGTTAGGTGGTAGGCAGCTTTTTATTCAGCACTTTATACTGCTACAATTAATGCTGAATACCTAACAAGAATATAATAACGACCATATGAAAAAAGCATGTGGTTTGCAATGAAAGCCCGAAGCTTTCGCTTCATTGCTTTTCTTACTATACAAAGTCATTCATGCGAAGGCGGCCATCGCCGTGCGATTCTCATGGGGCATAGTCATGGAAGTTGTTATCTTTTGTAAAGGAAATGTAATGAGGAAAGTATTGATGATTTGTAGATCTTTGGGCCTACTGGGAAATAACGAAGGTTTGTGTGTTAGAAGGCCTCGCACCATTATAAAGCAAGGCGGTGCCTTCTAATGGCAGCACCGTTAACTTCTATACGGATGGTTAAAAAACGAACGGTATTCTGCTCGCAGCTGGCGATGCAACAGTATTTTATTAAACTCCAACACTACTGCAGTAGTCATAAGTATTTCAAGTCGAGGTTTACTCTGCTTCCAAAGCAGTGGAATTAGCGGCTCGGCCGCTCCACAAACATACCTCTCGGGTGAACGCCTTTATCGACAGCTAAGCAGCTGTTAAGGCGACTACAGCTGCGTCACTATTTGCAAGGCAGTGCAGGATCAACATGGAGGGGAACTCTCTTCGAACAGATGAGTCGTTATAGCCCGTGCACAATTGGCTTTGTCTGCTTCAAATTTGATAGAAAAACTTTAAAGCAAAGCGAAATTGCAGATGCTTGCTACAATTAACACTTTGACAATTTCCGCTTCACTTTTTTGCTTTAATTTATAAAACTTTTTTTTAATATTTGGGGAATTTCCTTTTTTCTGCTTATTCTTGATTTGCTTTACTCGCTTCACCACAATTGTGAACATGTCCTTTTGAAAAGCACATGCTGAACGGAACTGTCAAAGCAAAACTTTGAAGCAAAGCGAAGTAGAAGTCAATTGTGCACGGGCTATTATTTACTGCTTACCTGGACACCACCAAAAAATCGAGGGAAATGAGAAGGCTGGCGTGCTAGCCAAAGCGCTAAACTAACCTAGAAAATAAATTTGGATCTCTATGGATTCCAATAAGTTGTAAAGTTATCTTTTTAAAATTTTTTTTTTCAGTTTTGTCTTTTATTTCTTTATTTGATTTTATCGTAACTTATTTTAAATATTTTACATACATACATACATAAAATTATAATAATATTTTTTATTCAAATTTATAATTTTGCCAATTCTTTTTTGCATAAAGTTCAAAGTTTACAATTTATTTGCATGTTTTAATTTTTTTTTAATATTAAACAGATCATCTCTGAAATATAGTTAGAGGTTTTTTAAACTATTTTTTAAACTATTAAATTTCTGTTAAATTTATTTAAAAATGTAATAATGGTTTTTTTGTCACAGTAGTTTTTTTTAAAGAAATTAAACACTTTTACCAAAGAAAATCAAAGTTCATATTATATGTAGTATATTTTTCATATGTATACATCTTTACATATACTTAATCCATTAAATTTAGTAATCCTTTCAAAAAAATAATTTTTAACAGTTTGCAAATTTAAATTAGTATAAGTGTGAGTTTCGAACAATATTCCACAAAATAAAAAACAGATGTGCATACCACATTCTAGCATCTTTAAAATACGATTTCAAAAATATATTTTTTGCAAAAACTAAAAAAAAATCTTTTTCGAAAAGAAGTTAATTTTTTTTTAACTTATTAAGTAAATTTTTTTCAAAAAAGAAGTCCAAAAAACAATTTGTGAACACCAGTGTATTAGTAAGTAAATTATTATTTTGAAGCAAAGCAACAAGTTATGTAATTTGTTTTTTTTTTTCATTTTTTTTTTTTTTGCTTATATAATTCGATTATTTTTGTTCTGAATTGCTACTTTTTTTTTAATTGTTTGTCTTACACATTCTCTCATTTATTTAACTCCATTCCAGTCTTGCCGCTCAAAAATTTCAAAAGGTGGCCCAAAAAATTAAAAAAGTGGCCCCAATTTTTTTTTTAGCTAAAGCACAATTTTATATATTTTTATGGTTTATTTAATGCTTAAAGAAAATGGAATTTAAAATATTCTCTACACGAACGCAGTGTTAATATGATCGTTCGTTGAGCAGACGGAATAACCCGAGAAAGGCCAGGAATTAAAAAAAAAATTGTTATAGCATTCTTTGAGCCGTAGGAAAGTGCAAGAACCGTAGGAATTTTACCAAAAAAGAGCGAATATGAGTGCAAATATTGTAAATTGTGGTAAAATTCCTACGTTTCTTGCACTTTCCTACGGATCAACGAACGCTATATGTGTTTGTGTGTGTCTGGGCTGCTCCGTGCGTTTTCATTACCTCAACGAACAGCCCAAATTTCAAAGTATTCAAGGGTAGTGTTGGCAAACAAATTAAAAAAAGAACCTTTCGAAACAGAGAGTTGCCAATGCAAAGTAAAATAGTAACAAACGGGTTTTTTGTTCTTATATTTAAGAAAAAACTAAGAATTATTTAATAATTATAGTTTTGAAAGTAAAAAAGGACCAAAAGTGGCCTGAATTTTTAAAAAGGTTCAAATATTGCATATTTTCAAAAAGTTGGGTTCAGGTGGCCTGGCTTTAAAAAAGGTTCAAATTGCCACTTTAGTGGCCCAAACGGCAACGCTGCTCCATTCTATGAACCCAAAAATTAACCGCAATGCAGTTATCTAACGCGGGGGAATCCAAAAAAGGTGTTACCAGATTTACAAAAAAAAACTTTTTAAAGCATATCTTCGTCGTACCATGCGAAAACTAGCACTTTCAAAATTTCTTAGTAAGAAGTTATACGTACGACGATTTCTCGAATAAATTTTAAAGATATTTATTAAATATTTTTATTTCTAACATTTCTTCAAGCTAATTTCATATTGCATTTTTTTACTGCAAAGCCATTCGAATTACTAAATTAGTTTTTAAATCATTTTTTAGTTTAATTTCTGCTTAATTTTGTGTATCTAAATTCTTGCTTTCAATGATCTTTAATTTCATGCCCGAACGCATCTCAAACAAAAAAGTATTATTCCTAACTGTTCAGCAGATATACCTACTCCTCAAACAAAAGAGTTTCATTTTCAATTTAGCAGTTTTACACACAATTTACAATTTACAATTACAACAAATCATTAAAAACCCAATCCTCCACAAGCGCGCCCTCACGCCGCCGCATTTCCAACTCTTCGCGCTCCAATATGCTCGCCGCATTGATGGCCTGCTCTTCGGGCTCATCCTTGTCCGCCTCCTCCGCGTTGCCGGCCGCCTTGGATGCCGCAGCCGCAGCCGCCTCAGCCGCCGCTTCCGCCTCTTGCTTACGCTTGCGATGCTCATAGTTGACCAAACGTTGACCCACCAAATACTTGTCCACTTTGATGGCTACGTACAATTTCTTGAATTGTTTAATTTCAAAATAAATATATGCAATTACAACAACAATGATAAAGAAGACTGGATAAACGATACGTGATATTTCCATGCGTGTCATCGAATTCTTAAAGAACATGGGCAATATGGAATGCGCAATTACATAGGGAACGGCCAAAGCCAAACCGAAACAGGTGATGACTGGAGTGGCCAATTCGCGTATTAAAAATTTCACATCAATATCACGCAAACCATCACGATAGGCGCGTTCCAGTGCGCGCTTCAAATGCCAATCGGGCCCCATGAGCGTTAAGGCGATGGCAATTTTGGTGTAGAGTACGCCGAGTGCCCAATCCTGCCACAAAAAGTGTATGGGCGTTTGATAGAAGGGCACGCGCAGCGGTATGACCACAACCAGCTCGAGCAGCAGGCCAAAGAGCAGCGGTATAACGCCCAGCATGAGTACGAAAATGAGTACGGGCAGTGCGTACGAGGCGCCAATACGCAGCCAATGTCTGACTTTATCCATGATAGCAGCACGTCCTTGCGGTAGCAGATTGATGGCAATAGCAACACCGCGCGATATAATCCAACAGAGATAGGTGCCCAAAGCGGCGGTATACAATTCGTGCGGACGTGGCGATACTTCGGGTGCTTGAACGACCACCTGATAACTGGTAAAATGTCCGCCCACAGACCATAGCGCCATCATTTGGCGTCCAATCCAAACGGGCACTGTCAACGTAACAACCGAGGCAATCACCAGTGAGATGCACATAAAGAAGAGCAGACCACACAAACGTAGCGGAAAGAATGTGGGACGATCGTATGGTTGAAAGCCAACTGGCACATCACGTTGCATAATGGCCTGATGTACGGCGCCCAAATTACGTTCGCGTGGCAATGGCAAAGCAGCCGGAGCGGGGGCTGGAGCTGGTGGTGCTGCGGCTGCGGCTGCTGCAGCGCGTGGTTGTGGTGGTGGTGCGCCATCAACGGCTGGCTGATTATTATTTGCTGCGGGTGCATTGGCGGCAGCAGCAGCGTTAGCGCCAGCGTCAGCTTCATCAGGCGCAGCAGCTGGCGCGGCACCATTAGCAGCAGTTTCATTCGCCGCCTGCTCAGCGCCAAGTAAGTAGCTGCGTATGCCCAACAGCCAGGACACGCAAACACACCAAATGCGCAGCAAAGCCTTCAGCCAGATGCGCGTGTGCGATTGTTCGAAGAAGCCGGGTAAGATAATCTGTAGGGGAAGAGGGGAAGACAAATGCAAGTGAACTCTGGCTCTGTTGAGCGGAAATGTTGCGCTTTGTATATACGAACCTGCAGTAGTAGCAGTTGTAGACTAAGCTCGTTAACCTCGGAATCACCTGATAAGGTGTACGGCAGAAATGACGGCCAGACGGTCTTGAGTATGCGAATTGGCAGCCAAAGCATCAAGAGCACAGCGGAACCGAAAATCATAGCGGAAGCGATGAGACGGCGTACATGGCGCAGGATGGGCAAATGGATCATTTCCTGCAAGAAAGATTTGTAGTAAAAGTTAATGCATGTACATATATATGTATGTGTATGTGTTTGTATTCGGCAATGTGTGCACTCACTTGTATGGGACTGAAATCCGGATCATTTAAATTGCGCAAAAACCACAGTACACCCGGACGCAGTACCTCACGCAACAACGAAATGAATGCAGCAAAGTAATAAACATAGACCATGCCAAACATCCAATGCACGAAGAGCGAAGTGCCCGGCGCTGCCCTAAAGCTCACCTTGCGATCCTTAATGCTGGCATCGAAGAGCGGCAACGAACAAATATCCAACCACCAACCGCAAACCAAAGGCAACACGCCAATCTCCACAACCGACAGCAGCGACACCTTCACCACAATATAACACAAGCCGATGAGCCAACGTACGCGACGCATGCGAAATACGCGCGCAAAGAAATGCAACACCACCAGCGTCAGGCCAATGAAACAATAGCCAAAGAGTGTTGTGATGAGACCATGAAAATGTAGCAGCGGCTTATCCGGTTGCAGCAAATCCATGCAACTCAAAATGAAATTACCAATGCAATAGGGACAAAAGGCGAAGGTGACAATGAAGAGCGTATTTAGCGAAATGATCCAGAAGACATGTTCGAGGAAAATGAGTGAGCCATCCAAACCGAGCAAACGCTCCCAAGTTAGCTCCTCGGCAGCGCGGTCCCATTCCATTGGATTCCAATTGGGTTCATCGTTGTCGTTATCATTGTCAGCAGCAGCAGCAGCAGCGGCAGCATTCGCATCACCATCTGCTGCGCCAGCTGCGTCGCCATCATCTTGTGCATCAGCTGCATCATCGCCAGGCGCTGCATTGTTGTTGGCCGCACCACCTGCCGCTCCTAACGGTGGTTGGGGCCTTGCTCCAAATATAAGTGGTATTTCACCTTCCTCTTCTGCGGGATTCACTGCAGCGGGTGCAGCATTATTCATTGGCATATCGATGGGCGCAGCATCGTCGTCGTTGTCACTATTATCCTCTGCATCGTCATCGCCATGCAACCCAGCATCCTCTGCGTGCTCGGCAATATTATTACCACCAGCTCGTGCTCCAGCTGCGGCTCCGCCTCCACCAGCTTGTGCTGCACCAGCTCCGCCCTGTCCTTGTTGTTGCTGTCGTTGCTGCTGCTGCTGCTGTTCATCGCCATCATTCACTGCATTTCCTGGTGCATCATCACGTTCCAACCAATCCGGTCCGCCGCCATGCAATATTTGCTCTCGCAACCATACCAAACCTATAAATGAGAGCAGCGTACACGTTACCACAAAGCAACCGCGAAACGCATCCGAAGCCAAGTTATCGGTGGAGAAGACATCGAAGGGCATTGATAGTATCATATCGAAGGAAGATGCACGAAACAGGTAACGGTATGTACGATATGCCGATAGTGGCACAATTCCAAACCAAGCTAGCCCCACCAAGGAGTAATGGAACCAGGATTTGGCCGCTTTGGCCACTGCCGACAGCAAGCCACCTGCAACATCGCGTAAAGGCAAGACACGCGGCATATCCGGCGAATAGATCGGTTGAAAGCTGAAGCGATGTCCGCAAAGTTCACAATATTCCTTATGCGAGTAGCGCATCCATTGCATGAGGCAGTCTTGATGTATGTACTTGATGCTGCCAGTGCAAATGCACGGGTAGAAGAGCGGCCGATCTGACTGCGCCTCGCAACGGCACACACGGCAAATGTCCTGCGAATTATCATCCATCATCGTGGAAATCAAGAGTTTCTATATGCAAAATATGAAGCGTTTCAATTCATCAGTATAATTGTTGCCTTCTTGGATGCTTCCGTTTGTCTGAGCAGTCAGTTGACTACAACAAATTTATTCGTTGGGGTGGTCGAGTGCACACGTCAATAAAATTGTTTGTTGGTCGTTCGCTCGCCTTTCTGCAAGACTTCCGACGACGAAGGCAGTTTGCCTAATTGGACTTTAGCTTTCTTCTTCCACTTCTTCGTTTTCTTTATGTATGAATTATTAGTTGATTGTTTAATGGTCACTTTTTGCTGTTGTACAAGAGTTTTTAGCATAAAAGATTGCGTAAATTTTATAATTACTAAATATGTTAAAATTTTTCTGCGTGTGAAAATAATCGAGCAGCTGCAAATTACAGAATAGCCAACACTGTAAAAAAGTGAAATCAATTTGTGACAGTTTAAGAGTTGCCACACTATTGTGGTGGAGGTTAGAAAGGTTATTTGACGTAAAGTCGATTCGTCATAAAAACGTTTTTTAGCAGACATTTTGAATATTTTTGTTCGAAAACGATTTACAAGACATATTTGTATAACGATTATATATACATATATGTAGAAATGAAATACAATGGTGAAATCACATTTGATTTCAAAGATGAACAGTCAAAAAGAAAATTTTTTTTTTTTCTTAAAATACTTTGGGAAGTCATATTTTTTAATAAAAATAATTCAAGTATTTTATAACAATTTAAAAATTCAATAAAGTTTTATTTTCTATTTCAGTTCTATAGTTTATCCTGCCCTTGCTGGATTCAATAACATTTCCAAGATATTGGATTTTGACTTTTCATTATCCAGAAATGTTTTCAAAGCATTTATTTCGTTTTTAATATTTAAAACAGGTCTGCACATTAAGAGCGCTTTCACATTACTCGGTGCGGAATCTGATCGACATTTTTGGTTTTTACCGAAAGTATACCGAAACCTTGCCGACCAAATGTATTTCAATTGGCACTTTCACATTAGTGTTGCATACATGAAATCGGAGCGGATTGATTTCGGTATACCGCACCGCGGTAAGACCGGTCAGTAAAATTTGAGGAATTACTGCATACACTTTTGCGGCGTAATAAAAGAAGAAGAACAAAGTCAGTAAAAAACTCGTTTTGTTAAATAAATGTGGCAAGTTATAATATGGTTGTTCTCTGTGTCTAATATTTTTGCCGAGATATCATGATATCTTGAGAAACTTGCCACACAGAGAGAGCGCACCTTTAAGAAAATTAAATCTAACTGACTTCATTGTGAACTAGCATGTTAGTCATATTCTTTCCACTCTTTACACAATTGTTGTCGCTTTGCTTTGCTTGCTTCAATTTCGAATTAATTAATTTTTTATCTGAATAAAATAAAATACTTAAAAAAAGAACTAGAAACATAAATTCAAGCTCACTTCTCATAGAAGACCATTGTGAATGTAATAACATGGTTGCATTTCCCGTGATATTTTTCTCATGATATCACATATCACGGGTTGGGGTATGAGAAATTTGCCGAAGCTCCAAATTTGACAAGACGTGTATTTTGTTGTTGTGCTCGGCAAATTTATCACACTTATGTCATCTCGGCAAATTTGCCAGGCCAAAATCACAGAGAGAGAACAACCTTAATGTCTTCGTCTCCGCTAGAAGACATTATTGTTATTATCGAGTGATTTGTTGAATTTTAAAATTTTATATTGTAAACTTCGATGTTTGTTTTCTTGTTTTCTAAAGATTACGCACCGAAAGTATTCCCACAAGTGTGAAAAATACAGCAACGCGGAATCGTTTCCCTAAGCTAAAAAATACCGAGGAAAAAATGTTGATCCGAAGTCGTACCGAGTCATGTGAAAAGGCCCTATCAATAAAATATTTTGTTTTCAATTCAACTTTGAAAAATTTTAACGTTAAATGCTGAACAAAAAAATACTGTTTTGATAATTATAAAAAAAAAATTATGAAAAAAAATTTCGTTTTGTTGATTATCAAAAAACAAATATTGAACAAATTTCGTTTCGGTAGCCAACAAAATAAATTATCAAAAAAAAAAAACGTTAATAAAAATTCAAAGTAAAATGAAGCGTTAGCGTTTTTGATGATCAACGAAACGAAATAATTTTGATAATTTTTTTTGATAATGAACGAAACGAAATAATTTCAATAATTTTTATTTGATATTCAACAAAAAAAAAAAAACAAAATTTGTTTGTTAATTTTTATTTGATATTCAACAAAACAAAATATTTTTGTTGATATCGTTGTGCAGCCTTGATTTAAAATTGTATTGTCTGTAAGATTTATATGATTGACTTAATAAATAAATAAATAAAAAAATGCTGTCTATTCAAGAATTTGTATATTTTATTTACTATTTTAACTATTTTTTAATCACACCCTTCCGTTGATTCTCTTAAATAAAAGGGTTTTTATAACAATTGGAAAAAGTATAGTATTTTATATCATTTTGGAATATAACAAAAAACAAAATGATGTTTAACTGATATATATTATTATTTTTATTTTTTTTTTATTATTTAAAATAATTTATTTTTATTATTTTTTTTATTTTTGATGTTACAACAATAAGAAACACCGAAAAGAAACAATCAAATGCGTAATACTATGTTCATGCTGGATTTGAAACGCAACATTTTGCATTTTCGAAGATGGCTTTTCGAAAAGTGTTCATGCTGCCGCGTTTTGTAAATGCGCATTTGAGAAGTTCGAAACAAACGGAGCTAATATCCCAGATTACGCAATCAGGTGTTGAGGTTTATTTTTTTGTTTTGTCGAATTGAAAAAATAGAACAAGAATTTGCAAAATATGTAATAATATAATACACTTATTTTGCAAACCAAACGTACCAACCGCTTTGGTACTAATTTTGATCTCTGTTTTGTTTACTTTCGTTCATTATATGTAGAGTGACGTCATCATGGAGCTCGTGTGCCCATGCTCATGCTGCTCTATATGCGTAATCTTATAGGTATTTCGTTCCTGTACTGCCAGAGTGTTGCCACTATTTTCCATTCGAATGGCAAATTTTTTCGAAGATTTCAGGGTTGCTTTCTGCGTTAGCATTCAAAATGCAAAAAAATAGTTGCGTTAAGTTGCATTTTGGTGGTGGCATTTGTATGGAGAAATGTAATACTATGTTCATGCTGGATTTGAAACGCAACATTTTGCATTTTCGAAGATGGCTTTTCGAAAAGTGTTCATGCTGCCGCGTTTTGTAAATGCGCATTTGAGAAGTTCGAAACAAACGGAGCTAATATCCCAGATTACGCAATCAGGTGTTGAGGTTTATTTTTTTGTTTTGTCGAATTGAAAAAATAGAACAATAATTTGCAAAATATGTTATAATATAATACACTTATTTTGCAAACCAAACTTACCAACCGCTTTGGTACTAATTTTGATCTCTGTTTTGTTTACTTTCGTTCATTACATGTAGAGTGACGTCATCATGGAGCTCGTGTGCCCATGCTCATGCTGCTCTATATGCGTAATCTTGTAGGTATTTCGTTCTTGTATTGCCAGAGTGTTGCCACTATTTTTCATTCGATTGGCAAATTTTTTCGAAGATTTCAGGGTTGCTTTCTGCGTTAGCATTCAAAACGCAAAAAAATAGTTGCGTTAAGTTGCATTTTCGTGGTGGCATTTGTATGGAGAAATGTAACATTTAATGTTGCGTTTTGGACTAAACGCAAAAATGCCTCCGAAACGCAAAACGCAGGCTCACCATGAACATGCTATAACGTTTCGTGACGTTAAAAAATGCGTTATTTCACAATATTCACCACAACGAGCTTGGTCGAACTCCGATAACTGTTGCTTTATTGTGATTGGATGTCAACGAAGAAGAAGCAGCGCGTGCCGTAGAACTAAAATTTATTTTTTATACAGTGTAAATGTAAATAAAACAATTGGCCGATTAAAATTTATTAATAATGGCCAAAAAGGAAACTAAAACAGATCAAACAATAAATACAACACAGAACATTAAGAAAAAAGCCAAAAAAAGAAAAATTATAACAAAAGAAATTGACGAGGAAGTGGCCAGTAAAAGCTTGATTGTCGAGCGAATGGAGGATTCTGACAGCAAAGTTGTTAATGGTAATATTTAAAAATAGTAAGAGAAAGGATGATATAAAATTTCGTAATTTTTCAGCATCTCCAATCAAAGTATTGAAACGCAAAAACAAAGAGAAAGGAGCAATCAAAGAAAAGCGAAGCAAACCCGCCGGAGACACTGAAGACACCACCAACGCCAATGAACATGTAGATGACGATGAAGCAGCGGCAGAACCCACAATGGAGCAATTGCTCGAAAGTGAAAAACCAGAAAATCTAAATGCCATCGTAACGGTGCGACAAAAGAAACAACAAAAACATCAACAACGACTGGAATCACTCAAAGATCATACGGTAAACAAAGAACGTATGCGCAACGAAGAGTACCTGCGTAAATGGAAACATGAACGTGCCGAATGGAAATTTGAAAAATTGCGACAAATATCAATACAATCAACCGTATTCGAGGAGGAAAAATTGAGTGCAG
This sequence comes from Urophora cardui, assembly GCA_960531455.1. Classification (NCBI taxonomy): domain Eukaryota; kingdom Metazoa; phylum Arthropoda; class Insecta; order Diptera; family Tephritidae; genus Urophora; species Urophora cardui. The sequence continues at coordinate 15,637,179 of OY482673.1, forward strand.
AAATGTGGCCAATTGCGCTCGAATACTTGGCCGGCTCGAAGGGGGCAGCTAAATCGCTTGTCATCAAATTGGCTGAGCAGTGTATCGATGAGCTGGATAAACAATGTACAGATGAAATGGAGGAAGAGGAACGTAAGCTTATAATTGATTCGACGCGTTATCAACGGGCGCGTGATTTGCTGCAAAGCTTCGATTGAGCAAACTCAGGGGGGGAATGAGCTTAATTAAATTGCATGCAAAAGTTTGATTTTACAATTAAATGTAAATAGTTTTAATATTTAAGTCAAAGATTTATTTCAAGATTGAGTTGTCTCTCGCCTGATTTCACGTTTTTGTTATGCACTTAAGGCCATTAAATATCAATGTTAAAAACTAATAAAAGCGTGTTAAAAAAGAAACAACTATTGAAAAATTGTATTTACTTTGTATATAAAAAAACTTATATACACATTCATATATTAAAATTAAACTAACCATACAAAGGCAAAAAAAAAACTACAAATCTACATAAGCTAATATATTATCAACATAATCGGCGCGCTTCTTCAGCACCGCCAACTGCTTCTCGCTCAACTTCAATTTACGCTCGTCCTGCTGCAACAAAAAGTGCTGTATAAATAAACGTATGCTATTCTTGAATTGCGCCAACTTTGCGTTTTTAGCCACACGCTCGAATGCTTGATAGATCTCGGTCTCCTGCGCGCTCAACAGCAAGCTCACGACAATTTCTTTCATCAACAGAAAACTCAGCTTGTCCAATTGCAAAAAGTTCACCACCTTCAGCACAGACAACTGCAGACCACCGTTCAGGATGAGATGCTGCAAGAAATTCGCCAAATTTTTCACTTGCACTTTGGTCAACGATTCAATATCGTTAATACGATCCCAGGTGGCAAATTGGAAGGCCAATTGATATTTACGATTGTAATGGCAAAATTTCAATGCCAAATGTGCATAATAGGGATTTGGGCGCTTTTCATGCAGCGCGCAATGTATAATGACGTAAGCAATGCTGCGCTGATCTTTGAGCGCCAAATGTAAGATCTTCTCAAACGCATCCACATAATCTTCAGCGCCCATTATAATACAAAAGATGTTGCGACGTTCTTCGGTGTTCATTTTTTGCAGCTTGGCCAACTTGAGCAGCTTTTCGGAGAATCGCTGACCCGCCGCATTGCCTTGCGCATCCTGTTTCGATTTCGCCGCGCCGCTTATATCATTGATGTTGCCACTCCACGCCGAACCCACAACCCACCATTTGCCCACCTGATCTGCGCGCAGCAAATCATCCATGGTTATATTGAGCGTCGTCACATATTTATCTTGCCGCAGCATTGCCTTCAAACGTTTGCGCAAGTTCTCTGCCAATTCGGGATCAAATTGTGGTATTTTACTGATATTATTATTCTTCACTGCATTCAATATATCAACCATAAATTTGAGACGCAAATTCTCCTTCAACTCCAACGGCGCTGCGGCAATTTTCTGCTGCACGCTGAGCATCATTTCTTTGAAGGCAAGCGGATCATCTTTACGCAGCTTGAAGCCGACCGATTGGAAGATGAGCAGCAAACATTCAATGGATTTCTCACATAAACTATCCGCCAATCGGCCGATAATTTCGAGCAGCAGACGATGCTCGTACATTTTGAAAATGTACATATAAGAGAGTATGAGTACCAAGTTATTTAAACGTTTATCCTCCACTGCCATCGTGGCGACTTCCTTCAGCTGTGCATCGAATTGCTCAATGAACAATTGCAAAAAATGTGCGCCAATCTCATTACCCACTTGCGCGTGCAAAAAGGCCAGCAGTACCATATGCTCTTGCACCATACGCTCATTGCTGAGCGTGCGTGTGAGTAGTGCCTCACGCAGTAGTGCACCCAAAGTTTCATTCATATTGTGACGTGAGTTTTTCATGTACAACTCCTCGATGCCTGTGGCGATTTTGTGCAGATTTGCTTCTGAGAGACGATTTAGCAGACCCTTCGAGGTTTTGCGTAGGCGTTCCAATTGTTGTGCTTGCTTGCTAGCTGCCTCTGTGCTGGCATTCGCGAGCAGAGCACGCTGGTGTGGTGGTATGTACTTTTGTGGTGCTGTTTGCGCAGATGCTTCGGGTTTCGTTGTAGGATGGGCGACGTTATCCTTAACAATATTGCCGTCCTTATCGCGTTTTCTGCCGTATATGTCTTCTTTGACTAAAAGGGATATATGGAATGGATAATTAAGTATATGGGCATGATAAATGCATTACTTACACTCTTCCTCCTCATCATTATCACTACCCTCTTCTCCCTCACCAACATCTTCATCTACATCACTTGCTTCATCATCATCACTGTAAGCGCTCTCTTCGCTACCGGCAGTCTCACCATCTTCCCTATCTACACCAAACGCTTCACCATCCTCCTCCGCCTCATCTCCAAAATCATCATCATCATCCTCAGTCCAACCGCTATCATTTTGCCTTTTCTGCTCTTCTTTACGTTTTTCCTTCAATTCACGCTTGCGCTTCTCTTCCTCATCGTCCAAACAGAACTCGAGCGCATAATCTAAACCGTCGCTAAACATCTTGCGTACCAAGCGATTTTTATCCTTGGTCTTGTTTAGTTTCAATTTCTTTTCGAGTTTTGCTATTAAACGATCTTCTTCCTCATTTTCTTGTATGAGCTGTTTCATACGTTGTTTGTGCGCCACTGTCTCCAAATCTTTTTGCTGACGCAACAATCGTCTATGCTGTTCCTCGGCTGCGAGCCTTGTTGGTTGTTGTTGTTTTGGTTTCTTCTTATTTTTTGGTTCCTGTTGTGGTGCTGGCTTATCGCGTTTTGCTATTTTAGTTGGCATTCGCGCATCCACTTCGGCGTCGGAGAAATCGGACGCAATGGATTCATCATTGTCCGATTCAACATTCCCCGAAAGCAGTTCCGCCACTGGTGTTTCTTCGGGTGTTACAGTTTTCTTAGAATTTTTTGCTTTTCTCTTCTTTCCCTTTTTTGATTGCGTACCTTTGGTGGCGGCTGCTGCTTTTGCTTCGGCCACTAAGGCGGCGCCTTTGCTTTTATTGGAGAAGAATAAACGCTTGTTTTCCTTTTTGTGTTCTTGTTTTTGCTTTCGCAATTCCTTACGTGTGAGTTTTTTATTATTACCGGTTTTTCCTTTGCCAGATTTCTTTGCAGTTTTGGCCATTTCAGAAGCTAATCCGATGAGACAAATGCACTTTTCAATCGTTGGACACAAAACAGCTGTTTGAGCACTGGCACGTGCTCTTACTTATCAATACTCACCACAATATAAAACTTCACCATGAGCAAAGCAAATGTAAACAAAACAAAAGTACTGTTCGTTTTTAAGCATGCTGTACGAATTGACAGCCGCACAGCTGATTAAAAATTTACTGCAATATTTTTTTTTTAATTCAAAGGTAAATGGGTACATTTTATTTTAAAATATGTATATATTTTAATCAATAAATCTACATTTCAGCTGCACAGAAAATGTCATCACGCTGGTATCCAATATATCAACGCGGCAATCCACAGCTACGCGTCTTTCTGCCCAATTTCTATATGAAACTCATTCGACCATCGGAGGAGCAGCCAAAGAATGTCGCAACATTTGCAGTATCCATGAAAATGACACAAATTGATGTTAAGAATTATTTGGAAAAAATTTACAAAGTTCCGGTTGTAGAAGTACGTACACGCATCCAATTGGGTAAAACAAAACGCGATCAGGTTAAAGGCTATGTGACCAAAGAGGACGATGTGAAGATTGCTTATGTAACTATGGTGAGAAGCATGGTATGGTTGTTGATTGTTATCTCAAATATTTGCATTTATTTACAGCCGAAAACTCTGGAGTTTACATTCCCTAACATGTTTGAAAAGCGAAAGGAAAAGAAAGAGTTGGAAGAGAAAACTTTGGATGATTCAAAAGAAGGATTTAAGAAATTCCTTGATCGCAACAAGACACGACAGAATACACCGGGATGGTATTCTATATAAGCCGAACTATGATGTATAGGATAAATTTATATAATAAAAGTTGTCGAAAAAAATTGTAAGGCGAAAATTTTGCGATTCCAAGTGGCCGTCGCTATCTCTCGCACGTTAATCGGCAATCTTTCCACTCCGCTCAGTCTCAAGTTTGCAACAGAAGACCGTTGCATGCAGGAAGTAACACACTTTTCTGTTGCTACTGGTTATGGGCGTAATAATTTATGAACACCCGAAAGAGGCTCTCTGTTCAATATACGATTGCCATGCGAACAAATATTGCATTTTTAGAGGACTTGTACCTACCATTTTTAATAACTACTAGGTGCACATGTTAATTATATTAAGCTAAGCTTTTGTTCACAAACATCTCTAAAATTAATATAAATCCCCAATTTTCATGTTCATATTGCTTTGGTTTCCAATTTAATTCCTTCACTTGGCATCATCGACGGCTTTATTAATCCAAGCACGTATTTTATCGGTGTCTTGTAACCCAACCATACGATTTAACACCTTGCCATCCTTCATCACCAGCAATACTGGTACAGCAGCAACATCATAATCCAATGCCAAATCTGTATGTTCATCGATATCGACTTTAGCCAATTTGATGGCACCATCTTTTTCTCCGACGACTGTTTCTATGCGCGGCGTTAACATTTTACATGGATTACACCATCTGCGGGACGGAAATCAGATTGTTATATAATTAAAGGCGAAAATAAAATTTAATTTTACTCACGTTGCGAAGAAATCTACGATAACTGGCTTATCGCTTTTTTTTACTTTCTTTTCAAAGTCCTCAGCGCTTTGCACCTGAAATATTTCTCGTTTGGCTAAAGTTGTACTGACGCTGCGCAATAAATTTAGATTTGCTGTCGACGCTGCCGGTTTTGCCAATTGCCGTCCCACGTTGCTTAGTTTTGTAAGATACATTTTAAGTAGTTTTTTATTTGCTTTTGGTGCTTTTAAAATTTCAAATAAAAGGTTTTTTACGCTAAAAATTTTAGTCTGAAGTGAAATAGCCAAAATGTAATGGTGAAATTTTTATTTTTTTCGATGATTTTCTTGACAGATTTGACAACCGTCAAAAAAATCAGCTGATTAGTTTATCATTCACAATAGATAATCTAATTTTTAGAGCTGCCACTTGGAAGAATGGCAAAGCGGATATATTCCGTTTTTATAAAAATATATAACATTCATGTCATCAATTTAAGCCGAAATTCCTAAACAATCGTTCCTTCAGCTAAAAACGTTATATGGAATATTATTACAACGAGTTCTTTCGTTCAACCGAATATTGAAATAAATATCGCTTCGTGAGCAAATGTGGTAAGTCCATTTGTGGTAACTTTTCAGGAGAGGCAAAAAACCTCCTCACTTTTTTTGTTGTTACTATTTTAAAAATCTGAAAATGCAGTTTTCTTCCTCAGATGGTGGTGCTAAAATACCAGTTATCGGCACATTTTAATATAAAGCTTGTCCAAAGTTATGAGCTTATTTAGGACTTAGCACATTTGCTTTCTATGATTTTGCATTTTTTAGGTGGACTTAGCACATTTTCTCACAAATGTAACACTCAACTGTACGTAGTAAAATTGAAATATTTTGATGAAATTTGGTACAGAGGCTTCTAACTAGACAGGGAAGGTTGGTATTGAAAATAGGCGAAATTGGATGATAACCACGCCCACTTTCCTTATATAGTACATATCGAAAAACATGCAAAAAGTGATAATGGATGAAATCCCATCCATGCAATGAGCTTACGCCGTTATAAAGAAATAAACTGAAATTCTCGAAAATGGGCGGTGCCACAACCATTTATGAATGGATAAATTCTGAAAGTTTTATAAGTGATAAATAACTCAGAAACCGTAGTAGATATATAGATGAAATATGGAATTTACTTGCTAGGGCAAAGGTTTGGACGAAAAATTGTCCAAATCAGAGACGACCACGCCCACTTTTATAAATGGGAACTATAAATGGAACTAATAAAAGAATTTTAAGCGACGTCTTTGTCAAATATGAAGATAATTCAGTGAAAGTTTTTGGCATGAGTCCAACTATGGACAAAAACAGAAACCATAAATATTTTTGAAAATGGGCGTGGCGTCGTGAATCCAAGATATTTCGGAGCATATAACTCGACAAATAATTGAGATATTACGGCGAAGCTTAGTGTAGTACATATGAAATTTTATAACTTGTAGTAAAATTTTAGCAAAATCGGTTTGTAACCACGCCTACTTAAAAAAAATTGTAAAACTCCCTTTGGAAACTTGTGACGTGGCATCTTTGCAACTAAAAGTCATAAAGGGATGAAATTTTACATTAACAAGAATATTTTAGGCTTGGTCTGATGAGAGATAAAAGTCTTGATAATGGGTGTGGTCACGCCCATATTATGCTGTACTCTCTTTATATAAAATAGGTGCAACGTGTTTCGATCAAACGCATACAATTATAATAAAAATGTAAGAATTACCGCAAACTAGTTTGCATATCAAATTGGTGGGAAAGCTAGCCACTCCCGCAAATTATTAACGTTTAAAGTCCCTAGCCATGTTTATTAAAGCAATGTAGTAATAACTCCATATCATTCTATAAAACAAATTAAAAAAAACAACAATTTCTCATTTTCACCTGGACTTAGCACGTAGATTTTTGAAAAAAAAATTTTTTTAATGGACTTAGCACATTTGCTTAACACTGCATTACAGCATGAAAAACAGACATTATGGTAACTTCTTTTTAGCAGACGATGTATTTGTAGTTGTACTATCTTACTGCATTAAAATCTCAGTTTTGGTAAAAATTGGACTTAGCACTTTTGCTCACGAAGCCAACGATATACCTATTTGGGCAAGAAGGAAACTGCATTCTATGGTGAAGTAATAGCCCCGACACATAGCATACGTCAATCCGTCTACGTCGACGTATGTGACTGACAGCTCAGGTACTTGACGGAGAGGTCGGCACATAGGAATCGTTGACGGATATACATAAATCAGCTGTTCGATTAACCTTTAACTACAGAGGTAGTGGCAAAAATTTAACTCTTTAGAATATTTTGTAATTTCTCTTTTAAGTTGCCCTCTTGAAATTTAGTTTTCAGTAACTTCACATCCCTTGGTAATTATTGACCATTTTGGTTTTATGGAGGAATGTTTTACAAATGAGAAAAAACTCGAAAAGCAAATTGCAAAAAAAGTGAACTTCAACAGTAGCTAAAGGTTAACAATCCAAAGCAATCAGCTGATATAGCGACGGATTGACGTATGAGGCCCGTCACATAGCATACGTCAATCCGTCTACGTCGACGTATGTGACTGACAGCTCAGTAAAATGTCGGCATTTAAAAGTTCGTCGTCACGCGTACGACGGATCCGTCGCCGCAACGTACCAAAGTTGCCCAACATTCAACTTTTGATATACGTCAATCCGTCGCTATATCAGCTGATTGCTTTGGATTGTTAACCTTTAGCTACTGTTGAAGTTCACTTTTTTTGCAATTTGCTTTTCGAGTTTTTTCTCATTTGTAAAACATTCCTCCATAAAACCAAAATGGTCAATAATTACCAAGGGATGTGAAGTTACTGAAAACTAAATTTCAAGAGGGCAACTTAAAAGAGAAATTACAAAATATTCTAAAGAGTTAAATTTTTGCCACTACCCCTGTAGTTAAAGGTTAATCGAACAGCTGATTTATGTATATCCGTCAACGATTCCTATGTGCCGACCTCTCCGTCAAGTACCTGAGCTGTCAGTCACATACGTCGACGTAGACGGATTGACGTATGCTATGTGTCGGGGCTATATATCAAAAGTTGAATGTTGGGCAACTTTGGTACGTTGCGGCGACGGATCCGTCGTACGTGTGACGACGAACATTTAAATGCCGACATTTTACTGAGCTGTCAGTCACATACGTCGACGTAGACGGAATGACGTATGCTATGTGACGGGCCTCTAAAATTCTACTAAAGTCCGTGAACAGCCGTTTGGTGTATTCACAATAATTTTCACCACAGTATTTTTTTGTTTGTTTTGCTATGCAATTCTTGAGCAAAACAAAAACAACATGAAGTTAATTTACGAAAGACAAAACAAAAAAGAGGCACAGATGGTCAATTTGTTTTTGTTGTTGACCTGCCAAAATTGCTTGCCATTCGCGTGGATTTTTGTTTATTGGAAATTTGCCGCAAAGTTTTTTTGTGTAAAAATGTGTTCAATAAATAAGAATAATAGAATATGTAGTGATTATTAAACATAGTAAAGTGTAGTTAGTTATTTAAGTAGATAAAATCCATAAACGTCTAGCCCGACAAAGATTCCTAAGCCTCTAATCAAAGTATCATTAAGAATTTATGTACATAGGTACGTAATATAAGAGTAGATTAGTCTTTTCTATTTAATGCTAAACTAAATTTTGATGAATTCATAAAATAAATTTAAATAAAAAGGTAAGTAGTGTAGTAATATTGACCTTTGCATTACCCCATTCGAGTTTTGCAAACACGCTTCCAAAGATGACTTGATACGAAACTCTTTTTTACTCTCTCACTTTTATGATTTTCCCACGGGTTTTCTGTGGCTTTGTTGCCAGCATCAACACAACAGAAAACCCGGCCGATCAGCTGTTTGTACAAATTGCAGGTGCCAGAAGGGAAAACACGCCAAAATAAATAGGCGCATTTGGTGGATTTAGATTTTTTGTTTTGTGTGTTAAATTTTGTTGAAATAATAATGAATTATGAAAAATATCGAGGTAATTGTATTGCTCGTGTATAGTGCAGTGCAGTTTATTGTTACAACTGGAAAAAATTGTGTTTCAGTTAAAATTATAAAAAATATGTTAATGAGATGGAACGCGGGCAGCGGTTATTCAGTAGATTTATATATATGTCCGGTTAAAAATTATTATATTTCAGTTCTAATATATTCACATTTTAATAGAATTGCAAAATAGGGTAAAATATTTCTTAAAAAATACCACCCAACTACATGTATTATCGTTCACCACTTTTTGTGCGTTATTCTTAATTTGTCTAAGATTGGGTTTTGAACACGAATATTCAGAATGTGGGAAAGTCATACTATCCTGTGTATCACTTTTGTGGTTATATCCTTATATTAATTTGGTATAAACAAAATTTTATTATTGCTAGTCTTCAATAGCATAAGGAAGCCGAATAATTCCCAGAATTAATATGTAAAATACCCATTTTCAGTTTTCGAACAGAGTGGCACCAATGAAAAATGTTATAAAAAATGCGCATTTTGACAGCGCTCTCACGAAATGAAGAGTTTCGTATCTAGTTACTGTGTAACCTAAATCAAACGCACGCCGTCAATTTACTGTCAAAAATTTCTCATGCCCATACAACTTGTATGGGAGTAACCGAAATTGAACGGCGTGCGTGAAAAGCAAATTCGACGCCCAATTTTTGTTTTGCGTGACAGTTGAAATTAAGCATTGTGGGTGATTGTTTGCAAAAAAATTGACACTTGCTTTTGATATCGTGTCTGTTAGGTACATATTCCACAAAATAACAAGATTTTCTCTGATTTTCTGTATTTTTCTATTTCTTTATCTGAACACGCACGCAAGTCAATTTCGGTTCAAGGCATATGAAAAATTTGCGTGCGTGCGTTAAATTGACGACTTGCGTTTGATTTAGGTTACACAGTTATCTTTGCACGCTTCTCCATCGTGCTTGTATATGAATGTACATATGTATATACTAGGCTTGGGTAACTCAGCACTGAGTCATGACTCCGTGTCAACTCCCATCAGTGAGCTGCACGCTCAGGCTCACCTCACGATAAAATTATAACTCAGTAGCACACTTGACTCCGCTGGCACGTTTATAGCATGTTAACTGATTATCACACTCGACTCCGCTGGCACGTTCGATTTCGCCTCTTATTTAAGTGTCATGTGCATGCTTACTTTATATGGCACTTGGTGTATTTTGGTGGTTTTTGGTATTGGGGTGGTCACCTATTTATGCATTTTTTCATTTGTTCCAGGTGATTTAGGCAAATTTGGTGTATATACATAGGTGTATTCTGCATGAATTGTACTAACTTTCGGACACAAACCCGTTTTTGTATGGACACATATTTTGGGTTTTTTTCGGTTGTTCCCCTTAATTTTGGTAAATTTGGTTATGATATTCAGAAGCTAGATGTTTTTTCCCAACTTTTGGACTTTAACCCATTATCGTATATCGTGCATATATAAAAAGATACATTCATTTGAAATTTGTAATTGTTTATATTGGCACACATATGTATATTTTATTTATCCATCAGATAGCCCAATATGTGTACTTCATGAACATCTCAAAAATCCCTAAATACCCTATATCTCAGAGCTACATAGATCTAAATCAATAATCAACAACAAAAACGACATTAATTAATTAACTAATTAATTTTCCATATATTTGCCCACCCACACCTATCACTTCAATTCTATTATTGATTTATATGCCATTCTCGTACAAATATCAATTCATCATCGGAGCGACTCTTTCACTGACACAGTCTCTGATAGCACACAGTAACACTTTTTGGTTGACAATAGCACGAAAGTAATATGTGCTGTAGTACAATCGTGCTGTAACACAAGGTGTTGTAGCACAATCGTGCCAACTCAGTGAGTCGACTCTTTTTAGTGAGTCAGTGCTTATGTGTCAACTCCCAAAAAATCGTGTCATTACTCACACCTAGTATATACTAGGGGTGCGCCTACTATAAATTTTATCGAAAAAATTTCAAATATGAAAGCATTTTGGCAGTTTAATTTTCGCAAAATCCCAGTACATTCCAACACAGTTGTTGTTTTTTGCTTTTTGGTGCATTGTGAGCTTCTCAGAAACCAACAATTTTTGTATGTATTTATTTACTTTTCCCCATAACTGTTATAGCATAACTGTTATAGCCATGGTACAATAACTTATCTGCCTTGTTATATAGCATAACAGTTATACCAAATTTTGGTTGCACTGCCTCATTACACTTTTCGGCTATTTTAATCATATGATTTTACCGGTGAAATGCTTGGAAGGGCGGCTTATTCCATCAATTCGCATTGCGTATACATATGTATGTATAATCGCGTTTTAAGTGCGTGATAATTTTTGTAACGGTTTAAAGAAAAAGTGCGTACATACCTATGTACGTATGTTCATATGCAATCCAAATGAAAAATCGGCATCCACGTGGACGTGTCGTGTAAAATTGCATCAAACGGATACAACGTTAAAAAAATGGTAAGTTTTTTCACACATACATATGTATGTACATTCTCTACATATACATATGTATGTATATGTACATGCACACTAGATGCGTTTTTTTGATCTAACATACCCCTCCGGCCACAGAATATGAAAATAGGATGTTGTAGGATAACTAAGCTGATTTTTGTTTTTTTTTTAGACAAAAAACTGAGTGGGCTACTCCAAAAACAGCGATTTTTTTTTAAATTCCATGATAGGTTTAGATTCATACATATATGAAAAAAACTACAGAATTAAAAATAAAAAAACAAAAGATACATGTAAAATTAACGGCTTAATCGAATGGTGTACTCAGTTTTTTAGTGCGAGCCATAGGGAAGGTACCAAGATCGCCTAAAGTGGAATTTTATTTTTTTAGTCACGAATTTTCAAGTTTGGACCCTGGTATTTCCAAGATACCATGATCCAATTACCAGGTCGGTCCATGGTACATACACACAAACATGCCGTGAGCTGAATGTCAAACGGAATGTCAAAACTGAAAGGAGAACGAAATAATTTGACATTCAGCTCACGAGCGAATGATGGAGAAAGTCAGAGAACGAAGAATTTGACCAATAGTAAACACGAATGTATGTATAGAATATGCAGAAGCAGAGAAATTGGATAGCTGTTGAAGAAAAAGAAGAAGTCAGCTGATCTGAAGAGCCGACCTGTATTGGTGGCTCCTGCAAGATACCTTAAATTTCTTTTTAATCAAAATATACAGGAATCTGCGCAAATTAATGCAGTTTTCAGAAAAGTTTATTTGATCGAAATCGAGCTTTTTTTTGTCCAAGCTACTTTGGTTCAAATGAAACATGCCAAAATCATTTTCATATTGAACAACATTTTTTTTTGTACATATGTATGTAAATAATAAATTTTCGAATTTTGTACTTGCAACAATAAAAAATGTTGTTCAATATGAAAGTGATTTTGGAATATTTCAATTGAACCAAAGTAGCTTGGACAAAAAAAAGCTCGATTTCGATCAAATAAACTTTTCTGAAAACTGCATTAATTTGCGCAGATTCCTGTATATTTTGATTAAAAAGAAATTTAAGGTATCTTGGAAATACCAGGGTCCAAACTTGAAAATTCGTGACTAAAAAAATAAAATTCCACTTTAGGCGATCTTGGTATGTACCTTCCCTATGGCTCGCACTAAAAAACTGAGTACACCATTCGATTAAGCCGTTAATTTTACATGAGAATATGTATCTTTTGTTTTTTTGTTTTTAATTCTGTGGTTTTTTTCATATATGAATCTAAACCTATCATGGAATTTAAAAAAAATCGCTGTTTTTGGAGTAGCCCACTCAGTTTTTTGTCCAAAAAGAAAACAAAAATCAGCTTAGGGTGCGTTTATGTCGGAGCAATAGAAGAAAGAAAGAAAGATAGCGAAGAAAATTGTAAACGGGATTCTGTACTTCTGTTTATGTCGGAACTGCGATAAGCGCTAAGCTCACCACAGATAATAGCAAAGAAAATACCTTACGGAAATCACGTATAGTGTTTATGTCGGAGCAATAGAAGAAAGAGTGATACTAGCAACGAAAATTGTAAATGGGAGTTCTGTACTTCTGTTTATGTCGGAGCAGTGGGTGACTAACGAAATTCACCACATTAGCGCTATTATCATAGCAGAGAAAATACCTTATGGGAAACGCGTGTAGTGTTTATGTCGGAGCAATAGAAGAAAGAGTGGATACTAGCAACTAAAATTGTAAATGGGAGTTCTGTACTTCTGTTTATATCGGAGCCGCGCTATAAGCGCGTATCAAAGTATAAGAGCGAAGAAAATTAATTCATTGATTTTCTTTAGTCGATTAGCGCTATTCATTATGGACACAGAAACTTTCATTAGTGCAATTTTTAAAAGGCAACCTTTGTGGGATCAAAGAAATCCAAATCATCCCAATAGGCTTGTCTTGGATAAACTGTGGACGGCCGTAGCATGTGAAATGAAGTCCACACGTAAGTAAATATATACGACTTCATGCATAAAAAATAAAATAGGTTTTAAAAATTTTTAAGTGACATTTTCATAAAATTTTTCGATTTCGAAAATTTTATAAATCTATTTTATTTTTTATGAATAAGAGGGACATTGTTTATGAGTTTTATTACTTTTTATACATAATTTTTATATAACCTTTCAAATTAAAAAAAATTAAATATATAGATAAGTATGTGTGGAGCAGAAATATATGTAAATATTTATTATGTGTAAAATAACAACGTCTCTTCTCCTTTTCGGTTACTCTAAAATTTTTATTTAAGTACCACAATACACTAAAGACAAATCTAGTACCATAGCTTCAATATACGACATAAACACTCAATAGCGCTATATGCTTTGGTCGAACAGCGCTATTACCTCCGCTTATTGACCTCTTCGCTACTATTGCTCTTATCACTGCTCCGACATAAACACTCAATAGCGCTATTCCGATAAGCGTATATCACGCACAGCTATCTCTCTTTCTTCTATTGCTCCGACATAAACGCACCCTTAGTTATCCTACAACATCCTATTTTCATATTCTGTGGCCGGAGGGAAGATCTGAGAAACTTTGCCGAAAAAAAACGCATCTAATGTACACAAGGCAGATCAAGGAAGGTAAGCCCGGTGGCGAATTCAGAAATTTTCCATGTATTTTGTTATTGTAATTGGTAGAGTGTAATGTCAAAATGATATTTCGCCGTGGTTAAAATCTGAATTCGCTTGGGGCTCGTCCACTCCAAAGCATGGTACAATAACTTAGAGGTAGGCGCATGGGCGAATTCAGAAACTACTTTTTTTATTTCCAAAGGTAGAGTGTAATGTCAAAATCCAAGCGAATTATAATCATGGCCAATAGGAATGAGCGAGTCCCAAGCGAATTCAGATTTTAACCACGGCGAAATATAAATTTGACATTACACTCTACCAATTACAATAACAAAATACATGGGGATTTTCTGAATTCGCCCCTGGGCCTACCTGATATATCTGCCTTGTTCCAAAGCAATTTCATTATCGTAATGGCAGGGCGAATTCGGCAATATTCGCCTCGATTCGCTTTAAGTTTTTGTCCAGCAGAATGTCAAACTCAAAGTCAAATTTTTCTTTGTTTGACATTCTCCTATATTCTTCTGTACACGACGTTAAAAACGAGAAGAAGAAGAAGTCAGCTGTTCACGTGCCATTACCAAATGAATGATTTTGCCTTGGTCCATTCCTATTAGCCATGATGGGAGTTCGCTTGGATTTTGACATTACACTCTACCTTTGCATATAAAAAAACTAGTTTCTGAATTCGCCACCGGGCCTACCTTCCTAGATCTATACATATATGTATTGTTTTTATTTAAAATTAAGTAGATACACTAATGAATATTTTAAAGCAATATTTGAAAAATGAAATGGCTTCCGTATATTCCGTATATTCCGTAGAGGACATCGCAACCCTTGCATATATGTATACAGGAAAGGCAAATAATATAACACCAAATTTTGAGTTTTGCCTTATTTCCAACATCGTTTGGAAATAAAACCAATTTAGTCTTGTTTTACTATTCTTTATGTACATATGTCTTATTTCATGAGATGCGCACCGCTATCTGACGCGGTTGTTTGATTTTATAAGATGACTTTTTAAAGAGTCACAGACTATTCCTAATTCTCAAAGGAATTTTTTAAAAGAGTTGTCTAAAAGAAGCGATGCAAGCGAAAATTTTAAATAAGAAAGACGCAATTTTTTATTCCCAGCAAATCAACGTTAGAGACAGATAGATAATTTGTGGAGACTACACTAGATAACTAGTGTAATTTCCCAACTAAGTAATCGATAGCGAGGCTAACAAACTTCCGCAGAATTCGATTGCAAACCTAATAGAAAAAGCGGGAAGCTACAATATCTATAAATAAATGTCTACTTGTGTAAAGTGCATGTACATATGTATTTGCAAATCATTAGAATCTCATTAAGTAAAGATTTACACTAGATTTTGTTTCTAGAATTATGTCCTTTCTCTTTGAGAACACTATAATTACTCATTATTTCTGGAGTCGTCCGCCAATATTAGAGAAAATGGCTAGTTTTCGATTCATTCGATCGAATCGATATTTAACCTCTTCAATTATGATTTATATATTCGCTGAGAAAGTGGACAGATGCTCAGGATATAGCAAACTCTCGCTCGTCACTCAATCGTTTAAAATTTTGATGTTTTCGTAAGTCGACGCTCTTATTAAAACACCCTGTAGTCCTATACACATTTACAATAGGTGTATTATTTGCTTTATGTAATTAAGAATATTAAATATTGTTTACTTTCTGTGTGTTTCAACAAGTTGAATGAATTTGGAATAACCACAGCCACAGCGCTGCCAATTTTTAACATTAAAACATACAGAATTTCTATTTTTGCCGGCTAACATACCTTTGGTACATAGTAAGTATATATGTATGTACGAATTTTCTATAAAGAGCATCCACAGAAAAGAAAAAAAAAACATGGATGTATGTACATCTATAGGTATTCTATGTCTATAGGTATATGTTTGTATCTATAGGTGTTCCAACATAACCCTGCAGGGAACTCAATAACTAGTGAGCAAAATTTCTAGTTCCGAACTAGCGAAAAGGTGGCAAAAGGAAACTAGATCAATTGTAGTTAGACCCTCACCAGTTCAGAAGGAGTGAATTGAGTAACCATTATAAGACACACTTTGATTTGTATGCAATTTCGAAGTGACAAAAATTCTATGAAAAGTTTTCGTTCGTTCAATTGCCGTCGGCTTTGTATATTTCTGCGATTCTCAGATGTTTAGTGAAGCATTTTATATAAAGAGTTTTCTATTTGAATCTTGTATAAAATGAAATGTTCCCCTAATTATGCTTTTCCGATCCCTCGGGCTTATTTTTTTTTTTTATTTTATTACTTTTTAAATATTATTGTAAATTTTTATTAAATAAAAAAATAAAAAAAATATTAGTTAAAAAAAATTAAAAAAAAAATGATCATCCATCTTGACACCGACAAGATTCGAACCCGCGCCCTCAGATTGAAAGGCACTTGCGTTAGCCAGTCGGCCATCGCGCCACATGCATGAAGTGTGTCAAATGCTGCACTTAAGCGACAGATATAAAACTGTAGAATTTGTAGGTACTTGTAGCTAGTTCAGAACTATCGAAATTGTGCCAATAAACGAACTAGTGTAAACTGTAGAATTTAGTACTAGTTCGGAACTATCGAAAACGTAGTGCAGAGAGTGACAATTGACACCGCCTAGGACATCGCCGTGTTAAATTCGCCAGTTGATAACATGCAAAAGAGATTTAGCTCGCACTAGTAGTGTCGAAAAATGCACTAGAAGCGATCTAGTTCGGAACTAGAAATTTTCCCTTCGGCGAGAGACGCGCAGAAAATATATACATACACGCACACGTACGCCGCTAACAACAATTCCGCACAGCATAAAAAACAAAAACTAAAATAAATTAAATTTTAACAGCATTTTGCTCTGTCTGTCGACGCCCCCAACGGCGCCTCATCCGCCGGCACCAGCCACCGACTGTAAAACACAGCGGACCACTACAAATCGCTTGTGCATTTTTTCCCCAAATCAGTTTAACGTTGTGCGCGTTCTGTACCGCGAGTGTACGCTTCATTTTCACGTTCGTTCTAAAAATTGTTTGCACTTTCTGCGCCGTCGTTCGTTCTGCTGACGTTCGTCGCGCGGTTTTTAAGGGATTTCGAAGGATATTTATGAATTGATATATGCGGTATATAGTAAAAAAAACGAAAAATACTAAATTATGGAGTTTTATTTGTTGCAAGTGAAGTCAAAAGTGCAGATTTAAAGAAAAGGAAATTCTTTCTTGCATTCAATTCCTTTGTGCGCTATTGCGTATGAGTAACCTTTTTGTGCTGGCAAATTGTTTATGAATTGCCGAACTATCTTTAAATAAAGTGCTTGATTTGCTTATTTACATATTGTGTGTGTTTATATTATACAAAAATAGCGCCGCAAAAACACTTGCATAATGTTGAATTTCGAAATCATGTACCTGCCTAGTCGGGCGCGGCGTATGAGTAATGCGTACCTATAGACGAGTCATTCGTGCGTCATTTATACTTTGAAGGCAATTTTTGTGCAATTTTAGGTAAAAAGTTTATAGTAGAAAGTGGAATTTCGAATTTTCTATTGGAATTACACAATTACCATAACGAGCTGTAAACGCGAAAATAACGTAAGCGGCAAAGCATAAAAACCTCTTGCATTTATGTGGATACTTGTAGTCCACCTGGGCTCTATCAAAAATAAAATTGTGACAATCGCTTAAAAATTTAGCCTTTACGAGCGCGAATTTTCCAACTTAAATTCGCTTTAACTGTTGAATTTCTTTAAAAATCAACACTTAAAGTAGGAAAATGAAAGGAGAAGATCAGTGATCGTAGCCACATTATTAAACCGAAAAAACTGAGGTACTACAAAAACAGTATACATATTTTATCACTAACGAAGTCCCGATGAATCGTGGAATAGTCCTAAAGTTGTCGAATAGTGAACAACTCGAAGGCTGACTCTTTTCTTAAATTTCTAACGTTAGAGGACGACCCGAGAAATCGAGTGGATAGCATTCTCAAGCAAAAAGGGGCATAATTTTCCAATGGAGAAAATAATAATTCTCCGATCAAAATGTAATATAGTTTTCTAATGAGATTATGTGGCCGCTGTGGTGCAGTGGGTAGAGTGCTCGCCTGCTATGCCAGAGGTCTCGGGTTCAAATCCCAGTCCGAGCAAACACCAAAAAATTTTTCTAATTAGTAAAAATCCAATTATTGAGTTTTTTAAGAGCAGCGGTCACCTCTCGGCAGTGGGCGGCATACTCTCCGAGTGTATTTCTGCCATGAAAAAGCTTCTAACAAAAAATGCATTCGCCGTTTGGAGCCGGCATAAAACTGTAGGTCCACCCAACTAGTAGGAAGAACAAAGGAAGCACACCTCGATTTGGGAGAGAAGCTTGGCCATAAAACTCGTTAGAGTTATAATAGCGCCATTGTCTTATTATTAATGAGATTATAATAAGAATTTGTAAATACCTCAAAATAACCTTATAGACCTGCAATTTGGTTATTTCTCTAATCAATTTCCAATCAAATTCAAGTGTAGTTTTCTAACTCGCTGTCACTTAATTGATAGCTAGAAAATTACACATGTTATCTAATGGAACGACTTTACTTGCGGGAAGCTGAAGTATGTTGAGCTCGGCATGCGAGAGCCACATGTGAAGACGGCGGGTAATGTAGTCTCCACAAAATTCTTTATTTTCGCTTACATCTCTTGCGCGTTTAGACAGCTCAACACACGCCTCTGTGTGATTTTGAGTTATCAAAGTTTTTCCTCGTACCGAAGGCTACCACTTGCCACGAAGGTAACTCGAAACCACATTGAATAAATGTTTGTGTTTTTGGACGCCGCTAATTGGATTGGTGACAAAAAAATACAATACTTACATACATACATACATATTTATGCCAACCATACTTTGCATTACTTTTAGCCGCCGTGTTTTGACTTACTAGACTCGCGCTGTATTGACATGCAATGACCGGCAACGGTACATAAAACTATTGACTCTTTTAGCAGCGAAAGTGTTTACAAATGTACATATGTTTACTTAAGAAATTAAAGCAAGAAAAAAAGTCGGCAAAAATACTGAAAATAATCAATAAACCGCTTGTATGTATAAAAAAAAGCAAAATATGTAGTGCAATAAATACTCGTTACTTCATAACAAACGCACTCGTTTCTTGTTGATTCAAACGGTCGTCGCGGTTACTGTGACAACCCGCTAAGTAAGTACCTAAATGCCCCAACTGTCAGCTCAGGCTAATAAAGCAAAGCAAAGCATAGTTATTTTGTAGTTATGTGCATGTTGGCAAAAAGAGAGCAAGTAAAAAGTTTAAAAATTCTTAGACAAAAGCCAAATTCCGCAACTTTAATTGCCTGCAAGTGTGAAAAAATAAAATAAAGAAAATCCGCATAGAAAAAAGAAAAATTCTCTAAACTTATTTTAAACAAATTTTTGGAACGAAACGTACTTGTTTGCAAATCTTCTGCTTCGTGTGCTTTTTGCATAAAAGTGTGCAGAGATTATTCTCGGTTTTTTTTTAAATCTTTTTTTCAACGTTTTTAAACGACTTTGGATTTACGTTAGCTGTTCGGCGTCTGCAGACTATAACTTTTTAAGGCACATCAGTACGCTAATATTGTGTAAGTATACAGATATAGATGTATATAATTATAGTATAGTCGAATATATATATACATACATATATACATATTTGTGATTTATGGCATAATTTGTAGAATTAAGAACGACTAATTGGTAAACAAAATATTTTAGAGCAAGCTTTTTATAGTGCCGGAAATCTGGTGCCATTTTCTATGCAAAGAAAAATGTGCTATTAAATTCTGTTTACATAATACATATGTACATACATATGTATGTATGTATCACATGATGAGCTTTTTTATTTCAATATGCCAACAATTCAAAAAAATTTAAATTAAGGTGGTGACAATATCAATTTTGTGTCTACGACTGTCAGAATCAGCTGAGCGCTTGCTTAAGGTGAAAAACGATTGTTTGGTGGCTGTAATGTGGCTATTTTACTATAGCAAATACTTACATATATAAGTAAATCACAGCACTAAAACAAAGCACTAAAACAAAGCAAAAAATGCCCAAAGGCAAATCTAACAAGGTAGACCTAGTGACTAATTAAAAACTTATTTTCTTTATTTGCAAAGGTAGAGTACCGATAATGTCAAAATCAAAGCGAATTCACATCATGACCCAATAATAATGGCCAAAGCGTTAGAAGCTGCTCTTCTTCTTTCTTTTTTAGGTTGTCAAATTACAAATTATCATCCTTTATTTAGATTTTACATTCTTTCACTTGTTATTGGTGGAATAGCTTGTGTGTTTGCTGGCGTTTTTCAAGTGAAACATAATTTTGTGTGAACTTTCAACATTTTATTTGCAAAATAAATGTCATTTTATCTGACTTTGACGTTTCATCAAACTTGGCATGCAAGGCGAGTCCAAAGCGAATTCATATTTTAACCAAGGCGATGCTCCTTTTTGTTTTTCCTACTAATTGGGTGGACCTACAGTTTTATGCCGGCTCCGAACGGCGAATGCATTTTTTGTTAGAAGCTTTATCATGGCAGAAATACACCCGGAGGGTATGCTGCCCAATACCGAGAGGTGACCGCTGCTCTTAAAAAACCAAACATTGGATTTTCACCAATTAGAAAATTTTTTTTGGTGTTTACTCGGCCTGGAGTTTGAACCCGAGACCTCTGGGATAGCAGGCGAGCACTCTACCCACTGCATCACAGCGGCCACAAATTACTATAACAAAATATATGCGAATTTTTTTAATTCGCCACTGAGCCTACCTTGTTAAATTTGCCAAGTTAGGCGTGCTCTACAGAAATTCGCAGAATTTGTTGTTCTTTATGGTAAATAAAAATGAAAAATAGAGAAAAATTTCGTTAAATGTTTCTAAGCAGACAATCCGTATCACAAAATACGTTCATAAGTCGGAAAGTTACCAGATTTATATATTTGAACTTTCACTCGTTCAATGCCTTTTATCTTTCCTCTTACTCGCTTGTAACAGGAAACTCTTTGTTTACGTTTGTAGGACAATGTAGGAATCTTAGATTTTGGGGCAAAAAACGTGTATTTTTTTTTAACTGACTGCTGAAAATGTAACAGAAACAAGTAAGGAAGCCTAAGTTCGAGTGGAATCGAACATTAGATACTCAGCTGTATGCTTTCATTGTTTGTTTGCGTTTGATGGAAACACGCTGTATTTTATATAAAGCGAGTGCTGCATAAAGTGGGCGTAGCCACGCCCATTTTCAACATTTTCATCAGTCGATCAACTAAGCATATGAATATTATTCTTTGTGCAAAATTTCATTCCTTTTTGACTTCTAGTTGCAAAGATGTCACGTTACAAATTCGTAAAGGGTGTTCCAGAAATATTTTTGTTAAAAAGTAGGCGTGGTCATAAACCGATTTCAATAAATTTTTGCGTGTATATTACCACAAGTTATAAAAGCGTATGAACAAAGTTTCGTCATAATATCTCAATTATTTTTGGAGTTATAGGCTAAGAAATCTCGTATATTCCTGCTTCTAAAAGAAGGCGGTGCCATGCCCATTTTCCAAAATTTTTACGGTTTTTGTCTTATGTTCATAGTTAGACTCCTGTCATAAAATTTTAATGATATATCTTTATATTTGACAGAGATATCGCTTAAAAGGTTTTTTTAGGTCACTTTATAAGACCCATATATAAAAGTGGGCGTGACCGTCAACCGATTTTAACAATTTTTCGTCCAAACATTTTCCTAAGTAAGTATATCACGCGTACTAAATTTCATTGATATATCTTCGATGGTTTCTGAGTTATGACTCATAAAACTTTCAATATTTTCCCCTTAATAAGTGGGCGTGGCACCGCCCATTTTCCAAAATTTTTGTGTTTTTTGTTTTATGTCCATAGTTGGACTCATGCCACAAAATTTCAGTGATAGATAATAATAATAATAATAATAATAATAATAATACCCAACGGTTTACCCTCCATATCCCGCCCGACCGACGCGAGGGGCGCCAATCCGCATGACGCACGGATATGTTTTTTTTTTGTTTTTGTTTTTTTTTTGTGCCGAGTCGTACAGGAAGGGGTTTGTTAGGTGTCGAGATCTAAAACTATTCAGCTACAGAACAAAATTCATCAGCTGATTGTATATCATTTATTAAGTGAGGCTAGAACTATTTTTTTTATAATAAAAAGCGAGTCTGAAGTGTCAAACGTGCTGGAGTGATTATTAAAGTCATGGCATAAGCGGCGGAATGGTTCATTTAATTCGAAATTTGTTTTGCAAGGTTTCACAAATAGTGGCTTGAAATGCCTCGATACTCTACATGGAACGTTAAAATATAACTCACTTAGAAGGCATGGGCTATTTATAAGTCCAGTGATTAATTTAACCATAAAAACTATACCAAGCATCTCTCTACGACTAGAAAGTGAAGGCAAATTAATGAGTTTTAAACGAGAAGTGTAAGGTGGAAGAATGTAATCTGAGTCCCAACGAAAGTTCCGCAAAGCAAAAAGCAGGAACTGCTTTTGGACAGATTCTATTTTATCTGAAAAACACTGGTAGTGGGGATTCCAAATAATAGATGCGTATTCCAAGATAGGTCTAACTAAGCTTGTAAATAGAGCTTTTGTGACGTAAGGATCATTGAACTCCTTAGACCATCGCTTTATAAATGCAAAGACAGCTTTAGCTTTGTTGACAGTGGAGTTTATATGGAGGTTAAAGGTGAGTTTGGAGTCCATTGTGACGCCAAGATCGATAAAATTAGTTACCTGATCTAGATTATGCTGTGATATTTTATAAGAAGCTGGTTGTACTGTTCTACGAGAAAAGCACATAACTTTACATTTTTTTAAGTTTAGCGGCATGTAGTTTGCTTTACACCAATGAACAAGGTTGTTAAGATCTGCTTGTAAGAAAGATCTATCTTCTATAGAGGAAAATGATTTAAATAGTTTTACATCATCAGCATATAATAAGATCTTAGAATGTTTTATTACAGACGAAATATCATCAATGAATAGCAGGAACAGAATTGGCCCAAGGTGGCTTCCTTGGGGAACGCCCGAAGGAACGAAAGTGACATCGGAAGAACAATTTTTGAAAATAACTTTTTGAGTTCTACCATGTAGGTATGAAGATATCCATCGAATAAAACTGGGTTGAAGACCTATTAGACCTAGTTTACGGATGAGCAATGAATGACATACTTTGTCAAAAGCTTTACTAAAATCCGTGTAAATTACATCTGTGTGAGCATTTTCTCTAAATCCATTTGAAACATAAGTTGTGAACTGCAATAAATTAGTTGTGGTAGATTTTCCAGTAGAAAACCCATGTTGAGATGGCGATATTGATGAGGAAATAGAGTACTTCAGATAATTAACAATGATTGCTTCAAATAATTTTGGAACCGCTGACAGCTTGGCTATGCCTCGATAATTTTCAATAGAAGACCTACTGCCATTTTTGTGTAGGGGTATTATAAAAGATTCCTTCCAAACTAATGGGAAAACACCTTTTTTTAGAGACAAGTTAAATAAGGATGTTAGGGGCTTGTAAATATTTACAGCACACTTTTTAAGAAAGCAAGCCGGAATGAAATCCGGTCCAGATCTAAATGAATCTTTTAAGGTTTTTAATGAATTTAAGACTACTTCCGGAGATATAACTGAGACATGAGTTAAATTGGATGGGGTAAGTCTAAACGGATAATCACTACTTTTAGGAGAGTCCATAGAATAATTCGAACTAAAAAATTTTGCGAACATGTTAGCAATAAGTTGGCTATCAGAAGACGCAGTGTTATTATAATTCATGGCGGACGGAAAACTATGAAATCTTTATATTTTACAGAGATATCGCTTAAAATGTTTTTATTAGGTCACTTTATAAGACCCATATATAAAAGTGGGCGTGGCCGTCAACCGATTTTAACAATTTTTCGTCCAAACATTTGCCTAAGTAAGTATATCACGCGTACCAAATTTCATCGATATATCTTCAATGGTTTCTGAGTTATGGCTTATAAAACCCTCAATGTTTGACCCTTAATAAGTGGGCGTGGCACCGCCCATTTTCTAAAATTTCACCAAATTTCTTCATAGGGGCCTGAGCTCAACACGTGGGTAAAATTTCATCGCTCTAGCTATATTAGTGGCTGAGATACCAAATTTCCGATTTTTTCTATATAGGAAAAGTGGGCGTGGTCATGGTCCGATTTCGCCCATTTTCAATACCAACCGTCCCAGTCTCGAGACCAACTTGCATTTCAAATTTCATCAAAATATATCAATTTTTGCGCGAGTTAGAGTGTTTACAGACGGACGGACAGACGGACGGACGGACGGACGGACAGACGGACGGACGGACGGACAAGGCTCAATCGATTTCTCTTTTCACCCTGATCAATTTGATATATATAAGTCTATATCTATCTCGATTATTTCATTCTGTTACAATCCACCGTTATGTGATTAAAACTATAATACTCTGTGTACTAGTACAGCTGAGTATAAAAAAAAACAAAATACACTTAAGGCGAATTCGCCCTGAGAAGACTAGTGACAATAATGTTATGTAGTAATGTCATTTTTAATTGAAGTACCTCTGAAAGATTTCCACTCGAACCAGTGAAGAGTGTAATGGTCGATTTTCGTTTTATTTTCATTAGCGGAGCGGAAGATCGGTGGGAATTTTTCGCACAGCATTATTGCTTGCATTCCGTTGTTCTTCGCTCTCAATCAATTTAGAAATACTTAGTATAACCCTCTATCACTTTATTTGATTTTATTACCGCTCACTGTGGGTCACTCTAGTGCCATGCTATTGCTCGTAAATGCATAAACGCCACTTTTCATTATTATTGTTATTATAGCCATATGAGTTCAATCAAAGTACTGCATCCGTTACTGAGGCGCAATGCAACACACATGCACTTAGTTAAGTATTAGCTATATCGATCAATTGCTGTGCTTAAAAGTATTTCCGGTGAGTTATAGCCCAGTTAGTCGAGAACGTGTGGTCCGCTCGCTGACGCAAACGCCCGTATGCAATTTTTAGGATTTTTTGAGCCCGTAGCAATCAGCTGTTTTACTCACACATATTTACATATATATATAGTTTGTTTTCATTTTGGCAGGGTTGCCATTTAGTCATTTTTGAACAAACTTTTACTAATCTTCAAAGTGTTATACGGATTACTCTTCAATACACAACTGTGCATTATTTGCCAAATGACAAGAAAATACTAATTTAATCGTTTTTAAAGTTGTCGTTGACGACTTTTTTTTATTAATTTAGTTACTTTTTTACGGCTTAGTTGGTAATTAAAACACATTATTCTTGTAATTTTGTTGCTGCCCAATATATTTCCATCACACCTTGGTGATAGTTATCAAGGACTAAAACATAAAATAACAAAAAACACAGTCAGAACATTAAATTTACAATTGAAAATCCATAAAAAAATTATATTGGGAAGCAACAAGATTCTCACAAAAATCTGTGTTTAATTAAGAAATCTGTACTGAGTTTCTGTAACTCATATCTTTTCTAGTATAAATAGGTGGTGACATGGTGGTGTGGATCGTATTAGTGTGACATCACTTTAATTGATTTTGTTACAGAAACTCAGATTTATTGTGACAATTTATAACTTTTTAATTTGGAAAAATTGCAGAAGAAGACCACCAAGAGTTATCAATTAAGAAAATACCGCCACCATTGTGGATAAATACAATTTTTGCTTTAATTTTCAGTAATATCTTCATTTATTAGGAGTGTTCAATATCTCAAAATTTTTACATATTTTTACGAATAGTTACGAATTTATGTTCAATAACCCAAAAAATTCGCAAAAGAGAGCCAAATTGAGAGAGTAAGACCTCGAGAGAGTTGATAAACGCTGCAAGTAAAATTTTCACTTGCAACTACTAGAAGTGTCCAAAATATATGATCACAAAAATTTCAATTGGAAATATACAAACATTTTAAACGCAAATTTCTAATTGTGTACTAAATAAGTTAGCGCAAAAATGAATCTTGATGATGTTGTGGAATAGCCAAAGTAGAATTTTGTTTTCCTAATTCAGTTATTTCCATTCATTTCCAACTTCAAAAATTTCAATTACAACCTAACCTAAAAATCAAATTGTCAAAACAGCGTATCAGCTGTTTTCTTGCGAATGTTTACGATTTTATGTTCAATTACTTTGGTTGATAATTTTCTCTTTTTCTCATTTTTACTCTTAATTTGACATTGACGCTCTTTTTGCAAGTACTTGCAGTTTTGAACAAAGCTATTATCTTGTAATTAATTAATATATATATATATATATATTTACATTTTGTTTGGGATTTAAAACAAATTTATAAACGTTTTCTTTCCTTTCTTTTTAAAAATTAAAGTAATAATAAATGACTTTTTGGTTGCTTGTTTTTCCGACAGGGTAGGAATATGATGTATTGTGGAACGATTTTCCGTCATCCCTTGTCAAGTTTGGTTTGGAGACAAACCGGTTTCGGCTAATATGCGCCATCTTCAGTGTCTTCTTTCGTTCTGAGTTATTTTCTGTAAGTTCGATAGCATTTATAGTAACTACCTTCCGTCGTTTTGTTCAGGTACTTCGTGTTCATGTGATGTGTTCGTGCATTCGTGCGTTCGGGTGCCGTGTGTGTGTGTGTGAGTCTGTGTTGTGTGTTTAGGTATGCAAATCTATTTTTTTTGTTGTCATATTTTCATTATTGTACCCTCATTAACCAAGTAGGTAAAAGTCCGTTATTGTCCGTTTGTGTGTTGTTTTGTTTATGTCGGTTTTAGGTCTTTTGTCCTCTTTCGGGTATATTAGCTTAAGCGGTTCAAATAATGTATCCGATGCGGTGTTTATTTGTTCATTTATTATTTTACCTACGAATGTTTTTTGTTTGTATATCTCCATATTTTCTAATATGTTAAGTCGTCTTCCTTTATGCTGTATGTGGAGAATTTTAGCTGTTTTTCCTATTTTCATGGGTATACACTTGTTTTCTGCCATGTGGTTGGCGAAATTTGATTCCACTGTCGTTGATGATTTTCTTATTTTCTTATTGTAATCCCTTATGTGTTCTCGATATCTCGTCTTGATTTGGCGTCCTGTTTGTCCTATATAACTGTTTTGGCATTCGCAAGTCAATTTGTATACGCCTTGTTTGTCAAAGAGGTCTTCCTTATTAATGTTGTTTCGTAGAAGTTTTCCCATATTGTTCCTCGTTTTAAATGCTGCATTAATGTTATATTTTTGGAAAACTTTAGCCAACTTGTAAGATGTTGCTCCGGTATATGATAGGACTGCCCATTTCTTCTCTTCTTTTTCTTTGGTTTCTGACTTTCTAGAATTTATGTTTTTTTGTATTTTCTTCACTAAACTTTTTTGATATCCGTTGTTCTCTGCGATTGTGTATATTGTGCTCAGTTCCTTGTTGTAAGCTTCTTTTTCTAACGGGGTTCGTTCAAGTCGTGTTAATAAATGTCTGAAAGCGGCGTTCTTGTGCTGTTGAGGATGGTTAGATTTATTGTGTATTATTGCATCTGTTGCTGTGGGTTTTCTGTATATTTCGTAAGTAAATTTGTTAGTCTCTTTGTTTATTTTAATTGTTAGGTCCAGGTAGTTGATTTTTCCATTTTTCTCTGTATCCATAGTGAATTTTATATTTTGTGTTGGCTGTTGAGGTGCTCCAAAATTTGTTCTTCTTTATTTCCCGATATTAGGCAGATGACGTCATCTACATACCTGGCATAAAAATTTACTCCCAAATTTGCCGTCAGTTCTTCCATATAAATTTCCTCCAAATGTTGCATAAATACTTCCATAAGGATAGCTGATGTGGGGCTACCCATGCCTAGTCCGTGAGTTTGTCTGTATATTTTATTGTCAAATTTAAAATAATTCTGGTCCAGGGTTATTCTCAGCGTATTTACTATCTCTGTAGCAATGTCTTTGTTCGTTTTCTCTGTCAGTATTTTAGTTAAAGTTTTTAGTGTTTCTGTCGTTGGTACCGAAGGGTATAGATCCTTCACGTCAAATGATACCAGTTTTGAGTCCTTGGGTACGTTCAGGTTGTTCAGTTTGTTGACTAGTTCCGTCGTGTTTTTGATTGTGTATTTATTGGATAGGTCTAGTTTCTCGGTTAGTAGCTTGTTTAGGTGTTTTGATAGTCTATATCCTGGTGCCGACTTATGGTTTACTATTGGTCGCATAGGTGTTCCTGCTTTGTGGATTTTAGGTAGTGCGATCAGTGACGGGGCCGATGGATTCATTGCCGTGAGAGTGTAGGTCATCTTGTTGTCTATTATATTCTTTGCTTGTTTTATTGCACGCTTTATTGCCATTTGGTATTCTTCCGTTGGGTCTTTCCTTATCACTCGACAGCCCATTTCTTTGATGAGTTGACCCGTTTTTGCGGTGTATTCCTCTTCGTCCATTAGCACCGTTGTATTTCCTTTGTCTGCTTTTGTTGCTATCACCTTATTATCGATTAGTTTCTTCCTTAATACTTTTGCCGTTTTATTGTCGTCCGTTGCCATTTCATTTCCAGCAGCTTTTATACTCTTTTCGATTATGCGTCTGCATAGATGCCTTGCGTGCTCCTGTTCTTCGTTTGGTACTAGTGATATGGCCATCTCCGTGTCTGCAATAGTATTCTCTACGTCTTTTTTTCTATCGTAGCTTTCGATATTGTACTTCAAACCTTTTTGTAGTAGCTCTGTTTCTTTGGCGTTGATGGAAAGATTTGTTAAGTTAACAAATCTTGGATGGAATGATGTTTTGTTCTGTTGTGAGCCTTTTTTGTTGTTGTTTTGTTTTGTGTCAAGGTCCTCCAGTTTTTTGTTGAGTTTTTTGTATTTGTGTTCCATGGCCTTTTTGATCTCCTCCTTTATAGTGTCTAACGTTTCCATAAGGCAACTAACTAGGTTGTTTTCCATCAGCTCCAGGTGGATGCGTAGTAGTTCCTCATTTATGCGCTCCTTCTTTGCGTGTTGGTTCCTGATCTCGCATCTGAGGAAGCTGTTCTCCGCTTTCCGTATAATTTTGCGTTTATCCTCGCTGTTCACTTTGTGCCCTATTTGCGCGTATTTTGGAATGAGTTTGGTCTTTAGACATTCCTTGTTAAACCATATGTTGGCTTTTGTGTTGTGTATTTTCTGTAGCCGCCTTTTGTAAGCTGTCAGTAGAATATTTGTCCGGATTTGATGTGCCTGACTGGCATTATTAATAACTTTTTGGTTGCTTGTTTTTCCGACAGGGTAGGAATATGATGTATTGTGGAACGATTTTCCGTCATCCCTTGTCAAGTTTGGTTTGGAGACAAACCGGTTTCGGCTAATATGCGCCATCTTCAGTGTCTTCTTTCGTTCTGAGTTATTTTCTGTAAGTTCGATAGCATTTATAGTAACTACCTTCCGTCGTTTTGTTCAGGTACTTCGTGTTCATGTGATGTGTTCGTGCATTCGTGCGTTCGGGTGCCGTGTGTGTGTGTGTGAGTCTGTGTTGTGTGTTTAGGTATGCAAATCTATTTTTTTTGTTGTCATATTTTCATTATTGTACCCTCATTAACCAAGTAGGTAAAAGTCCGTTATTGTCCGTTTGTGTGTTGTTTTGTTTATGTCGGTTTTAGGTCTTTTGTCCTCTTTCGGGTATATTAGCTTAAGCGGTTCAAATAATGTATCCGATGCGGTGTTTATTTGTTCATTTATTATTTTACCTACGAATGTTTTTTGTTTGTATATCTCCATATTTTCTAATATGTTAAGTCGTCTTCCTTTATGCTGTATGTGGAGAATTTTAGCTGTTTTTCCTATTTTCATGGGTATACACTTGTTTTCTGCCATGTGGTTGGCGAAATTTGATTCCACTGTCGTTGATGATTTTCTTATTTTCTTATTGTAATCCCTTATGTGTTCTCGATATCTCGTCTTGATTTGGCGTCCTGTTTGTCCTATATAACTGTTTTGGCATTCGCAAGTCAATTTGTATACGCCTTGTTTGTCAAAGAGGTCTTCCTTATTAATGTTGTTTCGTAGAAGTTTTCCCATATTGTTCCTCGTTTTAAATGCTGCATTAATGTTATATTTTTGGAAAACTTTAGCCAACTTGTAAGATGTTGCTCCGGTATATGATAGGACTGCCCATTTCTTCTCTTCTTTTTCTTTGGTTTCTGACTTTCTAGAATTTATGTTTTTTTGTATTTTCTTCACTAAACTTTTTTGATATCCGTTGTTCTCTGCGATTGTGTATATTGTGCTCAGTTCCTTGTTGTAAGCTTCTTTTTCTAACGGGGTTCGTTCAAGTCGTGTTAATAAATGTCTGAAAGCGGCGTTCTTGTGCTGTTGAGGATGGTTAGATTTATTGTGTATTATTGCATCTGTTGCTGTGGGTTTTCTGTATATTTCGTAAGTAAATTTGTTAGTCTCTTTGTTTATTTTAATTGTTAGGTCCAGGTAGTTGATTTTTCCATTTTTCTCTGTATCCATAGTGAATTTTATATTTTGTGTTGGCTGTTGAGGTGCTCCAAAATTTGTTCTTCTTTATTTCCCGATATTAGGCAGATGACGTCATCTACATACCTGGCATAAAAATTTACTCCCAAATTTGCCGTCAGTTCTTCCATATAAATTTCCTCCAAATGTTGCATAAATACTTCCATAAGGATAGCTGATGTGGGGCTACCCATGCCTAGTCCGTGAGTTTGTCTGTATATTTTATTGTCAAATTTAAAATAATTCTGGTCCAGGGTTATTCTCAGCGTATTTACTATCTCTGTAGCAATGTCTTTGTTCGTTTTCTCTGTCAGTATTTTAGTTAAAGTTTTTAGTGTTTCTGTCGTTGGTACCGAAGGGTATAGATCCTTCACGTCAAATGATACCAGTTTTGAGTCCTTGGGTACGTTCAGGTTGTTCAGTTTGTTGACTAGTTCCGTCGTGTTTTTTGATTGTGTATTTATTGGATAGGTCTAGTTTCTCGGTTAGTAGCTTGTTTAGGTGTTTTGATAGTCTATATCCTGGTGCCGACTTATGGTTTACTATTGGTCGCATAGGTGTTCCTGCTTTGTGGATTTTAGGTAGTGCGATCAGTGACGGGGCCGATGGATTCATTGCCGTGAGAGTGTAGGTCATCTTGTTGTCTATTATATTCTTTGCTTGTTTTATTGCACGCTTTATTGCCATTTGGTATTCTTCCGTTGGGTCTTTCCTTATCACTCGACAGCCCATTTCTTTGATGAGTTGACCCGTTTTTGCGGTGTATTCCTCTTCGTCCATTAGCACCGTTGTATTTCCTTTGTCTGCTTTTGTTGCTATCACCTTATTATCGATTATCACAACAGAACAAAACATCATTCCATCCAAGATTTGTTAACTTAACAAATCTTTCCATCAACGCCAAAGAAACAGAGCTACTACAAAAAGGTTTGAAGTACAATATCGAAAGCTACGATAGAAAAAAAGACGTAGAGAATACTATTGCAGACACGGAGATGGCCATATCACTAGTACCAAACGAAGAACAGGAGCACGCAAGGCATCTATGCAGACGCATAATCGAAAAGAGTATAAAAGCTGCTGGAAATGAAATGGCAACGGACGACAATAAAACGGCAAAAGTATTAAGGAAGAAACTAATCGATAATAAGGTGATAGCAACAAAAGCAGACAAAGGAAATACAACGGTGCTAATGGACGAAGAGGAATACACCGCAAAAACGGGTCAACTCATCAAAGAAATGGGCTGTCGAGTGATAAGGAAAGACCCAACGGAAGAATACCAAATGGCAATAAAGCGTGCAATAAAACAAGCAAAGAATATAATAGACAACAAGATGACCTACACTCTCACGGCAATGAATCCATCGGCCCCGTCACTGATCGCACTACCTAAAATCCACAAAGCAGGAACACCTATGCGACCAATAGTAAACCATAAGTCGGCACCAGGATATAGACTATCAAAACACCTAAACAAGCTACTAACCGAGAAACTAGACCTATCCAATAAATACACAATCAAAAACACGACGGAACTAGTCAACAAACTGAACAACCTGAACGTACCCAAGGACTCAAAACTGGTATCATTTGACGTGAAGGATCTATACCCTTCGGTACCAACGACAGAAACACTAAAAACTTTAACTAAAATACTGACAGAGAAAACGAACAAAGACATTGCTACAGAGATAGTAAATACGCTGAGAATAACCCTGGACCAGAATTATTTTAAATTTGACAATAAAATATACAGACAAACTCACGGACTAGGCATGGGTAGCCCCACATCAGCTATCCTTATGGAAGTATTTATGCAACATTTGGAGGAAATTTATATGGAAGAACTGACGGCAAATTTGGGAGTAAATTTTTATGCCAGGTATGTAGATGACGTCATCTGCCTAATATCGGGAAATAAAGAAGAACAAATTTTGGAGCACCTCAACAGCCAACACAAAAATATAAAATTCACTATGGATACAGAGAAAAATGGAAAAATCAACTACCTGGACCTAACAATTAAAATAAACAAAGAGACTAACAAATTTACTTACGAAATATACAGAAAACCCACAGCAACAGATGCAATAATACACAATAAATCTAACCATCCTCAACAGCACAAGAACGCCGCTTTCAGACATTTATTAACACGACTTGAACGAACCCCGTTAGAAAAAGAAGCTTACAACAAGGAACTGAGCACAATATACACAATCGCAGAGAACAACGGATATCAAAAAAGTTTAGTGAAGAAAATACAAAAAAACATAAATTCTAGAAAGTCAGAAACCAAAGAAAAAGAAGAGAAGAAATGGGCAGTCCTATCATATACCGGAGCAACATCTTACAAGTTGGCTAAAGTTTTCCAAAAATATAACATTAATGCAGCATTTAAAACGAGGAACAATATGGGAAAACTTCTACGAAACAACATTAATAAGGAAGACCTCTTTGACAAACAAGGCGTATACAAATTGACTTGCGAATGCCAAAACAGTTATATAGGACAAACAGGACGCCAAATCAAGACGAGATATCGAGAACACATAAGGGATTACAATAAGAAAATAAGAAAATCATCAACGACAGTGGAATCAAATTTCGCCAACCACATGGCAGAAAACAAGTGTATACCCATGAAAATAGGAAAAACAGCTAAAATTCTCCACATACAGCATAAAGGAAGACGACTTAACATATTAGAAAATATGGAGATATACAAACAAAAAACATTCGTAGGTAAAATAATAAATGAACAAATAAACACCGCATCGGATACATTATTTGAACCGCTTAAGCTAATATACCCGAAAGAGGACAAAAGACCTAAAACCGACATAAACAAAACAACACACAAACGGACAATAACGGACTTTTACCTACTTGGTTAATGAGGGTACAATAATGAAAATATGACAACAAAAAAAATAGATTTGCATACCTAAACACACAACACAGACTCACACACACACACACGGCACCCGAACGCACGAATGCACGAACACATCACATGAACACGAAGTACCTGAACAAAACGACGGAAGGTAGTTACTATAAATGCTATCGAACTTACAGAAAATAACTCAGAACGAAAGAAGACACTGAAGATGGCGCATATTAGCCGAAACCGGTTTGTCTCCAAACCAAACTTGACAAGGGATGACGGAAAATCGTTCCACAATACATAATAATAAATGGTTCGTTTAAGTAGACATACTATTTTTTCCATGTGAACACATATATGTATATTCGATAACATTTTCCAATTTGTTGGGTTAGTTGTATAATGCTGTGAAAATTACTGTTTAAATATTTAATAACTAAAAATGTTCAACTGGCAACCCTTCTACCTTGCAACCATGCGAGCGATCAGCTGCCACGTTTTTACGTAAAAAATCAAAATGATTTTGATTTCTGCGGTACGGGCTTCTGCGTCGTACGTCGTTGAATAATCGGTTACATACAAATCCCATTAAATAGGTTCGATCAGCTGACACGGTACACGGGTTTACGTTCTCGACTAACTGGGCTATTAGACGCAATCAACCAAATCAGCTGTCAAATGAATTATCTACTCCACAGCTGTTTTAACGTTATTATTGTAGTTTGGCGTGAATCCATACGATATGCAGAACTAATCTTTGGAGAAATGAAAAATAAGAATAACAAGTTAAAGAACAACAAGTGAACTCTTTACAAGGAGAGATTTTTACTTCGCCCGCGTTTACGCAGTCTTAAATAAACATTTATGCATTTGAGGAAAACTGTATCACTAAGATTTTCTTTATGATTTGTTTTTCCTGCACATTGCAACTATGACTTTGTTGTATTTGAAAGATTTGGAAACAGGCACATTTTTAAGCTTGTTCTTGTGTTGCACTGCTTTATTTATTTATGCAAAAGTTCTTATTGCGCCACGTCTCTATATATATAAATATCGTCGTTTAAACTTTATAACCGCCTAAGTGAAACTTTCAAACCTGCCCAAACGACACTTGTGTCTAAATTGAGGTTTGTGTACCTGCCATCGAGCTCCATCAATCCATAACATAAATTTTGGTCTTGGGAAGCTCTATATTTACTACCTTCTAATGTCCTACCTATCCACACTACAAATTGTGAGAGGTAGTTCCCTCTCCGCAGCTCTTGACAGATGAAAAATAGCTATCCTATACGAACTTATCAATCGTTCCTCGCATGCAGAAACATACATATAATTAAGTATACCTACCATCTATGTAGTTTTTTTTCTTTACCCCCTTTTTACATTTGCATAAAATACTATATTCTCTTCTCTGTTAACGCTTTTGTATTTGCATTTTTTTTCTTTTTGTTTTGCTCTCCCATTTACATTTTTTCTCTCATTTTTATTTTGAATTCAAAATTAGTTTTGTAGCGCAAATGTCAAATATCGCTTTTTAAGGGTCACCTGGTAATTTTACCTGCTGGTCAATGTTAAACAATTCTTTGTACTAACAGAAAATTATGCATTTTGTTTTGTTTTGTGTTTTCGTTTGACTAATATTTAGCACGAGCTTTAAGCGTATCATTTTACAAACAATTAATGAACTCAAGGTATTGAAGGTAGGCATTTGCTTTAAAATTTGATTCGATTCTACTATTTTCGTCTCTCGAACAAAAATAGTCAAAAATGATTCTGATATGTGATTAAAAAATGATCATCAGTTTTTGATCATCTAAAACAAGGGTGCGCAACGCTCTCGTGTTGAATGGGGAAACTCCAATACATCTACAAAAATTTATTAGTGCACTCAGAAAAAATTTGTGTAGATTTAAAAAAAAAAAGTTACAAACTACAAGTAAATTTTTATTGTACGATTGGAAAATTTTACATACAATATAAATACATACATATGTACAATATTTACAACATATTTTATTTATATTAAATTAAGATATGAACTCGTACATAAAAAAAAAATGTATCTACATATTACATAATAACAATAAGTGACAAGTTTATTCAAGGCTGTTTAATAAATTGTCAATATTTATTGTCGAATCAGAGGTGGATAATTGCAGAATTGCTTCCAAATGCTTTTGTGATAAAAGGTTTCTTTGGTTTGTTTTGATTAACTTAAGGCTAGAAAAGGCTTTTTCGCAAATACAAGTGCTTCCGAACTTGGATAAGTATTTTAAAATTTCATTTCTTATGAGTGGATACTTCTCATATTTTATTTCCGTCGTATATGTAACTTACCCTAATTATTAATTTATATACGTACCTATAATTAATTAGCATAGACTGTGACTTGCAATAATATTTCAGCAAAAAAAGCTCTAATTCCTATTTTTCTTATTAAAATCTGCTTTTATTTTCTTCAAATAATTTGAAATACACTTTTGCCACACATTTTTCAATATTAACTAGAAATTTTGTTCAGTTTTATCGTTTGCCTACAAATCGCACCCTAAATCAAAAAATTGCACAACTCAAAATTTTTTGAATCCATGAATAACGTATTTAGGGACTGCTAAATGTTAGTCTCCTCCCAGCAAAAGTCTTCTTCCTTACCCAAAGCTTCGTTTGTAAAGAAAAAGGTTTTCTTGCATTTCTTCCATATATTTTATATTTATTTGGGTTTTGAGTTACGTCGCTTTTCAATTCAAGAATTCAATTTTTTCAAAAAAAATTTATTTTCAATTTGTTAGTGTAATTTTCAATTTCATATGGGAAGGGCGACGCCAACGTAGCTTCATATGGGAAGGGCGAAGCTAACACAGCTTCGCCCTTCCCATAAGAAACTCAATCACATTCATTTGAAATTTTTTATACCTGTGGGCATATGGCAGGGGAAGAAAATTTTCTTTTTATATTCATTGGGCGAATTTGTATCTGTGCCTATGTCTGGGGGGGAAAAACAAAAACAAATGTGATTCAAGGGCATAGGCATGAGCATCTATGATCTAAAAGGAACATACATATATGACTATTCCTTCTGTCCAATTTTATTTTCACTCAGCATATAGTCACCAAGAGTAATAAAAAGTGATTCATTTGGACGAAAATTCAAATGTTAATCTTCTCAATGCTATGTGAGTTATATTTAGCCAGTGCAAGGTGGCAAATAAAAATCATCATGTCTCCAAGAGTCTCTTAAAGAACAGAGTTCCGTTTATGTAGAATTTTATTTGAAAAATGTTGGGAATAACCTTAACATTTCTCAGATTCCTTGTAGAGTTCAATAACACATTCAATAAATAGAACAAACAAACCAAAATGCCTAATGCTCTATAGATCGAAGATCTGTATATTTATTCCTCAAAATTTGCGTCATACATGTGAAACTAAAAGTTTATTGCCAATAAAGTGTTGCTTGTCACTCATGCTAATCTATGCATATACTAAGTGGTAGACTTCTTTGGCAAGGTTATCCAATTTAATTTGTACTTACGCCCGTGTTAGAAAGAAAATTTGAATAATGGAGCTCGTAGTTGTCCGTAGGTCATAGAAAATGTTTTAGAATTATTGTGTTTTCAATGCTGGTAGGCTAAGCGGTAAAGGAACAAATAGAAAAACGGAAACCAACATACCCTTATTTTAAGACTTAGTGCTTAGTTATTAACATCTGAGAGTTCTTGAATCACCTGGATAGTTCTCGAACAAACTCGTCTAAACCATCTTAAGCGGTATATGGGAAAAATATGTATGTAATTCTAAGATAGTTTAATTTAGGAGAAACAATTAATTCTAAACTTTTTAGAAAAATATGTATGTAATTCTAAAATAGTTTAATTTAGGAGAAACAATTAATTCAAAAATTTTTAGAAAACTTTTTTTTTTAGAAAAAAGTTTCAATAGATTTTTGATAAGTGAATAATAAACCCCTTTGACACACCCTTTACTATAAAAGCGATTAATTTAGAAAATCCTATGCCATCCAAAAAATGTTCCTGCATTGTGTTCACACACAAATACGAGTACACAAAGTATTTTTTGACAAATCGGCTGTGTTGATGGACATGTAAATATGTCAATCGACTTTATGCAAACATTTAAATTTAGCTATAATGGCCACTAAGTTGATTTATAGCTTCTTATTTTAGAGACGAAACTCACTCCAATGCTATTAAGAACAGTACGTATATTTCTATAATTATCAACAAATTTACAAAAATTTTACTCAGCAAGAAACAAACGCTAGGAATTATGAAAGGAGATGTCTTCCAGACCAACTTTGTCGAGCAGAGTAGGAAGACACGGTTTTTTAGGCGGGTGAAATTTTTATATTTTTAGTTGGAGGTGAATTTACTTTATCGAAAATATCTTATAAAAATGACATCAAAAGAAGTTTTTGAGCCTGGACTTCTTCTACAGAATTTAATAAGCAATTTCTTTGCGGTAGACTTTAACCCTCTAATAACCCGCATGCAAATGGTTGTTTATAGCCGTTTTTGGAAACACATGAAGAGAATATCAATTAAAACTGCAGATAGAGGCTTAAAATGTTCTAGAAAATTATTCGCCATAAAATTTCACTTGGGGTTCCCTCATACAAAAACTTTGTACAAAGAAAGCTAAAGACCACCATAAACAAAAATCACGACATGAATTATATATGTAAAAGAAAATAAATGCATGTCAGTTAAATATAAAATGTACAACTCCAATACACCAACCATCTCATTCTACGAAATTTCCCTGCTACTACGAATAAATTACATTAAGTAAACTACCACCAACAAGTTGAAGTTTTAATTTCGATTAGCGTTAGACATTTGATCTATTACATAAAAGCTTAATGCAATTTTTTTTTATCAAAGTTTTATAGTCAATAATAAATAAATTAATGGCTGCCAGTAGCAATTAGTGCAGTAGTTACTTCAAAGCTCGCCATTAAATTGAATGCGTCGCGTCGTTGCCGAAGTCGTGTTGCATTGGCTTAATCGTCAACAATTTGGCACAAACCAGCAGCTGTTCGTCGCCGATAAGCCGTTCTGCTGTTTTTTACCACAATAACCCAATTGCAGTAAAAGTATCTAAGTAAGTACGTATGTAGTATGAAGTATTAAAACTAAATCACCGCCACGCACGCATTTCAACTTCGATTACACACATGCCATGCAGGTTATTGGCGTGGCTGGCGCTATAAAGTTAAGATGACGCAAAAAACGCATTTAATCGCTGCTTTCGCTTGAGTTGGAATACTATCTATCGATAGATTGGGTTATTGATTATATCGACACGTTCAGACTATCTATAAAATGCGTAGCTTTTTCTGTATATGTGACTACTAAGCCAAATTTTTCCGATGTCTTTGTGGTCTAATGAGATTAAGATGTTGAACTGGTACCATGTAATGTTAATACCTCGCAAGAGGTCCGCTCGAGAATTTCTTCACTATCGTTAAAGTCAAAGTTGGTCTAACAAAATTATCGAAGTTGTCGAAGCGTTAGTTTTCCAGCACAAAACACAGCCAACAAGAAGCATTGATTGAATAATGTTGATGAAAAAAGGAAATGAAGAATTAGACAAATAATTACATTTCAAATGCATTGATAGTTGAATGTTTCAGTACATATAAATATTGAAGCAGGTTGTTGACAGTTACTTAATCAGTTCAGCAGTCAACTGCGTTGCGAATGGTATGTAGTTGGTTAATTTATTTGTCAGTTCGAGCGAGTTTAGTTCTGCAGCTCTTACCCTCAATACGTACAGCTCTTAGCTCAGGATTACCTTCGAAAAAGAAAAATTGGTTTCTCGATTATGTAATATGTATCATGGTCTGAGCATCATCTAGCCAAATCTATCATTATCGGACTTCTAAAAGCAAAACAAAATATCAGAAGAAATATTTAACTTAATTACATAGTATTCATTGAAGGAAGCTGAGAGAAAACCTGTAAGATAGAGTACATAAATAAACACATAAGTTTTTAGGGAAGAAACTTTTTAGTATAAAACATCGCAAGTGTCTCCCAAAAAGGGGAAACTTTAGTATAATATACCAGCTCCAGAATTTTTTTAGGGGTGCTTAAAAGAAGAATGGAAATTCACCATACAAAATTGTTGCCTTCACCTTCGGTTTTAATTTTTGTGATCTGTAGGATCTCCTCTATCTCCTGACTAAATGTTTATTATTCTAGGCCTAGTAGGGCAGAAAAAATCCTCGGCTGAAACCTCCAAGAGGTTACTGCCTGGTCAATGAACCTTTGTATCTCCTCCCCGATGGCTGTTCCTGGTGCTTGCAGGGCAGACTGCTGGGAGAGACCGCGGAGGGCTACCAAAGGCTTTTGTCCGGTCGAGTGGGTCTCCTCAAGACGCGAGCCAGGGGGGGGGGGGCTGCGAGACGGCCTCTGTCATGGCTCGAGGTGCCTGGAGGAAGGCATAAAACGCATTTATCTTGTCGTGATGGAGGATAAACCGGATAAAGAATCCCAACAACAACAACAACATATCGAAAAGGCCCTTCACTACAGGGAGTGCGACAGATGTCTTTCTTGATATTTCGGGAGCATTTAGCAACATCGCTGCTGCGGCGCTGCTGAAGGGACGCGAATGGATCGGAATACCCGCAATCATTCGGCGCTGCATCGAGGACCTTTAGAGTTGTCGGACGGTGACGGATGGGTTTGGGACTTTAGACGATGTCGGAGGGCACAAAGGGACATGCCACTCGGGAGAGTACTCTCACCCCTGTTGTTGAATCTAGTGGTCAACAAATACTCTTCGAAAAATACATAAAATAGTTTAGTATAAGGTCTCCAATAAAGACCATATGTGGTCTATGTGAAGGATCACTTTATCCGGCCGACCTAACCTAACCTAACCTAGGCCTGATAGATTATATTAAAGCCAAACCCCATTAATACTAAAATTTGTCCCAAAGAGCCAGCAGCTGCCATCCCCTTCGCCATTAACACACTCAGAACATAATCGGGGCCTTATTTTCTGCCAAATTTGACTCATTTATGTATTTATTAAATAAAGATTTTCAAAATTGCTATTCCTCTTCAATATCTAGACGAGGGATTTATAATTTTCTTAACAAATATATATGTACTATGTGTAGCTCTTATATCTAGTCTTAGTCTAAAAACCAAAAATATCTCATGGGTGAAATTTTGCATTTATATGTATGTACTTACATATTTTGAGCACACCACCGAAATTCCAAAAATTTATCACCTGCTCAGCACAATGTTTTTTTTTTTTTGGCTCAAAAATGACTTTTGCTTGTTTATGTGCCAATAAATTTGTGCGTATTGCTCATTTTCTGAGTTGTTGAGAAATACTCGTACAACCTAAATATATCAATTTTAATTTCAATGTTATTTTTTCCGGAGCGTGAAATTTAACAGTTGGCCCGTTGACCCAGTTTTGGACGTGCATATCTATAAAAAGTTGAAAAATGAGATCATATGTGTATGCAAACAATATTCATTGCATGCACTAAGGAAGCATTTAATTGGCATAGAAATTAAATTGAATAAATGTTTTAGAATCGCTCTATAGTTTTAAGGCATAGCTCAGTTGAAACATGATTTTTTTGTATCCTGAAAAATTTGTGGATCTAATGATCGTTGATTTTCAAGTACTCAGTCTCACTCTATAATTTCGCCGCATTACCATGCTATTTTTGCGACCTCGAAAATATGAAGTGTCGCCATTTCCTCTATGACATTCTATGCATTTCTTTTTTTTTTTTTACTTTACTTTAAGTATACTATGACATATGCAATATGCATATCACTTTTATGATGCCAAGCAGAAAATTCTCGCTGCTGTCAGTTGATGTGTTTATTTTTGTATTTTTCGTATTTTGTGCTTCATTAACTTTACACAGTCTCTTGTGCATATGAACTGTCTTGGCTGTCTTGATTTTCGTTGATCGTTGTTAATTTGTTCGTTTATTATTTCACTCTTCTCATACATATGTATGTATTACCTCTCATTTCCCGCCCATTTTCTGGGCTATAGATTCTCTTTGCCATTCTTACACACATTTCGAACTTTATTTTTCCAAGATTTTAACTTGGACCGCGTGTTGCTAGGATATTTATGTATTTATTTTTTCCCCCCTTCCCTTTCCTCTTCCTTTTCCATTCCCTTTTCGTTTTCATTTTCATTTTCCTTTTTTCTTTTCTTTTTGTTTTTCGTCATCATCATCATCATCATCATCAGTACGAGTATACGCCTTTGACTGTTGTCTGTCTATCTGGTTTTATCCGACATGCAAGCGCATTTTGTTCAGCTGCTCTGTGATTTGTCTGTTTTCTTCGTCAAAAAAGTGTTGTCTTTTGTTTTTTTTTTCAAGTTTTTTTTGCATTTAATGATTTTTGGCACAGAAATCATAAACAATTTCTGATTTTTAATTAGCCAGATGCAGTTATATAAAATTTGGAATACTATGTACTTTCGCACATGCGGTACTTTTACATACTACCCTGCAAAAAATGCGATTTATCCGGGACGTGTCCGAGATCAATCGCAAGGGAGCGTGCGACTAATACAATTTTACATCCCTTTATATGGAGTGAATTGATCGCATTTGTTCGAGCATGTCCTATGAAGAGACTAATTGTTCAACTTGTATACCCGAACGGGTACCAATGTAGATTAATCGCTTTCATACCGAACGGGTACAAATGTAGATCAATCGCTCACATCCCGCATTGGTACAAATGTAGATCAATCGCTTTCATCCCG
Source organism: Urophora cardui (assembly GCA_960531455.1). NCBI lineage: Eukaryota > Metazoa > Arthropoda > Insecta > Diptera > Tephritidae > Urophora > Urophora cardui. The sequence continues at coordinate 15,679,363 of OY482673.1, forward strand.
AACGGGTACAAATGTAGATCAATCGCTCACATCCCGCATGGGTACAAATGTAGATTAATCGCTTTCATCCCCAATGGGTACAAATGTAGATCAATCGCTTTCAGCACGAACAGTACAAATGTAGACTTTTTCAAGTTGTTAGCCAAGGCAATTTTTAATAAAAATCTTTAAAAAATTGGAAATGTTCATACATACATATTTAAATAAAGATTATATAATGTTTTACTATTGTAAAAAAATCTCAATAAATAAATAAAAAATTGTAAGTTTTGAGTATGCATTATGCGTAATGTAAAGGATTTTTTCATAGGATATTTTAGGCAGCATTTTGTTAAAATTATTAGCCGCTTTCGATTCACAATTTCTCTGCTGGTTATAAATTTCCTTCTGTCAAATTTATATGTGAATGATAGCGAGCAGAGGGAAATTTTTATCGACCAGTTAGCGAGTATGGCTACTACTCATTATGGGTTCAAACATTTTTGTTCGATCCGACCTCGCTTGTGTGATGGCGAATCGAAAACGACAATTATTAATCATTGTTATTAAAAGAAAGAGTGTTCAATTCGTTTTACCGGTTGTTCTACAATTTTTTAAATACATTGCATATTTTTGTAAAATTTCTACATTTAAGGAATCTACATTTATACCCGTTCGGGATGAAAGCGATTAATCTACATTTATACCCGTTCGGAAACAATTGGTCTACAATTAGTCTACATTTATACCCGTACGGGAACAATCGGGGACTAATTGTGGACCGATTGTTCTCGAAAGAGATCAATCCGGGACAAACCTCTTTCGAGATTAATCGCACATTTTTTTGCAGGGTATGTATGCGTACACAAACACTTGAGCTAATATATGCATACATATATATATATATATATGTAAATCTGGTTTATAGAAACTAAAATTGCTTAGAAATACAAATACGAAAGGAAAAATATATTCAGAAGGTAAGCAATCTACGTAGTACGTACCTTCTACTTTAGAACCGTAAAGCAGTCAAACGAAATTCCAAATGCGCGTTATAATCAGAAGATCGTCAACAGAAATTATAGCAGCGTTTGGAATATCCGCAGAGGGATAAGACTTGACGGTATTTTGGATTTGATTGGGTCCTTTGGTTTTATCGGTCTTACGGTTCTTGCCAGCAACGTTCATTGTTCTTCAGAATACACTCCAAGGCGTTTTATAACCAATTTACATTGACTGGTTTATTTTGAAGGCTTTTTCTTGTGTTCTCTGAGCATTGAACTCGGATCTTTCCGCTTGGTAAGTCTCTTTATACTAAAATCGAGCTTATCCGACTCGGAGTAAGCAACTCTAACACACTTGTGGTCTCGTACTTTACCGATTGCATTCACCTGAAAAGGTTTAGTCTCTTAATCAAGTATGTATAACAAAACGAATTTGATCCAAAAAGACGCTCTAAGAAAAAGGCACTTTAAGAAAGACAAACCATTAAAGATTTATGGCAGCAAATCGTAAGCGCATACATACATATGTACATTCACACATATGTAGTATATGTAAATAAACTAATTAACAACTCAATACTTAATTTAACTGATAGATATGTAGAGTTCATGGTTACCTGTCACAAGAGTTTCAGATTTCATATTAAGTACACTTACCAATCAAGCGCAAAGGTGATTGCACCCAAATAAAAAACAACAACAACAAACACACAAACAAAACGAAGAAATTGTTCAAGTCTCTCTGCGCGGCAAACTACTTTTCCTTTCATTTAACGAAATGCTCACCTGTGGCGCGTACAAATAAAACCAATAACAACAATAACCAACGAAACGTGCCACTGTGATCATGTGACTATGTGTATTTGCTAGTCTTTTTGCTGTTTTTGTTGGCGTTTTTTTTTTCAATAAAACTCTATCGTTACTTGGCTTGCCCGTGGGCAGTCAGATTTGCTCCCTTTTACTTTAGACGAAAGCAAAAAGAAATATGTAGAGAAATTGTTGTTTTTGTATGCAGTCCAAGATTAAACTACAACATAAAATGGCTTCATTTTGCTGGATTTAAGGCATCATTGAATGAATTATTGTGTCGGCATTTATGAGTGTACGTTGCAGTTGAACAAATTATTTAATGCAGCATCGGTGGACAGTGGGACAAAAAATATAAAATAGGAATTAACTGGGAAAAATTAAAAGAATAAGAGCAAGAATTAGGAAAGGAAGAAAAATGAAGGGCATAAAGGTAAAGAAATTACACTAAAATTTCGAAAATCTATAGAATGGGAAGAGGAAGAATAAATGAGACATGAAAGGAAATTAGAAGAGGTAGAAGGAAGAACACGAAGAAAAAGTCTGACAGTGGAATGAGGAGTTTTAAAAATGGTAAGAAAATCAAAAGACGAAGAAAATGAAGAGGAAAAGAACAAGATGGCGAAGAAGAAGATAAAGGAGAAAATTAAGTTGATAATTATGATGATGATGATTTTTAAAGGGTATCAAATCACGGACCGGTCCAAGATAGCGGGCGATGCGGGAGCGAGTATCTTCGCAACTCAGCCGGACACTTCCATATCGATCAGGCTCTCGGAGACGGCCAGTGTTTTTCAATCCGAAGTTTTCGCCATACAGGAGGGCTGCAAGGCTTTACTGCCAGTGTGGGAAACAGGAAAGGAATTTTCTCGGATAGTCAGGCAGCTCTGAAGGCTCTGTGATCTCTAACGGTCTGGTAGGGTAGGGACTGTGTCATGGGTGCCGGGACATTCAGGGAAACGAAATGGCTGACAAGTTAGCACGGCAAGGTTCGGATATTGATGTCACACGAGGCGGAGGAGGTTGTCAATGATCCGCTTTGTCCGTTTGTGTTGTAGCAGAAACTGTGAATGGTTTTCTTCCACCTTTCAATTAGAGTGCAACATCAACAACATTGGTGCCATTGTGCTCCAGTAGCGCCCAAAACGTTGAATGCTACAGCAGCAGCAGCAAATGACTATTTTATGTTATTGATCATGTTGCAGACAAAAATGTGCAACATTGTTAGACATTTATGCGAGTGCATTTATATGGCGGGCACTCGGTATGAATGCATGCAACAGTTGCAACTTTTGTTTTTGCTTTTTGTGCTCAAGCAAATTGTGTTGGTCAGTGGCAGTGCTGTTAATAAAAATCCAAAAAAGAAAAACGCTGAGCTTTTCATCAATTTCAAGTGCAAACATCGAACGTTGCAATTGGCGCGCACGGCGGCGTTGAAGGTGCGCGCATGCGCAAAAGGTTTGCCGCTTAAAAATAAGCGTAGATATACCAAAATAAAAAATTGAAAAATGTTTTGTCGTCTTGTTAGTTTTTAATGTGAAATTGTACATGAATGCTCATTCATGGCATGTATGTAGATATGTGTAAGTACATATTTATGTACATATGTCTAATGTTTATGCGCGTTGGGTTGTACTTACGTACGTACATATATGGTGAAAGTTTTAGGCGACGCATAGAGACGCCTATTTTCACTGAGTGCAATACCTAAATATATATGTAAATATGTATGTAGCTCGCTTTCGTATATATTTCATAAATGCGCCTAGGCGTGCCTCGTCTGAAAGGTTGCTCATAGCTCCAACTTAACTTAAAACACCTCACGGAAGTCATTAGGGTTTAAGCAGAATCACCATTTTAAGTTGTATCACCATTTTAATTGAGTACTTTTCAACTTTAAAGTAAATAAGACTATTTTAATAAGCAAATCTTTGCGTGTTTGCAAAGAACAGCTTCCATGCGAAATATGCGCAACCTGGCACTTGTGCTCTTTCATCACAATCTGTTATGAAACCCTCATATGGCAAATGCCTGCCGACTATCTCTCTACCTGTTTGCAAAATAGTTTTTGCCAAATTGCGCATTTTTCTTTTTAATCTTTCTCTATTTGCCTTTTTGTTGCTCTGTCTTTGATTTATTGCAAATTGAATTGTAAAATTTCTTGGCCTATCTCCAATTTAGCAATTTGCTCGAATGCGCAAACTTAAGATGTTTGAATTAAAATGCAAACATGTTAACCTAATTTTGTTTCTTTTTCCGTTTTTTTTTTTTGTATCTCATTAATTTACTGCTTGTTTGTTTGTTTTGTTTTTGCACAAAACCACATAGAGATCACATTTGTATGTATATTTTCTATTATCTCTCAATTATAAATCAATTTTCTGGCATGTGGTTGAATATACATACAATATACATAACAAAATACATTTATCTGTGCCGTTTTGAGGTCTTTAAATGAATGTCGATAGACAGATCTGGTCCACAGAACGGCCAATATAACTGGAGTTAAAAATTGTAACCGCACTAGTCGCTTGTTATATCATATATGTATGTATTTATTGTCCTTCTCCAGTCATGTTTGATCGTAATTTGTTTAAGTATGCCGAACAAATTAACTATTAAAAACGTTGTATTGGTATCATTTAGCCCTGCAAAAAAGCCGAGTACTCCATGCACGCGTGTATAGAGTACTCGCTGTGGACCAACCGAGTACTCCTCAACCTGTCACATTTCATATAAAAAATATGGTCCATTTAACATGGCGATGTCCTAGGCAGGGATCACATACTCCGATTTCCGCATGACACCCGAGTAATCCAAGGAGTAACTACATGGGATTAATCCATGGAGTACCTACATGGGATTAATCCATGGAGTAGGTACTAAAATTAATGAAATTTAATAATCGCTGAACAGATTTGAACGAATGCCAATTCAATTTGATTATTAGGATTACATACATACATATATAAGTAAGCTTTTCTTTAATAAAAATAAAATAATAAAATTTTTCTAGCGCAATCGCCACATGTTGTGTTGCGTTCAATGTCTATTTATTACTAGATCGTGCACGTTCAAACGAGCATGCATACATATGTACATACATACAAATGTACGCACTTGCTTCGTCCCCTGCAAAAAATGCGATCACTCCGGGATACATCCGGGACAACTCGCAAGGGAGCATGCGATTACTACCCATTTGTATCTCTTTATATGGGTTGAAGTGTTCTCTTTTGTTTGAGCATGTCCTATTAAGAGACTTATTGTACCCATTTTGTATCCGAACGGGTAGCAAAAGCGCACAATTGTACCCGTTTTGTACCCGAACGGGTAGCAAATGCGACACATCCATTTGTGCGACTAATTGTACCCGTTTGATACCTTTTCGGGTACAATTCGTCTACAATTAGTATACATATGTACCCGTTCGGGTACAATTGGGAACAATTGTAGACTAATTGTACTCGAAAGAGAGCGCTCCCGGACAAATCTTTTTAGAGACTCGTCGCACACTTTTTTGCAGGGTCGTTATCGCGATATACATACATTCGGTTTTTGTAGCAATGTTCGGCTAACTACGAGCCGATGCAGATAAACGAGTCGCTTGCTTGGGTCTATGTTTATGATCACTTTAAAAGTACTCCTACCTACCACAAAATGGATCATATAATCCTATGATTTTTACAGGGAGGCACTACTTACATACATACATACATATCTACATATGTATTTACAATGTAATACGAGCATAGTAATTTTAAAGAAAAAGCTATTCATAATAAAAGCACGCATGTATCTCCAAAACAATTATGTACTCTATGCATGAAAAAAGCTTGTAAAAAGGTGTGCCCCGTCAGGCATGAGGACGTGCAATTGTAAACAACAGAACGCTTGTTGATAATTCCAAGTTGAATATGTAACCCACAAATATGTGATGTGCATAGGTATGTTTCTGCATTGTCTGGTAACACAAATAAATGCATAAAAATTTATGTAAATACCACTGGCGGACGCTTCATACAAGCCGGAAAGCCCGGTTTGCCTAAATATTTACGAATTTCTTTAAAATCTGGTAATTTTACCCTTTAAATGTGATTACTACTTATTTAAGTTCTCATTCAAGTTGTAACGTAACGTTATAATAATACAGCCCCCACTGTAACATTTGAGAACTTGCGCCTAAACGCCTCTAGGAAAATAACACAAATACACCACTAACCCCCATAACATGTATTTTGCTTGTACAGCCAATCACAGCACAACCTGGGTTAGTGAGCATACTTTACATGTTCCACACAAGAGCTTTTATGGGGAAATAACATTTTTTTTTTAATTTTTCTAATTTTTAGTAACGGTTTTCTCGAATCAATCATACTTTCATACATAAATGGCTAATGGCTATGCTTCATACATAGGCTTGTCCAGCCAATTTACGCTAGGTCCGCCATTTCTACATACACAAATATTTATGCATATATTTAGTCATAACAGCAACAATTTTCGTTATAATTACAGTAATTTTTAAGATTTCCTTTTGGTCGTAAACATTGTTGCAGCAGCAAAAGGCGTGAAACAATTTGCCTTACAACCCACATAAACAACAAAACAAATAAAGCAAAAGTTGTTTGCACGAGACCGATTTAATTTACTTACTTACATGTGTTTATCCATATGCATAAAACAAAAGCAAGCTGTAATATTAATTCATAAAAGCACATATGTTTGCACTTACATATGTATGAATTTGCATTGTTAAATATACTGGCAATGAGATTTACGAATTGCTTGAGGTGTTAAATTGGCGCGCAAATGTTTTGAATGCATTGACTTTGGCTTGGCTGGCATGTGATCTTGGTTTGTTTATAATTTGCTTTGTAATTTATTTTGTGTGAATTTGGGTTAGATTTGCCATTACATTAATAAATTAAAAATGGTTGACGTCAGTTGGTTTTATTCGATATTTATTACTTTATAGTTATTTAGTTTAATTGCACAATCGATTATTATATGAAAATTATCGGAAATTTTATAATACAAGAAAACACTAAAAACAAAAACTAACATGCAGCAACAAGCTAAATTGTTTATAATTTAATAATTGTATCTCGAGTTCGATTTCCGCAATAAGAAAGTAAGAAAAAAAGCCACTAATACCGTGAGATATTTTTTTCTCAGCTTATTGTAATGTAATATTAGCACTACTCAAGCTGAAAACTTGACGGCGAAAGCAATTTAAATTAGATCAATTAAACCACAAATCAATGCTGAAATGAAAAAAAGCAAAAGAAAAGTTTCCGCTTCTGGTACAAAAGGCATGGGGTACAGTTCGGACTGCTTCACATTTTTCATGGAGAAGACTCACTGGATTTGGTTTGGGTAGCACTTTTGAAGGACTAGATTTTGTTCAAAAAACTTAAGGCGTTAGATAAGCTGCAGCTTACCTTCTACATATTGCTCAATACATATGTATGTACATATAAGGTACTACCCAACAAACACTAAGGTTAGTTAACGTTTAGAGAATGACTTGAGAACTAACGTTTTTCTTAAATCTCTAACGTTAGAGGATGACTCCAGAAACAGCTGGGAATCATACACTCAGGGAAAAACAGCATTTTAAAATCAAAAATAAAATTTATGTTTTCATAATGCACGTTTTAAACCAAACAATTTTTATTTTAACAATGAAAATTTTTAAATTAGAAATTAAATTTTTCAATTAAGAATGAAATTTTTGAAGAAAAAGTGCATTTTGGATTTAAGAAGAAACATACTTAAATTAAAAATGAAAATGAATGTTGATTCAAAAACTCGCTCTTTGTTTAAAATTTTTTTGTGAGAAAATATTCTTTTGTGAGAAATTCAACAAGAACAATAATGAGAATGGATTTTTTTAAATTTTGTTTTGACAATGATTCATATAATTCATGGATTCTTTTTTAGGAAAAAGGAAAAGTATAAATAGTTTACTACAATTCAGTATAATGTTTAATGTACCACTATGTGATGGCGTTGGATTGAATTTCAGGTTGATGTCATGGTTCGAATCTGGAGGAGAATATAAAATAAAGAAGGAAAAGGAGAATAAGGAGAATAAGAAATAAAGATAGCAAACAGTTAAGGCGAAATAGAAAAGAAGAGGAGAACAAGCGGAGGCTATATTTTTGTAGTTGGGACTCGGATTGAGAGAAGATGAAGAGAATGCCATTGGATACAATTTCGAATCCGGAAGAGAAAATGATATAGAGAACACTGCAGCGTTTTTTTCTCATAGTGCTTAAAATAAGAATTTACATTTTTAAATTTAAAATGTTTTTTCTTGATTTAAAGATTTTACAATGAACATTTTTAAATTAAAAATGTTGGTATTTACATCACTTTTAAATACGTTTTTGCCCATTTTAAGCACGTTTTCATATGTTTTTATAATTTTTTTCCCTGAGTGTAGCGTTCTCAAATAATAAGGGATATAATACTACAATCGAGATCTGCAAATATTTCATAGACAAAGAGATTTGGCTTTTTCTCTAACAATCCTTTTAGCTAGCAGCGTCTAACTGCTTACAAACAACTAAAATTCATACAAAAGCAAACATTTACACTCAGTGAAAGTATTGAAATATTTGGTCAATTCCATTGTGACGGGTGTGACCATGATACTCATAATTTTCGCTATAATTTTGAAATGGAAAGCTTGCATTTCAAAAAAAGGCCGTTATTCCCAGCAATGGGAAAGTTAAAAACGGTGGATAGCAGATATATACTTGAAGGACACCATTTCCGACCAGAGTGGCCATTAGAAAGCTGGGACGGGTGTGACCTTATATATTTGAGCTTTCAAAAAATCCCACTTTGCATATAAATTTTGTAAAACTTTTCACAGAACGCATATAAAAAATTTTATAACTCGTAATATGAAAAAAGTAACATAACATTGTTTGCTCGCTATCATAAAACTCACATTATTCCAAAGGTGTATGTTTTAGGAAAATTTGTTTAAATTCAGATAAATATGAATCGCAAGCATACACAGAGACCGCATCTGCTCTTTTAAAGTTGTGCATTTTTTGAATATTCTTTATTAATTTTACGTTTTCCCACCTTGCGTTCAAGAAATTACTGTCGCGCTCAATATCGTCTTTTGATGGGTAAAAAACGTCGATCTTATTAAGTTTCTTTGTTTCAACTAGATATTGGAAACAGTCAACGGGTGTTTTCATAAAATATTCTCTAGCCTTAATGCCCGTACTTAAGGTTCTTTTTGCAGCTGCAGCTATTCCATCTACAGCGCCTTTACCATGGCCTGTAGCGAAAAAATTCCAAGTCATTTCTAATCCAAAATCCTTAGGGGCCTGGCAAATGTTAAAAATATTGTATCGATTTTTAAACTGAGATGCGCAGTTTTATCTGTTATCATTTTTTTTAGCATCCCTCCTTCTTTTATCTCTTATTCTCTCCTTAGCTAGATGCAATTCATATTTTTCTTTGTTTTCTATAAGCTTCTTCCTCTGTTCGCGCTTTCTGTTTTTCGAATCTATTAAAAAATATATGTATACTTCGCGTTGCACACTGGTCTCATTTGTATGGAGAGTGGGACAAAACTCAATTTCTTGGAAACGGATGGACCTACCGAAACCAAATTTGGCACATTGGTGTCCCACTATACGACTCATCTTTCAGAAAAATTAAAAGCATATATGTTGTAATCCACGCCCACCACTAACGCTATTTTACAGCCAAAAAAAAAAAACAAGAAAACCAGGAATGGGGGAGGATAAGAATTGACCTGCTGAGCTTGGAACTATTTTTTTTAATTTTTTGTATAGTTAGGTTTTTGAGATAACGGTAATTTTGTGTTTTTTTGTTATCACTTCATTGAAAAATTATTTTCTCTGGAATTACAAATGCGATAAACGCAAGCAGTATCTCGTTCGAAAGGCAATTAAAATACGCTTCAAACGACATACAACTTGTAGTGGTCTAACAAAAACTCGCTGAGCGAAAGATGGTCAAAATCAAAATTTTGTGGATTTTTTGCGATTTTTGAAAAAATTTTGATTTTCAAATTAAGTTTTTATAAAAATTTGTAAAAATGAGGAAAGTTTTATTACTTTAAAAATTTGCCCGTTTAATTGCAAAGACTTTAAGCGTAATATCAGAGAGATCCGATAAATATTTTATTTTTGGCGATTTTTTTCATGTGAAACAAAAAGGATATTTTGGACGAAAAACTTGGTTAGGTGACTTAACTATGTGAAAACGACTTCATAGGTCAAAATGACATTAGAAGAAAATATAGAGCTTCCAAAGACTAAACTAATGACATTTCAATTTTAAAAATCCGATGTCAAATAACAAAGTTGCAATAAAAAAAATTATTCCGCGATATTTCGCGGGATCAAAAAAAAAAAATTGTATGGAGAGTGGGACAAAACTCAATTACTCAGATTTTATCGAAAATAAAGTTTTATCGAAAACAGTCGATGTAAATATGTATAAAAATCGTAAAAGGGCAACAATATTTTGTATAGACTAGTTACATTTAATATGATATTTTAAGAAAAAGGGAAAAAAAGGGAAAAATGTATAAACAGGCTTCTTAAGAGAAGACTTGAAAGAACTCAAATCTGCTTATAAGACCTGGTCCAGAGTGGTCCTTAATTGTTAAAAGTTTAAATGAAAATGCTAATGCTTGAAAATTACGCTCATAGAAAAGCCAAGATTTCTTCATCTTGTATTTTGCTAAAAATAAATTGTTTTCACTGTTTTCTTTCGCTAAATCATGAAACATACGTTTTTCTTGCGTTTCCATAGTTATCCGCATTTTTTTTATCACTCAAACTTGAAATATCGCAAAAATCATAATACACTTATTTACACAAACTTTTTCCAGAAAAAATTTTATTCAAATGTGTTGACTTTAAATGAGCCAAAGTAACACTTAATGGTGGCTATTGCGTATAGAAGGAGGTGTTCCATAAAATTCAATATATTTCCCACGGAAATGCATGACAGAAGTTTCTTTTTCAAGCACCAACGTTTTTGACTTTTGTGTATGGGGGCTGACCAGTGTGCGTTGGTGTGACGGGTGTGACCAAATATTTTTTAGAACTGAATACTAAATTACTGCGATAAATTTTAAGAAAATTTCACTAAGTATTTATCGCGACTACTTTGTTATTATTGGAGAGTGTCAGGTGGTTAAAATGTAAAGTACCAATATAATTAAACTTTTTCAATTTTTTCTGTGACGGGTGTGACCGAAAATTTAAGTATATTAAACACGCCATAAAATTGTTACTATAAAACGTATAATATCGAAACTTCACAGAAATGTAAAACAATGACCTAGTCTCTTCAGAGGTAACGGTTTTTATTAATATTGAGAATGGAAGAGTATAAAAATGTTAAATAAAGAGACACCTTGCAGAGAATGTGAACTGAATATTCAGTATAGACAAAGTTCAAAGTGTTTCCGAACTTATAAAAATTTACGTGAATCCAATTTTTTTTATTCAGCCATAAGAATCATCCTCTTGTGCATATTAACAAATTTAATTTAATTAAAAATAAGTGATTTCTAATTTTGCTGGATAAGGCCGTTTTAGGTGGAATTGACCATTTTACGAATGCACACTGGTCTCATTTGTATGGAGAGTGGGACAAAACTCAATTTCTTGGAAACGGATGGACCTACCGAAACCAAATTTGGCACATTGGTGTCCCACTATACGACTCATCTTTCAGAAAAATTAAAAGCATATATGTTGTAATCCACCCCCACCACTAACGCTAGTTTACAGCCAAAAAAAAATAAGAAAACCAGGAATGGGGGAGGATAGGAATTGACCTGCTGAGTTTGGAACTATTTTTTTTAATTTTTTGTATAGCTAGGTTTTTGAGATAACGGTAATTTTGTGTTTTTTTGTTATCACTTCATTCAAAAATTATTTTCTCTGGAGTTACAAATGCGATAAATGCAAGCAGTTTCTCGTTCGAAAGGCAATTAAAATACGCTTCAAACGACATACAACTTGTAGTGGTCTATTAAAAACTCGCTGAGCGAAAGCTGGTCAAAGTCAAAATTTTGTGGATTTTTTGCGATTTTTGAAAAAATTTTGATTTTCAAATTAAGTTTTTATAAAAAGTTGTAAAAATCTGGAAAGTTTTATTACTTTAAAAATTTCCGCGTTTAATTGCAAAGACTTTAAGCGTAATATCACAGAGATCCGATAAATATTTTATTTTTGGCGATTTTTTTCTTGTGAAACAAAAAGGATATTTTGGGCGAAAAACTTGGTTAGGTGACTTAATTATGTGAAAACGACTTCATAGGTCAAAAGGACATTAGAAGAAAATATAGAGCTTCCAAAGACTAAACTAATGACATTTCAATTTTAAAAATCCGATGTCAAATAACAAAGTTACAATAAAAAAAATATTATTCCGCGATATTTCGCGGGATCAAAAAAAAAAAATTGTATGGAGAGTGGGACCGAACTCAATTATTAAGATTTTATCGAAAATAAAGTTTTATCGAAAACAGTCGATATAAATATGTACAAAAATCGTAAAAGGGAAACAATATTTTGTATAGACTAGTTACATTTAATATGATATTTTAAGAAAAAGGGAAAAAAGGGAAAAATGTATAAACAGACTTCTTAAGAGAAGACTTGAACGAACTCAAATCTGCTTATAAGACCTGGTCCAGAGTGGTCCTTAATTGTTAAAAGTTTAAATGAAAATGCTAATGCTTGAAAATTACGCTCATAGAAAAGCCAAGATTTCTTCATCTTGTATTTTGCTAAAAATAAATTGTTTTCATTGTTTCCTTTCGCTAAATCATGAAACATACGTTTTTCTTGCGTTTCCATAGTTATCCGCATTTTTTTTAACACTCAAACTTGAAATATCGCAAAAATCATAATACACTTAGTTACATAAACTTTTACCAGAAAAAATTTTTTTCAAATGTGTTGACTTTAAATGAGCCAAAGTAACATTTAATGATGGCTATTGCGTATAGAAGGAGGTTTTCCATAAAATTCAATATACTTCCCACGGAAATGCATGACAGAAGTTTCTTTTTCAAGCACCAACGTTTTTGACTTTTGTGTATGGGGGCTGACCAGTGTGGAATGGTTTCATTTATGAAAAAGTCACAGCAAATAATTTTAATTAAGAAGGTCAAGCAAGTAAATACAAACATGGTAATAAAAATCCTCAAAGTAAATGAAAATGAAAAAATAAGTTAATAATTAAATTACAAGCAGATAATGAACGCTAAGGAATTTGTTATGCAAAACAGAAAACAAAAACGACAGATAGGCCCAAAAATTGATAAAAAAAAATGTGTGTATAAAATTAAAGAGCGACATAAAAATCGTTGCTTCAAATATTTTTGTATTGTCAATATAAGCGATTTGTTATTGCAAACCGACGTACAATGAATAGCTTTGTTTAATTGCTTTTGTTTGCTTATTGTTGTTAAGTATGCGCACAGTGGCGCGCAAAAAAAATGCAATGCGAAAGAAGATGTCTTCTAAAGCAACTTTGCCGAATAGACCAGAGGAGGTATGCGTATTTTTTAGCGAGGGTTAAAGTTTTAATATTTTGGCCGGAGGTACAATTATTTGATAGAAAATATCTTGAATGAAATGACTGCAAACTAAATTTATGACTACGGAGTTTTTCAGTAGAATTCAAGAAGACTATCCATAGGCAGGAAGAAGGAATTTCGGCAATAAGAATTACTAGTAAACTCGGCCACGCGATGCTGTGGCTTTCAATTACACTGTGCTACAATTTGAGGGTGGAAGACCACTTATTGCCACATTTGAAAATTTTTTGATATACCTTCATAGTTACTGGTTATTTTTATTTTCTGTGGACCTAGATTTTTTATACACAGATTTTGTCCGAGGAGCCCCATAGTGAAGTTTTGTGCTGAATATTTTTCTAGACTATAGTAACCTTAAAGCGACCTCCAAAAGGCCATTTGGCGCGCTCCTATTTTTCTTTCTAGTTCTCTTTCTCTTCCCAGTCCCCCTTATTTGCGCTTTCTTTTCCCTTTATCCATTTTATTTTCCATGTTCTTTCCTCTTTCGCTTCCTTTCCTACATATCCGACCCTTTCATTTTCCTCTTCCCTTTCCTTTTATTACCCATCTTCAGTGTACCCTTTTTGTAAAAATCACACTCGAAATTTAAAAATGAGATAAACTGTAGCGTAAAAATGGATTTTTGAACAGATGGCACCCTTTTTGTAAAAATTTTAATGAATTACTCATTTCCATGCCAAGCCCTTTCATATGACACTTCAAATTTAAAAATCAAACATACTATAGCGTAAAACTGAATTTTTGAACAGGTGGCAACCCCTTTTGTAAATTTTTTATTAAATTACTCAATATCAGGTCAAGCCCTTTCATATGACACCTCAAATTTAAAAATCAAACAAACTGTATCGTAAAACTTAATTTTTTAACAATTGGCAACCCTTTTTGTAAATTTTTTTATTAAATTACTCAATATCAGGTCAAACCCTTTTCGTAAAACTTAATTTTTTAACAATTGGCAACCCTTTTTGTAAATTTTTTTATTAAATTACTCAATATCAGGTCAAACCCTTTCATATGACACCTCAAACTTAAAAATCAAACAAACTGTATCGTAAAACTTAATTTTTTAACAAGTGGCAACCCCTTTTGTAAAATTTTTATTAAATTACTCAATAATTAATGAATTACTCATTTCCATGCCAAGCCCTTTCATATGACACCTCAAATTTAAAAATCAAACAAACTATAGCGTAAAACTGAATTTTTGAACAGGTGGCAATCCTTTTTGTAAAATTTTTATTAAATTACTCAATATCAGGTCAAGCCTTTTCATATGGTACCAAAAATTTTAAAATCAAACAAACTATACAGGAAAATTAAATTTTCGAAAAGCTGACAACCCTTTTCAGAAAAATTAAACCTTCCTGCACATCTACTGGTCAAGCCCTTTCATTTGACACCACATTCTCGAAAATCGGTATAACAGTGTAAAAGTTATGGTGTTTACAAAAAATCGCTTAGCGTAATATATATAAAGATACTGGATTTCTCTTGTAAGTTTAATATATTGATAACTGCAGCAGCTGCTTATATAATGCACATTACTGTAGATGTTTAAATATACTTTACTGATGGCCGGCTGTTTACTGATGCTTTAACAAATGGGCACGTGACTGGCTTGTCAATTATTTGACGAGGAGCTTAGCCATTGTATGACAAAAAACACCAAAAACAACAACAACAACAAATCCTACATTCAATCGATAAAAGTCATAACATCCAATATATTTAAGCATGAAAGCGAATTCCTGAAATCTATTATCTTCAAATCCCAAGAGTCAGTTGCGCAAGCGCAGATAGATAAGTACATACGAGTACATACTTCATAAACATCACACGGATGTACTCGTAGCTGGTTGAGTGACTATTCGCCTGATGGGTATGTACGTCACAGTTTGGCTCCACTATGTATGACGCGCTAGGCTTTGACGTTTCGTATTGAAAATGCGTACATATATTTTTTGTGCATAGAAAACATATTTTATTATCAGTTAAAATAAAAAAAAAATCGAATAAAAAATTGATTGGCGCGCGCGCAGAAAATATTAAAATGCTGAATGTTTAATAAATTTTGAAATTTTCGTTAAAAAAAAGATATATGCACGCATCGTAATTATTGTAATTCCATAAGCACATGCGTTTTTTTTTGTTGTTTTTTTTTTGTACATAAAAAAGAAATACATAAATGAAAATACTTTATCATACTACTGTAGCTTCACCTTGGCAGCGCCTAGAACGTGACTTATTAGCTTAATAGCTTCTAAGCAGCCGTAAATTATAGAAAGTTGAGCTGACATTAAGGCCAGAAGCTTAAAGGCGCTTAGCTTAATAAAAAATACGATTGTGATTAAGTGCCTATGCTTATGTATGGGCATTTCTCTTTGCAAGCGATTTCTAGTTGCAGCTGCAGTTAGGCGTAGCGCTAGACGTGATATGTTTAAGTTAGTAAGTGATTTAAGGTGCGGGTTTGTGCGCAGGAATGTTAGTTAATAAATTTTTGATTATGGGCGCTATTCAAATATGTGCTTTAAAGGTGTAATAGTCTATGTGGTATTTCCGCAACG
The DNA here is from genome assembly GCA_960531455.1 of Urophora cardui. Taxonomy (NCBI): domain Eukaryota; kingdom Metazoa; phylum Arthropoda; class Insecta; order Diptera; family Tephritidae; genus Urophora; species Urophora cardui. Next base: position 15,695,343 of record OY482673.1, read on the forward strand.
TTAACATCTGGCGTAAAGCCCTACATATTTCTCAGAAGACCACAAAGCAGGGTTTAACCAAGCGATAACGCAAAGTCGTTCCACAACACATATGATGTGTTGGAAACACAAAAAAAGAAAATTGAAATAAACTGCAGAGCTTTAAAAATAATTCCTAAATTCCATAGCTCCTGGGTTGGCAAAAGGATTAGTTTAATTGATCATGATATCAGTGATATGAGTATCAGTATCCTGACAAGTACTTCATTTTGTAAGGCCAAATCGATGGTACTAATTAAAAACTACTGAGATCTTCTGTCATACGACGTCCCCTTTAATCTTACCCAACAAACACTGAGGAAAGATATAGATCAGGTAATTACTCCAAAACTAGGCTAGATAGATAGATAGATAGATAGATAGATAGATAGATAGTTAGATAGATAGATAGATAGATAGATAGATAGATAGATACTAGGAGAATATATTGCACTGCGAACTTAGGATCTATTGTGCCCTCCAGCTCAACACATAACCTTCACAAGTCCAATCTCATTCTCCGGCTGATATGAGCCGAGTGTTCTCTGCCCTCTTCTAGATATTGCAGTGTATTCGAGCAGTATGTGCTCCGCAGTCTCCTCTTGCATGTCACAAAACCGGAATGCACTACTAAAGTAAATGCCAAGTTTGTGCATATGGCTTTTCAGTATGCAGTGGTTACCTGTAAGAATACCGATACTAGTCTTATCTTGCTTTTCCGTAGCTCCATTATCGTCTTGAAGCGCTTTTCTATTAAAGCCCCCGAGTAAAAGCTTCGCCTGTCGCGTACGACTGTTTGAGATGCCAGTGCTGCTCTCTCAAACGATGTTGCTCCAGCGTGAGCTCCTCTCTTATGCTATGTGGTCCTATACTCAGAAGGGGCTCAGGTCCAATTGGCTTTCTCGACATCTGCCTCTATGGGGAGGCGGTCCGCTAACTCATTACTTCTCCATGTACAGGAGCCCATTCCAGAAGTATTTAGTTCCTAGCGCCAAGTTCGTTTAGATTTTTATGCACTGTAGTACTAGCGTGGAGTTAATATCACACGAGGCCAGTGCGCTGAGAGCCGATTGGCTATCACTCAATATAGTAATGTTCTCATCAAAGTATCCCCTTGTTTTGTTTAGGTCGACACACTGACTGATGGAAAGTTAGGCTAAGTTAGGATAGACTGTTTGGCCAGTGATGGACTTACATAGACGAGAAAATTTCTTGAACATGAACACCCCCAAATTAAACGCCTGTACCCAAACTAAAAAATAATCCGGTCCCTCTGGCAAATACTAAGAGTTTCTTTAGCTGTATTTCGAGATCAATGAATGAAACTGCCCCCCATAGCCAAAGTCGTAGCCTGGAAAACGTAGGAAACCGTGCGGTACTGGTTCTATCTTGTCGTCTATCGCCTCTTCATGCAATCGGCATGCGTTGTTAACAGACAGTGTCCCGTGAGGACCTCGATAATAAATCTACACTCATCACTTCTCAGGGATTGTACGACTCCAGAGATAGTCCTTTTTACTAACGTTAGAAAAAGTTGAGAATCATAACGTTCTCAAATATTTCAGAAATTTCACACATACATAATTAGCTGACTTTGGTTATGCACTTTTTTCCAACAATCTTTTTTATTACTTTCCTTCATCAAAAGTGCATATGTAACTCAATTTGCAAAAGGGCCTTGCTTTGTGTGATTTCATAATTTATGTATGTATGTATGATTGCATAGGAAAATAGTTGAGATATTTTTAGAGTGACATACATACATGTGTACATATTTACATATATGTATTTCCGGTGAATTTCCTTTTTTGGTATCTTTACTATGCATTTTTTTATGATACTTTTAAGTGCAAATATATTTTTAATGTGTTCCCCCATTTTACTAGTTTCCTTTTACATTTCTTTTTCTCTTTTTCAGGTAAGTTCCGTTAACGTTTCCTTTATTGATCTACATACATACATACATTTGCGTAAGTCAAATTTAATTGCAAATCATTCAACATTAAGGTTTTGTGTTTATTTAGGTTAAAGGACGACGCGTCGCAATGAGGCGCGTAACAAGGCGCTGACTCATTTTCCCATAAACAGGGAACTACTTACTATCCTGTCAGCGACTTTATTTCGCATTTATCTGTGTGTGGGTGTGTGTGTGTGCATGTTTGCCTTTATGCGAAGTTATTTACTTTTATGCGGAAGTGACGCAATCGTCTGTAAATTACTCAGCCTGCGCCTTTAGCTATTAAACTATTCCAAAGTATTTCCTATTGCTTGTGCTAAATTCCTTAAGTAAACTCATTGATTGAATTTTCAAATACACAGCAGGAAGGCAGGAAGTGGGAAAAGCACCGAAACGGCATGGAGATACCGCAGCAATTTCTCCCCTCCTTAGCATTTACCTTTTTCGCAATAAATTTCCTACAGTTCATGTGTTCAATGAGCATTCAGTGTTTTAAAATGATACGAAATATTTTCCTACCTTTCTCGTTTATGTATTTTGGCGTCGTAAATACCTTTTTTTCATACATATCGACGCTTCCAAACAATAATGTACTAAGTCAACTTAGTACCGTTTTGCCGCTTTTTGGATTTTCAAGTTTTAAGTATATTAATTTGGATACTGTAAAAACTTGGTATCTATTGGACAATCCAATCCAAAGTTGTAGGCAAAAGTGTAACATAACTTAGATGCCATCAAGTTTTGATATTGAACATTCTATCCAAATAGAAGTTACAAGGGAAGATATGTATACTTTGCATACAACTGATGTGTCATATCGAATTTAAACCTCCAGCAAAACACAGTTTTCAGACTTAGTACAATATAGCACAGAAGCGTCCATATGTTCCCAACAGGGAAATCAACAATGAGTGAACGAAGTTACTGGTTCAATACTAGTCAAGAAGTGTCAAAATGGCATTACTTCCATTGTAGTGTAATATATGAAATATTCTCCTTTTTTTGAAAGGAGTGTTAGAAAAGGACCATTAGCGCAGAACTTTAGAATGCGTTATGAACTGTCTCTACTATGAGGTGTTTTGGAATAGTCCGGAGATAGTTTAAAACTTAAAACCGACTCACACTGGGGCCACTTATATAAATGAGGACGCTCAAAATTCTGAAATCAACTTTTTTACATCAGAATCGCTTTATCTGCACTAAAGCAGTTAATCTATAGCATCATAACCCATTGACGGTCGTCAACCACAATTTGTAATTAAAGTAACCAGTAAATAATAGATCAACTAAATTTAAGATAGAACAGAATTAAATTCAACCAGATATAGCTGTGTTTTTTTAACTAAAATTGGAATGCAATTTTTAAACTCACTTTTTTTTTTTAAATTGCGCACTTCGCTTTTGGTTCTGAACTCGGATTCTTTGTGACAAAGGACCATATTTTACTGCTGCATTTTTACATTTGCTATGTTTTTGCGCAAAAAAAAATCCATTTTGAAAAAAAAAATATTTAAAAAAAAGAGGTACGTTTAGTTTTATACTAAAAATTAATTTTTAAAACATCTGGTTCCAAAAAAATAAAACACTCATCGATTATATAAGCTTCACTTAATGTTATGGAAAAAGCAGAATAATAAAATTTTATAACCTTCTCTTACACCAACTATTTAAAATACACATTAAAATTTCTCACTTTGCAAAAAAATTATTTTTTGGAAAATTTGCCATGTTTATGTATGGAATTTTATAGGGAGCAGTACTGCGTTTTTATTTTTTTTGAAAAACTCATTATGTATTTAAAAACTGAATTTTGAGCACGCTTGGCCCCAGTGTGCGACTGCTGCTAATAGAACTACAGTCCGAGTAGCTGAAACTATACTACATATAAAAATTATATATATGTATGTAGTTTAGATCGCAACATATTCCTTTAGAACCAGTTCTGAGTCAGTTGTGAACTTTCTATTGCGAGACTGTCCTCTATAATTGTTGCTGGGAACATTTGTAGATGCGTATGTATGTATGTATGCATATACATATGTATGTGTTTAGGTTTCAGTTACAGCCCAGCAGTATTTATCAGCTGGAAAACAGCACATATTTCCTACTGAATATTCAGTAGAGATGTAGTTCTAATATCTGAACTTTCCCTTTCGTTTTTATATAGAGGTGGCGTCGAAAATCAACTACCTAAAAACTGCCGAACGAGAAGGGAGAGTTTCTGTAGGAGGCCTGAATACGCAGGGAGAACTTCCATAGCATGTATTTCAGTACACCTGATGTCTTCACTGCGTGTTCAGTTATTTTTTCAGCAATGAATTTTGAACTTAGTTTCAGGGTATTTTTCATAATGAATATTCTACTGAATATGCACCTCCTTACCTCAAATTCTGCTGGGAAGAAACATTAAATTATTCCCAATTCCACATGAAAATACCCAAGTACTTAGTTTCTATTTGGAAGTTGGCAGCGCCTGATTATTTAGGCTACATTTCCAAATAACATACGAATATTATGGCTTCTTCATTTTATTTTATTCTTCATTTTTTTGCATTTCTTAAAGATCGCACTTTTTTTTAGCAAATCATTAACTATATTTACAAATGACCAAAATAAATACCGAGCTCGCCAAAACACGTGTGTGTCCCTTAATTGCAACACTAATATTTGCGATTTACCTATTTTAAGCCTTTTCACATACACAAAGTGTTAGCAGTGATGGACTTCATACAAACACGCTATATTTACAAACCAAACAATCCTTTTACACTGTTTGCCGAAAGTCTGCTGCCAAACGTGCACAAATACCTGCGTCTTTGTTTGTTGTACACTCACATTAGCTTGGCGGCCAGTTTAATCGGTAAGAAATTTTCAAAATACGCGCCATAAAGGCGATGACAGCCGCTTTTCTTGGTTTTGCGGTAAACAATGGTGATTTGCCAAATGGTGAACCTGTTTTGTTTTTTGTAATATTTCTCAATGACAAACTGTTCAAGTGTACCCAATTAGTTTTGTGTGCTCGTCTAACATTTAAAGGACTTTTGTTGTTCTTCTCTCTAACTGCTTTATTGAGGTTCAGCTGTCTAGACGTTGTAGCAGAAAAATGACACACCAATTAGAAATGCGTCTCCAAATGGCAGAGAATATGCGTTAAAGATCAGACTCAGTTCGTTGTCTGTCGAAAGGGCTTGACTGTGTTTTATCAGTGAAGAAAAAAACTATTTTCCAAAGGTGACGCCATTTGGATTTAAAATAAAGCTGTGGGAATTTGTTTGGGTTAAGCTATGAACTTTTGATAGGTAGCTATTTCACGAAAGAAACCCTTTGATAATGAAAAATCTGCCTTACCTCAAATAAGAAAAATTAATCAAATTTTTAACCATTAAAACAGTACCTACATTGGATAACTTAGTGTTTCAATTAAAAATAAATAGTTAGTTCTAAACCCATTTTATATTGAATACAGCGATGGAACATATTGTGCTGGTACGTCGGATAACAAGACCTTTCAATCAGTGAAAAAATCAGCACGGCGATTTTATGTACAAAATTACATATCTTAAGCGTTCGGGAGAGAGGGAGAGAGATAGAGAAAGAGAGAGAGAGAGAGAGTGTGAGGGAGAAGAATAGAGAGTTGATTCGCTAACAGTCTGCTGTTGTTTTTCTTGGACTTCAGATCAGAAAACTGCTATCAACTAGTATCCGATCTTGTAAGACTTGATATACTGAGTTGATAACAGGCTGTTTTCTCTTTTTATACCTTTCATGAGAATGAAATGGTATTATAACTTAGTGCCAAAAAATTTTTGTCGAAAGTACCAGAAGGAAGCGTGGGGGGCCCACCAAAATATATACCGATATGATCAGAATCACGAGCTGAGTCGATTAAGCCATGTCCGTCTGTCCGTCCGCCCGTCTGTGTGAACGCAAACTAGTCCCTCAGTTTTTGAGATATCTGAATGAAATTCGGAATACAGGTATGTTGTTATATGCAGCTGATCATTTGTCGGAACCGGCCGAATCGGACTACTATAACATATAGAAAACAACCGATTATTCAGATATACATGAAATTTTTGGATGTAATTTGTCCATAACTTCCCCATTTAAACAGCTAAGGACACGAAACTTTGAAGTAGACGTACCCATTTTGGCCCAAACAAGGTTACCGAAAATTGTCAAGATCGGACCACTATAACATATAGTTCCACAACATCCGATTATTCAAATATACACATTTTGGTGTATAACTCCTCCATTTTAACAGCTAACGGCGTGAAATTTTTAAGTATTTGTACCCATATGGGACCAAACGGGGTTACCGAAAATTGTCAAGATCGGACCATTACAACATATAGCTCCCATACAACCGATTGTTCAGATATGGACATTTTGGTGTATAACTCCTCCATTTAAATAGCCAAGACACCATTTTTTCTAATAAATCTTTCCATAAATAACCCACAGAATTAAAATTATAAATTAAACTTAATCCGGCTATGTACATACATAGGTAACTTTTCATTTCCCCACTCATAAAAGGTATGAAGTCTTCGGTACGGCCGAAGACAGCCACGCTTTTACTTGTTTTTTCTTTCCTTTGTTTTCTGCCTACTCTCCTTATATAACCAAATTGCATTGCTAATAAACTCCTCCTCTTAACCGACATTGCAAATCAACAATTGCCGCGAAATCAGGTTTGCTATTTCAACTCCCACTCCATCGAATCGACAATGCGCTTAGACCAAATAGAAGATCATCAATCACGCATCTGAATCAATGAATTTGTTACACTCGGTTGAGCTTCTAGCGATTTTTTCGTTGTTATTGTTTGTTGTTATTGCAAGTGATGATGCCGATCAGCGGCTAGATTTTCGAGTTATTGCTGTTGCTTAGATCTGTTGTTATGGTGGCATGCAACTAGACTTTTGTTTTTGCTACAACAACAAAAAAACATTTGGTATGTGTCTGTGGTAACTTTTGCAAACGTTGTTGCTTTTGTATTGTTTTTTTTTTTAATTTTTTTTCCAAATCTTGTGGCACAAAAATGTTAATTGACTTACAACCCGTTTCGTACTTTGGGCTATGCAGCTGCTTCTAGTGAATATGCTTATTTAATCTCTTCTTCTTATACCTATATCTTATTTTTCTTCTTCTTCTTCTTCTTCTTCTTCTTCTTCTTCTTCTTCTTCTTATATATCTCCTTCTTCTTATTACATATATCTCGCCTTTATCTGATGCCTCGTTTATAACACACATTGTTGAGATACCAAAATCGCAAATGATTACACTGTGGAACAAATTTAGGTCAACAAAAGTTAACTCGGTTCTGAAAGTTAGGGGTAAAAATAGAGGCTAAATTAGAAGACCCGTATCGCGGCGTTTGCTTAGGTTAGTTAGAATTTGTTTTTAATCGACCTTTGAACTTTGCAGGCAAATGCCGATTTTCAGCATACTGTTTGTATGGTTTTTTTGCTATAACTCGTCGACTAATTGAGATTTTTTTTTTGTTGGAGTGACAGCAAACGAAAGAAAATTAAATTTCCTATACAAGGGGTCTATAACATTTCTCTCTACCTCTTATAGTTTCTGAAATATTGATAATTCAATTTGAATTTTTTCGATTTTTTAAAGAAAAAATTGACTTTGTCAGGCAATATCTTTAAACCCAAAATTTTCACCTTCGGTTTTACTCCTTTACGTGAAGCTACATTCTATTAGCAAAAAAATAAGCTATCAACGAAGAAATTCCGTGGTAAAATGGAAAAGTTATAGGCGATCATGTAAATACAGCCAAGTCGCGCAATGTCTCTGCAGTAGCAGCACATTGGCAGCGCAGTAGATACAAGCCCATTTACGGGTATAACATGCATAAAATATACCCGTGCAGATGCATTGCCCGACTTGACTGTATTTACATGATCGCCTATAACTTTTCCATTTTATCATGGATTTCCTTCGTTGATAGCTTATTTTTTTGCTAATAGAATGTAGCTTCACGCAAAGGAGTAAAACCGAAGGTGAAAATTTTGGTTTTAAAGATAATGCCTGACAAAGTCAATTTTTTCTTTAAAAAATCGAAAAAATTCAAATTGAATTATCAATATTTCAGAAACTATAAGAGGTAGAGACAAATGTTATAGACCCCTTGTATAGGAAATTTAATTTTCTTTCGTTTGCTGTCACTCCAACAAAAAAAATCTCAATTAGTCGACGAGTTATAGCAAAAAAACCATACAAACAGTATGCTGAAAATCGGCATTTGCCTGCAAAGTTCAAAGGTCGATTAAAAACAAATTCTAACTAACCTAAGCAAACGCCGCGATACGGGTCTTCTAATTTAGCCTCTATTTTCACCCCCAACTTTCAGAACCGAGTTAACTTTTGTTGACCTGAATTTGTTCCACAGTGTTATTTATAGACGGTTGATAGGGTGTGCATTAATTTTTAGTATCCAAGTGTATAGGTATCTATGTATGTATGTGGCAATATGCCGTCAATTTGGACTCACTTTCATTTGCTTTACTGCAGATCTAAAGCCCAATGCTTTCCTATTCTTTTTTCTTGTTCTTTTTTAACCCATTTACGTCTCTCCTCAACGATAAAAGTGCATATCTGATTGCCCTGTTTCATTGCGTCTTTAGATCAACCCAACAAACACGGAGGTTAGTTATCGATTTGAGAATGACTCGAGCACTAGCCTCATTCTCAAACCTCTAACGTTAGAGGACGACTCGAAAATCTATCGAGAATCATAGCGTTCTCAAACAAAAGGGTACCTAATTCTCAAATCGAGAAAATTATAATTCTCGAATCGAATTCTAATGTAGTTATCTAATGAGATTCTAATCAGAATTTGCAAATACTTCCAATTGAAATGAAAAGCAAAGCTTTGTCTCCTTTTACATGATTTTTTCATTGTTTAGATTTTATTAACGCAATATGTGCCTAAATTGCATATATGACATATTGACATGTATATGTATACCACATTTATAAGAACTGAAATTTAAACAAAACTCAGTCTTATTATTTAAATTAAAGGTACTTCTTGTACTTTTTAATGGAAAACATTGTACTACGGTAATATTAACTTTACCATTTTTAGTATCTAATTTCAATATATGTATGTATATTCAATATATCACAGAAATATATTGAGAATTGATAAAAGGCGTGAGATTTGGCTCCTTCTCTAATCACTCGCTAATCGAATTCTAGTGTAGTTTTCAACCCTAGCTATCGATTTGAGAATATATAGAGAATTACCCTCGTTATCTAAGGTAATCTCGACAAAATTTCTAACGTTAGAGACTGTGTTTGCTGGGAATTGTGCAAATATACAAACATATTTTCGGTCTCCTGCCAGAAACACGAATGTGAAAATTTTTTTAAGTGCGATGTCTGCTCTTTATCGGGTATATATTGATATAATAGCAATTAATATTTGTATATATGCTTATGTACATACAAGTACATATCGCACGTTTTATTCAATAGGGATTTAACTCAAAAAAATTTTTTTTTGGGAAAACGCAAACAAACTTTTATAATTTCAAAGAGTTTCCTTCTACGGCTAACGACAAAATCACTTTTATTTCCGCCATTTTTATCGTTTTGACTATTTTATAAGACTAGACTCAAAGGCATGACCCAGTTATTGAAATATATGACAAAATCCCAGAAATCGAAAATTTCGAGTTAAATCCCTAATGCATAAAACGTGCGATATTATGTATGTATATTTACACAAGAATTTATACAAATATAAATTGTAATTACATCAATATATACCCGATAAAGAGCAGACATCGTGCTTAAAAAAATTTTCACATTCGTGTTTCTGGCAGGAGACCGACGATATGTATTGACTTTTACGTACATATAAGTAAAAACATATGTACACACGCTATATGTATGTTATAAATATTTATTAAGCTGCTCCGCGTCTTTGGCACACAAACAAAAAAGAAGAATAAAAGGAACATGCATAAATAATCATAATCACAAAAAACTTCGTCGCTTCAAAAGCAAAAGCCAAAGCCAAAGTTTCATTTTCATTTAATGACTAGGGGCAAATCATTTTCATTATGTATGTATAGGCATGAACATTTATTATCTAGTAAGTTTTTATGTACCTAAGCAACGTTGACTTATGTTTGAAGTGATGCTTCAACGAGGTACTTGTAGAAAATCGGCGTTACTTATTCTACAAACACAGTTTGCTTTGCCCAGTTTGCTTTGCTCACACCATTAGGGAAAAATTTATGATGTAGTACATAATAACACGCTAAGCTCTTAGATCTTAGACTTTTATTTGAAAAAAAAAAAATATTAGTAGATTGCTAAGGTCTCTAAGAAAATCGCCCGTGACCTAAAAACTCAGAGCGCTCAGCTAGGAATGTGTCACTGCAATAAATTCTGTGGTGAAGAAAGAGCTCGTCCAAGTATGTAGAATAATTTATCACTTTGTTACCCCATGAAATTTTTATGACTGCCTAATGAAAAGAACATCCCTCTGATGAATTTTGTCTTTATAAAAAAAAAATCACAAAACCGAACAAAGTGCTGGGCCTTCAACTCAAAAAAGTTTTACATTGAATACTCATTAATTTTCGCATCAAATACTGCTGAGGCTCATACACTTTATGATCATATAAGCTTTAGTACCCTTTTAATTTAACGTGACAACATTTTTTTTACAACGAAGCATGTCTTCGTGGCAGTTAAGTAGTTTCAATTCACTGCTCCTACCCAACTCCACGTCATTCACGTAGAGCCGAATTTTTGCGCAGTTTCCGCCTCTTTTGCAGCGCCAGACGCATGATGAAATTTTTAAAAAATACAATCTGATTCGCATTGGAAAATCAAGTTTTCAAAAAAAAAAAAAAATAAAAAAAATAAAAAAAAAACTGTTCAAGCAAGTCTTTTGCTTTTTTTGCCCATGCAGATAACGCGCACAGGTCATGTGGCCCGCTGGCCAAGTTTCACTTTCCGCTGGAATTTCTTGAATGTGCGTAAAATGTGTAGCAACTAAATACTTACGCACATGCTTTGCGATTAAACCTTGTTGCTGTGTTCCTGATTTGATTCATGCAGCTTATTGTATACATATATTGTTTTAACCTATGCAATGATCGATTGTGCAAATTACATAGTGATGGCCTAAAGGAATGAATAGCGTGATTGTTGAAAAGTTGTGGGAACACTGCGCGTCATAAGGAAATATCCTTTGAATTATTTAATATTTGTTAACGAAAATCGTTATGTTTTGTAGTGTGCAAGTTACAATGAGAGGAAGAAGAAGAAGAAAAAATGAGAAAAGGAAGAACGGGGAAAAATAAAAAAAAATTGCTAGTATGTAAGAGGAGTATGATGATGATGACGGTGATGATGATGATGATGATGATGATGATGATGATGATGATGATGATGATGATGATGATGATGATGATGATGATGATGATGATGATGATGATGATGATGATGATGATGATGATGATGATGATGATGATGATGATGATGATGATGATGATGATGATGATGATGATGATGATGATGATGATAAAGATAATGATAATGATGATAATGAGGATGATGATGATGACGAAAATGATGATGATGATAATAATGATGCTGCTAATGATTATGATGACGATGATGATGATTATGATGACGATGATGATAATGCCGATGAATATGATGATGATGGTGATGATGATGATCACGATGATGATGATGATGACGATGATGATGAGGATGATGATGATAATAATGGTGATGATTATGATGTTTATGATGATGATGATGCTGATGGTGATGATTATGATGATGATTATGATGACGATGATGATGATTATGATGACGATGATGATAATGCCGATGAATGATGGTGATGATGATGATCATGATGATGATGATGACGATGATGATGATGATGATGATGATGATGATGATGATGATGTTGATGATGATGTTGATGATGATTATGATTATGATTACAATTATGATTATGATGATAATGACAATGATGATGATTTTTACATTTATTTTCTATGATCAGGTAGCTTGGCTTCTCGCAACTAGGGTTAATATTTTCACCTATGGGAACCTATCCTTTTAGACAGATTTGCATACATACCTACGAGCTTATGAATATTAAATTTTTTGTTATTGCTGTGAGCACATATGTACATATATATGTACATACATATCGAGCCCTAACCGCCATGAAAGTGTATCCAACAAAAAGTAAATTTTACTGGAGAATATTTTTTTTTTTTTTTTTGCATACAGTCTGTATGTTGCCTTGAAATTTATTTAGTCTCTGACTTCGAAACGGCAAATTTCACAGCTATGAAATTTTGGGAGTGGATGCGTCTGATAATAATAATTTATTGATTTACATAAAAAAGCTAAAATCGATAACTTTGTTGGTTACACTTTTTTGGCGGTTAGCTCTCGATATGTAGTTATTAAACTAAGTTATTATTAACCCATAATTTCGGCTCTCAACTTTAAAGCCCAATCATAAATGTGCACCTTTCATTGCGCGATTCAGCATGTGTGCCTATCTACATACATACATACATATATCGCCCGTTTTATGCAATAGGGATTTAACTCGAAATTTTCGATTTCTGGGATTTTGCCATATATTTCAATACTACCCAGTTATTGAGTATAGTAGAGTATAGTCTTATAAAATACTCAAAAAGATAAAAATGGTGCAAATAAAAGTGATTTTGTAGTTAGCCGTAGAAGGAAACTATTTGAAATTATAAAACTTTATTTGCGTTTTCCCAAAAAAATTTTTTTTTGAGATAAATCCCTATTGCAATAAACGTGCGATATGTATGTATTTAATTTTTGCAATATTTTTTCTGCATTTCAATCTTTCAATTGGTTTTTTTAAGTGATGATTGGCAATTTGTAAGTGAAATGTTGACGATAAGACTCCATATCGCGTTTAAGCACAGCACGAGAGCCACGAACACGTCACACAAGAAACACGCCGCCCCGCCTTCAGTTAAATGTTAAAAATCAAAAGAAATTTCTCATTTCTCTATAGCTTAAACAGCGCTACAGCAACATTATTTTACAGAAAAAAAAAGCAACAACAAAACTTTGCTTGAGTTATGAAACCAAAGTCTTGCAATTTTTGCGCTTTTTTACTTTATGAAAATTTCAATTTTACAATTTTCTGCATTTTTGTTTTTCTAAATTTCTTGTTCATTCATACATTGTATAAAGTTTATACCATAAACAGGCGTGTGTGTATGTATGTACGTGATTGCGGCCACATCTTGTGGTAGGTTATTTTTTGTGGCATGCCAACAAAATGCCAAGTATTTCGGCTGTTGCTGCCGCTGCTGTTGGTATGGCTATGACGAGCTATGACTCTTGTTGGCTGTTTGTGGCTGGATTGGCAAGACAGGATATGGTCTTCATATGTGCAATTATTTATATATGTACATACATATGTATGTACTTACATACGTGTAAATATGTATGTCCATTCACTTCAAGAAAACGCTACTCTGCTATAATATTTGCTATTTTATTGTAATTATATTTTTCTCTTTTTGTTGATTGCGGTCTTTCTTGGTCACGTTGTACGTGTGTACATTCGTAGGTATATTGTGATAAATAGAAATTGCGTGCGTCTGATCAATATAATAATGACATGTGTATTAATTTCGTTTGCTCGACTCGCAAATTATTCGCGCAAAAAGAAAAGAAGACAAAAGATCAATTAAAGTGGTAAAAGAGGAAAACAAAAGTTATATATTTTAAAACAAAAGCACTCATATATAAAATAATATAATATGATATAATATAATATAATATAATATAATATAATATAATATAATATAATATAATATAATATAATATAATATAATATAATATAATATAATATAATATAATATAATATAATATAATATAATATAATACAATATAATATAATATAATATAATATAATATAATATAATATAATATAATATAATATAATATAATATAATATAATATAATATAATATAATATAATATAATATAATATAATATAATATAATATAATATAATATAATATAATATAATATAATATAATATAATATAATATAATATAATATAATATAATATAATATAATATAATATAATATAATATAATATAATATAATATAATATAATATAATATAATATAATATATATAATACAATAGCGCTATTATAGCTCTGACGAGTTTTATGGCCGAGCTTCTCTCCCAATTCGAGGTGTGCTCCTTTTTGTTTTCCCTACTAATTGGGTGGACCTACAGTTTTATGCCGGCTCCGAACGGCGAATGCATTTTTTGTGAGAAACTTTTTCATGGCAGAAATACTCTCGGAGGGTATGCCGCCCACTGCCGAGGGGTGACCGCTGCTCTTAAAAAACCCAATAATTGGATTTTACTAATTAGAAAAATTTTTTTTTGGTGTTTGTCCCGACATATGTACATAAAATATATTTCCAAAAATTAAATATATGCTAAGCATGTAGTTAAATAACTGAAATATTTTACTTATGAATCGCTTTTAAATTTGTATCGCTTAATTCATTGATTTTTCTTTATATTCCTTACAAAGTGATATATGGTTTAACAAAGCACATGTATCTATAGTAGATCTAATGTTGCGGCACGCTCAGCAACATATGCCTCTGCAACTTGTTGCGTTGCTAATGAAACAAGTGGTTGCTTTATTGTTTTGTTTACTTTTCGATTTTGTCACTCAAAGCGGCCGGCGAACATGTTGACTGTTGTGTTTTGTTCGATGTTAATTCAAGATGATTACTTAGGTACATTGCGAAAAAAATTTAGAGCTAAAATTTATAATTAATTTTCTTCTTATTGTATCTTATATTCATATACATATGTATGTATGTAGATCGGTTAGACTTTGGAAATAGTACTCGTATATGTAATGATGCATGATTCAAATAAAGAAGATTGTGCACTCAGCGATATTCAGCAAAATATTCATCCGTGAGATTGCAAACAGGCAAAAATTACCTTTATTGAACTATTAGTCACACAAATAAATACGCTGCACTTCATTTTTCTTTATTTCAAATAGTTTTTGATATAAATATCACATTTATCGCACACAATATTTAGTTATTAGAAAACCGGAAACGAAACTGGGTGAAAGAGAATTTATGTTACTACGTCACTAAATTAGCTGATTCTGTCAAATTTTGGATGAACGCCTAGCGGGACCGCTGAATGCACAATCTGGTTATTTGTTAATTCATGGTAATGATGATATCGCATGAGTTCATATACATATTTTGGACTACTTAAATACCGTCTGCTTCAACACCTTTGACCTTAGGAAGAAAACCAAAACAGAGCACTTCCTTTTATCTTTGGAATGGATGATCATATGTGATCATCATCATTGTACTGGTTAGGAGCCGCCTATAATATAAATTTAGAAACCTTTTCATTGCACAATAGGGTATGTCTATGACTCTTTTCAATCACTCCAAGCAGAATGAGTGATGTTAAATATATGGATCAGATATAGGGGATTTATTTGATTTTTATTCTTTTTTATGTTCACCAGAAATTAAACTCATTTATTTTCTGTAGAACACCACAACAAAACACATACACATGCATCATTATTGTGTACTACGTTCTCTGATACTGCTACCCGAAAACTTATTGATTGTCTGATAAAAAAGTTATAAAATAAAAATACTTACCTAATAAAAAACACGTTAACACACAAAACTGCTTATCGATGATCTACAAGCAATTAGCGCTAATGGATGTACAAATATGTAAAAAAGTGTATATGTACAAATTAATCTGGTAAAATAAGTCAAAATCCTACAGAGCGAATGCAACCGACAAACACGTTTGAGTGCAAATGAACAACTCAAACCGGTGAAAAATGAGTTTACACTCAAAATCACGGTTGCCACAAGCCTAAACAAAGAAATTACCAAGTGGTTGGAAAAAAATAACCAAAAAAAATACCAATAGGTTAAAAAGTGGAATTTTTTTCTAATTGAACTTCTTATATGTACATAGATATTCCAAATATCAAGCAGATTTCTTAAAAACTGATGTACTAGTTTCCTGCAATAAGAATTTCCACTCTAACAAACGTCAACATTACTCATACGCAACGGGGTACGACTCGAAGCAAAAAAAAAAATTAAAAACTATAGATAAATCTACGTTTTGGGAATAGATCTTCATTTATGCAGCTTAAACTCTGGAATAAAGCGCTGTCAGCGAAAATCGTCAATATCGGATTCGGAAGAAGAAAAACGCATGCCAGTAATTTGTCGACGAAAAAAGGCGCATTAAAAATATGTCGAGGAAAAAGACGCTTTACAAAACATGTCGACGAAGATAGACGCATTAAAAAATATTTCGACGAACAGAGACGCATTATAAAATATTTCGCGAAGAAAAACGCATTAGCATTATTAAATGCGAAGAAAGACGCATTAGCATTAATATTGACGAAGAAAAAAAAACTAATACGTCTTTCTTTCCTAAAAAATATTGGTACCCTAACATAATCCCAAGGGGCATAATCCCAAATTTTTTATTTGGGATTATGTCATTTTCAAGCCCAAAAAAAATTTCAGATTTTTTCTTAGATTTTATTACATTAAGCAAAAAAATTAAAGCTGACAATAAAGTTAATACATTGAGTATATGTATAAGATGAAATATGTACATATGTACTTAAATACACATGTTCTCAAAAAATTACTTTAAAACTAAAAAATTACATTAAAATTAAATATATTTACATATATACAGACTTTTTTCCAATAAAACGATAGGTATATAAATATTTGTGTACATTGTATATCGTCGTACCATACGAAAACTAACATATTTAAAATTTCGAAAATAGCGAAAGCTATCAATAAAAAAATTCTGTACGAAAAGTAGAACATTTGACTTTTGGCCGACGAAAAGTAATAAAATCGAGTTTTGGCTGACGAAAAGTAATAAAATCGACTTTTGGCTGACGAAAAGTATCAGTAATTATATACTGTTTTTACATTAAAATTGTTGTTGTTTAAACGAAATTGATAGTTTTCGTCAGCCAAAAGTGGATTTTATTACTTTTCGTCAGCCAAAACTCGATTTTATTACTTTTCGTCGGCCAAAACTTGAACTTTTTACTTTTCGTCAGCCACAAAAAATCTGATATTAGTTTTCGTATGGTACGACGATATATGTCTATAAAAAGATGAAAATTTGAAAGAAAAAATCGCGCGATTTTGATTCCAAATTTTCGCCTGCGGCGCTTTTTTTCTAATAGATCGATAGGTATATACATATGTCTATAAAAAGATGAAAATTTGAAAGAAAAAATCGCGCGATTCTGATTCCAAATTTTCGCCTGCGGCGCTTTTTTTCTAATAGATCGATAGGTGTATACATATGTATGTACTTATGTCTATAAAAAGATTAAAATTTGGAAGAAAAAATCGCGCGATTTTTGATTCCAAATTTTCGCCTACGGCGCTTTTTTTTATTTTAGATTGATAGGTATATACATATGTACATATGTCTATAAAAAAATAAAAATTTGGAAGCAAAAATCGCGATTTTGCTTCGCACTAGTACCTACTCGAGTGATTTGGTATTCTGGCTCCCTTTTATTTGGGATTATGTCACTCCCACATAGGTGACATAATCCCAAGTAAAAAAATTGGGATTATGTCACACCATGGTGAGTGACATAATCCCAAATTTTAAAATTGGGGTTATGCCTCTTGGGATTAAATCACGGCACCAAAATATTTAAATGCGTCTTTCTTTATGGTAAAAAAAATAAATAAAGCGTCTTTCTTAGTTATCAAAAAAAAATAAAGAGTATTTCCTTCGAAAAATATTTTTAATGCGTCTTTCTTTGAAAAAAAAGTTTGCGTCTTTCTTCCTCAACATAACACTTTGGGTCTTTTTTCTTCTATAGCGACGATACCATGAATTTGGGTTAAAAATGAGGGCTGCTAGTTTTTCTATAGCGGAAGGTAAATTCTAATTTTATAATATTGTTACTACCTATATTGAATTTACTTCATTTTAGGTAATTTGCAAGACGATTTGAGATAAATTTTACACAGCAAGAGACAATTGCGAAAATAAGCGATTTTGACCATTCAGCCTCCAAAACCGGAGCATTAAGCATAAAATTCTGATTAAATTTTATGTGCGTGTTGGCCTGCTTTTCTTTTTATCAATTTTTGACCACTTGATTTCCTGAAATTCTTCTTGCTCCAAAAAACCCAAATCCCAGAACATCAAAATTATTTTTTAAAAAATGTCGTGAAAGAGTTATTTTACTCAGAAAATTGTGAGAAATTCTAATTTCGATAACATGCTATCGATTAATTTCCCTGCGGCTTAATCAGAGACATGTATACTCTTCTTCATTTGCCTGTGCATATTCAATGAGCAGTCACTGCTGCAAAATATTTTAATGATCGTATAATAATTTCTATATTTTTTTTTATCGAAAAAAATAACCAAACACATGTGAAAGTTACCAACTAACAAACAGCGAAAAAATAACCTATTTTGGTAATTAATTACCAAGCTTGGCAACCGTGCTCAAAAGTCGCTTGAAGGCGCATTCTTTGCTGTTGCTGCTTTCGTTGACTTTGTGTTTGAGTTGAAAATTTAATCGAATGTAAACCGTTTTGTAGGAAGGTTGGTTAAATGAAAGTTGACGGACAAGAAAAGATTTGCGTAAAGAAATTTGGTAAAATAAAAAGATAGTTATTTTTGAAAGAAAATGCGAATAATAAAAATTAAAGCAAACTATTAAAAATAATTAAATAAGAAAAAGTACTGTGGAACAAAAGAAAATATTAAATAAAGTTAGAAAACTGGTAAAATTAATGCAAAATGAATAAAACAAAAAAATAAAGTGAGGCGCTAAAATAAGTACTGTGAAAAAGGAAAAAAGAAAAACACAAAAAAATATTTATGAAGGAATTCCTTTAGAAATAAGTACAATAGAACTTAGCAACCATTCATGACTAAAGAAAAGGCAGAATATATCGGAATTGTGCAAAAAAAAAACAACAATAAAAAAAGAAAAAAAAAAAACAATGCTACCTGCCTTGTTTACCATTTGTTTGATCGATAAGCGCATTTAAAGGTATTTCTTGCGCTATTCGCCATTGAAGCACAGGTACCCTAAATGCATAATATGTATTACATACTATGTATAAAAATTCAACCCCAACAATATGTTTTTGAGTGTAAAAACATTTCAGTGTTCAAAAATATTGCATAAAGTTGGAAAAAAGAATTTATAATAGATAAAAACATGCAATGAATGGCATTTCAGAATGATGAGTGGAAATGAAATGAACACAGAAAAAGAAAAATTAAGCTAAAAATTATAAAAGTGCAATACTTGTACAGTAATGCTTGTGGTGTAATTTGAACCGTAAGAAATTTGGCATTTGCCGCAATAATTGCAGTTCGAATTTCGTTAAAAAAGAAAAATGCAACAAAAAGTGCTTTTTTCTTAGCTGAAAAGGCGATTTTTCAAACTTGAACAGTAAAGAAATGCAATTCCAATGTAATTAGTTGCACTTTCTTGCAAATGCTTACAAATACAGTGGCTATGAAGTGGCAAAAAAGGGCTTAGCGAAGAAAAGTGGTTATAATTGAGCATAAATGACAGTAAAAAAGTTAAATTAAACAAAAGATAAAAACCAACTAAGCAACAAAAACTTCTAATTCGCTGCGGCTTAGCGCAATTATACACAACAGCATAATTTTGTTTAATGCCAAAAGCAGTTGAATGAACAAACAAAAACAAACACGTTTTTTCTTGTTTAAAGTAATTTTTTTACTTTAAAAAGTGCTTTTGTTTTCTTCTTCTTCTTCTTCCTAACGACGCTTAAATCACTTGCTTTTATCTATGGCAAAGTGATTAACTAAAGCAATGAATGAATTTTCTTTTTATGCTTTTTTAATTTACCGTTATAATTTTTGTATTAACAAAAGAAATAACAACAACAATAAAAACTAGTTCAAATCATGAATGAATGAATGAAAAATCAAATCAAATATGTTAAATAGCAAAACTTGTTAGTTAACGTACGTACCTAAAAGGCAAACAGGCCGTGCAAGCAACAACAAAAGCCAACAACGTACATAAGTGCAACAACAACACGATAAGAACAACACGATAAAAACAACACGTTAAAAACAAGAGAAGGGAATACCTATGCATTCAAACTGCAGTGCAGCAATAGACCACGAAAAACGTTAAAATTAAAAAAAAAAAAGAAAATATAATTTTTAATGCAAGTGGAAAAATATGAATTTGTAACGATAAAAGCGGTGAATAAATACAAAAACAACAAAACACAAGAGGCTGTCTGTGTTTGTGTGTGTGTGTTATGTATGAGTTTGGGGCATCATTTTTAGAGCGCAGCGGGCAGTGAATAAAATACATATGTACATCCAATAAAATCACTGTCTTCAATGATTGACCACTAACTATAAAAATGAAAATAGAAATAAAAGCAACAGTAAAAAACAGTTTTCAATGTGAAATTAGCAATAAAAAATTACATACATACATACATACATAAATGTAGCAAAATTAAATTATAAAGGAGATAAATTTACATGGAGAAATGTAATAAAAATACTTAATCAATAAATATTGAGTAAACAATAAAAAACAACATTTGCAATAAAAAAGTATAATAAAGCAAACTGAATTTGAATTTATAAATATAAAATTAAAAAAAAAAAAACTTGGATTGCAACTGAAGGAAAAAACAGTTAAATAAATGAAAAACTATAAGCAAAAAAAAATATAATAAAATGATAAAAACAAAAAAAAAATAGCATTAATAAAAATTAATGAATTAAAAAATAATATTAACAGAAACTAGCTCACTTCAGCAAATTCTTCTAAGCATCAGCAAAAGGCAAATACGCAAATTAGCCAAAAAGTCACGCATTGTTGATTATAGTCGCTAAAAAAAAGAAAAAAAAATAAATAAACGAAACTTGGAAAAAGGTAAACAAACCAAAAAAAATCACAAACAAAAACAAATAAAACTTGAAAAAAAAATTAAAAAACAAATACAAAAACAAAAAAATTAAAAAACAAAAAAAAAAATAAATAAACGAAACTTGGAAAAAGGTAAACAAACCAAAAAAAATCACAAACAAAAACAAATAAAACTTGAAAAAAAAATTAAAAAACAAATACAAAAACAAAAAAATTAAAAAACAAAAAAAATAATCAAAAAAAGTTAAACAAACGAACCAACAGCAAATAAAAAAAACAAACAAAAACAAACAAAACGAAAAAAAAAAAAATTAAAAAACAAAAATAAAAAAATTAAAAAACAAAAAAAAAATAATCAAAAAAAGTTAAACAAACGAAACAACCAAAAGCTAAAAAATATCACATTAGCAGCAAACTCTACAGCAAACAACTTTAACTTCATAATTTTTTTTGCGAAAACATAAAAAATACTTAAAATGTATCTGATACAGGTGAGCATGTGTTTTAAAGCTAACAAGGGTTTGTTTAACATTATGATCGTACATATATTATGTACAAAGATATGAATATGTATGTAAGTATGCAGACTTTTGTATCTGCGTATTTGATTATTATGTAGATAAAGAATTATCACCTTTTTAAGCCGGCAAAGTTCGTTGATTGTCAAGAACCTTGAAGTAAGTACAGTGATCTCTTAAAGGCGTTCAAGCTTTATTGCGAATATTCTATCAAGGCATTGATAGTTCTAGTGAAACAAACAAGGTTTAATTCTAAGGGCACAATACTTACTAGTCTACGGACTATTTAGATAAGTAGCGAGTCAGATGTGTATATTAAACACTCTTCTATGTCCCTTCCATTTCCAACAGAGGAACAATACCCACCATGATTGGTAAAATATTCCTCAATTTTTTTGGACATTGGATTCGTGTTCTAAGGGCACAGCCAGACGACGTAAGAAATCACATCCTAAGTTTAAAAGGTTATGCATTTTTTTAAGTGCTCGAATAAGTTATCACTGAAGCCTGCAAATTGTTTCAAAATAGCTCAGAACTGTTCACGTGATATTCTTACCACAAACAATAGGCCACTTCCACTTACCCCAACAATTAAAAATTGAATTAAAAATAAAAATTTCGTGCTAAGCACTAAAAACCCTTTCAATAGGCCGACACGTCCGATAAGCTGAGTCATACCCTAACGATTATACTAGTCTAGAAAATTGCATGGAATTTGCTAACTTTTTGGGCATTGCAGGGCCTTTCAACTACATATTATGTTTGAGTTTAAGGAAGTATCATACAAACTCACCTAGGGTTGCCAGATACCTTTCCCGAAAAAATCAGTATATTGCCTTCCAAAAAAAAAAAAAAACAAAAAAAACAATATATGCAAAGAAAATCGTCTTTATTACTGTTAATTTGGTTTTTGTTTCCGTATCGTTAACTGTCAATCATGTTTCTATGACATTTAACGTTCGCGTTGCTTCCTCCTTCCTAACTGTTTCAAGGTTATGCCATGGTTATGCTTACGAGCAAAACACCGATGAAATTCGGACACATTTTCGTCATCGTTGAGAAGTGGTTACGCTTAAATCGATGATTAGAGCGCACATACACAACATAAAAGATTATTACCCCGAAACCTCGGCGTGCTGGGTGCTTGTTTCACCCAGTAAATTTGTTCGATGTTAGAGTCCGAAAATTCTCTCACTCGTCGGAATGCACAACAACAATTACACGTTGCTCGTCGAGTATTGTCGTAAGCATAACCACGGCATTACAAACGTCAAATTAAAACAGTTGGAAAATTAAAAACATTACAGGGTCATAAAAATGATTTTTTAGTGTCGGCTAAAAATCAGTACAAATCAGTACAAAATTCAAAAAATCAGTATTTCTTAAGGTTTTTAAAACCATCAGTATGGGGCACGAAAAATCAGTATTGTACTGATCAAATCAGTACGTCTGGCAACCCTAAACTCACCACACATCTAGTGATCCACCTTTTAGTCCGATTTTTAATTACTTGTTTTTAAACGACCCTGCCAACATTCGAACTGAAATTGCCCAAAATGACACAGTTATCGAAAATTGTTGTTCCATTGTTGAATTGGATCACTTTACATACTTATTAAATCGGAGGAATCACTTTGTGGAATAAAAGAAACAAATCGGACCAAAAGATGTCGCACCCTTTATAAATCATAGTACCAGACCTGTTAAATTCCGATTAGGATTAGTAATCAATTAAATTGTTTTGTTTTTTAATTGGTAATCATTATTTTAATTCTTTTGTTGAAAAAAAGTAATTTTAATGATTACCATTAAAAAAAATCAAAAAAAAATCAAAAAAAATAAAAAAAAATCAAAAATAATCATAAAAAATCAAAAATAATCAAAAATAATCAAAATAATTTTTTTTGATTGTTTTTGATTATTTTTGATTTTTTTTGATTTTTTTTTATTTTGTTTGATTTTTTTCAATATTGTTGTAAAGAAATTTGGATACGCATGCACATAAGTATTCAGGTAGGCATGTATGTCTGGTCAGAGAGGCATAAAGTTTATTTGTACAAATATATGTGAACGCATATTAAAGTACGTAACCCTGCAGTAAATATGGGGACAGGTGTATCCAAGTCATTGTGTATTCTACAGCGACAACTGCACTAATTAAAATGTCGACAAATTTAGAAGTACAAAATTTGTATAGACCTTGGCTCGTTCGAAGTTTTTCGTACTAGATACGGATACAAACCCTTCCTACACCTGGGGAAGATTCATTTCTAGGTTCAGTATAAGGACAGGGAAGAGCGAATAAAGAATTCTGATTATGACAGAGATTATCTTTACGTAAATCTATTTGCACCATAGCAAATTGTCTACTGCTTTATTATGTAGTAGGCATGCGAAGACGAATACAAATTCCCAAATAATCCTATTTGAGGAACAATGTCGGAACGTAAGTACGTAATATTTCTGCCTTTTAAAAGAATACAATAGGGCAATAACTAGGGCTGAAACGGTATGGCGTATGATGAACAATAAATACAACTTATATGAAATTAAGAATTTCAGGAAATACAACTGTGCTAATGGAGGAAGAGGAATACACCGCAAAAACAGGTCAACTAATCAAAGAAATGGGCTGCGGAGTGATGAGAAAAGACCCAACGGAAGAATACCAAATGGCAATAAAGCGTGCAATAAAACAAGCGAAAAATATAAGAGACAGCAAAGTAGCCTACACTCTCACAGCAATGAATCCATCTGCCCCATCACTGATCGCACTACATAAAATCCACAAAAGAGGAACACCTATGCGACCAATAGTAAACCATAAATCGGCACCAGGATATAGACTTTCAAACCATCTAAATATGCTACTAGCAATCAAAAACACAACGGAACTAGTCAACAAACTGAGAATTCGAACGTACCCAAGGACTCAAAACAGGTATCACTTTACGTGAAGGATCTATACCCCTCGATACCAAAGACAGAAATACTAAAAGCTCTAACTAAAATACTGACAGAGAAAACGAACAAAGACATTGCAACAGAGATCGTAAATACGCTGAAAATAACCCTGGACCAGAATTATTTCAAATTTGGCAATAAAATATACAGACAAACTCACGGAAAATGCAGAAGGAGGCATGACAGATCCACCAAAATATAACCGCTATGATGAGGATCATGAGCTGAGTCGTTTGTATAAACGCAAACTAATCCCTCATTTTTTTGAGATATCTACTTGAAATTTGGTACTTGGGTGACTTCTTAAGAGAAATTTGACCACTATAACATATAGTTCCCATACAACGGATTGTTCAGATATAGACATTTTGGACTATAACATCTCCATAAATAACACACATAATTCACTGTATAAATTAATGAAAATGAGACTATGTATCGCTTCTTTTCCTCATTCATGAATGTCATAAAGTCTCGCTACAGTCGAAGACAGCGCAATATTAGTTGCTTTTCATTGTATACCTAACTACGAGAAATTCTGTATTAAAGCCCAATTTATGAGTTAGTACAACAGCGAATGTTACACTAAAATGTTTGATTTGGCCACTTTAAACAATTTTTCATAAAGATAAATAATTAGATATAAACGTGCATCGCACCATGTACGGTCAATGACAAATTAACAATAATTCCAAGCTTGTAAGATATGTATAAATGTGTATGCCTCTCTGCACAAATATACGAGGAGGGAGCATATAGAGCCTTTATCCTGTTAGTGTGGGACTTTAACCGCACTACACCACCTACGCTCATCGTATCGAACCCCCCGGTACTACCATCAAGCTACCGTCGGGAGTCTGCCTTAAAAGGCTATATACATACCTGCATACGTACAAATGTGCATATTTCTTTAAACCATATTGATAAAAATTAAAAAAAATCAAAAAAAATCATAAAAAATCAAAAAAAAATCAAAAAAAATCAAAAATAATCATAAATAATCAAAAATAATCAAAAACAATCAAAATATTTTTTTTTGATTATTTTTGATTTTTTATGATTATTTTTCTTTTTTTTTGATTTTTTATGATTTTTTTTTGATTTTTTTAATGGTAATTGCAAAATAATCATTAAAATTTGAAAACAATGGGTAATCAATCATTAAATGGACAGTTGAAAAAATAATCAATCAAGCCGGTAATCATTACGATTAATAATCATTATTTAACAGGTTTGCATAGTACCTAGGTAAGGAACAACTGCTTGACGATGATTATTACCTCTCTAGAGAGTGAGGCATTTATGTGATTATGACTTCATGACTGGAGGTACAAAACACCGAACGCGACTAGGGATGGGTTCGGAAGCATAAAATTTTGATTTGTTTAATTTTTCTTCTCTTGCGTAATCGGCCGTATTTCTGTTTTTTTGTTACGCAGAAGTATTTATGTATGAATGTATGCAGCCTTATATTTAACCTATTTATTATCATCATCATTAATAAATTTAAAAATTTATAATAATACCCTTCTTCTTCAAGTACGCAGTCATTTATTTTATGTACATGTTTTATTTTACTTTTTATTTACACACCCGCTCCCAGCCAAGGTTTCATAGACTTTTCCGCATTGTAATAAATGTCGACAAAAACATTGCAAATTATCTTTGATCTTGTTTTTTTTTACCATTTCACTTTGCTTAAAATATTTTCCAACAACAACGTTAATAAGTATTTTTGTAGAGTGAAATTATGTATATTTGCAGTCAGACAAAGATTAAATGAAAAATGAAAATTGTGAAATTTTAATACGTAAAATTTGCGTCAAAATTTAACATTAATTTTAAGCGGATTTTGGTTATTTTTAAATGTCATTGACATGTAGAAGCAGCAAATGACATTTGTCACTGTCATTTAAACAGACTGCTGGCTGGATATTAACGTCAAACGGGTTGTGCTTATTACATGGATATGTGCGCTTACCTATGTATTTATGAATGTACTACTAGTTTTTTTTTTTTTTTGAAAAATTAATTTAATTGTTTTTCTTTCAACAAATACTTAGTATAGCGTACTTTCAGTGCATGAACTGGCATGTCTCAATGTGAACTTTTTCGTAGCTTATCGAGTTGAAAGTGTTGACTATAAATATTTTCCCATAAATAACTTGCACTGCTGACTGTAGAAATAAAGGCACAATACAAAAAGCAAGAAAATATGCCCTTCAATCCCTCCCTTGAATTTTGTGTCACTTATTGCCTTAAGATAACAAAAAACTTGTACAACCATGACTATGCAAATGTTACTAACGTTAACTAGTTTTAGCTACTTATGTAAGTTATGTATGCATTTCATTCATTTGTGCTCCAATTTACCCAGCTGTGTAAATAAGAAAATGTTATAAGTAGGTACGCCTTTACCGGCACAAATATTTCCCTTCAACTGCATTTTTGTGCTTTGTGCGCATGCGCAACTGCATTTTACCGATTGCAACGTTACAATTGAATTAGTAATTGTGTGTTGTAGCATAAAAACAGTCGCATTAAATTCCAAATTCAATTCCGTATTGCGCTCTGGTTTAAATTGGGTTATAAAAACAAGTAAAAGATGGAAAAATAATTGTGGTTTATATGGTGAAAATTGGTTGATAAGATGTTGAGCGAAATTAATTAGAGAGCAGAAAGTGTTTATGACGTGGAAATATATTTTTGAAATAATTGTTTTTTTTATTGTAACTCTTAAACATAGTCCAGCTACCCACAAAACACAGTATCGTTGAAGAATTTGTGCGGGCTACATTAGATCCTAACTAGTGTAATTCTCCAAGTATTCTCTAATCGAGAGCGGGTGTAGAAAACTGTACCAGAATTCGATTGGAAACTGACAGGAGAAAGAGCCAAATCTGAATTTCTATGAAGAAAACTTCTATGTATATGTATGTAATTTGATATTCTTATCAGATTTCATTAGGGAACTAGGTTAGATTTCGATTGGAGAATTATAATTTTCTCGATTGGAGAACTATGTCTATTTTTCTGTTTGAAAACGCCATGATTTTCAACTGTTTCACGTGTCGTCCTCGAACGAGATTTGAGAAAAATGGTTAGTTCTCACATTCTCTAATCCATATCTAAACTCATAAGTTTGTTGGGAAAGTGCTGTATTAGCTTGCAAGAGGTTCAGTTTTCCAAAACAAAGACCTTTTGAAACCATAAATATAGTACTCCTATATTCGTAATACCTACGAGTTCCATCAGCCAACATTACAGTACAGACATATAAAAAAAGAAAGAGAAAACCGAGCAATCAAATTTGAAAAATGACATGTGAATTCAAAATAAACCGCAGTGACGGCACATAAAAAGAAATTATAGGGAATTTACATATTTATTATTTGATTCTCGTATTAAAAAATTAAAAGCGGTGCTATATTTGTGATAATAAAAGGGATAAAATAAATAAAATAGCTTTACATACGTATTTCGTTTTGAGTGCATTATTGGTTATATAAATATATACATATGTAAATAGATTTCCAAAAGACGAAACCATTTGCAAACAATGGATGCATGCATGCGGTCTGATGCCTGACGACGTTGTTAAAAACATTCGAATCTGCAGCAACCATTTCCAAAAAAGCGATTACACTGGGAATCGCCTGTACGTATCAATGCCTGAAAGATACTGCAGTAGTCCGGGACTAAAAAGAATTTTTTAATCCCAAGCTCCGGACAAAACACTGCAGCTCCCACCCGTCCACATTTTATCCGCCTGTAAATATGTGGAACATATAGCGATTGGTTCGTAGTCCTTTCTTCCATCCGTCGGTCCCCTGTTGAGGTCGGTTTGGAGAGTAACTTAGTCTGAACTTTGGTCCTCATATGTCGCTGTGTCCAAAAGTTCGTTGTCTAAATTGTCCTGTTATTCAGTTTAGAAAATCGCAGTACTCACCGTGCTGGCGGCATTCGAACGTACATACTTTACAAACATAACCCTCAAACGGCAGAATTGGACTTTTTGATATAATGCCCATGGATCGGACCACAGGATTTTAACATGAAACGCTTTCCGCCGCGATTCATAAAAATATGAGTGCATAGAAAATAGATTTTTCTAGAGCATTTCCACTAATTTTCATAAAAAAAATTCACAAAAGTTTGCATCTTAAAATAAATGTGGCGAATTTCTTATATTAATTATAAACAAATTCAAAAACTAAAATCAAAGGGGTATAAGTCCCCTAGAACACAATGATGCCTTTCAATTTTTTTTTCAAACGCCTCTGAACTTAATTGAATGTATTTGTCACACATATTCACAGATGACATTAAATGTAATTGAGGCGCATGCGCAGAACTGCCAGTTGCACAAAATTTTTGGATGAATTCATACACATTGCACAGATAGAATACTATCAATATAGAAGTACTATATATATGTTTGAAACAATTCCAAAACATAACGAACACTTAAACTAAAACACTTTTGCTTGCGAAATATCAGCTTAATTTATTTTCACAATTTATTCATTTTAAGCTTTTGCTTAATTTAATTTGAAAAACATAAATTTTTTTAAAATCGATTTTAAGTGCATTGTTTGCTTCGCCATGAATAGTGTTTCAGGGAAAGGCTTACTTATGCGACATTGTTTTATAACAAGGGGTGCAGGTCCAGTGCCTTGTTTATCACTTTGTGACTCCCAAATACAAACGAATTCCAGGAAAGATTTTGCTGTAAAAATTATGTTGTGTTTGAGGAAAGGCGAAGCAGCCTGCATGGCATCCGTTATATCGCGTCTGTGCATGAGGCGACGCACCTCCTCACCCAAGTTGACGTCATGAGGCGCTACAATGAAGGTATGTACATAAACAAGTACAGTTTAATGCAAAAAGCTTAGAAGGGACTCACCATTATTGTAATAAGAGGGCTGTTGGCCGTATTGGAATAAATTTTGCCAAAAACCCATTGTGTTAGCGTAAAAGTTGGTTAAGTGTTCGTAGTTTCAATACCTTTTTTGTTTTAAAACTTATTTAGTTACAATTTTTTTTTTATTTTTTTTCTAATTAAAACTATCGCATGTCCGAAATATGCAAAATTACTGTAATGTGCAATTTTGTGAACACTGAAACAATTTTTTTTAAGCAAAAAATTTCTTTTATTTTCTTTTAAACCGAAATTTCAAAGTCTTCAATCAAAATAATTGAAAATTACATACATATGTACATATTTGCCATGACTTGATTTGACCAGTAGATATTTTTCAATATACAGTGCTTTTAGACAATTTCTTTTTCGAATGCCGCTGCTTCAACTGCTTCCCCAAATTCTTTAAATTCACCTTCAGTCCATCACTTTATATTTACCACTATAATCCACTTCTTCAAGACCCCTTAACATATGATTGACTTTGTGTAAAAATTGACTGTCCTCATACGTTGCCACCAACAAACCCATACCGAGTATGGTGAATTGCATTATTTTGGCGTGGTGAAAAGTCTAAAAAGAAAATAAATCACAAAATTACTTACTTTTTCCACTTTCTACTTTAAAATACCATTCGTTCAATACACACCCGATTTATATAGTTCACCAGCGAACGCTCAACCACAGCCTTATTACTCCAATCCATGCCACGATACAACCAATACGTCGGCCATGCTATGAAGCTGCTGAATATGAAGGGGCGTGCACGCGCCATTTTTGTTTCGAAATCCAGCGGTGCATTGTTTTGTAGAAAATCACGAAACTCCGACGCATACGATATGGCTTCGGGTTCTGCAAGTGAACAAGCGCATGTACAGCTATCTTCCACGTCTTGTTCCATGTTATTTGTGGTTGTGGGAGATTCTGTGGCAACAACAAGCACAAGTGGAATGTTGTTTCAAAAAAAGGCTTAGCAATGCTATCAGGCATTATATACATATAAAGAATATAAGGCCTGTTCGCGCTTGTGTTTATGTTGACACAGCCTTCCCCATTTCCTTGAGTCGCTTACCTTTCGGTGTTGGGTTACCAAAAAATGGCATTTTCATTGCTTTTTGCACTAATAATTTCTATGTTCTATTTTCTCAATTTTTTGGTGGAAACTTTCGAATCGTGGAATCGAATATTATTGCCGCGGTAGATTAGGCTTGCTAATAATTTTGTTGTTGCACTTTTATTTTTAAATGTTTTTCTTTTGTAAAAAGTTTTTTTATAAAACGTTAATGTAAAAAAAAACAGAGTTTTTGATTGAAGTTTCTTTTTTGAAACTTTCAAATGTAATAATTTTGAGTTATTTTAATTCCAAGGCCTTGTTTATTTCGAAAGTGTCTATGATTTGTCTTTGAGCATGGAAAAAATGGGTGCATGCAAAGAACACTCGAATCAAAAGTTAACCTCTAGAGTGAGTGTGACGAGTTGAATAATAAAGGGAGACAGCAAAAGCGTCATAGATGCGATGCGTTTGTTATTAAGAGCCAAATTGAACCACAGTGATGTTGTTGTGGGCCATTAAGAGCCAAAACAGCCATTGGCTGACCTTGCTGGTTCTAGATGGTTTATTCTTCTAGGAATATAATCATAGGGTTTACAAAAATGTTCCAGTCTCAGAAATCTCAAAGAGTAAAATATAAACTAAAAATTTTAAACAAGGTTGCCACCTTTTTGCCGATTAAGTGAATAGTGGTTATATATGCAATTTATCGAGAAAATTGCAGTGCAGATGGCACATCGCAGAAACCAGTTTTTCTCTAGACCAGTGTTGCCGCAGCCTCAAAAATCGTATCACCGCAAATTTTGAAAAAAAAAAAAAAAATTAAAATAGTACAATTTCAGATCGCCATTTTTTTATTCTACCGATAGCTTGCTGGCCGACTAGCGCGACTGGCAAAAGTTGAACGCAAATCTACTTTGAGCTAGTCGATTTTTGTCGACTGCGCCGTTGAATTGCTATTTACACGGTTGCACGAAAAATAAGTAAAAATACCTGTTATGAGCAGTGATCCTTACTAAAAGTTTGATAAAATGTTGCCCATTTAAGATTTACCCACTTTAGGTATTTTCAAAGACTTTCACAAAACACATTTTTCGTGGCAATTTATGTAATTAATACTATTTGATGCCGATTAAAAAGGTATCGAATTTTTTCTAAGCTAAAATAAAAAGTATCTCCATATCTTTGGCTTAAAAAAGTATCCCATTTGATATGATTTTGGATCAAAACAGCACCACTGCCGCAAGTTGTCATCTACAAACATATGTTAAAAATCAGCTAGATTAAGTTCTTTCGTGCATTGAAATATAATAAAATTTCTCTACTCCTTCGCATTTTATTATCGTGACACTGTAAAGGTTTAAACTTTTTTTAAGTCAACGAAGCACATCAAAAAGTCTCTAGCTTGACCTGAAACATGTACCTAAACGTTAAATTTATGCTAAATTTTTTTTACGAACAGCGATCATAAAAATAGCAATAATTCTATTTTTCTAATTTCAAAACATGTTTATAATTATTTCTTTGAAAAGAGCATTTATCATCGCAGGCATTGTAATACTAAATACAACAGCGAAACGGCTTAAATACTATGTTCTATTCGTAGGTATGTACATATATTATTCCGCATGTATTTGGGCTAACTTTATTCACGTACTATGTACACACTTTTTAACAACTGCGATAAGTTTTTAGAATATCTTTTTGTTTACGCAGTTGTTCGCATTTTCTTGTTTTTGTTGAAATGTCGCCGATTTGTCAACGCAATTGTTTTGTCTCTCATTTGATTGCTTAGTAGCGTCGCGACGCGTTGTTTTACGTGCGCGTTGCTTCGTGTTTTTATCAAGCGCAAAGCTTACAATGAACAATTAAATTCAAAGGTATGCAGGCACGCACTGGGGTATTTAAAAAAAAAAAATGATTGTGACTTTATACCTTGCATGAAGAAAGCAAAATTACGTTTGGGCTAAATGAATTTACTGTTTCAATATTAGGCAATTTTTCTCGCTTTTTTACGCAGTAAAAGCAGCCGAATTGGAAGGTTTTGAGTCTCTAAAGCAATATCGCCGATATTTATTTCTGAAAAATAGCTGAACTTAGTGATGGGCGAGTCCGAGATGTTTAGACAATCGAGAGAATCGCCATCGTTGCAAAATCACAATCGAGTCAAAAGTTGACTCGCTCCTCGACTACACAATCGAGATGTTTTTGCGATTGTTCCGAGTCGGAGGTTGTTTCGATGACATCTCGACTACACAAGCGAGATGTTTTTGCGACTGTTCCGAGTCGGCGAGTCGTAGGTTGTTTCGATGACATCTCGACTACACAAGCGAGATGTTTTTGCGATTGTTCCGAGTCGGCGGGCCGGCTGTTGTTTTGCTGATATGTTTTAGTTGATAAAATAAACTGAATGAGGTTTGTTGATAAAGAAAGTAGGATTTTTAATGGAAGTGAGGCAAATACATAAATAAGTTAACCAAATTGAAAAATATGCTATACATAGACGCTGCATTATTGCAATCACAACTAAACAGTGTCGTGCATAATAATAATAATTAATTATTTAAACATTAATAAATGTACTGAAGTGAAACAAATGAATTTTACGAGTAGCAACAACGGCAATAGATTTGTACCACTCTGTATGTTTTGTAAAGCAATTTTAATATTCAAGCGGCAACAACAATTATTTTGTATTTTTTGCAGCGAGTCCGAGATGTTGTAGGGTTGCTTTGAAAAGGAGAGGAATCGTTGGCGAGTCCGAGATGTTTTAGCGATTGTTTCGACTGACGGCCATTTACGACTTGACTCGAATAAGAATGAAAACCATCGAGAGCATTCGAGATGTTTCAACAATCGAGAGAATCGAATAAAACATCTCGGACTCGCCCATCACTAGCTGAACTACAACTTCATAGGCCAAAGATCGGTTGTATGACAGTGTGACCTCATAATAAACGTATCCTGATCTTGTTATCTTATGATCTCAGCTTACCCAAATTGTGTTTATTAGAACAAACGCAGTTTTAAGCTTTTGGGATGACTTTATCTTTTTTCCTTCTGATATTATTCGTGAAAGGTATACAAAAACACATTCGCGCTTAATTTACATAAACATGCCGAAGCAACGTGAGTGACAACTCGATATATTTTGATTGTTTCTAATTTCGTGCAAACATTTTTTTTTCTGCGTTTTTCCTGCGCGTGATTGACTTGTTTAAAATTACAAAAGCAACAATTATTTTAAGATACTTCAAATGTAAATGGAACAGCTGTTTTGCATTTTTGCTTGCCACCTCTGGGTGATGGGAATTTTAAGCAATACTTTGAGTTTCTTTTACTTTTTTAATTGGTTTTATTTTATTCCTGCTTTTTTTGCGCAATAAGGAAATGTTTGCAAATGTGTTTTGGTTCATTTTAGTGAACGTTTTGATGAATTAAAACAAGTATGTATGCATTTGCAAAACACAGCAAATGAACTAAAAAACAAAGCATTTGATATTCCCAATGGGATGGTGGATTGGCGCGCTTCCAAAATACTACCTAATGAACTGTGATTTCGAAAAGTAGGTTTTAATGGCACATCTAATGCGTGCGTGCTCACGCCATTAAAGAGGGTTTAGCTCTTCAAACTCTACTCATAGCCTACCTTAATGCCGTGCTACATTAACCCTAATCACCGAATTTTAAAAAGTTACGTAAAATCGAAAGTGAGACTCTGAGGGTCACCTATGGGGAAATTTTGAAACACATTATTTTGGTATTTGTTTTTTACTTTTATTTATGCAGTAATGAATTCAGAAGCATTTTTATACATTCTTATAACGGTTTATGACAATTTTTTAGTATATGTATAAAGATAAAAAGGGTAATTCCGTAAAATAGGGGATATTAATGAACTGCAATTTTCACACATTTTTGTAGTTGTTTGAATGTTCATTACAAATGGTTTTATTACATCTGTTATAAATTTGTTTTTGTGCACACAATGAGAAAAGCTATGAATCAAATGAATATGAAT
This sequence comes from Urophora cardui, assembly GCA_960531455.1. Taxonomy (NCBI): domain Eukaryota; kingdom Metazoa; phylum Arthropoda; class Insecta; order Diptera; family Tephritidae; genus Urophora; species Urophora cardui. The sequence continues at coordinate 15,729,859 of OY482673.1, forward strand.
AAATTTTTCATAGGATCGCCCCTAATATATATTTTCCGCAACCAAATTCCAAATTTTTAAAACGCGACGTTCGTGGTGAAATTACTTACGCATAAAGCAGCTCATCGTTCGTTTCTTTATCTGAACGCATCTTTTCCGTAATTTAGAATCTGAGTAAACAGAAAAATGATGAAATGTTAATTGTTTTGAAAATTAGCCATGGGTAATGGCGAAATTTTTTTGGCGCTGATACAATAACACCAGCGCCAACCGTGGCGCCGCGTACGGTTCTGGCGCAATAACACCTTTAGCGCAATTGCCATGGAATAATCGACAAATAACCCTTGTTCGCTTCTTACTGTCTACTATCCCCGTTTTATTTCTTTTGGCGCAATTCTGCTTACATACACGCGGGCACAATAATTGTGCCACAATTAAATTTAATTTTAAAAATCATTTGCGTATATTTGTGAAAATATGCTGGCATCTCGTTTTGCTGCATTTTCATTATGGAATACGAGGGTTGGCTCCACCCTATTAAAAAGAAAGATTCCGGGTCCGGGCGCATTATATTGAAATTTCCCCTTACCATTTACCATGCTTAACAAAAATATACTATACGCTAATAAATATTTTATTTAATTTATTTTGTATTATATTTTTCTCTCCTATTCACAGATACTGTCAATTTTGTCTTCTTTCTTTGTGAAAGTAAAATATCAATACCCTTTCGTATTAGCGATGGTTCGGTATTGGCGCTAGCATACATAATTGTGACGGTGTCATATACGCTGTGCTGTTATTGGCTTTGTGGTGGTGCCATTTTATACTGCGCTATATTGGTGCTGGTGTTAGCGCACGAAATTGAGTCAGTGTTATATTGCAATAGCGCAACATTGAGTTGGCGCTACGTTCATTTGGCGCTATATTGAGTTGGCGCTACATTGAGTTGGCGCTATATTGAGTTGGCGCATTTTCCAAATCGGAGTTAGCGCAATAACACCAGGGTTGGCGCTGGCGCAATTGCGCGGCGCAGCGCAGTGTTACCCATGCCTATTGAAAATGTTGCTTAATCTTATGACATCCTATTATATAAAGATCTATGGTGAAATACGACGAATTCACCAAAATCCGGGGGAAGTATGGTGAGTTCACAATATAAAAACCTCACTGGGTAAACCTTGTGACCAACGGATTCAAAATTTAGTTGAATTCTAGAAATGTAACCTTATTACGATAAATATACTTAAGGTGAGTCTTTGAGGCTCACTTTCGGTTTTTCGTTACAGTTTTATACGATTGCAAAAAAATGGTTAAAATAAATAAATAGCCCACAGATCATAATTATTTCATAATTTATGAACACAAATGGAGGAATACCCAAAATTTCAGACAAAAAGCTTTTTTGGTTTAGGAATAATTCGCTTTTAAACTTTAAAGTGAGACTGAGAGGCTCACTTTAGAGGATTAGGGTTAAGCACAAAGTTGCAAACATTTTTTAAAAGAAAATTCTTCATTGATTCTTCTTCTTCTATACGATAAATTGCAGTTACATTGGCCTACAACTTATCAAAGCTATAAACATACATTTTTAAACTACAACTTATAAAAAACTTCGATTCAAACACATTGTTCTTTGTGGCATACAAACGGCACTGCTCAATATTTATTACTACATAGAAAAACTAATGAGGAATTTCGTAGCATTTTTAGCAGGTGTTCAGTGAGGAATTCTTGAAAAAAAAAACCTATTGAGGTAGATAAATATTGAAATTTTGCATGTGTTTTGAAGCATAGTCGACCGCGAACATAAAAGCACTTGCGTGTGTGCATAAGCTTGGTTGTAGAAACATATATTTTACTTTACTTTTTGCTTATAGATAAGCCTTTAACAACAAACAAACAAACAAACAAACAAAAAACGAAACTAAAACTACAACAATTGCCAATTGTCGATGCACAATACCGCTATTCGAAGGTGTACCAGCTGAACACAAACACAAAACACATATTGCAGACAGCACACGCGTCGTATTCGTACGTGGAACAAAAAGTTTCAGCAACAATCAGCTAAAAAATGTTGTTTACCTTCAATTTAAACTCGGTACGTTACGCTATATGTATGTATGTTGCTTACTTTTTTTTTTGTTTTCTTATTTATCTTTTTTGTTGTTTGTTCTAAACGCTTTTTACCTTGTTTCTTCACCTGTGTTTTTTTTTTTTTAGCAACTTATCAACAAATGTATGTATGTATGCAGTTAGGTATTTTGTTTTTGCTATATTGCAACCTTTTAAATATTGCCACATTGTTTTTCCAATGTGCGCATATTTTGTGGTTCCTTTGTTTGCATGACTGAATCGACTGTTTTCAATTCGTTTCCTCTTTTTGTTTCTCCTTTTTTAAATTTTGTTTTGCTTTAGTTCTTAGTTTGTAACTTGTTTAATTTTAAATTATCTGGCAACCCAACTTACAACATACATACATATGTGTGATGAAATGCCCATGAGTAGAGTTGGGAAACTATCGATAGTAGTACCATCGATAGTTTTTGATAGTTTAAAAAAAACTATTGATAGTTTTCGATAGTCTTAAAAAAATAAACTATCGATAGTACCATCGATAGTACTATCGTATTTAAATGATTCCTGAAAAAAATTTTTTAACCGCCAACAAATTCACATTTTATACATATTACAAGTATGTATGTACTCACAAGACCACGGATGCCACTGTTGGTTGTTTCCAAACAAACTTGGTAGTTTTTTTTTCTGATTTTGAGTTTTTTCAATAAATTTTGGTTTTTTTGCAATAAATATGTGAAATTCAAATTTTTTTATTTTGGTTATTTTTTTACAAGTACCAACCTATGCCCAAAATATTGGAAACGCGACATTTTGACTATGTAGTTTTAACCAAGGACTCAAAACTTACCAATAGCTGATATTCTCAATTCACAACTTAGAATAGTAATCTAGATGGAGATGGAGATTTAAAAGTTGTAAAACTATCGATAGTATACATTACCATCGATAGTTTTGAAAAAACCATCGATGGTCTTCGATAGTCTAAAAAAAAAAAAAACTATCGATACTATCGATAGTGCCATCGATAGTTTCCCAACTCTACCCATGAGCCTCGAGCTGGTTTTGTATCATTTCCTATGGAATTTTCCAACTTTAAATTTACTTCCACTTACGCTGAAGATAATCTCACTTGCCATGCAAAGATATCTATAAGTTTTAAGTCTATGTTACCTTGTTGAAGATGCATATCAATTTAGATTCCTGTATTAATGAAGAATATTAACTGCTACAGCCAAAATAAACTGGGTTTTGGGAAGTTAGTGAACTATTGGAACAATTTCGAAAGCCATTTATTTCACTTGGTAGTATTACTACGAAAGAAGATCTATCTTATCGTGAATTCAATCGCTAAACGGATTTAGTTTAAGGAGGAGCTGAAATTATGTTGTTGGAAGAACATTGAATCGCTGTCTGTTCTCCATTTATTGCAATGTACTTGTTATAACAGCACAACCCCAATATATTGTGAAGGTAATATCTGTGCCTTCATTCGACGAAGGCTAAATATTTCAAGCGTTTGGGAAGATCATAACCATTTTAGCTGAAATTAAGAGAAGCATATTTAAAGCATTTTTTCTTCAGTATATTTTCAAGGTCGTGAACTAAAATTGTTTGGAACGCATTAGACAACATAGAACTCTACAGGTCTCATCTAATTGAGCATTGTCAAAATATACAAGTCCCACAGCTCATCGAAAATCGATAAAAAAAAAAAGACGATATGTTATCGTCAACTGTCAAAATCGGGGACAGATTGGTATGGCGGCGACTTCCGGGGGTACAGATTGGTATGGCGGCCGGATGTGGTTGTTGTAAGAAAAGGGACCATAATGACATGGTCGTAGCAATCAAGACAGAAACGCAATTCCGGAATTGGGAATTGAAAAAACCAATTCATAATTCCGAAAAGAAATTAAGGCTGAGTTCCTAAAACGCAATTCCCGGAGAGAGCGTAAACGACAGCTATTCCACGAATAACATGTGCAAGAATGTAAAATCAACAACATACAAAACAAAAAGAAGAAGAGCAACTTATATTGCATTCACGATCGTCATTGGGCCATAACAACAACTTCAAAATCAGCTGAGCACAGCTGTTCGACCTGTTTGACACACATCCCAGAGTCAACTCACTGTTCTCCATACACAATGTAATTGAGCACTTGTTGGGATAATATTTTTTGTCAGCCTGAAGTTCCCAATTTTGGTATTGTTAGCAGATTTAATGTGTAGCTAAGTAGGCATGTAGGTATATGTATATTTTCTTCTTCTTAATTGGTTCGTAACTGTCTAGAGTCTAGACGATTCTGACCGAGTTCAGTAAAGCGCAGTTATTTCTGTATAGGTATGTATATCAATGCTGGTTGGGTAAATGGTATTAACAATGCAAAATGTATTTCCAGTACAGCTTATTTCATTTTGAAGGAGAAATTTACGCACTTTTTTTTTCTTTTTTTTTTTTGCAGCGTTTCAATGTTGCAAAAGCATTAATAAGTCATTTGTTGTTTTAGCACTTGCTAGCCATGGGTAATGGCGCTATATTTTTTTGGCGCTGATACAATAACTCCAGCGCCAATCGTGGCGCCAACTCACGGTACTGACGCAATAACACCTTTAGCGCAATTGTCATGGAATAATCGATAAATAACATTTTTTCGCTTGTTACTGTTTACCATCCCCGTTTTATTTATTTGGCGCAATTCTGCTTACATATACGAGGGCACAATTAATTTTAATTTTCATAATCATTTGGAAACATTCCGTATATATGTGAAAATATGCTGGAAATTAGAGTCACTTAGATCACTATCAAGCACACATAATTGTGACGTTGTCATACGTATACATATACTATGGTGCTGTTATTGGCGTTGTGGTTGCGCCATTTTACACTATCGCTATATTGGAGCCGGTGCTGGTGTTAGCGCACGAAATTGAGTTGGTTTCATATTGCAATATTGAGTTTGCGCTATATTGAGTTGGCGCATTTTCCAAATCGGAGTTAGCGCAATAACGCCAGGGTTGGTGTTAGCGCAATTGCGCGGCGCAGCGCAGTGTTACCCATGCCTAGCACTTGCAACCAGCGTTGCCGTTTTAGCTATTTAGTGGCTAGATTTAGCCACCGCCGTGTTTTTTTAGCCACCAAAATTTCGGTTTTGCCACTAGCCACGTTTTTAGCCACCGCTTGTAATGAACCATAATTTTGCACATGGGAAGGATGTGGTAACACTAATTCAATTCAGCGATTATCACAAATCGATTTAAGTGTTAAAAAACAAAACAAGTAACGCAACTATCGATAAATGCCTGTTGATACTCGCTAGTGGAATAGTAGGCTGTCGATGAAAGTCCGTATAGGGATCTAACTGACTCTGTATATTGTTTGCTACTTCTACCACTTAGCAACGCCGAAGTGGAAAGAACCTTTTCCGTAATGAATATTGTCAAAACCAAAAATCGAAACAAAATCAATCATACAATGTCGAATGCAATTTTAACTATAAGATATGGCTTAAAGAATGTAAAACAATGTTGCAATGAATTTGAAATAACATAAGATCTCATTAAATTGATGAAGAAAGAATTAATTTATGAAGAGAAGACGACATAATGTTAGATATTGAATGTGATATCTATTTTTTTTAGATATAGTTAAGTACATACTATGTATGTATGAATACTTTATTTTTTACAAAAATTTATGATTTTTTCCTTATATTGTATGCAATAATTTTGTTCCCGAATTTGAAAAATAAATTTAAAACATGTTAATTTGCAACAAAATTTTTTAGCCACCATTTTTAGCTACGAACCAAATTTTTTAGCCATTTTTAGCCACAAATTAAATCAAATCTAGCCACCACGAAAATTTTTCAACGGCAACGCTGCTTGCAACGTGCACGCTTTAAAAGCTTAAGTATGTAGGTAAAGGTAACGGCTTTTCGAGACTCTACCATTTTTACAGTTTTTTTTGTTTTTTTTTTTGGCACTTCGCTTAGTGCTTTTTACCCTCGTAATTGGTTTAATTTGGCTTTTGTGCGTACAAAAAAAAAAAAAAGTGATTGATTTTGAGTAACGCCAAAGTGGTGTCGCCACTGACACGATTGGCATGTTTGGAAAAGTGCCTAGTTTGCACTCATGTATTTGTTTTTGTTTTTATTTTTTCACCGCCCATGGCATAGAAAATTTGTTAAAACACAAATATGGTGGAATCTTGACCCAATTTTGTGTGTGTTTTTGGGCAGATGTTACATTGATTGTATTTTTTTTGGCGGTTGAATGGAAATATGGCGTTTGAATTAGCAATTGACAGTAGTTAAGTTGATATTACTAACACTAGATTTTCTATGTCAAGTATTTTATATATACATATATATATTTTTATACCTTTCATGAGAATGAAATGGTATTATAACTTTGTGCCGAAAATAAAATCTTGAAAGTACTAGAAGGAGGCGTGACAGACCCATCAATATATATACCGATATAATCAGAATCATGAGCTGAGTCGTTTAAGCCATGTCCGTCTGTCCGTCCGTCCGTCCGTCCGTCCGTCTGTGTGAACGCAAACTAGTCCCTCAGTTTTTGAGATATTTGATTGAAATTTGGAACACGGGTGACTTTTGGTGCTCAATCGATCATTTGTCGGAATTGGCCGAATCGGACCACTATAGCATATAGCTCCCATACAACCGATTGTTCAGATATACACATTTTGGGGTATAACTTCTCCCTTTTTACAGCTAAGGACACGAAACTTTGGGGTATTTGTACCCATATTGACCCAAAGAAGGTTACCGAAAATTATCAAGATCGGACCACTATAACATATAGCTGCCATACAACCGATTGTTCAGATATACACATTTTGTCGTATAACTCCTCCATTTAAATAGCCCAGACACCATTTTTTCTAATAAATCGTTCCATAAATAACCTACAAAATTGAAATTATAAATTATACTAAATCAGGCTATGTACAACATACATAGGTAGCTTTTCATTTCCCCACTTATGAAAGGTATGAAGTCTTCGGTACGGCCGAAGACAGCCGCGCTCTTACTTGTTTTAGTTTTTTATCGTGCCTAAATTGGGCGTTTGCAGTTTTTATACTCAGCTGTACTAGTACACAGAGTATTATAGTTTTAATCACATAACGGTGGATTGTAACAGAATGAAATAATCGAGATATATATAGACTTATATATATCAAAATGATCAGGGTGAAAAGAGAAATCGATTGAGCCATGTCCGTCCGTCCGTCCGTCTGTCCGTCCGTCCGTCCGTCCGTCTGTCCGTCCGTCTGTAAACACTCTAACTCGTGCAAAAATTGAGATATTTCGATGAAATTTGAAATGCAAGTTGGTATCGAGACTGGGACGGTTGGTATTGAAAATGGGCGAAATCTGACCATGACCACGCCCACTTTTCCTATATAGAAAAAATCGGAAATTTGGTATCTCAGTCACTAATATAGCTAGAACGATGAAATTATACCCACGTGTTGAGCTCAGGCCCCTAGGAAGAAATTTTATGAAATTTTGGAAAATGGGCGGTGCCACGCCCACTTATTAAAGGTCAAACCTTGAAAGTTTTACATGTCATAACTCAGAAACCATTGAAGATATATCGATCAAATTTGGTACGCGTGATATACTTACTTAGGCAAACGTTTGAACGGAAAATAGTTAAAATCGGTTGACGGCCACGCCCACTTTTATATATGTGTATTATAAAATGGCCTAATAAAAACATTTTAAGCGATATCTCTGTCAAATATAAAGATATATCATTGAAATTTTGTCGCATGAGTCCAACTATGGACATAAAACAAAAAATACAAAAATTTTGGAAAATGGGCGGTGCCACGCCCACTTATTAAGGGGCAAACATTGAAAGTTTTATGAGTCATAACTCAGAAACCGTTAAAGATATATCGATGAAATTCGGTACGCGTGATATACTTACTTAGGCAAATGTTTGGACGAAAAATTTCCTAAATCGGTTGACGACCACGCCCACTTTTATATATGTGTATTATAAAATGGCCTAATAAAAACATTTTAAGCGATATCTCTGTCAAATATAAAGATATATCATTGAAATTTTATAGCAGGAGTCCAACTGCGGACATAAAACGAAAAACACAAAAATTTTGGAAAATGGGCGTGGCACCACCTCTTTTTAGAAACAGGAATATACGAGATTTCTTAGCCTTTAACTCGACAAATAATTGAGATATTATAACGAAACTTGGTTTATACACTTTTATAACTTGTGTTAATAGACACGCAAAAATTTATTGAAATCGGTTTATGACCACGCCTACTTTTTAAGAAAGATATTTCTGGAAAACCCTTTGGGAATTTGTAACGTGACATCTCTGTAAGGAGAAGTCATAAAGGAATGAAATTTTGCACAAATAATAATATTCATATGCTTAGTTGGATGACTGATAAAAATGTTGACAATGGGCGTGGCTACGCCCCCTTTATGCGGCACTCGCTTTATATAAAATAATCCGTGTTTCCATCAAACGCAAACAAACAATGAAAGCATACAGCTGAGTATCTAATGTTTGATTCCACTCGAACTTAGGCTTCCTTACTTGTTTTTTTTCTTTTATTGATCATACTCCTACTGCTTGAATTACTTTTAATTTACTTATGTAAATACTTACTACCTCTGCAGTCACAATTGTCTTACAAATTGCCGCATTTGCTGACAAGTGACAATGGAAGCGTTTTTCTATAATTTTTCCCCCCTCTTTTTCGATACAAATGTTCTATTTATCTCGTTAGTTTGCCTTTAAAATCTAATACCTTTATTTGTCTACATGTGTTTGTCCTTCCATTTTCATTATCACAAACATTTCTTATGTTGCAGGTGCACAATCTGTTTCTTGTTTGTTTGTTTCGTCTTGTTTTTCTCATGTTGTTGTAAAGAAGACCTCAACGTCTAATAATAATAATACAATGGCGCTATTATAACTCTGACGAGTTTTATGGCCGAGCTTCTCTCCCAATTCGAGGTGTGCTCCTTTTTGTTTTTCCTACTAATTGGGTGGACCTACAGTTTTATGCCGGCTCCGAACGGCGAATGCATTTTTTGTGAGAAGCTTTTTCATGGCAGAAATACTCTCGGAGGGTATGCCGCCCACTGCCGAGAGGTGACCGCTGCTCTTAAAAAACCCAATAATTGGATTTTTACTAATTAGAAAAATTTGTTTGGCTCGGACCGTGGTTTGAACCCGAGACCTCTGGCATAGCAGGCGAGCACTCTACCCACTGCACCACAGCGGCCACAACGTCTACTCTTGCATAATAATTTGTAAGATGAGGCTTGAGGCTATTTATGTACATACATTCATATAACTCAAAAAAGAAAAATAAAGGCATATTTCTTTTATTATTTATCTTTTGTGCCTTTTTTTCACCGGCTTAGCATTACCTGACTGACTAGGCTATTCCCAAGTCTAACTCGCCACTTACAACTTGCACAATCTCTTTCATTTTCATTTTTGTTTCTCATTGCTCGCTGTACGTTTATTGGGTAGATATATTCACAGTGACCCCATGTCGTTGTTGTTCTCGTCATTCGTACAAGCTCTGGGGTTTCCATATACTCACCATGCATGTTTTTATCACATAGAGCCATGCATACATCCTCACCATGCCTACAGGCGCATTTGTAGGTACCTACGCATTTGTTTTTGCTTTTAATATGCATTTGGTTATTTTGTAACGCTCACTTGCGGTTACTGTTAAATTAGAGTTAACTGACTGCTTTATGGGCTCCCTGACTCCACGAGTAGCTCTTCTGACACTTGATTTTGCTTTAAAACGCAGTTGGATGCTGTGAACTTATCTAATATTTGTCTGTAGAGCTGTTCCTCTTTAATGCACAAAAACGCAACTTTCAGTGAATAACCTCATAATTAACTTCTTTTCTTTTGCCCTAAATTGTTAATAATGCATTTATGAATAAATTATAAATAAATTAGGAAAAGGTTCAATTTACAGATTCACTTGCATTTACTAATCTTTAGCCATTGCTCTCTCAGATATTGTCATTATCTTGAACAAACATAGGCATATGCGCGTATAATTCAACAAATTAAATTAAACAAATTGGTGCTGTAGGTGATGCAATTAAAAATGCATTTATAAGGCAAAAATCCGAATTAGTGAAACATTAGCCACGCTTTCTTAGAATCTTTTGTCAGTGTTACTTACATACATACGCGCCTACATGTGGAGAAGATAGCTTACTCTTTAATTACCATTTCCAACACTGTTACCACAGGGATGCATTTTCGTTGATAACACTGAGGGAGAGAGAAAGAGAGGGACTCTTTACAGATCAGAAACCGATAAGTGTAAAATGATCTGGACCTTGAAAAAATTCAAGGTATACCCAGTGCAAAATATTTCAAGCACTGCCTTAATGAAATAGAATACAGTTCGCTGTTCTAGCAACTGTTTTTATCCTTATCAACTCCTATTTTGATTGTTTTGATGTCGAAATTGGATATTCGTTTTTCAAAGAGTTACTGTTTTTTTTTTTTTCGTTTATAGAGTGCTCTGGCGCCGTTTTTTTAAATGATGTAACGGGCGATTACCCTCATATAGCATATTTAGTTTGACGTTTCGGACATGTGCGACGGGCAGTCCGGCAACATTCTCAACCCATACTCGTTCATGGCATGATCTCCTTTTCTACTGAGTATGATGGAAGTTAATTCATTATCTTAAAAGCTTTCAAGTTCAAAGAACTGAGTGTGAATTAGTGACAAAAAAAAAATAACGACGCAGAATTATTAATGTAAAGATTTTGCCAAATCTTAAACACCAACGATGATGACACTTGACAAATTTGAAAAAAAAAAAGTGAACTGTCAATCACAGCACTGAGGTCGTGAAAACAAAGAGGAACAAAGTAATGTATGTATTTCTAATGGAATTGGAACAAAAAAAAAACATGGCTTTTGTTAAACGCAAAATACTTGACGAAATGATGAACTTACTCACGGGAACAATACAGATGTACTATTTGCGCAGCTAGCACGTATTTTTAGCTTCATAATAAACAAGAAAAAATATTGAGATGAAAGTCAAGATGATGCTCTTAAACATTTACGAGTTAAAGAAAAATTTGTTAAGAACTGCGGTCAATCGCCTTTTTATACCTCATCTCATAAGAGAAGTTAATTTTTTAGTGCAAGCCTACCATTATTTTAATATTTATCATAGAAGAAATTCTACAAATTTACACTCCCATTTTCGCATGAATCTCTAGGAAGAACTTACTTTTTTTTTTTTAATAAAGAAAAAAAAACTTGTGATGCTTCTGGGCTTGGCAGTCTCAGCCGAAAATATGTATGATCAAGATTAAGTACGATAAAACAAAATGTATGAGATTCAAATGACGCACAGAGTGATTACAGATGCCACAGATTCCGTAGGGAATTAAAAATCAAAGAATGTATGAAGCTATTTGATTAACATAAGAGAATATCAGTCAATTGCGTAAAAGTAAAAGAGCAGCAAAAAAGCAACAAGCAAGTTATAAAAACGTAATCGGGTGGGGCAACACGCGATCAAATGACAGTTGCGCAATGTCAGGCGGCGAAATAAGAAAAAAAAACCTAAACAAAGTGAAATAAAGAAAAATGTGATGAAGATAGTAAATCAATGCAAGAATGTTTTATTTTTTTTTTTATTTTTTTTATAAAACACACAACTTTTTGCTTGAAAGCCGAAAGAACACTCCCACAAACAACGCATTAAAAAAAGTAGGCATAGTATACACGTAAAGAAGTAAAAAGAAGCAACAGTTTAATATTACAGATTTGTATTTTTATACTCAGCTGTACTAGTACACAGAGTATTATAGTTTTGATTTCCTAACGGTGGATTGTAACAGAATGAAATAATCGAGATAGATATAGACTTATATATATCAAAATGATCAGGGTGAAAAGAGAAATCGATTGAGCCATGTCCGTCCGTCTGTCCGTCTGTGAGCACGATAACTCGCGCAAAAATTGAGATATTTTGATGAAATTTGAAATGTAAGTTGGTATCAAGACAGGAACGGATGGTATTGAAAATGGGCGAAATCGGACCATGACCACGCCCACCTCCCCTATATGGTAAAAATCGGAAATTTTGTATCTCAGTCACTAATAGAGCTAGAGTGATAAAATTTTACACACGTATTGAGCTCAGGTCCTTATGAAGAAATTTGATGAAATTTTGGAAAATGGGCGGTGCCACGCCCACTTATTAAGGGTCAAACATTGAAAGTTTTATATGCCATAACTCAGAAACCGTTGCAGATATATCGATAAAATTCGGTAGGCGTGATGTACTTACTTAGGCAAATCTTTGGACGGAAAATTGTTAAAATCGGTTGACGACCACGCCCACTTTTCTATATGGGTATTATAAAGTGACCTAATAAAAGCATTTTAAGCGATATCTCTGTCAAATATAAAGATATATCATTGAAATTTTATGGAAGGTGTCCAACTATGGACGTAAAACAAAAATTACAAAAATTTTGGAAAATGGGCGTGGCACCGCCTCCTTTTAGAAGCAGGAATATACGAGATTTCTGAGCCCATAACTCGACAAATAATCGATATATTATGACGAAACTTGGTCTATACACTTTCACTACTTGTAGTAATACATGTTCAAAATTTTAGCGAAATCGGTTGACGACCACGCCCACTTTTATATATGGGTATTATAAAGTGGCCTAATAAAAACATTTTAAGCGATATCTTTGTCAAATATAAAGATAATTCATTGAAATTTTGTGGCATGAGTTCCACAATAGACCGGAAACAAAAAATAGAAAAATTTTGGAAAATGGGCGTGGCACCGCCTCTTTTTAGACAAAGGAATATACGAGATTTCTAAGCCTATAACTCGGCAAATAATTGAGATATTATGATGAAACTTGGTTTATACACTTTTATAACTTGTGTTAATAGACACGCAAAAATGTATTGATATCGGTTTATGACCACGCCTACTTTTTAACAAAGATATTTCTGGAACACCCTTTGGGAATTTGTAACGTGACATCTTTGTAACTAGAAGTCGTAAAGGAATGAAATTTTGAGCAAAGAATAATATTCATATGTTTAGTTGGATGACTGATAAAAATATTGAAAATGGGCGTGGCTACGCCCACTTTATGCAGCACTAGCTTTATATAAAATACGCCGTGTTTCCATCAAACGCAAACAAACAATGAAAGCATACAGCTGAGTATCTAATGTTCGATTCCACTCGAACTTAGGCTTCCTTACTTGTTTTTTTAATAAAGAAAAAAAAACTTGTGATGCTTCTGGGCTTGGCAGTCTCAGCCGAAAATATGTATGATCAAGATTAAGTACGATAAAACAAAATGTATGAGATTCAAATGACGCACAGAGTGATTACAGATGCCACAGATTCCGTAGGGAATTAAAAATCAAAGAATGTATGAAGCTATTTGATTAACAGAAGAGAATATCAGTCAATTGCGTAAAAGCTAAAGAGCAGCGAAAAGCAGCAAGCTAGTTATAAACACGTAATCGGGTGGGGCAACACGCGATCAAATGACAGTTGCGCAATGTCAGGCGGCGAAATAAGAAAAAAAAACCTAAACAAAATGAAATAAAGAAAAATGCGATGAAGATAAATCAATGCAAGAATGTTTTATTTTTTTTTATTTTTTTTCTTATAAAACACACAACTTTTTGCTTGAAAGCCGAAAGAACACTCCCACAAACAACGCATTAAAAAAAGTAGGCATAGTATACACGTAAAGAAGTAAAAAGAAGCAACAGTTTAATATTACAGATTTTAATTTTTATGTTTATAAACATGCGATAAAAATGAATTGAGACAGTTCAAATAAAAACGCACAACCACTCTACAACAAATTATTGCCGATCATATTACCTGAATGAGTTTCTTTATTTTATTTTATTTTATTTTATTTTATATTTCATGAGAAACCCTGACTTTGTGCGGTGATCTTGTCGCCGTTTCAAGCTAAAAGATATGCAAAATATTTACGTTGTGGAGTTGTGAGTGAAGCGTTCAGTGACGATACGATATCACTGGACGACCGATCGATCGCTCGATCGACTGTGAAGATGCGCATCACTTCAATCTCTGTTTCAATTGTAAGCTAAAACTCTGTATGTGCTCGCATAAAACCATTCAATAATTCTCAAGTTTAAAAAAATGTCTTTGGCAAACGACCACAAACTTGAAACTAAATATGTATGCCATTATAGTTTCCAATTTTACATATGTACATATGTACATAAAAATATCACAAGCTCCATAAGAAACGCTACACGTTGCCTGGCCTGCTCGCTGATCGCTAAGTTGAGATCAAATGCGCTAGACGCTGTTGACCTACTGTAACGGTAATTTAATCATATTAAAATTAATGTGTGGTTTCAATTTCCGCTTTTTAAAATACATATAAACACAATAAGGTTGTTCTCTCTCTGTGATTTTGGCCTGGCAAATTTGCCGAGATGTCATAAGTGTGATAAATTTGCCGAGCACAACAACAAAATACACGTCTTGTCAAATTTGGAGCTTCGGCAAATTTCTCATACCCCAACCCGTGATATGTGATATCATGAGAAAAATATCACGGGAAATGCAAACATGTTATTACATTCACAATGGTCTTCTATGAGAAGTGAGTTTAAATTTATGTTTCTAGCTCTTTTTTTAAGTATTTTATTTTATTCAGATAAAAAATTAATTAATTCGAAATTGAAGCAAGCAAAGCAAAGCGACAACAGTCGTATAAAGAGTGGAAAGAATATGGCTAACATGCTAGTTCACAATGAACTCAGTTAGAATTTTATTTTCTTAAAGGTGCGCTCCCTCTGTGTGGCAAATTTCTCAAGATATCATGATATCTCGGCAAAAATATTAGACACAGAGAACAACCTTAATTATAATACGTGTTTATATGTGTTACAGCATTAGAACCACAATATTGTCGCCGTCTGTCTAAGTTGCTTCAGCTTCATTTGCTGCCAAGATCTATCTTACTCACTAGTGATCGTCAAGTTCAATGCTCATGCGCAAAAGCATTAAAAAGCAATAAAGGTCAACGCGTTGCCTCCGCAACAAGTCACAGTCACTGTAGCTTTGCTTTTGTTTTTCTTTTTTATTGTCATAAAAAATGTCATATCGCATTAATACTTGCTTTATTTTCATTTTATGCTTTTTTGTGTGTTTTTATCGCGCATAAAAATGACACTGCAAAAGCATCATCGATCACTTGAATGCATTATTATTGTTCATGTATTCATTTATCATTTTGTGTACATTTTTTTGATCACTTAATATGGCGCGCGTGTGCGCAGAGAGATAAAAAAAATTAAGAAAAACTCTAAAAATACTAAAATGCATTCAAGATCTAACAGAGAAGTTTACTTAAGAAAACTTGTCATTGGATAAGCTTGTGTTAATTTTATTTTGATTGCCGGCAAAATGTGTTCATAGTCAAAATATTTGACTGAGTAGTAGCAACAGAGCGACATCGATTTACAGTACGTCAACATTTCCTTTGTAATTACTTACTCCTTAAAAGCTGAAGTAAGTTCAGTATAAAATCTGAATACATATGTATGAGCAAGTGAAATAAAAATAAAACCGCTACAGTTCTAAAAGAATTTCTACTAACGCTGTATCAATCATTTTGATGGATTTTGTCATTAATTTTTGATATTGAGCCAGTCCCCAACCCATGCATGTGGGATTTTGTTAAGGTCAGATCATTGAGTTGGCCAGTCAAGTACTTACATATTTCAAAGCCGTGTTCCTGGAGCCAAGCCTTAACCACTCGGGAAGTGTGCTCCGTATTCATTATCGTGCTGGAAGACAAAGCCCGACACAAGTTTGTCCCACATTTCCTATTGAATAATATCAACATATACGCCTCCTGAAACCCTGGCACGCCTGTATCCAGTGGCGGCTCTAGCATAAATAGGCTGGGCAAGCCTATGTATGAAGCATAGCCAATAGCTATTTATGTAATTTTCATTGCTGTATTATCTGAATGTCCGATTGACTTCCGTCATTGACGATTAAATTCGGCTTACATATTTGGTTTTTGTTTAAATTCATATGGTATGAAACTCTATGTACTGGAATAAATTGAGAAAATGAGATAAGGAATAATTAAGTTTTGATATACAAGATATCTATGTATATGACTTTTATCTACTTTTGGGCAGCACACCAATTAGCCTGACTCAGTGGAAAGTAGATTCAAGTTCTTTACCATCAGAATGTGAATTCTCTACAAAAGCAGAGAAGTATTATTAGAATTAAAAAATAAAGACTTCCTGAAGAAGGCACAATAATGTGCAGAAAGGAGTCGGAGAAAAGATGAGCAATTAGCTTTCTTATATTTTCGATCAAAAAGCTCCAAAAACACTTACAACTATATTATTAGAACCATTTCGGAAGACGCCTAACTTACGGAGAAATCTCTAAATCTAACACGAAAGTGCATATGTATTTTTAGTTTCCTTATACCGATGGCAATTTCAGCAATAGCAAGTGGATTTGCTTATTATAGCACTGTAAGAGAATATCTAGAAAATGGTGATTTAGCTTAACTTTTAAGCAGTGCTCGAAAAACTCAAGTCGAATTCGCAAAAGTCGTGAGATGTTTGATTTTAGTTGGTTTTGATTTTCGTCGCTTTTTAAAATGACGCTTTTGTCTGATCTTGATATTTAAGCAAGCCGGGCTTTTCGGCTTGTATGAAGCGACCGCCACTGCCTCCATACTCATGCTTTCCCAAGCCTACTTCCCTATAGTTAAACAATAATAGTTAACGACTCATGTGGCTTCTTCCAAATCGATTTTCGCTCATGTTCTCCTAGTCGATTGATCTTTGTTGCGCCCTACCAAATCTTCGTTTTGGTTGAGCAAATGAAGTTCAACTCGAATATCGATATCTTATATTTTGTATATCATCTCTGATTTCTTAGCTAATCGTATAGCTATTCTGATAAATCCTTCTTCATCTTTTTGGTCTGCTTCTTCCTTTCTTTTTTAACACCTTTTATGCTAATATATCGTCTCTTCATAGGAATATTTCTGCCTCTCCTTGAAGGTCAAATTCCGTCTGTGCATTAAATATAAACAGTGCAGTTCAAATAAATTTGTCTTATGCTAATTTTAAGCGTTGTTTTCAGAATAATTTTCTGAAAGTTTCCAGGTACACAAATACATACCTACATACATACATATGTACAACCTAAGTAAATCCTCTGCTATCCGATGCGCCTATTAAGGCTTGGTAGTAACAAATTTAAGTCGCGCAAAGGTGTTTCAATAAAAAAAAAACTTACTTAAATCGAAAAACAACTAAAATAAAAATGCGTAAAAAGGCATTGCTTGTTTATTGTATGCACAAAACAATAAAATTGAAATCAAACCAATAAAAAAAGGGAAAGCAAAGAAAAAGATAGGCTGAGCATCAAAGCTGCATTCGGGTATCAAACAGGGTGGGTTAATAATGCGCAATAACAATGATTTATTGGTGACAAGCTGATACGCTGGTAACTGGCAAGAAAAACAGACGCACGTGTGTATATTTATATGCATAAACATATCTACATATACATATGTATGTACGTCTTCAGGTATGTAAATGAACGCTTGCTTGAGGCAGCCTTGCGTGCGCGCATGCGTAATAAGAAAAAAAAAAATAAAGCGAAAGAATTCCAAAATTAAAAAAAAAATAAAAAAATGCAAAGCAATCCCTTTTAATGTGAGCTTATCAAGAATTTTAAAGTCATTTTTTTTTAGTTTTTTATTCCAGCACTTTTTGTTGTTGTTTTGCTTTGTTCTTGTGCACGAAGCGCGAAGTAGATGAATTATAGAAATTTGTAATTGATCGCTGACATTAAAAATCATGAATTTGAATTCAACTGACAAAAAAAAAAATATAAAAAAAAAAAAATAAGGAGCGTTACTTTGACTTTGCTGTGAATCGGTTAATAAAACTGAGGTTGAGCGAGCAAAGCGCAAGGAAAACAACAAAGAAACGACGATTTTGTAAGCGTTTTGTAAGACTTATTACTTGCGCCCGCAACTACTCAAATCAGTCCAGCTGAATGACAGCAGAATTGAAATAAAAATTCAAATTTAATTTTCCCTTTTTCCGCTCGAATGCACACACTCCCGCGCACAATGCTACGTGTGATGGGAAACATTGGTAATAATTGTTGGTAGAATGAAAATTTATTGACTTCACGGTTGTTGTTTGTTTTTTTGGTAGCTCTAATGTGATTAGTAGACCACGATTTGTTTTTCTAACTTTTTTTTAAAGGAAATGGCGGGAATGTTTGTTTGTTTTTTGTTTTTTGTTTTTTTTTTTAATGGGAAAACCCTTTTCTTTCATTCTGAATTGTGTTTGTGTTGAGGGCGTGTATGCTAATAAGCATGCATGGGCTTTGATAAATGAAGAGGAGTGTGGGTATAAAGTACTGGATATGTACGCTAGGGTGGGGCGATTTGTATGGATGGAAATTAATCGATACCGCGCCATCGAAATTCGGATTCCCCTCATTTTTCTGAGTAGAAAACTCCTCCACGACATTTGTCTAAAATTAATTTAGATGTTCCGGAATGTGCTTTTTATGGGCCAAGACGGATTTTTGAAAATAAAAATTGGGAAAAAATCGACAAAAAAATAACCAGGCTAATATTCACATCGAATTGAAGCAGAATTTTATGCTGAATCCAGATGTGAAATCAGAATTAAAATCGGATGATCCGTTTTCGAGATATAGCCTGATTTCTGGTTATGGAGGCTGTATGCCGAAAATCGCATATTTTCGGAATTATCTCTTGCTGTGTACAATATATCTTAAATTCTTTTTGCAAATTTCTTAAAGATAGGTCAATACAATATACATATAAGCAATATTTGAAATTTTGGATTTGGAGCAATTTGCCCAATTTTTATTTCCAAAAGTACGTCTTGGCCCATAAAAAGCAAATTCCGGAACATAAAAATTAATTTTAGACAAATGTCGTGGAGGAGTTTTCTACTCAGAAAAATGAGAGGAATCCGAATTTCGATGGCGCGATATAGGTTAGTGAATCGACCCACCCTAATGCACACTGTTATAAATATTGAGATATTTTTGAAACTTTGATTTGGTTTGAAAGAAATTTAAAACTTTATATTTGGGAGCAGATTTTTTTTTAATTTAAACCAAGAAAAGGTTTAAATTTTAAACTTCTGAAAATCTTAAAAAAAATTTTAATTTGGAATAAAATCTAAATCTTAAAAGTTTAAAAATCTTTTAAACTATTCAAAGTTTAAATTTTAATAATTTTTCGGTCGTGTCCTATATATCGACCAAAAAAGTTTAAAATTTATACCAAAATTTATTTGAGTGTATGCAGGTAAATGTGTACCGACTAGATGCACACGCAAAGAATCCCCAAGGCATAAAGCCAAGGGAAAAACCATGCATGGAAAGAAATAATAATAGCAAAACCAAAGAAAATGACTTTCCTTCAATACCAATTTTTATAAGGAATTTTTTCTAGTTTTTTTTTTATTAGAAATTGCCTTTGAAACCCTAGCAAACACAGTTCCTATCGTTAGAAAATTTGTAAAGACAACAGTAGATGACTAGAGTGTTTCCTTAGCTATTCTTTAATCGAGAACGAGTGTAGAAAACTAAAATGGAATTCGATTGGAAACTGCTTAGAGAAAGAGCCAAATCTCATTGTCTATGAAATAAATGCAAATTTGCATAAGAATCTGCTTAGCGCACTAGATTAAATTTCAATTAGAGAATTATTATTTTTATGCATTGTGGAACGAATTTCCGTCATCACTTGTCAAGTTTGATTCGTTCGAACGAAAAGAGATACTAAAGATGGCACATCGCCAGAACCGGTTTATAACCAAATCATACTTAACAATGGATGACGGAAATTCTTTCCACAATACATCGCAATCCTACCCTGTCGGAAAAACCAACCAACTAGAAGGAAATAATTATTATATTCTCGAAGCCATCTTTCGCTTCAGAACGCTACGATTCTACATTGTTTCTCGAGTCGTCCTCTAAGTTTAGTGATATGACAAAAGTACCATTTGCGGAATCATTTCCTTGCTAGGTTATACAGAAGTGTCAGACGCGTTGGTTAATATTTTTTTCTGGTTGGAAAATATTTTTTTCTCTTTTTTGATGAAGCTATATATTTCTTCACGCATACATGTTATACATGCATACATGGTATATATCTAAGTGTTCCCATTGCACCCAACTCAATTTACAATTTCACTGAATTGCATTTCAATATCATAATGGACGGAAAGCTATGGAATATTCCCAACAAACTACGCAAGCCACATGACGCACACAAAGAATCGTATTTCTGTTGACATTTGAGCATGGCTCATTATACTCAGCTGTACTAGTACACAGAGTATTATAGTTTTAATCACATAACGGTGGATTGTAACACCATAAAATAATCGAGATAGATATTGATAGATGATGATAGATATCAAATTGATCAGGGTGAAAAAAGAAATCGATTGAGCCATGTCCGTCCGTCCGTCCGTCTGTCCGTCTGTCTGTCTGTACGCACGATAACTCGCGCAAAAATTGAAATATTTTGATGAAATTTGGAATGCAAGTTGGTATCAAGACAGGAGCGGATGGTATTGAAAATGGGCGAAATCGGACCATGACCACGCCCACTTCCCCTATATAGTAAAAATCGGAAATTTTGTATCTCAGTCACTAATAGAGCTAGAGTGATAAAATTTCACCCACGTGTGGAGCTCAGGCCCTTATGAAGAAATTTGGTGAGATTTTGAAAAATGGGCGGTGCCACGCCCACTTATTAAGGGCCAAACATTGAAAGTTTTATATGTCATAACTCAGAAACCGTTGAAGATATATCGATGAAATTTGGTAGGCATGATATACTTACTTAGGCAAATGTTTGAACGAAAAACTGCCAAAATCGGTTAACGACCACGCCCACTTTTATATATGGGTATTATAAAGTGGCCTAATAAAAACATTTTAAGCGATATCTCTGTAAAATATAAAGGTATATCATTGAAATTTTATGGCAGGAGTCCAACTGCGGATATAAAACGAAAAGCATAAAAATTTTGGAAAATCTTTTTAGAAGCAGGAATATACGAGATTTCTGAGCCCATAACTCGACAAATAATTTAAATATAATGACGAAACTTGGTGTGTAGACTTTTATTAGTTGTGGTAATACATGTTCAAAATTTTAGCGAACGACCACGCCCACTTTTATATATGGGAACCATAAAGGGGCCTAATAAAAACATTTTAAGCGATATCTTTGTCAAGTATAAAGATAATTCATTGAAATTTTGTGGCATGAGTTCCACAATAGACCGGAAGCAAAAAATAGAAAAAGTTTGGAAAATGGGCGTGGCACCGCCTCTTTTTAGACAAAGGAATCTACGAGATTTCGGAGCCCATAACTCGACAAATAATTGAGACATTAAGACGAAACTTGGTTTATACACTTTTATAACTTGTGCTAATAGACACGCAAAAATTTATTCAAATCGGTTGATGACCACGCCTACTTTTTAACAAAGATATTTCTGGAACACCCTTTGGGAATTTGTAACGTGACATCTTTGCAATTAGAAGTCATAAAGGAATGAAATTTTGCACAAAGAATAATATTCATATGCTTAGTTGGATGACTGATAAAAATGTTGAAAATGGGCGTGGCTACGCCTACTTTATGCAGCACTCGCTTTATATAAAATACACCGTGTTTTCATCAAACGCAAACAAACAATGAAACCGTACAGCTGAGTATCTAATGTTCGATTCCACTCGAACTTAGGCTTCCTTACTTGTTTTATAATGGAGTTCTTTATTGCTTTTCGAACAAATTAGTAAATTCCGAAGTGCATTCATACATACATATATAATATGAAAGTGGATCAGCTAATTTAAAAAAAAAAATCAGTTACATATTAGTGACGGACGGATAAGGAATTTTCAAATTATTGTTTTCAACTCGGAGGATTAAAAAGTCTTTTAAGTAACTTCTCTTTGATTTCCAAAATAAAACCACTAAATATATATTGACATACTTAAGGATTATGCACGAAATAATCTCCTGCGGGTTAAAAAAAAAAATAAAATTAAAATAACAAAATACAGGCCTTCAGTTATGAGGTATTTATATCTTTTTCAGCAACCTTTTAATCTCAGCCAATCCTTAAAAGTATGCACTGATCATTCCAAACACAAAAAACCAGTAAAACAAAAAAAAAAAAACATTGAAACCCATTAAAAAATTTAAATCTCAAGGCAAACACATATCAAACCAAAAATCATTTTTACTGATTTTTTTCTCATCAAACATCATTACATCATATTTTATATTTGTCCTTTCATATTCACATGTCTTCCATCCTATTTTAAAATCCTAAAAAAAAACAACCCTTAATTACAAACACAAAAGACAAATCCTCAAAAATGGGCACAAAAGTCAGTTGCTTTCTCACAAATCTCAACTGCGCTGCCACTCATTAAAGGTGTATTGATGATGTGTTACGGAATGTCAGACGTTTTGAGTGAGGGATGCCTTTTTCTTGTTTGTATTCAAGTACAACTTTTTTTTGTGTGAGAAAGAATACCATACTAAGCGCCAGTTTAAAATGGAGTTACATAGGTATGTAGAAGGTAGAAATCGAGTTAATTGCGTGTGAATCAGGGGATAATTTTTATTTCGTTTTTTTTTTTTTGTAATAAGAAAATTTTAGGGGAAAATTACAAAACGATTGACAGAAAACGCTTAAAAGAATTAACGACAATGAAAATCCATAGAATAGCATAAAGAAATGGGAAAGGAAGCATTTGGGTAGGGCAAGCATTATTTAAGAAATTGTGTAACTGAAAAAATGTGAATTGAAAGAGAGTCCAACTGAATTTGGTTTAAAAACTGTAGAACTAGCTGCATATAGTAGCACTAGACTTTCACCTCTGACCATCTATGAGTAAATGCAGACTTGCTAGGTTTCGTTCACGAAGCATAATTCGGATATACGAGATAATGAATGTATTGTGGAACGAATTTCTGTCGTCCCTTGTCAAGCTTGATTTCCACAATCAATTGCAATACTACCCTTTCGGAACAACAAACAACAAAAAAAGAGATAATAGGAGCTTGGAAAGGCGGCTTCTGTCTTATACAGCAAGTTCTACAGTTATGAAACTATGTAAATACAGTCTGTACTGTTATACAGTTCAACTCAGTAAGAGTGACTCTCAGATTGTTTAGATATTATCTGTGCTCCACCATACAAGTGTGTGTGGAATAGTCTTCTTAGAATTCTCACTAACAAGGTCGAATGATTGAATAATTAGAACTCGTACGGCTTAAAGAAAATCGGAGGCTATGTTCAATCTAGTATACTTCTTTAAGACTGATCAAACATACATTAGTTAGGAATATAGGAGCCAAATAATTTTATCGGGCATGACGATAATCTACTGTGGCCAGCTGGTAACTCTGCTGAAATCATTGCACTTCGAATGGAGCACCTTTGCTTTTCCGACTGATAAATTTATCAACTTATCAGATTTACAAGGCTTTATCAATAAGTACCTATGTATCTCTCACACATGGGCGTAGTTAACTAATACGTGTCACCACTACGCCATTAACTACCACTACCGTCGCGATAGTGGGGCTTGAAAATTTTCCAAACAACTAACGTGAGTGGAAGTTGAAACTTTTTCCACTACCACTAAAAATATTAGTGGTAGTGGATAGGGCTTCAAATCCCAGCTTAGTGGGATTGGGGCTTGAAAAATTTCCACTAATGTGACTGAAAACTTGTTCCCACTAAATCACGAAATAGTGGAAAAATCATTGATTCCACTATATGTGTAGAATCACTAAGTTTGTATATCGAAATACATATACATACTTACATACATGTGAATAGTTCATTTTTGCTCTGAGAAGAAATATGTCTCATTTTGCTCATATATCTATGCATGTAGCAGCCCCTGAAATTATTGAACAGGATGAGGTCCGAAGGCAGCTTGATACGTATTTGCTTGATCCAAATAAGTCACTCAAGAGTCTAGAGAGCTATGGTGTTGTGCGGAATATGTTCCTTAAATTTAACACCCCGATTCCATCCTCTGCTCCTGTAGAACGACTTTTTTCTTTTGCAGGGATTGTAAACGCTCCACGCAGAAAAAATTTGCTTGGATCTAATTTCGAAAAGCTTGTTTTAATGAAAGCGAACAACATATGAAAGCTTCCCTGCAGCGAAATCAACTAGTTGTAAACTAATTGACAACTAGTTGGCCATACAGCTCAACTAGTCAGCCATCTATCTTTTTTCCATATTAGCAACTGGTATTTTTAACGTGGTGATGACCTAGGAAATGGCAATTGTCAGTATCCACACCAGAGTCATACCACTTGACTGACTAGTCAGTATCCACACCAGCATCATACCAATTTGCTGACTAGTCAGTGTAGATATCAGAACTATACCAGTTGACTGATTAGTTTTACATGCTACTCCAATGAAAATAAAAATTGCAAAGTAAAGCTTCTAATACATTTATTTAGTTATTAGAGTATGATATTTAAATTAAAGAATTCAGGCACATTAGATTGTGATCTTGCATATTAAATATTTAGGAAAATCAACATTAACATTGTGAATAAGTAACACGTTGACCATTCTAAGCTTGACATTTATATTGATGATTTTCTGACATATCATGTACTTTTTTCTATGGCTGAAGTAGTATCTAATATACTGGGCTATATTAACATCTCAAACTATGTTATATTTGTGGCATTCACCTGATTTAATGATCTAACAATTTTCAACCAACTAAATCTACAAGGCGCCTACTACGCAGGGTTCGAATACTACAACAACAATAAAGAAGTTGCTTTACTTTTACTGCATACGTGTTCACTGCAACCTCCAGAAGCCCCGGATACATTCGTTTTTAATTTAAAACCTTTTTTTTGGCAAAACTTCTTGTTTCATAACTAATCTCAATTTGTCCCCTATGAATCTAGTTGGGCAACTCCCATAATTTATCTAGTCAGTTAACTGGTAGGTTGGCTGACTAGTTTAGACTTTCGCTGCAGGGCTTTATACTATGTATATATGTATACTAGCTGGACCCGTGCGCATCTTGCGAAAAAAATAATATAACATATGTGGTGCCAGTGGATATGGTTTGTGCTGTCATGCCTCTTTTAAAAACTTATATTTATTTGGTTTTATATCTACAGTTGAACTAATGGAACTTTCAATGAAACGTAGAATTGCCTTTATGTTTGACAAAGATATCGCATAAAATGTTTTTATTATACCTATATATATATATATATATGTGTGTATTATATAAAGGTGGGCGTAGTCCCTGCCGACTTGGGAACATTTTTTTTTCCAAACGTTTGCCTTGGCAAGCAAATCACGTGCACCAAACTTAATCGATTTATCTGCTACGATTCCTGAGTTTTGACTTATAAATATTTGAAAATTTGCCCCTCTTGGCCCAATTTCAGCATATTTCCTTATAACGGCATAATTACGGTCTTCGCATGGATGAAATCTCATCACTCGGGCTTTATTAGTGACTGAATTATCATGTTTTACGTGTTTTTCGAATACATATGCCTCATTTTAAGCCCAACCTTCTCTATTCCCATTAGAATCTGTGTACAAAATTTCATTAAAATATTTCTATTTTTGCGCAAGTTAGAGTGTGTACGGTCGGTCGGACGGACATGGTTCAATCAATTATTTTTTTTTTTTTCATCCTGATCGTTTTGATTTATGTAAGTCCATATCTATCTCAATTATTTTATGGTCTTACTTACAACCGTTATGTGATCAAAAGTATACATACATATATTGGGCCGTATTAATAAAAACCAAGCAAATGCTTTTACTCAAGATTTTGAAAATTTGACATTAATTTGTATGAACCAAATTTCAAAATTTGAGTAAAAGGTCTGCAATCTTAAGCAAAAGCAAATGCTTGGCTTTTATTAATATGACCCATTGTATGTACTACGTACAGCATATCCTATACTGAAAAGCCCCCATTCAGCGTAGGCATGAATACACACGTGTTCGCCTAAAATAATATAATGTTTACATACAAACCTACAGCTGAAGCTTATAAAAGTGTTTTAAAATATACACGATTGTTAAAATGGAGCGACATCTGCATTTGAGATTTGAATTGATAGAATAAAATAATTCTGAAGGCATAGTTTTAGGCGCAAATCTTTTAGTTTAAATTTAAACATTTTATTTTTGCAAAATACTATCTAAAAAAAGTACCACGCCCAATAAAACATCGTTTCGCATGCATAGCTAATTAATACCTTTAAAACGATGCCTTACTTATTAATTTTGGTAAATTATGTGAGCAGAAAAAGGGATATTTATAAAACACCAATTAGAAATAATATATATGTTTATGTATTTGGTGCACGATAAACACACATACATATGTATGTATATTTGGCGTTTATGTGCATGACTGCAGAAATCGTGTATATGTGTGCATGTATGTATGTAATGATGTATATTTAAATATACCCTGCAGCGAAAACGTGAACTGGTATGCATGTAAACTAGTTGATCAACTGGTAGGAGACGGAAAAAACATACCAGTTTGCTTTCTATTAGTTGTTCAGCTGGTATGCAAAAGACAAATTCGATGTGTTTCCTGCGTTCGTCGATTTCACTACGGCTTTACATATTTCTACAATTCTCAAACGATTAGTGAAGCACTTGGTCTAAAGAGTTTATTATGTTCATCTTCACTTATATTAAATGAAATGTTGCCCTTTGTCTGAATAAGTCCTAGGAAAATACTAGTTGACTACTTATGTTTTCCGATCCCTCAGGTTTTTTCATTTTTATTTATTTATTTTACTTATTAAATATTTTTTTACATTTAAAAAAAAAAAAAATTAAATTAAAAAAAAAACTTTAGTCACCTGACTCCGACGAGATTCGAACTCGCGACCTGCTGGATTCAAAGCCAGACGCCTTACCAGTGCGCTATCGCACCACTTGTGCTGAGCATGTCAAAAGCTGCACTTCAACTGTATATGTGAACTAACTTTTTTTTGGTATGTGTTCGACTGGTATTTTAACTGGTATGAGCTTATGCAGAGGAAGACAATTGCCATTTCGTAGGACAATGGGAAATTTACAGTCGGGGAAGTAGTTGACTGGTTACGGTATACTGGTATAATTCTAGTATGCAACTAGTTATTTTCGCTGCAGGGTAGTAACCGTAGGTATATGAACGTATGAGTAAATTTAATTGTAAGCGTCTATGAACGTATGACTAAATAAATGTGTACATATGTAAAAGTATTTACATTCCCGAAAAATATTTTATTGAAGATAACAGTTTTATTAGTTACTAGCAGACATGCATATGTTAGTATGGTTTAGCGGAAATAATTTACTTCCACTCAATTTGATTTCAACTACCACTCATTTCCAGAAGATTGAGTTAAAAAAATTTCCACTACCACGAAATGGCTTTTTAGTGAGTTGAAAAATTTTCCATTACCACTAATCGCTGTTAGTGGTAGTGGAAAAAAAATTAATCCCACTACACGTAGTGGTAGTTGAAAATTTTTAAAATCCACTAATCGCATATTAGTGGTACTTGACAGTTAGTTAACTACGCCCATGTATGGTATCTCTAATGGTTCAAGTATATGTATACCTTCGTTGGGAATGACAATAACTATTTCTGGAATTATAATGGAAGACTAAAGGAGTCTTTTGGGTCACACTTTCTGACAAACAACATTCTACAAAGACGACTTACATTAATACTGGGCTTAGTTTTTGTTGGATAGCAGAAAATATAAATATATATACAGTTTGTCAATTAATTCTTTGCAAAATGAAAACAGTTCAGAAATTTGTTTTCATACTGGTATTTCGTCAATTAAACTTAGCTTTTAATTTTTTTTTAAATGCTAATATTAAATTTAATATGTTTACAACATTTAGGACCAAAAAAATCCAAAACTTAATGCATAGATACAACAGAAAAAACAAAAGTTCAAAAAATTATAAAAAACATTTTGTCAATTAATTCTTTGCAATTTTTTCATATGTGACAGAAATTGAAAAAAAAAACAGACCTCATCGTTGAAATTTTGGTATGACGGCCACTAGCCTCAACCACACATTGTAGACGAAGGGTTATGGAATGAATCAGGTCCTTCAGACAATAAATTTCGGGTATTTTATGCCATTCTTCCTGAATGGTATTAATTACAGCCTTTATCGCTAGTAGACCTTCGTTTTCTGTCTTGCTATTTCAAGAAAGGCCAGAAATTTTTGACTGGGTTTAAGCTAGGACTTTGGGCAGATGTATCCATGGCCTTGGTGCAATTATGCAGTACCCAAGTCCTGCAAAGCAACGATTTGTTTTTAGGATCGTTGTTCGGGTACAACTTTTACTTGAATTTATTGGCGTTTTTTGGTTAAAAAATGCAAATTTTTATTGCGATTCTCGACTACTCGTGTCAGGCTAAAACTCCTTCGTCATCAGGTCATTAAAGATCCGCAGTCCGCCAACCATTCTTTGAGGATACACACCTCCACGTTATTTCAGACAATTTTCGAAACATATGATTTGGTCTAATATTCTTCAGTAGCAGAGCTGTGTTGATGTTCTTTTTGCGATGAAACAAAAATACGCACGATGTATCGCGATACATCGCGATGGACACAAAAAAATTTCGAGAACGACCAACGCAGCTCTGCTACTGAATAATATTAGACCAAATCAGATGTTCCGAAAATTGTCTGAAATAACGTGGAGGTGTGTATCCTCAAAGAATGGTTGGCGGACTGCGGATTTTTAATGACCTGATGACGAAGGAGTTTTAGCTTGACACGAGTAGTCGAGAATCGCAATAAAAATTTGCATTTTTTAACCAAAAAACGCCAATAAATTCAAGTAAAAGTTGTACCCGAACAACGATCCTAAAAACAAATCGTTGCTGTGCAGGACTTGGGTACTGCATAATTGCACCAAAGCCATGGATACATCTGCCCAAAGTCCTAGCTTAAACCCAGTCAAAAATTTCTGGCCTTTCTTGAAATAGCAAGACAGAAAACGAAGGTCTACTAGCGATAAAGGCTGTAATTAATACCATTCAGGAAGAATGGCATAAAATACCCGAAATTTATGGTCTGAAGGACCTGATTCATTCCATAACCCTTCGTCTACAATGTGTGGTTGAGGCTAGTGACCGTCATACCAAAATTTCAACGATGAGGTCTGTTTTTTTTTTCAATTTCTGTCACATATGAAAAAATGGCAAAGAATTAATTGACAAAATGTTTTTTATAATTTTTTGAACTTTTGTTTTTTCTGTTGTATCTATGCCTTAGGTTTTGGATTTTTTTGGTCCTAAATGTTGTAAACATATTAAATTTAATATTAGCATTTAAAAAAAAATTAAAAGCTAAGCTTAATTGACGAAATACCAGTATGAGAACAAATTTCTGAACTGTTTTCATTTTGCAAAGAATTAATTGACAAACTGTAACTAAATATGTACATGAGTTTTATTATTAGAAACGCATTACTTGTTCGTCTCAATTCCTCATTCAAATTGAATGACAACTTTTTATTTTACGTTTCCAAAATTTATTACCAAGAGTGTTGTTCGTTTTTGAATTATTATAAGAATTACAAATTACCCATATCATAATTTCTAGGTGAGAACAATTGTATGTATGTGTCTGTGTATGTATGTATGCATATTCAGAATAGTTCTTAGCAATACGTATTTTTGCATAAAAATCATAAATTAAAATAAATTTTGTATTCGTGTAGCTAATTTTTCAACAATTATTCTATGTTGAGTTGATATTACGACTGATTGGCCTTCGATTGTACAACATATCGCACACTAAATCAAAAAGCGTTACAACTCAAAATTTTTCGAAATCGCGTTTCTTCCATAAATTGGTACACAGAATATATCTCTAGCGGCTGCCAAAAAATCTTTTCCATCAGAGTCTTTTTTAACTGAGAAATAACTATTATACGTAGCCTTTTCCCATATCATTGCCTATAAAAATTAAAAAGTTTTTTGCCTCTCCTGAAAATTTTTGAATTTTGAGTTGTAACGCTTTTTGATTTAGTGTGCGATATGTTCAAACATGTACAGGTGCAAATATAGTATCTTACTTTTAATGTTATTCAATTTGAAATCTCCTGTCTCAATAAACCAAAGGCGTCTATTTAACTTAAATGAGGTTTAGGCCAAGCTTCCCCAATAATTTGTGTTGTCTTTTGATTTCAAGTGTTCTCGTAAAAATTTTGAGCAGTTATATGAAAAGTCAGAGCAACTGAATAGCTTTTGTGGAGCAGTTTTCTATGGCAGGAATACGTTTCAAGGGTTTCTTGGCACTCCTAAAAGAGATATTGGCATTCGCTATTTGAGTTCACTTATTAATTTAATGTATTACCTTAAGTCACATATGTACGTAAGTATGTAGGTACATACATATGAGTTACTACGAGTATGAATTAATTTGTGCTATGTGATTGCCTCTGCATATTATTTCAAATTTTGTATTTCGAATCTCCTCAAATTGCACAGCTTTGTAAGCGGCTTTTGATCGTATCACACATATCATATTCTCGGCATAATTAAGTTAGCAAAATAAAAATTATTAATTGTATTTTGATTGTATTTTGCAATGTTTAATGCCGCACTGACGAAGCAAAAACAAAGCAAAAAAAAACGTGTTTCAAATTACATTCATTTGCCAGTCGTTGTAATGTTGCTGTTAATTTGGTGTGATTGCATTTTAAGGTTGGTTACTTATGGTTTATTGCAGTTGTTTGTTTGAGAAATCAGAAAATTGAAAGCCTATTTTCGTTTTTTAATTTATTTTAATTATTGTCGAATTTAATTGAATTGAATTTAATTTCTATTAATTTAATGTTAGCTTCGTTTTATGTTCTTGATTTTTTTAAAGCATATTGCTGCTTTCGTACTGAATAACTTTTGAACCCAGCAAACACTGAGAGAAGTTAATGATTAGAGAATGACTCGAGAACAGCCAACGACATTTCCACTTGTACGATTAAATGAGAAACAACCAACACATCTTCAATGCAATTTCTCACAATTTTTCTGGCCTGCGCTGTAGAACCTGCACTTTTCTCAATTCTCTAACGCT
Organism: Urophora cardui; assembly: GCA_960531455.1. Classification (NCBI taxonomy): domain Eukaryota; kingdom Metazoa; phylum Arthropoda; class Insecta; order Diptera; family Tephritidae; genus Urophora; species Urophora cardui. The sequence continues at coordinate 15,761,258 of OY482673.1, forward strand.
ACACTAAAAAAACATATATGGAGGGGTCAAAGAAATTGCTTCCCTATATTGCACATTATTTTCATTCTTTTGAGTAAATTTTACCTAAAACTTGTTAAAATGATTATAAAAAAAAATTTTTACTTGGTTTCATATATGTACATGTTTTAAAGAAATTCATACATCAAAATAAGAAAAATTTCTTAAGCGCCATTCCATTCCAAACTTGGTCTTGTTTTGAAGACTTGATTTCTTTAATTTTGATAAGTTGAATTCTCATAAAAATACCCATGGAAACGAATTTGTTTGAATGTTTTTTCCACATTTTTGAGAAAATTTACTCAAAACAAAGAAAATTTTGTATTGGAACGCGTGCATGGTGTAATAACAAGGTGACGTAAGTAGGCAGCTATTTCATTCTGTTTTCCTCTTTCTCCTGTCATTCGGCTCTTTGAAAATGAAATTCCAATGTTGTCCCCAGTTGATCTCAAAAAAGTGTTGTTTTTATGTGTATTTTAGGTGTATGAAGGAGCGAATTTTGCTAAAAATTTAAAACAATAGTAGTTTTGTAACATTTTTATTTCCTTTGGCAATCTTATTATTTATGAAGAAAAAAATCGTTAAAATTTAAATTTTCGCTCCATCATTTCAAAAATGCGAAAAACAAGCTACGCCCGTTGTAGAAAACCATGGACGGCGGTGAGTTTCAGAATGTTTGGCACTCCCACAGACCCAGATATGATTCTGCTAGGGAAAGCAGCGGTGTGATGCTCACACAAAATTCAAAAGTGTGCGAGCTGCATTTTGCCGAATGCGAGTTTCGGCAACCGCATAACCCAGCAAAACGACGCTTGCTGACGAAGGAAACAGTGCCGATGCCTGTGATGTCTTGGGATTTCGAAAACCATGATATTTGTGAAAAGCGAGACCATGCAACACAAACATTACGTATTACTCTCCATATGTATTATTATTTAAAAACTTTTTTGGAAACGGTTTTCGCTCTAACAAGGAATATGTTTCCAAGGATCCAGTGCTTCTTCAAATAGCAAGATTAAAGTTCCAAATAAAACTTCTACACTCAAAAAAAAAATTTCTCTCGATCAAAGACATAATTTTCCTTATTTTGAACACGCGTCCCAATACAAAATTTTCTTTCTTTTGTGTAAATTTTCTCAAAAATGTGGAAAAAACATAAAAAAACATTCAAACAAATTCGTTGCCATGGGTATTTGTATGGAAATTTAATTTCTCAAAATTAAAGAAATCAAGTCTTCAAAACAAGGAAAGTTGGGAATGGAATAGCGCTTAAAGAATTTTTCATTATTTTAATGTATGCATTTTTTCAAAACAAGTATATGAAACCATGGTAACGCATGTAACAACAATATTTTATAAACCTTTTAACATGTTTTAATGAAAATTTACTCAAAACAAAGAAAGTAGTGTTCAAAATAGGTAAACAATTTCTTTGACCCCTCCATATATTTTTTTTCTCTCAGTGTAGAAAGTGAAAATAACAATCTAAAAGCCGAAAGGGCACGAGACGAAGCAATATTAAAATGTATCAAAAATATTTTTACAGAGGAACAACTCCGAAAATTGTAATACCCAGATTACCATATCCGTTGAGATTGGATAGATATATTGAAGGCCGAAACAATACACGCTGATACTAACGATTATAAATTTTACCAGATATTGAGTTCAATATATCCAGTTGAGTATGAATTATATCGCCGTTTTATGTTTGCCTTTTTCATACGAAACTCGCTGGGTTTTACATTTTTTCGGTAAGTTGTACCGAATTCGGAAAAACGAAACCTGATACTAATGATTATAACTTTTACCAGATATTGAACTCAATACATATATTTGGTTAAATATGAAATACATCGTCGTTTGAAGGCGTTTTCTTTTAATTTTTATATTCATATTGGTGCAGTTCACCAATTTTTTTTGTATCTCAAGAATGAATAAAAGCTTCTTAAGAATTGTAAATAATATATATAATATAAAATATAGTATTTTACCTTTAACAATAAGACAAATATATAAATAATTTACTGTCCTCTTTGGACCGGATCCGGCCAATTTAGCCCTACATTTTTCCCCCTTTTCCCTCTGGAAATGCACCCCTACCGTTTCAAACAGCTTACTATTTAAGAATAGTGTCGCACTTTTCTATTTACGTCACCTGTTTATTCCACCATGGAACGCGTGTTCAAAATAATGAGAAATATGTCTTTGATCGAGTGATTTTTTTTTTTTTTTTGAGTGTAGTTGTCTTATGTAGTCACCACAAATTCTCTAACGACTGTGCTTGCTGGGATAAAGTCTGCGACTACTTCCTTCTAACTTCCTTCTAAGTACACATTAATTCAAGTTTTCAATGCATCTTTTATCGGTCAGCCGTTCGCATCGTTTCTTGTTCTCCATTTCAACACAAACTTCATCTATTCATCAATTTAAATGTTCAATTTAATTAACATTTAACATTAATCTCATATGTACATATATATGTATGTATGTATCTCTGCTCATCGCACTTCATTTCCTATTAACCTCACTAATTTACTACCACTTAAAATTTGTTGATGTTCACTCTCAATTCGCTTTCAATTAATTTTCAATTTCAATTTCAGTTTCAATTTTAATTTGTAATAAAGTAGTGAATTTCAATTAAGAGTTCAATTTGCTACGTTTTAGTTGCGGTTCAGTTTCCCGTTTTATTAGCATTTTATTATGCAATCAACATACATACATACTCGTACATTACTCGTACTTGTTTATGGAGGATCGTCTGCGTCTGAAGTTTGTTGGGAGTTGGGTTGTGCTGTGGGCCCATACAAACGCGTGCGCTTCCTACTCTGGTTGTTTCCAAACGCTTGCGCTGCACATCTTCATTTCTGACACAACTCAGTTTAAAGTTTTTTTTTTTCTTTATTATTGCGTACGTTAATTTACGTGTTGCGCCGCGGCTGATTCGCAATGCGCGCATGTGGTGTTGTAATGTGTTGCTTGTTGTGTGTGATCTCTTATCGCCTCACACGATCGCGGCAATGCCGCAAAGTAGCAAGAAAAGTAAAGAAAACGAAACTTGTGTTAATTAAATTTTTTATGGTTCTGAGTTTTCATGAAAATGGCCAGAAGAAGGAAAAACTAGTGAAATCCGCTTTGTATTTTTTTCTTGTTACGTAATTTTATTTCCTCACCATTTCTTTTTTTATGTTTCATGGCGTTGAAAACATATAAAATTTTACTTTCTTATATTTTATTTATGTATACTTTTCTTTTCAATGCTTCGCACGTTTTATTCAATAGGGATTTAACTCAAAAAATTGTTTTTTGGGAAAACGCAAACAAACTTTTATAATTTCAAATAGTTTCCTTCTACGGCTAACAAAAAAATCACTTTTATTTCCGCCATTTTTATCTTTTTGAGTATTTTATAAGACTAGACTCAAAGGTACGACCCAGTTATTGAAATATATGGCAAAATCCCAGAAATCGAAAATTTCGAGTTAAATCCCTATTGCATAAAACGTGCGGCTTGTCGCTTACAATTTTTTTTTTAACAATATAAAAAAATAATTATTATTAATGTTTTTTTCTTTTTCATTTTAGGTAAGTAGCTGCGCAAACGGCAAGAATCACATTTAATAGAAAGCAATAAAATTTACTGGCAACTTTCATTTCTTTATGGTAATTACACTGGATCACAAGATGAAATTTTTTGTCTGTACTTTGGACGCGACTATCCTATATATATGTAAAATCGGTCGCTGATTCCGAAAAGCCGGTTCATTTTTAATTCTATGGGAAGGTTTTTGAGATATCGGCAATTTACCGTTATTTTGCCAATGGCTCCACTTAATCCTGAATGTCTCTTTAACGCCTATAACTTTTCCATTTTACCATGGATTTTCTTCGTTGATAGCTTATTTTTTTGGTAAGGTGAAAACAGTGGTTTTAAAGATATTGCCTGACAAAGTCAATTTTTTCTTCAAAAAATCGTAAAAAATCGAAAAAATTCAAATTTAATCGTCAATATTACAGAAAATGTAGGAGTTAGAGAAAAATGTTATATATATTATTATTATAGGAGCCATGAAAAGGAAATTTAATTTTCTTTCGGTTGGTGTTACTTCAAGGAAGATAGCTCACTAAGTTAAAGAGACATTCAGGATTAAGTGGAGCCATTGGCCAAATTACGGTAAATTACCGATATCTCAAAAAACCTTCCCATAGAATTAAAAATGAACCCGATTTTCGGAATGAGCGACCGGTTTTACATATAGATAGGATGGTCGCGTTCAGAGTATTTTTTGGCTGTAGAGCAGTGTTATTACACTAAGACATTGTTTATCATAAATCATTTATTATGCTTCCTTTGACTTTGCTGCAGATTAGTGCTCAACTACCGCAGCGGAACTTGATAATAATCTCAGCTTAGGGCATAAGTGACTTTGTTGAACTAAACGTGTTGTCCTGTTCATTTAAGACCTCACGTTTTTCTACTTCCTCTTTTACTTATAAACGCAGCTAAGCTGTAATAAAATTTATTGCTCGATATTACTACTATTACTAGAATGTTCCTTTGATATTTTGTTTTATTTTTTTTTGTTCAAAACATTTATTTCCTTCATAAATGATAAAAACAACAACGTTGTTAGGACTTCTAACTGCTGCTAATCTAATGATATCTCTTCATGCGGGCTATAACGTTAAACAAATATATTTAGATTCTAAACATATGTATCTATATACGCATATGCTATATAATCACGCAAAAGTTTATTTATAATCACATGATTTTTCCTAAGAAAAAGCAGCGACCGGTGTTATATGTACGAGTATAAAGCCAATAAGTTGAATCACCTGCAAATTGAAAAAAGAAAAAATGTTAGTGAGTCACATCGATGACAGCATTTGCTTTTCATTCGCACTGACACTTATTATATTAAATATTCTACATAATCTTCTTTGTGGTTTAAAAACCATTTATCTACATATGTCTAATGAAATGGAAAAAATATTAGTGGTCTTCATCTAAAGTGATAAAATAATAAATTGTTAAAATTTATCAGTTTATCCGCATATTTACATGAACGCAACTTGGTAAATAATTGTTTAAACTCTTGTCAACTGTCAATGTCAACTTGATTAATAAATAAAAACCCCAATAAAATAAACAAAAAATACATATAATATTTTTGTAAAAATTATTTTAATAATTCGTGCTAAAATGCCGAAAGATAGCACAATTTCTTCTTTTGAAATGAAAAAGTAAAACTGACAATGTGTCAGACTTGAATTTTACCGAAATTTATAAATTTACCCAACATAATCGTTCGGTAAAGTGATAAACTTTGCTTAAATATATTTTCATACAAATTTTGACAGATAATTTGTCACAATTATTATTTTATCACTTTACCCCATTTACCAGCACTTTATCACTTTAGATGAAGACCCTTATTTTAAAATTTGAATAAAAAAAAAAAAAACGATAATGAAAAAAGGTACCGTTTTGTGGCGGTGAATCATGGAAAAATAGCACGAGTTTTTGAGGTGAATTAAAATAAAAATTTTCTTCATTGCTATATTATTGTTCCTTCCAGTTTCTGTCTGTTCTCGAAAAAGGGTGCCTGATAAAATTTCAGAGTTCTCTTTGTAAAAATTTATAGATAAGAAACGCTGAGATTAGATAGCGATTCGTGAATGACTTGAGAACTAGAACTTTTCTCATATCTCTAACGTTAGAGGATGACCCAAGAAACAGTGGAGAGTTCTCAAACAAAATGTGACACAATTCTTCAAACGAGAAAATTAAAACTGTCCCATGGTAATTTAATGTAGTTCACTGATGAGAATTGGCAAAGACTTTCCAATTGATATAAAAATTTTGTTTTATATCAGACCCCGACGGGCCAGTGCGCACGGGGGGGAGGGTTAAAACCCCCATGGCCAAATCTACGTTGAAATGATTTTGCAAAAATCTTCAAAATACAGTTTATAAATTTTGCATTGAATCTTGACTCATAATTTTTGACAAAATTAGTTACAATAATTTTACGGAAGAAGAAATTGGTGAATGTTGCAAAAAATAAGGTTGGCCAATACATAAGTTCGGCACTTTGAATTGCACTTGGAGCTTTCCGAAATTACAAAGTTGTGTAGCATATGTTCGTTTGGCATTTTTTCAATGTATGGGTCTGGATATCTGTTTCAGCAAATATGTTTATCTTAGCGAAAAATGTATGCGAATGTAAACCAAAATTAAACCCCCCCCCCCACTTCCCCCCCAAGGCTAATTCCTGCGCACGGACCTGGACCCCGATAAAATTATGAGAGAGAGTGCAGAACGATTTGCACTACATTGGTTAAAATGTGTGTGATGTTAATCATTTACTCACATCAGTCAAAATATCGGCGCTTGTTTTATATACAGTGAGATTTGGCTATTTCTCTAAGCAGTTTTCAATCGAATTTTGCTGTATTTTTCTGTTCTCGCACTTGTTTAGCGTATACATAGTTAGAGAATTACACTAGAGACTGTGTTTGCTGGGTAAGTCCCTTAGCTTGAAGAAATTCTATTTACAAAGCTTTATAGATTTACAGAGTCTATACATTTTTTCATAAATCTTTTATGATTCTAATCTTCAAATACATATATTTAGTACACATTCACTTAAATAAGCTTAACCGTACGAAATCTCAAATTACGTGAAGTACCAGCGTCACTAACTACTTATTACAGTATTTGTATACATAACTACTTACAAGCAAGTGTGTTTCTAAAGACTGCCTTTTCTGTGTCTAATTTCATTATTCAATTTAATCTGATTGTTTGTGCCTGACGTTTATGTTCATATATGATCGCAGTACAAAAAGCTTCAAAGTAAATTCACCTTCACTTTGCCATTGATTTTGTTGAAGGTTTCTAAATTCATAATGCAAATAAATGCCTTTAAGCAGGTGTGTCTATGATTTTATAAAAATGTACATAGTACATTCCAGTATGTGTATACAGATTTCTTCATAAGCAAACAAATAAATATTCAAATTGTACTAAATTATCTTCGGATTGCTTTGAATTGAGTTAGCAAGAGATGTCTTCATGATATTCTAATCAGAATAGGTAGATACCTCCAATTGACGTAGGCATTTATTTCATGGTCTTTGAGATTTGGCTCTTTCTCTAATCACATCAAGCTATAGTCTAGTTCTCAAGCCTCGCTCTTGTTTAGCGAATAGTTACAGTATTACACTAGTTAACGAATGTGATTTCCCACAATTTCTCTAACGTTAGAGACTGTGTTTGCTGAGTTGCTGCTAATGCATTTGGTTAGTTTGCTTTTTTCATCTACATATACATATGCATGTATCGAAATGTAGGTGATTCCAATTAATTAGTAAAAACTTTCCTTACAATCTCTTTTGATGTTTATTGTTATAGTTTTCATTAGCATTTTGCTTGTCTGCTCTCCAATAATATTTTGTGATAATTATCAATTTCTTTTTGTTTACTTCGACATTTGCATCTGAATTTTTCTTTGTTTGCTGATCAAGCGTTCATTGATCCGTGTTTAACAAATTAAAGTTATTTGTTTGAATTGAATTAGTTCATTTAATATTGAATTTATATTAATATTTATTTATGATTATTTTTTCGGCATATTATTGGCTACTAAAACAAATCCGGTTGAGAATGACTTTATTTATGTATTTATTTATCCCTCTCAAAGATATATTTGTGATATCGCTTGTTAGGTATACATACCCGGATTCCATTTCTAAGTTTACTGCTTGATGAGGAAAACTTATTCACGTACCAGCGACAAATTATATTTTTCCAGCGACAAATTGAATTGTTTATAATTTCATAACTTTCCTACTCCGAAAATTGCACGCATCAAATTTACTTAAATTAACAACATCCTCTTTCGCTCATTATCATTTAATTTTTGTAGCTGCTTTATTCAAAACTATAATGTCGCTATATGTATACATGTAGGTAAATGTACATACATATGTATCTATTTAAGTCACATCACAAATGAACTGACTAGTTAAACGCTGTTACACTTTTTCATTATGCCGCTGGCGCTTGAGGTCTCTAGAAGCAAAATACCTTACAGGCATATAATTAGAATATTCAATTATGGTTTTAAATAGTAAGTAAATGCATCCGCAGTTAAATGAACTAGATTTTTATATTCAACTACATAAATACATATTTATATATGTAAGTATGTATATTACAAATTTATGTTGTAAAACTTAATGACAGTGGCATTGACCGCCACCATAAACCGCGCTCATACGTAAACTATTTACTCGTTTAACTTAAAAGGAAATAGTAATTTGTGTAGAAGCTCCGCTTTTATGTATTAAATTTACATGCCCACATACATATCCATATGTATATATTATACATTTTAATATCAGCTGTAAATAAATACTGCACTTGCATTTGTGCATAATAATTACATATGTACATATGCCAGATATTATATTTAAATGTCTATTACTTAATGCGAAGGTCGGTGAATGCACTGACAATGGATTTCAGCTGCGAGCTCTTACATTAATTATATGTTAATGAGAGGCAGAAGAGCTGGTGGTGGATATTTTGATATTTAGTATAATTTTCATATGTGCATATATTAAGTTTTGTTTACATTTTTCTGTTTGTTTTTTTTTTTTTATGCACTGACTGACAATTCAATTCAGCAAATGTGAGCTGAGACCAACCACTTGTTTGTTGTTTCCGCACACTCACCTATGATAGCTTTAGTAATAATAATGCTGTGCGAAGTTACAGACAAAACTTGTTTGTTTTTTGTGAAACAAATCGCATGTGGTGTGTGAAAAGGTGTCTTTCGGAGCCAGCTCTCTAAAGTCCTATCCACTGCGGACAGAGCTGCAATCAAATAAAATGCAATAATTTTGTAAATTGCTTTGATTATTAATTGTTTTGATTGTAAATCTTACAATTGCAATAATTCACAAAAAAAACATGATTGCAATCAACAACTGATTGTAAATCATGTTGATTGTTAATTATTTTGATTGTAAAAATTAAAGGAAAAAAAATTATTTCAATCAACCTCTTTGTAAATCATATATCTGCCTACAATCGTGACGAAAATTAATACATACATATATGACATCTTCGACTATAGCACTGTCGGCTTTGTTTGTTAGATGAAAAAAAAATGATTGCAATGATTAATTGTAATAGCTTGGACGTGAATTATTGTTGATTGCAAATTTTCAAAATTAAAAAAAATTCAATGAATTTTATTGCAATCAATTTGATTATAATAGATGGAACGTTAATTACTGCTGATTGTAAATTTTTAAAATTAAAAAAAATCAATAAAATTTATTGAAATTAATTTGATTGTTATAGACGGAATGTATTAAATTACTGCCGATTGTTAATTAAAAAAAAATAAAGTTTCAATAAATTTGATTGCAATAGATGGAACGCATATTATTGTTGATTGTAGAATTTTAAAATTAAAAAACAAAATAAATTTTATTGTAATCAATTTGATTGTTATAGAGAGAATGTAAATTACTGTTGACTGTAAAAAAGTTGGCAATGAATTTGATTGCAATGGATCGAACGCATATTATTGTCGATTGTAAATTTTTAAATAGATGGAACGTAAATTATTGTTGATTGAAAGTTAAAAAAAATAAAAAAAAATTGGAACAAAATTTACTGCAATCAATTTGATTGTTATAGACGGAATGTAAATTGCTGTTGATTGTAAATTCCTAAAAACAATATATTGCTGTAAATTTGATTGCAATAGATAAAGCGCATATTATTGTTGATTGTAGATTTTTTAAATAAAAAAATTTCAATCATTTTGATTGTAATTAATTTTATTTTTATAGAGAAAATGTAAATTACTGTTGATTATAAAAAAATGGGCAATAAATTTTATTACAATGGATGGAACGCAAATTATTGTGGATTTTAAATTTCTAAATCAATTTGATAGTAAAATATGGAATGTAAGTTATTGTTGATTGCAGTTTATTACAATCAAAAAATTGCAATCAATATTATTGTTATCAATTTGATTGCAATAGATGTGACTGAAAATTTTGTTGATTGTAAATTTTTTTTTATGTGGCCGCTGTGGTGCAGTGGGTAGAGTGCTCGCCTGCTATGCCAGAGGTCTCGGGTTCAAACCACGGTCCGAGCAAAACACCAAAACAGTTTTTCTAATTAGTAAAAATCCAATTATTGGGTTTTTTTAAGAGCAGCGGTCACCTCTCGGCAGTGGGCGGCATACCCTCCGAGTGTATTTCTGCCATGAAAAAGCTTCTCACAAAAAATGCATTCGCCGTTCGGAGCCGGCATAAAACCGTAGGTCCACCCAATTAGTAGGAAAAACAAAAAGGAGCACACCTCGAATTGGGAGAGAAGCTCGGCCATAAAACTCGTCAGAGTTATAATAGCGCCATTGTATTATTATTATTATTAAATTTTTTAAATTAAAAAAATTTTATAAAATTTATTGCAATTAATTTGATTGTAATAAGACATAGCACATAAATTATTTTTGATTGGCAATTTTTTACAATCCACAAATTGTATTGTAATTAGTAGAACAATCCATGATTGCAAAAAAATGATTTTAAAATTTTACAGCTCTGACTCGGAAAAGGATTTCATTGAAGCGCAATTAGTCTTCGACTTAAGTTTGAGCACCGATTTGAAACAATCAATTTCTTAACTGCCAACCGTTTCGTGGAAGGCAATATAAATTCACTAAAACCAACTAAAAATCTCTCCTAGCCGCTTTGAATAGCGCCAACTTGGTTATGCTACCAAATCATATTTTCTCAAAATAAATGAGCTTACGAAACTTTTCAGCGACATATCAATTGCGCAGCAGATTCAAGACACCGAGTTTTTATTTATTTGCTTTCACGTTTTTCGTCACACAAACAAACCTATCAAAACAACAGACCAGTAAGACAGCCCAGCCTGTATGTCAAAATGCCATAAAAGCCTAGACCGACCGACACTTGCCTTCGCGTGTGATATTTGACGCTTTTTTTAAAGCTAAGTAGATACATTGACACTTCTATGTATGTATTTTTGTATGTACCCTGTAGGGAAAATCTCTAGTTCCGAACTAGGTCGCTTCTAGTGCATTTTTCGACACTACTAGTGCGAGCTAAATCCCTTTTTCATGTTAATAACTGGCGAATTTAACACGGCGATGTCCTAGGCGGTGTCAATTGTCACGCTCTGCACTACATTTTCGATAGTTCCGAACTAGTACTATATTCTACAGTTTACACTAGTTCGTTTATTGGCACAATTTCGATAGTTCTGAACTAGCTACAAGTACCTACAAATTCTACAGTTTTACATCTGACGCTTAAGTGCAGCCTTTGACACACTTCATGCAAGTGGCGCGATGGCCGACTGGCTAACGCATGTGTCTTTCAATCTGAGCGACGCGGGTTCGAATCCTGTCGGTGTCAAGGTGGATGATCTTTTTTTTTTTTTAATTTTTTTTTAACTAATATTTTTTTATTTATTTATTTAATAAAAATTTACAATAATATTTAAAATGTAATAAAATAAAAAATAATTAAAAATAAGCCAGAGGGATCGGAAAAGCATAATTACGGGAACATTTCATTTCATACAAGATGTAAATATATAACTCTTTATATAAAATGCTTCACTACACATCTGGGAATTGCAGAATTATACAAAGCCGACGGCAATTGAACGAACGAAAAATTTTCATAGAGATTTTGTCACTTCAAAATTGCATACAAATCAAAGTGTGTCCTATAATGGTCACTCAATTCACTCCTTCTGAACTGGTGGGGGTCTAACTACAATTGATCTAGTTCCCTTTTGACACCTTTTCGCTAGTTCGGAACTAGAAATTTTGTTCACTAGTTATTGAGTTCCCTGCAGGGTAGAAATGTAAGTAAGTGCAAATGTGTACATATGAACTCGTATATGAAAACCACTCCATTACTACCGGTTTGCTTTGGCTATTTGACGTCAAAAAGGCATTTATTTCGTTGCGCGCGGATGTGGCACTTTCACTTGATGCAAACAGAAGAAAATGAGTGAAAAAAACTTGGCATACCGCATTGATGAAGGCAAAATGCTGGGCAACTAATATCGTTTTATTTTACTTTGCTTTTTTTAGCTTTTAATTTTTTCTTAGATAATTTGCGTGTAATTTTATGTTTGATTGACGTTGTTAGTTAACCGGTCTGCTTCCATTAGGTTTTTTTTTGTTTGGCGCTGCACGTGCTTGTGCCCAACTAAGTTATTTGTTTGATATCAATATGTGATGCTTTTGTAAGCAAACACTATGGAAGAAAGTGCTTTTTCTTTTGTTTTCCAGCGTATGTTTCCAAAAGAAGTTATACTTATACTAGTATTCTGTAAGCTGTCTCAAGTCACTAATAGAGACTTTTGGAGACTTTTTCGTGGTGAGATTGATTTTGAGACAATTTGGTATTCCGTAAGCGAGCTCACGTCTCAAGTCTCAAAAAATACGTCACTAATTAGTGACCTGGTGGCGAGGAGGTCACAAAATAAAGAAAACATTGAGGTGAACTAAATAAAGCGTCAAAATTTATAAAAACTTACAATTTGTTTGCTCTTTGCTTGTTCGCTTGCTATTTTCTGCAATAAAACAAGTTTATTTGTATGAAATTAGCAAAATAATAAAATTTTGCTGGTTTTGCTGACTTACTTTTTTCCGCCATTTCGATCAAGTGTAAATAGTGATGTGATACGATATTTATCGATATTTCAATGTTTTACGTTACATGACTTTTTTTGCGAATCGGTTCAGATAAAACACGCATAAAACATTATATTCATAACTATTTTTATAAGTGATAAGTAGTAATGATACGCTTTTTTTTTTAATGCAATATATTGCTCATAAATTCATTTCCAAAACCTATTTTCGTATGTAATCGATTAGTGAGTATTCGTTAAATTATTTTGTTATCTCAAACAGTCTCAGTACATTTTCACCACAGTCTTTGGTGAAATTTTTAGTGACTGTGGCTTACAGAATACCAAAAATGGCTCTAGTCACTAAAAATGTCTCATGTCTCAAATCTCAAATTTTGTGACTTGAGATGAGACGGAGTTACAGAATTCGCCTATTAATCCGCTGTTTGTTCCCAAAACGTTTTGCAAAGATGCAAACAGCTCTATGTTTAGATATTGACTAGAACAACAAGCCCTTTTCTCATATCTCTCACGTTAGAGAATGACTTGAAAAACAGTGGAGAATCTTAGTGTTCTCAAATAAAGAAGGGACATGCATAGTTCTGCAAACGAGAAGGCTATAAATCTCCAATTGAAATCTAAAGTAATGTTTTAATGAGTTTCTAAGGAGAATGTGCAGACTTTAAATTGACATTGATCTTTGTATCATACACATTGAGTTTTGGCTCCTTCTCTAATTAGTTTCTAAGCAAATTCTAGTGTAGTTTTCTACCCTCGCTCTCGTTTAGAGAATAAATAGATAATCACACTACACTAAAAAAAAAAAAAAATTCTCTCGCTCAAAGACATCCCAATAAACCAAAAGGCTTGAGAATAATATTATAACAAGCTTACAAATATAAGCGTTAAGCTTGAGGAATGCTTGTGTAAAGTATTGAAAAAGACTTAAGAATAATTGTAGAAAAATCAAAACGGCACCCTTTTTATAAGCTTACAAATGTAGTTGTAGAAAAATATTACTTGTGAAAGCTTGTTGTAAGCTTATAAATACAATTGTATGTATAAATAGTAGAAAAAAGAAAAAAATAAATTTTTATTTGCATTTTTCTTTTCATTTTCTTTCTTTCTTCACCTTTACTGCAATGTTCTTTATTTTATATTCTCCTCCTGTTTCGAACCGTGACATCAACCTGAAAGGTATCATATAGTAGGACATTCAACATTATATTGAATTTTATTGAGGCTTTTATACTGCCCTTTTCCGAAAGAGGAATAATGAATTATATGAATCATTGTAAAACCAAAATGTAAAAAAATGTTACAGCAAGCTTAAAACAATATTATTATTAATAGTTTTTTAAGCTTTCATTGCAAGTGTAAAGTAAGCTTATTGTAATATTGTTTTCAAGCTTGTGTTCCTCAATTATTACAATCATGCTTGTGAATAAGCTTACAATTAAGCTTATAAAAACTGTATTGCAATAAGCTTACAATGGACAATTGTTATAAGCTTTGTTCTCAAGTCCTATTACATTTCGCTTACTTCCTGGTCTGTTGGGATAATTTCCCTTATTTTGAACACGCGTCCCAAAAAAAAATTTTCTTTGTTTTGAGTAAATTTTCTTAAAAATGTGGAAAAAACATAAAAAAAAAAACATTCAAACATATTCGTTGCCGAGGGGATTTGTATGGGAATTCAATTTAGCAAAATTAAAGAAATCAAGTCTTCAAAACAAGGGCAAGTTGGGAATGAAATAGCGCTTAAAGAATTTTTCATTATTTTCACGTATGAATTTTTTTTAAAACAGGTATATGAAACCATGGCAACTCAAAACAAAGAAAGTAGTGTTCAAAATAGGGAAACGATGCCTTTGACCTCTCCATCTATTTTTTTTTTTCTCTCAGTGTAGCTATCTAATATCGACGGCTGAGAATAAGATCGCCCTATTTCAAAAATTGTTTCAAAAATTGTTTGAATAACGTCCTATTTCAGACAATTATTCAAAAACGCCCTATTTCAGAGAAATATATATGGAATTTTCTCTGAAATAGGGCGTTTTTGAAGCAAAATCTGAAATAGGACGTTATTGAAACAATTTTTCAAATAGGGCGATCTTATACTCGGCCGTCGATATAATAATAATAATATAATAATACAATGGCGCTATTATATCTCTGACGAGCTTTATGGCCGAGATTCTCTCCCAATTCGAGGTGTGCTCCTTTTTGTTTTTCCTACTAATTGGGTGGACCTACAGTTTTATGCCGGCTCCGAACGGCGAATGCATTTTTTTTGTGAGAAGCTTTTTCATGGCAGAAAAACACTCGGAGGGTATGCCGCCCACTGCCGAGAGGTGACCGCTGCTCTTAAAAAACCCCAATAATTGGATTTTTACTAATTAGAAAAATTGTTTTGGTGTTTTGCTCGGACCGTGGTTTGAACCCGAGACCTCTGGCATAGCAGGCGAGCACTCAACCCACTGCACCACAGCGGCCACGATATACTCTCCAAAAAGTCTTTAACGTTAGAGACTGTATTTTCTAACTCTAAGTTAAGTTAGGTTGGCCAGGTTACAGTGATCCCTCACATAGACCACATATGATCCTTAGCGTTGCCAACATCGTATTGGAGGCGTTATACTAAATTTGGAATACCAGACATTATAAGTTTTAGTATTTTGTGTATTTTCTGAAGAGAATTTTTTGTATTTCCGAAGAGTATTTTGTTGACCACTAGATTCCACAACAGGCATGAGAGTACTCCCCCTTGTGCGGTGCCCATATGTGCCCTCCTTGACATCGTCGAAAACTAACACAAAGCTTTTCGTGCGTTCCTGCATGAATCTCCATTATGTTCACTGAGATTATTTGCAAATTTTTAAATGTCGCCGCAGAACAAAAAAAAAAAACGCGTCGCAAAAACTTGTTAGCCACAAAAAAAGTTAATTGATTTTAAAGTACTTTTAACGCTCTTTTTCTTGTTTGTTAACATGTTTCATGTGTTTCATGTCTAGCGTGTTTGGGGCCAGTCAACTTTTTAAGTTCTATGTGTCTGCTGCGTAGCTCAAAAGCTGATAGCATAGCATTTTCTACTAATGCTAGTTTTTGCTCTGGTGTTTACTCAAATTGTGCCTAAAGCCGTAAACAATTTCAAATTCGTTGTTTTACGCAATTTTTTGCTTAATTGCTGCATTCTACATTAAAAAAACAGGTTGCCCAAAGCGCGCTCTGTAGTAGGCTCTGCTTGCTGACTTAAAAATAAAACCAAATTGAATTGCAAATTTTTACATTTTTAGAGTTTCTGTTATGTTTTTAATTAGCATTTTGTTTGTCGGTTGTCCTACTGCTTTTTAGTTACCTACATATGTTTTTTTTTTGTGTTAATTAATTATCCATTTCGTTTTCATTAGGTCAAACATTTTTTATTGATTTTTTAATTGCTTGCTAATCATTTTCATAGCGTTCATTAATCTGCGCTTACTAATTTAAAGTAATTTGCTAAATTTAATGAGTTCACTTTAATGTTTAATTTATGTTTATTTTTTGGTTTGATTTATATTTTTTTTTTTTGGAGAATTTTCGGCATTGTACTCTGAAAAAAATACCCGTAGTTAAACCAACAACTTTCGGCTGTTGAATCTCCGTCTTTGATTCAACAGCAAAAGTATTTGTTTTTACAGCAAAGTTTTTGATCCAACAATTTATTCAAAAACGGGCGTTGTTGATTCAAAAACTTGCTTGCCTTTAAAAAATTTTTTGTGAGAAAATATTTTTTTGTGAGAAAACCAACAAAAAAATAATGATGGATAGAAGATGAAGAGAAAAATCCAAACAAAAGTTTATTTTTAGCAACAATTTTCTCCCCGTTGTTGATTTAAAGGCAAAAGTATTTGACCCAACAGTTTCCGTTGTAAACAAAACTAATGAGAACAATTTTTTTTAAATTTTGTTTTTACAATGATTCAAATAATTCATTGATTCCTTTTTAGGAAATGGAAGTATAAATAGGTTACTACAATTCAATATAATGTTGAATGTTCCACCATGTGATGATTGGATAGAATTTCAGGTTGATGTCATGGTTCGAATCAGGAGGAGAATATAAAATAAAGAAGAAAAATCAGAATAAGAAATAAAGATAGCAACCAGTGAATGATAAGAAGGAGAGAAGAATAGGAGAACAAGCGGAGGCTACATATTTGCAGTTGGGACCCGGGCGGAGAGAAGATGAAGAGTAAAATGCAAATAAAACTTTATTTTTAGGTGAAAATTTTTCCCAACAATCTCCGTTATTGACTTAAATCAACAACGCTCGCACCTTTGAAACAAGAACGGAGCGTTGTTGGGCACATTTCAACTGCGGAGAGTAGTTGATTTAACAGCGAAAGTCTTTAGATTTACAACGTTTTTTTTTTCAGAGTACTATTGACTATTTAAACTAATCCGGCTGATAATGGTATACCTGTTTTATGCGAAGACTTGTTTTATTGTTTCAGCAAAATAATCTTAATGAATCTCTTACTTGATAATGAATAAATACCACGTGGAGACGGGTTATTGAGCGAGATGTTTCGCTAGATGTTTCGCTGGCGAATCAAGTTATGTGGAGACGGGCTTTAAGATCCACATAGATAATAAATGTTTCAGAATTGTTGTTTCTGAAAGATTTTTAGTTGGATATTGAAATTGATTTTATACATGATCGGATATAAGATTTTTAGAACAGTATGATTTGGAGGTCGAAACAAGATTGAAAGAGCGGGTGCAGAAAAAAAGGGTGAAACACGTTATGTGGAGACATGTTTCGCTCTTTTTTGCTGCATTCGCTCTCTCAATCTTGGTTCGACACCAGAAACCAGTGTCGAAACTCGCTAATTTCCATACAAATTTCTGATAGCGAGTGAACAATGAAACACTTGTTTCGCTCTCAATCCTCTTGCCAAACGCGATGATATCAATGCCTTCTCTAATTTTGTATCGTAAATCTATCGAAATCTCACACGGACTAGAACAAAAATGCACAAATAAGCAAACATGCAAACATTTAAGAAGAACAAGAAAGAGAAATGTTAAACTGAATAACGATCAGCCACGTGGAGACTGGTTATTTAGCGAGATGTTTCGCTAGATGTTTCGCTGGCGAATCAAGTTATGTGGAGAGGGGCTTTTAGACGTTTCAACTACTGTAATATAGCAGAGTCTAGATCTCACAAGTATGGAGTGTTAGATAATTATCTTAGCTCTCCAGCCGCATTAAAATAAACGATTAAGAATTCCTGAAATTAAACTTATTCGATTTCGATATAAGAAGAATTGTTTTCATAAGCAAAGTAATTAGCTTTATTATAATAGAATATCAGCATGTTCATTACTACCGCTAACGTCTATCAAGTGGATTTCTTTTTCACAAAAGCCACTGCATCTCTTCACTGCATGCACTTGAGTAGTGTGTCTAGGAAACATCACACTTTAGGCGTGAACTTTTCAATTTCTCGCTGCAACAGCAACGCAAAACTTCAACTATTAGTGACCACCAACGGGGCAACCACATGCGCATGCAAGTCAAGTGCGAGTACATTTTGCTAATATTAATAAATGCAACAAAAAAAAAAAAATAGAAATAAAAATCTTAGATGCTAAGCCAATAAATCATTCAAGCATTCCAGCCCCCCCTTTAACCACGAGCTGCAGTCAAAACAAAATCATTTTGCCATCATTTAGCACTTGAGTGCAACAAATTGTGGCATGTTGTGAATTACGTATGCTGCTGCACCCACATGGGACGAAGTTTAAGTTACTTGAACGAGGGCGGACCGGACCGACTGGCAGATGCGCCAAAAAAAGTGTTGTTTGTATTAAAGAGTCATAAAGAGCAATAAACTCTTTTAACATTGCGAATAATTAAAGAAACGTAAAAATGAGTTGTGGCTTTGAAAGGAAAAGTTCGGTAGAAAGACGCCAATAAAATTTTTCCTCAACTATCGCTGACTCGCATACTTATCGCTCACCCCTTGTAAATGTAAATCCCACTTTTTTCTCATAATCCCATAGCAAATTAGCTGTCTACTTGTCGTGCCCGGTCTAATGCGCATTGGCGCGTCCGGCGAAAACTTGCCCAGTTGCGGCAGCCAACGGCCAACAGCTCTTAGACACTTTAACTTCACTGCTGGCCTTGCCTGGCGGGCTCCAGTGTGACTCTTCTACATATTTTTTTCTTTCTTTTTTTTCCATTATTCATATTGTGCGTCTTCTAAGTCCTATTTGTGTATACATATATTTTTCAATGTTAGTTTGTGAATCCGCATTGACTTCACTGGACTGGCAAATGTTGCACGTGCTACGCATTTATGATGGGTTTATGTGTATTTTTTTTTCTATGTATAATGCGTGTAGCATGTTGCATGTTGCATATGGTCAATTCCACCTAAAACGGCCCTATCCAGCAAAATTAGAAATCACTTATTTTTAATTAAATTAAATTTGTTAATATGCACAAGAGGATGATTCTTATGGCTGAATAAAAAAAATTGGATTCACGTAAATTTTTATAAGTTCGGCAACACTTTGAACTTTGTCTATACTGAATATTCAGTTCACATTCTCTGCAAGGTGTCTCTTTATTTAACATTTTTATACTCTTCCATTCTCAATATTAATAAAAACCGTTACCTCTGAAGAGACTAGGTCATTGTTTTACATTTCTGTGAAGTTTCGATATTATACGTTTTATAGTAACAATTTTATGGCGTGTTTAATATACTTAAATTTTCGGTCACACCCGTCACAGAAAAAATTGAAAAAGTTTAATTATATTGGTACTTTACATTTTAACCACCTCACACTCTCCAATAATAACAAAGTAGTCGCGATAAATGCTTAGTGAAATTTTCTTAAAATTTATCGCAGTAATTTAGTATTCAGTTCTAAAAAATATTTGGTCACACCCGTCACACCAACGCGAAGTATACATATATTTTTTAATAGATTCGAAAAACAGAAAGCGCGAACAGAGGAAGAAGCTTAAAGAAAACAAAGAAAAATATGAATTGCATCTAGCTAAGGAGAGAATAAGAGATAAAAGGAGGGATGCTAAAAAAAATGATAACAGATAAAACTGCGCATCTCAGTTTAAAAATCGATACAATATTTTTAACATTTGCCAGGCCCCTAAGGATTTTGGATTAGAAATGACTTGGAATTTTTTCGCTACAGGCCATGGTAAAGGCGCTGTAGATGGAATAGCTGCAGCTGCAAAAAGAACCTTAAGTACGGGCATTAAGGCTAGAGAATATTTTATGAAAACACCCGTTGACTGTTTGCAATATCTAGTTGAAACAAAGAAACTTAATAAGATCGACGTTTTTTACCCATCAAAAGACGATGTCGAGCGCGACAGTAATTTCTTGAACGCAAGGTGGGAAAACGTAAAATTAATAAAGAATATTCAAAAAATGCACAACTTTAAAAGAGCAGATGCGGTCTCTGTGTATGCTTGCGATTCATATTTATCTGAATTTAAACAAATTTTCCTAAAACATACACCTTTGGAATAATGTGAGTTTTATGATAGCGAGCAAACAATGTTATGTTACTTTTTTTCATATTACGAGTTATAAATGAAGTCAATAAAAACTTTTAGTTCATCAAAAATTTTGAATTTTGGTACTGGGTCACACCCGTCACAATAGAGAGGTCACACCCGTCCAATTTTTTAAACAGGGTTTTCGCAAGAAAAACGTGAATTTCAAAATAGTAAGTATGCTATACAATCAAAAAGACTTTGAACAACGTGCTGGACTAAATTTTTTATATGCGTTCTGTGAAAAGTTTTACAAAATTTATATGCAAAGTGGGATTTTTTGAAAGCTCAAATATATAAGGTCACACCCGTCCCAGCTTTCTAATGGCCACTCTGGTCGGAAATGGTGTCCTTCAAGTATATATCTGCTATCCACCGTTTTTAACTTTCACATTGCTGGGAATAACGGCCTTTTTTTGAAATGCAAGCTTTCCATTTCAAAATTATAGCGAAAATTATGAGTATCATGGTCACACCCGTCACAATGGAATTGACCATATACAAAACGAGTGAGTATAGGCAATTTATGAGTGCCGGTGTGCTGGGCGTGTTTTCTCAGCACTCACTATGCCACATGCATATGAAAAAAGTGCCTACTCCGTGGTGCATTGGCCGTTGAGGTGAATGACATTTTCGTGTGTTTAGAAACAAATTGAATATTAACACCATTTGCTTGTGACTATTTTTAGATATTCAACTATGCATGCATGCAGCTTGGCATATCCCGAAGTGTGAAGTATAAATATGTTCTTAGGGGAATACAAAAAGTGTAAACATAAATACACATATGAGAGTTGAACTTTTGCGAGCCGCGCCAAGGCCGCAAAGATGAACTAATGGAAAATTCAAGTTCAATTGAAAGTCGAATCTGGGACTGTATTTGGGCTTAAAAAATGCTTTCAATAGGCTATTTTAAGGGCAAAAATTTAAGACGTGATCATGCTTTCGACGATCATAAAATCTCACAAGTAGAGTGATTGAAATTAGGGAAATTTCGCGAGAATAAACTAGTCCCTAGATCCCACACAAAAACGATCTCTTACGTTGGAGAATTTATCGAGACTGCATTAGATAACTAGTGTTGCTTGGTTGGTTTGACTGGCGAGTCTCACACTGACTCCAATTAGCGCCGATGCGCCGTTTTGATACCACAACTCGTGACTTAACCAGTGAAAAGTAGAAGTAGAAGATAATGAGCAGGGAAGTTCCCACACACACCCATACTTTTGAATTTAAATATTTAAGCCGCCCCTCTGGCCTGACGTCTTTGAGTTCCGATAGGCTATCGAGGAAAGGTTTGCCAATGAACTTCATTCTGCCTTGGCAGTGCGAAGGATACTCGCATAGCAGTTGCTCTACCTTCCTCTCTGTACCAGGAAGGCTGCACAACTGCGACACAAGGTGTTATGGTCCAATCCCAATCGGGCCCCGTGTTGAGATACTAATAGTACAATGTTTTGTGAAAACCGCAGTTAAGCGGGAAATATCTCCTCTGTCCATCTTGAGAATGGCTGAACAGCGCATCTTATTGTATGAAGGCCACAGGCTTCTGCAGAAACTGCAGGTCTGCAACCGCGTCCATTTGGGTTTAGCCTCCTCAAGCCAGTGCCGAGAGATTTGGCTCTTGATGTAACCAAGGGCCGCAAAAACCTCATCCGCCTCTGCGACATCAAGAGCTGAGCACTGCCTCGCCAGCTCATCGGCCATTTCGTTGCCATGGATGTTGCGCTTCCCCAGCACCCAGAGCAGGTATACGCTATGTCGACCTGCCAAGCCAAGAACCACCTGAGTATCCGAGAAAATGCCTATCCTGTTTTCGGCATCGGCACTTTTCGTTGCAAGTAGAGCCTTGCAGGCCTCCCGTATGGCGAAAACTTCGCATTGAAAGACGCTGGCCATGTCCGGAAGTCTAATTGATATGGAAGTTTCGGTATGAGAAGTAGTGTAATTCTCTGAGAAAGCTAGTGTAATTCTCTAACTATTCTCTAATATAGAGCGAGATAGAAAAAGGCACTAGAATTTGATTAGAGAAAAAGAAAGAATTTCAAAGTCTATAAAATAAATGCCGTGCCAATCAGTGATGCCAGATAATCTCCGCTGAAATTCCCACAGAAATTGGAAAAAAATCCCTAATTTCCCACATTTTAAATACAATAAATAATAGCTTAAAAAACTAAAAAACACGCTTTAATCTTAAAAATCGTACTAAAAATTGAGAAATAATTTAATTAGAAACAAAATGATGAACGAAAATATAAGTATTTAAGGAAAAGCGTGGGGTGCTCAGTATGTCAAAAAATATTTAAAATCGGTGTTTTAATAATAATTTTATTTTGACTTTTTTGAGATTTCATATATCGTACTCTTTTAATTTCGCAACTAGGTATATTTTTGTACTAGTTGTACGAATCGAATATTTTCATGTTCAAATATTATTGAGCACCCCCACGCTTTTCCTTAAATACTTATATTTTCGTTCATCATTTTGTTTCTAATTAAATTATTTCCCAATTTTTAGTACGATTTTTAAGATTAAAGCGTGTTTTTTAGTTTTTTAAGCTATTATTTATTTTTGACTTTTTAGTGAAATTTTTCATTAAAAGATGTTTTATGCGGACGCAAGAATAAAAGTAACAAGTAAGGAAGCCTAAGTTCGAGTGGAATCGAACATTAGATACTCAGCTGTATGCTTTCATTGTTTGTTTGCGTCTGATAGAATCACGGTTTATTTTATATAAAGCGAGTGCTGCATAAAGTGGGCGTAACCACGCCTATTTTCAAAATTTTTATCAGTCATCCAACTAAGCATATGAATATTATTCTTTGCTCAAAATTTCATTCCTTTATGACTTCTAGTTACAAAGATGTCACGTTACAAATTCCCAAAGGGTATTCCAGAAATATCTTTGTTAAAGAGTAGGCGTGGTCACAAACCGATTTGAATAAATTTTTGCATGTCTATTAACACAAGTTATAAAAGTGTATAAACCAAGTTTCGTCATAATATCTCAATTATTTGTCGAGTTATGGGCTCCGAAATCTCGTTGATTCCTTTGTCTGAAAAGAGGCGGTGCCACGCCCATTTTCCGAAATTTTTCTATTTTTTGTTTCCGATCTACTGTAGAACTCATGCCACAAAATTTCAATGAATTATCTTTATATTTGACAAAGATATCGCTTAAAATGTTTTTTTAGGCCACTTTATGATACCCATATATAAAAGTGGGCGTGGTCGTCAACCGATGTCGCTAAAATTTTGAACGTGTATTACTACAAGTAGTGAAAGTGTATACACCAAGTTTCGTCATAATATGTCGATTATTTGTCGAGTTATGGGCTCAGAAATCTCGTATATTCCTGCTTCTAAAAGGAGGCGGTGCCACGCCCATTTTCCAAAATTTTTGTATTTTTTGTTTTATGTCCATAGTTGGACACCTTGCATAAAATTTCAATGATATATCTTTATATTTGACAGAGATATCGCTTAAAATGTTTTTATTAGGTCACTTTATAATACCCATATATAAAAGTGGGCGTGGTCATCAACCGATTTTGGCAATTTTTCGTCCAAACATTTGCCTATGTAAGTATATCACGCCTACCAAATTTCATCGATATATCTTCAACGGTTTCTGAGTTATGACTCATAAAACTTCCAATGTTTGCCCCTTAATAAGTGGGCGTGGCACCGCCCATTTTCCAAAATTTCACCATATTTCTTCATAAGAGCCTGAGCTCAATACGTGTGTGAAATTTTATCACTCTAGCTCTATTAGTGACTGAGATACAAAATTTCCGATTTTTACTATATAGGGGAGGTGGGCGTGGTCATGGTCCGATTTCGCCCATTTTCAATACCATCCGTTCCTGTCTTGATACATGCGATTGTTTTTATTGCAAACACAACAACGACAAAACAGAAAGCTTGTTACACAAAACACAAAACCAGTTCTTGCTCTGCATACGTATGTATGTATGTACATTGTACATGCGGTGGATTTCATTGCAAATACAACAAACCCAAAACAGAAAGCTTCAAGCTTTATTTTTGAGTGAATTTATGCATTGAGTTTATCGCCATCGCTATGAGCGATCGCTGGCTGTTGTGCGTTAGTTCGCTCGCTATTTGAGTGGTTATACGTTTTTCTTTGAACATTTGTTTGTGATTTGAGAAGAATGTACTTTTGAGCGTTCGTGAGTGAGTTTTTCCGTACCCTGCAAGCTTGTTACTTATAGTGGAAACACTCATCGACGTACGTTTCCGTGTTCCATTCGTAGAGAATTCAAGCAAAAGTCAAACCCGTAGAAACGCTGCTTATAACCATAGAAACGCTGCAAACAGTTTGTGTATTTTGTTTGTTTACATGGATACAATGTTGCCATTTTGTCGTCAATTCACTCTCTTTAGCAAACTTTTATTATTCCATTACATTTTTTTTTGAAATTTGTTAACAAAACTAGAAGTAAACAACGAACCATAGTTCACCTTTTCACAATCAATAATTTTCTTTTAATATTTTTGGTTTTTTTTAAGAATAATTTGATATTTACAAAATTAAAATATATCATGATGCAAAATACTCAGACGGCAACACTGACTTCAAAGAGAGTAGTCAGCTGACACGTTTGCACAAAAAAAATCAAAACGATTTTGATTTCTACGTACCGTTTTCCGTAAACGTAGAAATTCAATGTTGATGAGTTTGCGTTTACATGGCAATCCCATAAGGTAGATCGTGTCAGCTGACACGGTCTACGGGCTGCCGGCGGTGAGTGTTTCCACTATTATTGGCTTGTATACGGGAGTGAATTGAAATTCATAGAGGCTATTTTGAAGAAAGGTAACATAAAAGCCGCAATGAAGCATAAAATATAGTGTTGAATGTCCCACTATATGATGCCGTTGGGCTGTTGATGTCATGTTGCGAACCCGGAGGAGAATAGAAATAATAGAGAGAACACAAAAAAGTGAATGTTTGAAAGATATAATAATTTAGTTAAATGTTGCAACTTTTAGGATGGGATGAAGTTACATACATACATACATACATACATACATACATACAGGTGAAGCTAATAAAAGCGTGTTAAAAATCCCACAAAATTCCCACCGAATTTAAAGCGTTTATTTCAGTAATATAAGAATATATAACAGGTAAATACAGTTTTTTAATAGCTAAAAGTATCAGTTGTACAAATTATTTGCATTGTGCAAGTGGATATGATTTTTGTTGATTTTAAAGTTGAAGCAATTGATATTTATGGATTGAAAGGCAACTCTTACACTATTTAACATATCACTAAATAATTTGTTTCGCTTTTTACATGTAACATCCATTACAATTAAAAATACTCTTTCTGATTTTGCGTTTGAATGGGGTAACGTGAGTACAATTTCAACCAATTGCTTAAGGTTACGAAACAAAAAATTGTCATTATAGTTTTTAAAGTTTATTATTTTACTCCACAATACATCAACAGGTAATTTTTTTAAATCGCCTTTTTGTGTTTCTGTTAAAACTATACAAATACTTTTGTATTCCGATTCTGCGAGATCAGGATTAAGATTTAATTTTTTAGTTAGAGCAAGAAGTCACACACGATTGTTTTTAGAGAAATCAAAAACAATATCGGGATCTTGGAACTGCAATTCTTCGAAAACACCGTCAAATGGAAAACGTGATATTATCTGAAAAGTAGAAGCTTCATAAAAGCGCAAACACTTTTTTTGAATACAATATTTTCCTCCAAATTTAAATTTGACAAAATATCTTCGCATTCATAACCAACGTAAACGTTATGCACGTCAAGTAGATATGGAGTTGGGTGGGGTTTTAAGAAATTTGTTGCAATTTTCAACACAAGTGTCTTAGCTTCTTGACCTAGTCGGTGTATAAGTACATTTCGGCTTAGGAACAATACGCCAAATTCATTGAAAAAGTTAAGAACATACTTCAAAAATCTATTTTAAGTTATACTATAAATTATACATATGTAGGTATGTAACAGTTCTGCAACCATATATGGACGACAACAAAATGTCCCTTTTATCCCTCTTTAAAAATTTTGCAGTGAAATATCCCTCAAAAAGGGAAATTTCCCTCAATCTGGCACCACTGGTGCCAATTAGAAATGTTTGCAATTCTCATTGGAATCTCATTAGATAACTACACTAGATTTCGATTAGATGATAATAATTTTCGCGATTGCACAATAATGTGACTTTTTGGGAACACTACACTGTTTCTCTAGTCTTCCTCTAATGTTAGTTAATTGAGAACATTGGTCAAGACATTCTCTAAACGATATCTACCTTAGTGTTTCTAAAGCTTTAAACCTTCAAAAGTCTTCTGCTTGTTTTACAACAAAATAATTAAGCACATGTTCTCAAAGTGCCATGAAAATTAAAATAATAATAAAACCAAATTAAACAAAATAAAAATAAAAACAAGTAAGGAAGCCTAAGTTCGAGTGGAATCGAACATTAGATACTCAGCTGTATGCTTTCATTGTTTGTTTGCGTTTGTTCGATATAGGGTGTATTTTATATGACACAAGTGCTGCATAAACAGGGCGCAGCCACGCCCATTTTCAAAATTTGTATCAATCATCCAAATAAGCATATAAATATTATTGTTAGTGCAAAATTGCATCCCTCTATGACTTTTAGTTACAAAAACTTCACGTTACAAATTCCAAAAGGGTGTTCCAGAAATATCTTTGTTAAAAAGTAGGCGTGGTCATAAACCGATTTCAATACATTTTTGCGTGTCTATTAACACATGTTATAAAAGTGTATAAACCAAGTTTCGTCATAATATCTCAGTTATTTGTCGAGTAATAGGCACGTAGATTCCTTTGTATAAAAAGAGGCGGTGCCACGCCCATTTTCCAAACTTTTTTATATTTTGTTTCCGGTCTATTGTAGAACTCATGTCACAAAATTTCAGTGATAGATCTTTATATTTGACAGAGAGATCGCTTAAAATGTTTTTATTAGGTCACTTTATAAAACCCATATATAAAAGTGGGCGTGGTCGTCAACCGATTTTGGAAGTCTTTCGTCCACACATTTGGCTAAGTAAATATATCACGCGTACCAAATTTCATCGATATATCTTTAACGGTTTATGAGTTATGGCTTATAAAACTTTCAATATTTGCCCCTTAATAAGTGGGCGTGGCACCGCCCATTTTCCAAAATTTTTATATTTTTTGTTTTATGTCCCTAGTTGGTCTCCTGCCACAAAATTTCAGTGATAGATCTTTATATTTGACAGAGATATCGCTTAAAATGTTTTTATTAGGCCCCTTTATAGTTCCCATATATAAAAGTGGGCGTGGCCGTCAACCGATTTTGATAATTTTTCGCCAAAACATTTGTCTAAGTAAGCAAATTACGCAAAACAAATTTCATCGATATATCTTCAACGGTTTCTGAGTTATGACATATAAAACTTTCAATGTTTGCCCCTTAATAAGTGGGCGTGGCACCGCCCATTTTCCAAAATTTTTGTACTTTTTGTTTTATGTCCGTAGTTGGACTCCTGCCACAAAAATTCAGTGATAGATCTTTATATTTGACAGAGATATCGCTTAAAATGTTTTTATTAGGCCCCTTTATAGTTCCCATATATCAAAGTGGGCGTGGCCGTCAACCGATTTTGATAATTTTTCGCCAAAACATTTGTCTAGGTAAGCAAATTACGCATACCAAATTTCATCGATATATCTTCAACGGTTTCTGAGTTATGACATATAAAACTTTCAATGTTTGACCCTTAATAAGTGGGCGTGGCACCGCCCATTTTCCAAAACTTAATCAAATTTCTTCATAACGGCCTGAGCTCAATACGTGGGTAAAATTTTATCACTCTAGCTATATTAGTGGCTGAGATACCAAATTTCCGATTTTTTCTATATAGGAAAAGTGGGCGTGGTCATGGTCCGATTTCGCCCATTTTCAATACCAACCGTCCCAGTCTCGATACCAACTTGCATTTCAAATTTCATCAAAATATCTCAATTTTTACGCGAGTTATCGTGCGTACGGACGGACGGACGGACGGACGGACGGACGGACGGACGGACGGACGGACGGACGGACGGACGGACGGACGGACGGACATGGCTCAATCGATTTCTCTTTTCACCCTGATCATTTTGATATATATAAGTCCATATCTATCTCGATTATTTCATTATGTTACAATCCACCGTTATGAAATCAAAATTATAATACTCTGTGTACTAGTACAGCTGAGTATAAAAAACAAAACAGCAAAACAAAAACACAATCAAGCAGACTAAATTAATTGGCTTTAAAAACAAGCGAAGCACTGACCTTTTGACTCAGTTTACAAGCCAAACTAAAGGCCAACAAATACGCAAAACTATGGCTAAAAGAAAAACATATACAACAGAGCAAGTGCAAAACAAGGCAAAACGAAAATTTCCACACCGTGACTTGTTTTGTCTGCTTAGCATTGCCGCTGTTTTGGTTTTTGCTTTTCTTTTTTTATGCAAATAATACTCATATCGATTACAGTAAATCAAACGAAATGTGTGCCAACGCGCAGCAACAAAAACAATAAAAATAAAGTGCAAATAAAAATTCAAATTACAATAAACAAAAAACTAAGATAACATAAGTGGCCAGTTAAATTACGCGTCGATAAGGCTATTGTTGTTATACTCAGCTGTACTAGTACACAGAGTATTATAGTTTTGATTTCCTAACGGTGGATTGTAACAGAATGAAATAAACGAGATAGATATAGACTTATATATATCAAAATGATCAGGGTGAAAAGAGAAATCGATTGAGCCATGTCCGTCCGTCTGTCCGTCTGTCCGTCTGTCCGTCTGTCCGTCTGTGAGCACGATAACTCGCGCAAAAATTGAAATATTTTGATGAAATTTGGAATGCAAGTTGGTATCAAGACGAGAACGGATGGTATTGAAAATGGGCGAAATCGGACCATGACCACGCCCACCTCCCCTATATAGTAAAAATCGGAAATTTTGTATCTCGGTCACTAATAGAGCTAGAGTGATAAAATTTCACACACGTATTGAGCTCAGGCCCTTATGAAGAAATATGGTGAAATTTTGGAAAATGGGCGGTGCCACGCCCACTTATTAAGGGGCAAACATTGAAAGTTTTATGAGTCATAACTCATAAACCGTTGAAGATATATCGATGAAATTTGGTAGGCGTGATATACTTACTTAGGCAAATGTTTGGACGAAAAATTGCCAAAATCGGTTGACGACCACGCCCACTTTTATATATGGGTATTATAAAGTGACCTAATAAAAGCATTTTAAGCGATATCTCTGTCAAATATAAAGATATATCATTGAAATTTTATGGAAGGTGTCCAACTATGGACATAAAACAAAAAATACAAAAATTTTGGAAAATGGGCGTGGCACCGCCTCCTTTTAGAAGCAGGAATATACGAGATTTCTGAGCCCATAACTCGACAAATAATCGATATATTATGACGAAACTTGGTCTATACACTTTCACTACTTGTAGTAATACATGTTCGAAATTTTAGCGAAATCGGTTGACGACCACGCCCACTTTTATATATGGGTATCATAAAGTGGCCTAATAAAAACATTTTAAGCGATATCTTTGTCAAATATAAAGATAATTCATTGAAATTTTGTGGCATGAGTTCTACAATAGATCGGAAACAAAAAATAGAAAAATTTCGGAAAATGGGCGTGGCACCACCTCTTTTCAGACAAAGGAATCAACGAGATTTCAGAGCCCACAACTCGACAAATAATTGAGATATTATGACGAAACTTGGTTTATACACTTTTATAACTTGTGTTAATAGACACGCAAAAATTTATTGAAATCGGTTTATGACCACGCCTACTTTTTAAGAAAGATATTTCTGGAACACTCTTTGGGAATTTGTGACATCTTTGTAACTAGAAGTCATAAAGGAATGAAATTTTGCACAAAGAATAATATTCATATGCTTAGTTGGATGACTGATAAAAATGTTGAAAATGGGCGTGGCTACGCCCACTTTATGCGGCACTCGCTTTATATAAAATATACCCTATATCGAACAAACGCAAACAAACAATGAAAGCATACAGCTGAGTATCTAATGTTCGATTCCACTCGAACTTAGGCTTCCTTACTTGTTACTATATGAAATTTGTAAAGAAAAGTTTTTGAAACACCTGCATTTGCATTGTTTGCTGTATAAACAGCATATGAATGTAATTGCTGGGTTCTCATAAGCTAGATAAAGGCAATGTTATAGTATGAAGCTGTTGTCGTTCTCTGCTTATCTTTGCATCTTCTGTGGCTTATGTGGTCTTCATACTCGTATTGGTTTAATTTACAGTTTCTCTACTTGAGAATACTCAAAATTTCCATTGCAATGTAGGTAATATGAGTGGATCTACATAAATGCCCAGATCTTATGTAGATACAATTCGGGATGAAACAAAAATCCCTACATTTAAATCATAAATTTATGAATAGTCATTACTAGAGCATGGAATTTCATGTACTAAAAAATAAAAAATATGCGCATAAAAAATGCAACAAAAACTGAGAAATATGCATGAAAAATCAAAAAAAAAATGCATTAATTCAAAACTTTTCAACTTCAGATAATTCATGTTTATTGAAGTTGCAATAGTTAAATAAAGTACACTAGTAAACCCGGCCACGCGATGCTGTGGCTTTCAATTACACTGTGCGACAATTTGAGGGTGGAAGACCACTTATTGCCACATTTGAAAATTTTTTGATATACCTCCATAGCTACTGGTTATTTTTATTTTCTGTGGACCTAGATTTTTTATACATAGATTTTGACCAAGGAGCCCCATAGTGAAGTTTTGTGCCGAATATTTTTCTAGACTATGGTAACCTTAAAGCGACCTACAAAAGGCCATTTGGCGCGCTCCTCCTTTTCTTTCTAGTTCTCTTTCTCTTCCCCTTTCCCCTTTATTTGCGCTTTATTTTCCCTTTATCCATTTTATTTTTCATATTTCCTCTTTCGCTTCCTGTCCTTCGCCATATCCGTCCCTTTCATTTTCCTCTTCCCTTTCCTTTTATTACCCATCTTCAGTGCTAGGCCTTGCATGATACTTCAAATTTAAAAATGAGATAAACTGTAGCGTAAAAATGGATTATTGAACGGTGGCACCCTTTTTGTAAAAATTTTAATAAATTACCCATTTCCATGCCAAGTCCTTTCATATGACACCTCAAATTTAAAAATCAAACAAACTATAGCATAAAACTGAATTTTTGAACAGGTGGCAACCCTTTTTGTAAAATTTTTATTAAATTACTTAATATCAGGTCAAGCCCTTTCATATGGTGCCAAAAATTTGAAAATCAAACAAACTATACAGTAAAATTAAATTTTCAAACATCTGGCAACCCTTTTCAAAAAAATTAAACCTTCCTGCACATCTAAAGGTTAAGCCCTTTCATCTGACACCACATTTTCGAAAATCGGTATAACGGTGTAAAAGTTATGGTGCTTACAAAAAATCGCTTAGCGTAATATATATAAAGATAGGTACAAACATTTTTTAATTCAATTTCGCTCTTACGTTGTACGTTGCATGTTTTTATAGATACATAAATTCAGTCTTGAACATTTTAAAATATGTTAATCCTTATTTAACGATTCATTAGCGTACACAATGAAATATTTTTTCATATCCTCAAAAAGAAAACTTTGCCGTATCAATTTAAGGCCATGGATTTCAATTTATATAATTTGTTAATAGAGCTTTTTGGCCGGTCAAAAGAAAAGCAAACGAAAAGTTTCTTTTATTCTCCTATGCGTTTCGGCATTGTCAGAAATATAAAAATCAACACTTCGTTTCGAAAATACTAATAATAGCAGTGTTCACACGAAACTCTATTCGTCGTCAGATGGCTTTTTTGCATGAATTTCGTTTGTATAAAACTGTCAATTTGCAAATTACAAAAATAGGTAATATAATGCGAAATATGTAATAAAAAAATGCAAACAACGCAAAATATGTAAAAATATGCATATATGACTAAAATATGCAAAATATGCAAAAACATTTGAATGCCATTTTTAAGGCAATTTCACGATTCGCAAAGATTGTTTATTTATTTTGCTCTACCTAAGTCTAAGAAAAACATGTATTTGCATAGATTTTCATGCCCTAGTCATTACTAAATGTGAAATAGGTACTCAAATGTTTCGTAGAACTTGTCAAATAAAGTTGTAAAAGTGGTTTAGAAATGACTAGTTAAATTAAATTTCTCTTTTCGCCTACTACGGCCCACAACAACATCAATTGTGCACCCAATAGTAAACGAGCCGCTCTGGCACGCACTCCAGGTAAACGGTATAGTCAAATTACATTATGTAAAGTTTCTAACGTTGTCGTCTGGCTCCGTTAGTCAAATTGCTTGGCTATCCTCGCTTTAGCACAAATAAATTAGAATAATCGCTAGACACCGAAATTTTATGAAATTTGTATAAGTATTTGTTTTTTTTTCTTTTTGCCACCCACAAGTGCCGGGATAAGACAGCAATTTCTTCTACTAAGTAAATGATAAATAAGTATATACCCCTACGCGTGAGCGCAACTTTTCATACATTTCCTTTTCCACTAAAATTTTTTGGCATATTTTTGGCATGTATTTTAAATTTTATTCACATTTACATATGTACATTTTTCTGTTATATTTAGATTTCTTGGAATGTCCGATGTCCGCTTTATTGCAAATGGCATAAATACTACATACTTACATAGATAAGTTTTCTAAAACAAAAATTCACCGGTACTATTTTTGGCATTTTTTCTTTCAATTGTCGCCGCTATTTTTGTTTATTATGTCGCGTTTTTTCTGCCTTTTTTCGTCATTTAACTATTCGCCCGCATTTTTTTTTGTAATGTTTAATAATGCCCGCATATTCATAAAACTTTTATTCATGTACAAATATGTATGATATGTATGTATAAATACCGACATAGTACATGTTTTAATGTTTTTTGTATGGGCGGCATTCCCTCTATTTCTTGTTTATTCTTTTTTGTTGCAAAAGTAAGCTTTTCATCTATTTATTTTTAAGAATTCCCATAAATGGAGCACACATAATTCATTAATAACTAAGCGCTAAAATTTTCTTTTTGTTAATTAGCGGTCACATTTTACACAAGATTCTACTTAGTTGTTTGGAGTGTTTTTAATTCGAAAATGAGATAAATAAATATTAAGAAAACACAGGCATGCTAGTCGCTTAGACCAAATTAATTGCATCTATTTGAAACTACATGGATATTTGTGTAAATTAAATGTTTTAGAATTTTTCAATGTCTTCGACACTTCTTTCCATGACATTTACAAATTACAGGTAGTTAACAAGACTTTTTTTGTGTGTTTAAAACAACGCATTTATAATATTTTATTGAGGAATCTGTAAGAACGTTGTTTATAGAAACATACTCGTAAGCTCTCTTTTTCGGATTGCCATGTTAATCTCTGAAATGTTTCGTAAAAATTGGTTTGTAGACAGAGCGTTACAAGTATTCTGGCGCCAGGGCTTTCCTTGGATTTTTAGTTGTTTAAGAAGGCTTATTATCTAAAGGCTCTGAACTAAAGTTCAACTTGAGTTAACTAATAAAAAGTTTAGAACTTTTCGTAATTTCTCTTACACTCCGACAACACAGCAACAACCACATGGAAGAACGTTCTGAACTAAAACTATGAATCTGTCTTAAAAAATTCTAAGACAAATAATAATGGCAAAGAATAACGATTATTAATAATATTAGATCTCTTGCTTTGATCTTCCAATACTCCACGCATTCGTTGTCTTGTTTCACATTTAACACAATCCCACTTGTTAAATTAGCAAATACACAAGCCAATCTTGTGCATTAGCTAAGACACAATCCTCATATTCAAATTAGCTAAGACACTGTAAGACACTATCCCGCTAGTCAAATTAGCTAATACACAAGCCCATTTCGTTCCATTAGCTAAGACACAATGCCACTTGTCACATTTCCTAAGACACAATCCTACCTGTCAAATTAGCTAGTACATATCGTCGGTCTTCTGCCAGAAACACGAATGTGAAAATTTTTTTAAGTACGATATCTGCTCTTTATCGGGTATATATTGATATAGTAACAATTAATATTTGTACAAATTATTGTGTAAACATACATACATAATATGTACGTGTATGTACATAAGTATATATACTAATATTAATTGTTATTATATCAATATATACCCGATAAAGAGCAGACATGGTACTTAAAAAAATTTTCACATTCGTGTTTCTGGCAGGAGGTCGACGATATCTAAGCTCATCTTGTCACTTTGGCTAAGACACACTTCCATAAGCTACATAAGACACAATCCCGCTTTTAGTTGGTACACAAGCCCTTTTGGTCTCCTTGGATAAGAAACTATACCACTTGTCAAAATAGCTACTACACAAGCACATCTTGACACATTAGCCAAGACACAATCCAAATTTTCACATGAGCTAAGACACAATACCACTAGATCAATTAGCTGTCCATCTTGTCAAATTAGCTAAAACACAATCCCACTCATATTTCCTCACGTAACGGCTCGTAATTTTGCTAGAATATAAAAATTCTCCTTAACCTCAATTTGTCTGAAAAAGCGTTAATCCCTTCAGCCCCAATGCCCCATTATGAAACAGTGCCGCTATTCCTTCGTTACAGTGCTAGTCTATGCATGGAACAATGCGTATTGAGGTCAGCTGCAATTTATACTGAATAATCTTTGTTTTTAATGACCGAACATTTCAGAGTTTGAGTATTAGCTATTCTCGTTCTAATTTTCGCTCTAATTTAATCGCTCTACAAATTACTTACATATTTGCATGCACATGCAGCGATTCATATCTGCAGTGTTTTTAAAAATAGCCCCATAAACATAGATTCACTCGTCCCAGAGTCTAGTGACCCATTTGCATCATCTTCGTTTTCTCATAACAATTTGGCAAAACGTATTTTTAATTACTGCACACATTCGCCGCCGATTTGCATTGCGAGGGCTGTAAATTTAATTGGTAATTGAAAGAAAATTATAATTAGTGTTTGAGCAAATGTAACTTCAATCTTTTATTACTCTTTGATTTACCCCGCTGAACCGTTCAGCAAACATAAGCAGTAACCCTCGTATTGCATATGAATAGTATATGAAGTGTATGACAATTTTGTTCTTCCGTAATATTCGTATTGCCCATTTTCACTGCATAAATTGGCCGCACAGCCAATGTGACACTTCGACTCCCTGCCCGCCATCCAACGCTTTGATCAAGGCAAATTCATTCTTATGGTAATGGTACGTGAACAGCTGACTTCTTCTTCTTCTCGTTTTTAATTCACCGTGTACAGAAGAATACAGGAGAATGTCAAACAAGGAAAAATTTTACTTTGAGTTTGACATTTTGATGGACAAAAATTTAAAGCGAATCGAGGCGAATATTGCCGAATTCGCCGTGCCACTACCATAATGAATTTGCCTTGGCTTTGATTTGAGACACGAGACGTTGCAGTACTTCAATGGGCTGGGCTGGGCTGAGCAGTGTAAGGAGGGCTCTTTTAACCCATAAAAATATAATTTTTGCAATACTTTTGCATTTTTTTTATTTTTTACTTTTTTTTTTTTAATTTCTTCTTTTATTTGCTTTTCATAAAGTGTCAAGCTGTTAAAAGCTACAAGCAGTTTTATGGATGTTCGAAAGGTTTTTGTAGGTTACCGTTATAGCAATTGGCGTATGGAGCAAAGAAATAAGTGAAAATGTGTGTAGATATTCATTGGATTGGCTTGTGGCTATTTGGCTGGCTGACTGGCTGTCGGTTGCAGAAGTCATATTGAGTTTAGAGAAGCAGAAAGAAATTTAAATGTAACACATACTAAAATGCTTTTGAGTATTGCGACGAGTTGTAGTATCACCGACGCCGAATACTAAATGTGACATGCCAGCCACCACCACTAGCTGTCCGCCTTCGCAATGTGCCTCCTCCTCACGCTCCGCACACAACCTACTGCTCTTCTTTTTTGTGATGATTGTTGTTGCCGTTGTTTTCAGAGGTATTTATGTAGTGTTGCTCACGACCAATGCAGTGATGCGCTAATTGTGGTGCGTGTGTACAGTGGGAAGAAAGGTGATGAAACTAGAGAAAATATTTCACAACAACAATGATAAAAAAATAATACATTTGTATAAAAAATTAATTATATTTATTTGACAAAATTGATTTAACTAGGCTTATAGCATTGACAGACGGTAGCGAAAATCCAGACTATCTAGTTAATTCGGAGTTAACTTAAGAATTAACTGGAGATAATCCGGTTTATCGCAGCTGTCTGTCGAGCCTAGTATAAGGCAAAAAAGGATTCCCCACAGACCGCAAAAGAAGTCCGAAAAACTCCCCAGAGGAGTGTTAGTGAATGACGCTTTTTTTTGCACTCGGTTTGAAAATATAAATTTTTTAAGTGAAAACTGTTTTTATCTTCATTATAAAATGAAAATACTTTTTCACTTCGGTAAAACAATCTGAAAAGCCTTCTCTTACGCCAAAATTATACATTTGAGGAATTATCTGAGGGAGTGTTTTAGAATTTCTAAATAACTCTTTCAAGGAATACTTAAGAATTGAATCGCTTCTCTGGCAGCTTTTTCGGAGCCTCCATAGGAGGGCGAGCGCTCCGTAGAGGAAGTCTTCACTCTCTTGTCTCCTATGGTTGGCGGGGATGTAAATATTTTAATGACATTTCACTGGTCTTCTTCTATCTATCTTATATATCTATCTACCCTATTTTCATGACATTTCGTTTCTCTCACTGAAGACATCCCCTTCTCAGAGTTGCAATGAGAATATTACTCGTTATTTTTAATAAACCGTTAATAAATTGAGCTTTTTCGTGGTAAAGAGCGCTCAATTAGGGCTTCAAAATTCTGAAAGTCCCTTAATGGTCTATTAGACTCATATCTTGTCTCATATTTGTATGTTGTATTTGAATAGTAGATTATGACTTTAAAAGTAAATTTCCTTTTGATAAATCTTTATTGATTTCATTGATACCTTCACAAATATTCGATCTTGTGCTTAAACCGCTTGTTCTACAAATGAGCAAGTTATTTAAAATTGGCTACAAAATGCTTTGGTTTTTTTTTGTTTATATTACCGAAATTCTCGCCGCTTTTATTTTCACAATTTTCATTCTTACTCTTTCGTTTTGATTTTTTTTTTATTTTTGCTTTTTCATCTTCACAATCATTTCCACTTTTTTCTTTCTTTATTTTTAACCAAAATATGTACAAATTTCTCTTGACATATTCGTGTTTGCCTCCCGCCGTTTGCTTTCCGTGTTCTTGTGCAATGTTTTTAAGAAAATTCTTGTTCCAAAAGCAAAAACTAAAAGCTCTTTATGAATTTGTTAATTAAAACAAAAAATAAAAACAAAAGTTTGTCTATGTAGTAAGTGTTTTAATTGTTTTCTTCTTTTTAATGCGCATTGACATTTTTATGTATTGTCTTAATTATAAAAAGTTATTTATGCGTTTTGTAACTTCGGCGCTGCCTGCTTGTCCATCAAAAGGGATTTTAAGCGGACTAAATTCCAGAGATGTTGTGTTGGCCTTTTTATATATGAGAATATGTCTATACGTACGTAATTGATATTTTAAGTGAAGTCATGTGTAGTTTTTTTTTAAAGACGGTGTGGGATATGATTAGTGATAAATCACGGAATTACTTGGTTGAATGACAAAAGATTAAAGCGCTTTGTTTCGCTGTTCCAGTGCGCTAATTTAAATGAATTCCAAAGAGGTTGAATGTTTTTACTTTTAGATAAATTGGGAATCAATTGTAACAAATTGCTGGAAATATTTCAAAGAACTGTCTTGCAGTGACTTATACGGATTAAATGTGGCAAAGGGTGG
This sequence comes from Urophora cardui, assembly GCA_960531455.1. Taxonomy (NCBI): domain Eukaryota; kingdom Metazoa; phylum Arthropoda; class Insecta; order Diptera; family Tephritidae; genus Urophora; species Urophora cardui. The sequence goes on from OY482673.1 coordinate 15,799,560, forward strand.
AGAGAATAATAAAGAACTTGCAGAAGCTAAGAAATAATAGATGCAGTGAAGCACATAGAAGCACTTCTAGAGCAAAAAGAAAATTAAATTTTAAATCTTAAAAAACAAAAGACTTCCGACCACAGTTGGGCAAAATTTATTCGAATAAGAATAATAGATGAATAAATTTTTTTTATTTTTATTTGAATAATAAATAATTTTGTTTATTCAAACAAAAAATTATTCGAATAATAGATAATTTTCATTTACGTATGTAAGAACAAACAAACATACAAACAAAAAAAAAATATACAAATTTTTGTTTTACTATTACTCAGTTGTTTTTTCTTATTGTACCCTGAGTTTTTATTTATTATTTGAAATAACGAATAAACCTCAGAATAATTATTCGAATGAATTTATCTGAATAAAATTTGAAAAATAAATTTTTATTTAGATAATTATGCCCAAGTCTGCTTCCGACTAATAGATATTGGGTCATATTAATAAAAGCCAAGCATTTGCTTTTGCTCAAGATTTCAGACCTTTTACTCAAATTTTGAAATTTGGTTCATACAAATTAATGTAAAATTTCTGAAATTTTGAGTAAACGCCTTTACTTGGATTTTATTAATATGGTCCAATGTTGTAAAAAAAATATTGTATTTAATAAGTTTTTATTAGCGCTTGTCAAGGTCAAGTTCAAGTAAGCTCAGTGCAGCACAATGCACTATTAATTTACTCAAACTACAGCCAACAATGCAACAAAAATTAATTGAAAAAAATATATGCAATTCACTGCCAATTAAAAAAAAAAAACAAAAAATATTAAGTTATTAAGATAATTATCACATTTTTCTTTTTATTTTTTTTGCTTTGCCACGCAACTAACCCCGCTAATTGATGGCTCATTCACAAACCACTTACATTAAAAAAAAGATTTCCCACACTACAAAAGAAAAAAACACACCAAAAAGTGAAACACTTATAAAGAAATTAAGCAAGTGTTACAAAAAAAACTTGTAAGAAGAAAAAAAGTTAAAAGTAGCTCATAAAATTATTATCGTTATTATTACGTACTATGTATGAATTTTTGCACTTCCTAAAAAGCAATTAGCAAAATTACCGTAATTCATAATTTTCTTAGAAGTGGCTTAATGGTTTACGTTTGCGATTAACGTAATATGCGCCGCCTGCCGCACTGCTTTGCCGTCTCCGTTACCGTCTGCGTTACCTATGTAGTTCCGCTCGATTCAATTACGCTCTCGGGCGGTACAAATTTATTACTAAATGCGGGGTTATGCTGTATACAGTGGTGGCTAATGGTAGCTTCACAAATTGTTGGACATTCAATTATTGAATATTATTTTTGAATGAAAATTTTTGATATTTTCATAGACAATTATAATAACCAAAAACATATTAACAATTTTACAATATAAATACAAGGTATTATTTAAAAAAAGGTAGAATATTTATATGTATATATTATAAATAATCCACTACATATTGAATGAAAATTTTTGATATTTTCATAGACAATAATAACGAAAATAACATTAACAATTTTACGTTATAAATACAGGGTATTATTTAAAAAGGTATAATATTTATATGTATATATATAAATAATCCACTACAATAGCTACTGATATTAAATACAAATTTTAAGCATTTCTTATTACTTAATATATTTTGTTAATTTTTTTAAGTGCCAAATTAATTTAGTCAACTTAGCTTTGAATTTCATTCCTGAATTTCGTGTTAACACATACTCAATTAAATGAATACACAGTTATATATTACTATATTCGAGCCAAACACTTACAGAGCGGTCCAAAAAAGCCGAAAATGGACTCCCAAAATAATTCCCCGACATAGTGCTCTGAACGTGGAGTGAAGAAGGGTCCAAGAAGGTGCCCAAAGAAGTGCTTGAAGGTGATGATTTTTTGTAGGCTACTGAGACCGAAAATTTACATTTTTTTGAGGTGAAAAATGTTGCGAGAAATGCTAGTTATTTCGAAGAAAACCGAAGTCTTCATCATCAGGCTTCTTTTTGGGAGTCCAGCAAATTTTGAACTGAGATCCAACCATCAGCAGTATAATGTAAACGAAACGCTTACCAATTCGACTACTGAGGCTCTGTGCAAGACGGTGAATTTTTGTTGATTTTCTTTGCCAGTATATTCAACTCCCGTTAAAAAAATTACAAAATGAAAACCTTTGCAGACACCAAAAATAGCTCAATTGAGGAGTTATCTGAGAGAGTGTTTTGGGATTTCTAAATCGTTATTTTAAGTAGTTCCAAAGAAGTACCCTTGCATAGACTTCTCTGGGAGCTTTTTCGGAGCATTATTAAGACTCTACGAACCCCCTAGGATGTATGTAGATATGACATTTATTTCCAAATTTCTTTTCATGACTTTTCGCTTTGTTTAGTGAGAACATTAGAGTTGCATTGAGAATCTTACTTAATTTGAGCGTGATTTATTTTTGAAAAGACCATTAATAAATTGATGTTTGTATAGTAAATAGAGCTCAATTATGGTTATAAATTGTAACGCAGTCCATTAGACTCATATCTGTGCATAGTGTTTAATACTATGCTAACCTCAAATTTAGTTTAAAATAATCATTCTCTTTCTAAGAGAAAGAAGGAAAAAAGTATTGAAAAAAGTCAATTCAATATTAAAAAGTAAAAGTCTTGGGACCGTTTTTGCACTCTCTGGTGCATTTAACCGCTAGTTAAGTTGACCTAAATCGTATGGTGAGCTGTCAATTAAACTGCTTAACCCGACAAATACCTTTGGGTAAGTGTTTAACTGGAGATTGTGAAAACGGACCTTACTCTAATTTTTCCACTAAAAAAAAAATAACCTAATTCTATTTTGGAAAAATAAATATCAAAGTTTAGTAGACGACTAAAATTGCTCGGGTGGCTCTCCTACGAAAAATGTTCGTTCCTCATTTTCTCTGCCATCAGTGTACCCGTATACGCGTATTGCAGATAAAATAAATTTTACTATTTCAAGCAAATAAACTAAAAACACTAGGTGCTAACATATTTACATATAAGCATAAATACACACATACATACATACGTACATACCTTAAATATGTATAAACAAAACTAAACTCATATATGTATATAATAAAACTTTTAGCCACCGCAAAGCCACTTGAATTCTCGCACGCGCTTTTATTATTTTTTTTTTTTGATGCTTTTTTGATGAAATAAATTTATACACATTTGATAGTCGCCGTTGTCGCTCTGCTGTCAGTGCGTAAATAAAAATTTGGCGGCTAATTTTTTGGTTTTGGTAGCTCCACTATTGCCACTTTGCTTTTAGCGTTTTCAGTTTTCGAGCGAGAGTGATCGGTGATCGTGGGGTGGTTTTTGTTCCGTCGCAGCTAACAAATACTAAAATCGTATACGAACAGTTCGCAGAAGATATTTTTATTTAGTTGTGTATTGCTCGCCTTTTTGCTATTTCGAAATATTTTTAATTTTTTTTTATTTCCAATTATTGCTTGAAAATCGTTTTCTTTCTCGTAAAACATAAAATTTGGTGAAAATTATATTTTTAATTTCCCATAAAGTTCAACGTCTTTTCGGTTTGCCAAATAGCAGTTTTTTATTATACATAGTTTGATGTTAATGTTGTGTTGTGGTGTTGTAGTTTTTGTTGTTGTATGTTTATGTATTTTAGTGGTTGATTTATGTTATCATTTTTTATATATAGTTGTTTGTTTTTAGTGTAATATTTTAGAGTTTTGCGCTTGCCGTTATGTGTAAAAGGTGTACCTAATTAGGATTGGCCATAAATCAATGTAAAGTAGAAGGCATCTAAAATCGAAATGAAATATCAAAAAGACTTTGTATATATTTTCCATATAATATAATTTTTATGTATATGTATAGTTAGTTTCTTTAGTTTGAATATGTTAAACACTTTATGATTTTTTGTACACCCTTTTTTGTGCACCCCCTTTTCTTTCTTCACTTTCGGTTTTCTTTTAAATAAAGCACCTCTCCTTTTTTCCACAATATAATGTATAATTTTATTTTTAGTTTTCTTTTCCACAATATGATTTATATTTTATTTCACAATATAATTTATGTTTTAGCTTAATTTTCTTTAAGTTTGAGGTATTGAGAAGCGCGCATACAATAAGCCGGCACGAAGGTAAGTTTTCAACTCACTAGATGCTTAAAAGTAAATAGAAAAAAGGTAGCTGGATCTTTCCAGTGGGAGCGGTACGGTAAGTAGATATGTAGATATGGGGAGAGGAAGAACGAGGTAAGTAACAGGTAAGTATAGGGTGCTTAAAGATGTGTAATTGGGCAGGGAAAAGGTAAGTATGGATCATAAAGAGAAATTAGGGGTGGATGTTTATGCAAAAAAAATAAAATTTTCTAGATAAGTTATGTATGTGTTTATTTATAGTTCTAGTCGTCGAATTGTATGAGGTCCTCTTCCTCGCTCATGTCCTCAACATGGCGGCCGGCCTGCGCGGATGTGGGGATCAAGAGGTCTTTCAACTCTTCTAGCGACGCCACCGCTTTGGCGAAGAGGCTCCGCATCCGTAGTTGATTGCCTGAGTTGTTACGCGATTTGGGTTTGGCCTTGAGAATAACGCGTCGATTCCTGGCCTTTGGAGTCGGGACAATGCGCCGGGATTGTGGCTTCTGCTTTAGCTCTTCTCGTCGAGGCTGCCGATGTAACATAGTGTGATGTGCCAGGCCACACCGACGGCATCTGTCCGGCGAGTCGCATGCGCTTGTGACGTGCGATGTTGCGAGGCAATTTATACAGTACTTATGGGCACGTACTGACTCATATCGCTGCTCGGGAGTCATTGCTTTAAAAGCATTGCAAATACGCAGAGAGTGCTGCTCGCAGCACAGCCGACATGTGCCGTAACTTCCATAGCGTGGTCTGGAAAGAGTGGGAAAGTTTGTTAGTTGGGTGGAGGAGAGAGAAAGAGACAGAGATTTCATCACGAAATATATAAAAAATGAGTGGGGAACTATTCCTGGCTAGGTGGGAGGTGAGCAACATAGAGTTTTACTGCACTGGAGGCAGTGAACAAAGTTTTGTGATGGGACGTGTGTACACTCCAGTTTGAGTACGAAGGTCGACTATTCGGACTCTTTCGTCTGGACCAGGATGAAGTTTTATGACTCGCCCGAGTCGCCATTCGTTTGGGGGGAGTAGGTCATCTTTTATGACCACTAAGTCGCCTTCGCTAAGGTTTGGCTGCTGGGTTTTCCACTTATTTCGTTTGTGGAGCTCTCTGAGGTATTCATTTTTCCATCGAGTGCTGAATTGATGGTGTAATACCTGTAATTTTTGCCATTTGTTGACAAGAGAGAGATTTTCCGAGTTTGGCTCTGGGAGCGAGAGTAGTGGGGCGCCACGCAGGAAATGCCCTGGTGTTAAAACGAGCAGATCATTAGGATCTTGTGACATTGGGGAGAGTGGTCTAGAGTTGAGTACCGCTTCAATTCGAGTAAGAAGTGTGGAGAATTCTTCGAATGTGAACTTGTGATTCCCGGCAACTTTGAGGAAATGGGTTTTAAAGCTTTTAACTGCTGCTTCCCATAATCCTCCCATATGAGGGGCGTATGGTGGGATGAATTGCCAGGACATGCCATGAGTTGAATATTTGTCGGCTATGTCAGCAGCAGCTTCCTGGAGAAATTTGGCAAATTCCTTTTGGAAGAGTCGGCTGGCACCAACGAACGTTTTTCCGTTGTCCGACATAACTTTGTGGGGGAGTCCACGACGACTGACAAAGCGGGAGAACGCTGCTTTGAATGCTGCTGTAGTGAGATCTGAGCAGACTTCGAGGTGGACTGCTTTAGTGGAGAAGCATACAAATACGCAAACGTATGCTTTGGCATAAGATGCTTTTCTTTGGGTCGAGATTTTTACTTGAAATGGACCAGCAAAATCCACTCCTGTAGTGTGAAATGGCAAGGAGTACGTAGACCTTTCGGGGGGCAGCGCAGCCATTATTTGGGATCTGGACTGCTGCTTATAGAGTGTGCAGGTCTTGCAGTGAAAGATGCACTTCTTCACTTTTTGCTTGAGGCGGGGTATATAGTACTCTTGCTGTATCATGCGTATCATTAGTTGTTTTTCTGCATGTAGGAGGGTAGAGTGAGTAAACTCTAAGAGTAATGTGCAAAATCTCGAATTTTCTGGGATTATAATTGGGTGACGCTCATTGTAGCTAAGAGCGGAGTGTGCGAGCCTACCATTTACTCGCATTATGCCTGTTTTATCGAGCATGGGATTAAGAGTTACTAGAGGACTCTTTTTGTGTATGGGTATACGGGATTGTATATCAGCGATCGTATCTGCGTAATATTTCATTTGAGTTTGGAGTACGATACGATTTTTTGCGTGATTTATTTCACTTTGAGTAAGTGTGAGCGTTTGGGGGATTATGAGTTTTCTCGTTTTATTAATGAAACGATACATGTATGCAACAACTCGTAGAGCTCGAGCAAATGAGGAGAAGCGTTCGAGCATATCTGGGGTTTCCACCATGTGAAACGTTTGGATACATTTTTGTTCGGGGGGAGTTGCGTTTTGTGGCTCTGTTCTTGGCCAAAATGTGGGTGGTTTGGAAAGCCATTCTGGGCCTTTCCACCAAAGAGGACACTCAGCTAATTCTTGTGGTTTGCATCCGCGTGTGCCAAGATCAGCTGGGTTATCTCCACTGGGTACATGGCGCCATGTGGCATTACTGACATTGTCGAGGATTTGAGCTGTGCGATTTGCGACATATGTCTTCCATGTATGGGGTGGCTTTTCTAGCCATGCGAGCACGATTGAGGAATCTGACCATAGTATTAAGTCGTGTGAAGTCAGATTTAAGTGGGAGCGCATTTGTTTCACCAGTTTGGTGAGAAGCACTGCTCCGCACAGTTCGAGGCGAGGGAGGCTCACTGTTTTTAGTGGAGCCACTTTACTTTTTGCAGCGAGTAAGTGAGAAGAGAATTCGGTTTCGCTGTTCTGCACTCTGATATATATGCAGGCGCAGAATGCTTTTTCAGAGGCATCCGAAAATCCGTGCATTTGGAAAGATTTATTGGGAGAAAAATCAATCCATCGGGGTATTTTAATTTCACTAATCGCTGGGAGATTTTCGCGAAAAGTTGTCCATTTGTGGAAGGAGCTGGGCTTAACGTGTTCATCCCAGTCCGTTCCTTCTAGCCATAGTTGCTGGAGGAGAGTTTTGGCTAGTATCATTATAGGCGATAGCCATCCTGCCGGGTCAAACAATTTCGCAATCGCCGAGAGTATTTGTCGCTTTGTAGTTGAGTTAGCGACGGGAAGTGGGTCATATGAATATGAGAATGTGTCGTTTATTGCATTCCATTTGATGCCGAGGGTTTTCGTTGAGCTGACATCATGGAATTTGAGAAAATCTTCATCGAGCAGATGAGATTTTGGGATGTCTTTGAGTATATCGGGGTGGTTTGCCGTTATCTTTTTGAGAGGAAAACCGGCTGATTTTAATGCTTCGATAACTTGATGAAGCGAGTTGAGAGTGGACTGTATTGTATGTTCGCCCGAGAGAATATCGTCTACATATGTTTCGTGTAGCAATATATCATGAGCGAGAGGGTGGGAGTTTTGAGTATCTTCTGCGAGTTGGTGGAGTGTGCGTATTGCGAGATATGGGGCACAGTTGACGCCAAATGTCACTGTCTTCAATTTGTAATGTTCCATGGGGAGTTCTGGAGATTTTCGGAAGAGGATTCTTTGATAATCCTGGTCTTCCTCGTGTACGAGTATTTGGCGATACATTTTTTCGATATCGCCATTAAAAACATATTTAAAGAGTCTCCACTTGAGTAGAACGAGCATAAGATCATTTTGGAGAATGGGTCCAGTATGGAGAATGTCATTCAGGGAATTTCCTGAGTACGAGATTTTTGAGGCGTTGAATACGACGCGAACCTTTGTAGTTTTGCTGTCGGGTTTTAAGACAGCATGGTGAGGGAGATAAAACGATAAATATTTTCCGTTTTCGACTATCTCGCGGGGTGGGATTTTTTCCATATGTCCCAGAGTGATGTATTCGGCCAGAACCTCCGAATATTTATCCTTTAGTTCTGGTCGTTTTTCCAGCGATCGTTCGACGCTTAAGTACTGCAGCTGGGCTTCAATGCGCGAATGTCCTAGGGCGAGAGTGTTGGGAAATTCACTCTTAAAGGGGAGTTTTACAACGTATCGGCCATCGTCTCGGCGGCGAGTGGTTTTGCGGTAAAGATCTTCGCAAAATTTATCTTCCTCAGAGAGAGTTGGGGTAGTGGGTACTTCTTCTTGTTGCCAGAACGTTTGAAGTAGAGTGTTGAGAGAGTCGTTGGGATTTTCTCTCACTTGAGTAGAAAAAGTGTTTATCTTTTCTTTGATGGGTCCGCTGATTATCCACCCAAATATCGTATTTTGGGCTAATAAACAGCCGCTAACATTGGCTTGTAAACCTTGTAGCATAATTTGTGGGGTGAGATCGCTGCCTATAACCATATCGATTTTTGAGGGTGTGAAACAGTTAGGGTCAGCGAGAGTGAGTCTTGAGATCTCCTGGAGGTTAATATCTGACACCTTAAATGATGGGAGAAAGTGTGTCAGTTTGGGTAATATTATTGCTTGAGTTCTGATCTGGGTACTTAAGTCTGACGAGCAAAGAGTTATCTCGCAGATCTTAGTAGAGTTTTGCACTACCATACCGCCCATACCTGAGATTTCGTAGTGGGTTTCTTTGGTTGGTAGATGCAATATTTTTTGAATCCGAGAGGATACAAAGGTTTTTTCCGATCCTTGGTCAATTAATGCCCGAATTTTGTGGTATTCGCCTTTTGAGTGGATGGTGACCAAAGCCGTGGGTAGTAGAGTCGTTTCGCTGCTACTAGAGAAGTGGGTTGTTGTTCTGTTTATTGGGGTTGAGATTTGGGGTTGACAGGCCTCTGCAGAGGTTGAGGGCTGGTCTGTGTAGTTGTTTGGGGTTGGCGCCACTTGGGTTGTGGCATATGCCTGGCTTTGTTGCCTTTGTGAGTTTTGAGTTGTATTTTGAGTTCTTGCGCTATTTTGTGGTTTTGCATAGGAATGGAGTAGGGAGTGATGTCGTTTCTGGCAATAAGCGCAAGTGAAACTGCTACGACAATCATTTTCCTTATGTGAGTATGCAAGGCAATTTGAGCAGTAACCATTGTTTTTAACAAATTCGTTACGCTCTTGGGGTGAGAGATCTCTGAATTTCACACAATTCATTAGAGAGTGATTCAGATTGCAGAGCTTGCAAGTGCCCTTTTTCTTTGAGTCAGCATGGAATGTTTGAGATTTGCTTCTGAAATTCGAGCTTTGGGGTGTCGAAGATCTTTGAGAGAAGCTTGAGTTGGGGTTTCGGGGTTTGCTCGGCCTATAGGTACCGAGTCTTTCTACCACTTCGTATCTCGTCGTGAGGAATTTGTCCATCTCCGACCAAAGCGGTAATTCTTTTCGGGAGTCGAGTGATTGCTCCCAGAGTGCTAACGTTTCATTGGGAAGTTTTGAGGAGCATAAATAAATTAGTATGGGGTCCCAATTGTCCGTTGGGACATTATTAGCATTGAGGGTTGATATGCAATTATTTATGGTGGTTTGTAAATCTTGTATTTTATCACCATTCTCAGAAAATATGGGTTGCATATCAAATAGAGTTTTTAATTGATTATCTACGAGAATTCTTCGATTCTCGTAGCGAGATTTTAGTGCGCCCCATGCGAGCTCAAAGTTTTGGTCATTGAGGGCATATTTTTTAATTATGAGGGCAGCTTTTCCTCGAGTTTTTTGTCTCAGATGAAACAATTTCTGTGCTTGCGATAATTTGGGGTGATTTATATATACCGCTGTGAACATGTCACGAAAAGACGGCCAGTTGTCATATCCACCATAAAATGTTTCAGTGTCGCAAGCGGGTACCTTTAGGTAGGGTTGGTGTTCTGGGGGGGCTTGATTAAATATAGGGGCATTAGTTGCACTGCTTTGATGTGGTTCGAATTGGGTTAACAGCTCGTTGATCCTTAGCTTCGTGTCCATCGCTGTACCGCTTGAGGCCTCATATGTTTCCTCGTACTGGTTTTGGGTTTTCACATCTTTTGTGCTGAGATGTGCCGCCTCGTATGCTGCTTCAATTGAGTCCATTCGCTTATTTAGGGTCTCCAAATAGGTTTTAAGGCTGGCTTCCGTATGCTCAGCCTCACCTATACTCCACCACTTCTCGCAGAATTTTTCTAATTTTTGGGTTTCAAACGAAAATTTTCTCTCGCAAGTATCATCTTCTGATTGAGATTTTCTGCGAGTATTTGCAGCGGGGGGATCTAATTGAGTTTTTGGTTTATCCTTGAGGTCAGTCATTTTTTAATTGGGGTTGACTATAAGTTTTTATTAAATTTGATATATTAAAATTTTTGGTACTTTTTGGCTAATTTTGACCCACTGTATATTTGACCAAATTTGCGGGTGGAGATGCCCACTGTACACTTGTTTCGACAAATGCACTTGAGATATATTGGGAGAGAATATTTTCTTGTCTTAGTGCGTCTAAGTACAAGTTTGTGAATATATGTATGTATCTATATGAGTATTTGCAATTGGGGGTGGAGTTAAGAATTGCTCCCGACTTGCAATTTTTTGAGTTATTGGAGATTGAGTGGGTATTGGGGTGTGCAGATTTTCGAGGTGAGTTTTCTTTCTTACTTGTGTGGATTTCTTAGAATTTTTGGGGTAAGGAGGATTTAATGCGTCTCCTTTTGATTGGGGTTTTGAGGTAAATATATGTGTTTATATATATGCTACAGTATATTTTGTGGGTATACGTATCTCGACTTTTAATATATTTATATGTATTTTGTCGATATGTGTATGTTTTAATTGAGAGAGGGGGGTAGTGAGTGCAAATTCGGAAGATTTTACTTGTTACGCAGCTGAGTATATTTTTTTTTTTTTTTTTTGGCAATATATGTACGTATTATATGTGTATATGTATGCGAAAATGGGTGCGCATATAAGTACAGCTAGTGGGTTGCCCGTTATGGAGATCAATGCTCTGAGGGTATATATGTATGTATATATATAGATATATGCAATTTGCTGTATTTTGGCTGGGGTCGCTGTACTTATATGTACATATATGTGTTAATATATATGAGGGCATATATTTAATAAGATGTATGTATGTAAATATGTATATATATTCGGGAGTACTCCAAATACTGGTACAAATGCTGGGATGTATGTGTGTAAATATCTTGGGAGTACTTACATTGGCATCTCGTACTTAACCAAATTTATGCCTTTAAGTGTTGTTGATGCTGTTGTATGTACGTTTTCGTTTAATTATAATTTTGTTTTCTATTTGTGAATTTATACCTCTTTTTTTGTTTTGTTTTTTAATTTTTTCAATACTATTCAATTGTAATTTAAATGTATTTTTATTAATTTTTTTTTATTTTTTTATTTTATAATATTTTTTGGTTTTAGCCCACTGTGCTACCTAAACCACATGTATGTATGTACGTACATATGTATGTGCGCCCTCACTTAATATATATATTTTTCGCTTGTGCACTCTGCTTTTTTCACTCACGCGCTTTTTTGCATGTATGTATATAATTTGCAATATATGTAGGTATGTACATATGTTTTAAATTTTTTGCACTGAGTTTTATACTCTGTTGGGTTTTTTTTTGTCACTTTGGTATTTTTATATTTTTGTTTAAATATTTTTTGTAGCTTTTGTCTCTATCGTTTATTCAATATGTATGATTTTCACTTTTGTATTTTGCGTGCATTCAATTTTTTATTTCATTTTATTTTTTATTTTTTTTTTTTTTCAAATCACTACACTAATTTGCTTTTGGTTTGTATGTTTAAATGTATTATATACACTATATATATAAATGTATGTATATGGGTTTGGGGTTTTTTTTTTTTTTTTTTTTTTTTTTAATCACCACCTTATTTTCAATTTTTGCTTTTAGTCACTTTTCAAATTTTTCTTTTATTTAAATGTAATCACTATTTTCGCTTTATATTTATTTTCTTTAATTTTGGCCACTGGCTCTTTGACGGGTCGTAAGGACCATGTATATATTTTCCATATAATATAATTTTTATGTATATGTATAGTTAGTTTCTTTAGTTTGAATATGTTAAACACTTTATGATTTTTTGTACACCCTTTTTTGTGCACCCCCTTTTCTTTCTTCACTTTCGGTTTTCTTTTAAATAAAGCACCTCTCCTTTTTTCCACAATATAATGTATAATTTTATTTTTAGTTTTCTTTTCCACAATATGATTTATATTTTATTTCACAATATAATTTATGTTTTAGCTTAATTTTCTTTAAGTTTGAGGTATTGAGAAGCGCGCATACAATAAGCCGGCACGAAGGTAAGTTTTCAACTCACTAGATGCTTAAAAGTAAATAGAAAAAAGGTAGCTGGATCTTTCCAGTGGGAGCGGTACGGTAAGTAGATATGTAGATATGGGGAGAGGAAGAACGAGGTAAGTAACAGGTAAGTATAGGGTGCTTAAAGATGTGTAATTGGGCAGGGAAAAGGTAAGTATGGATCATAAAGAGAAATTAGGGGTGGATGTTTATGCAAAAAAAATAAAATTTTCTAGATAAGTTATGTATGTGTTTATTTATAGTTCTAGTCGTCGAATTGTATGAGGTCCTCTTCCTCGCTCATGTCCTCAACAGACTTAATTACTTAAATACACTCAAATAAATTTTGGTATAAATTTTAAACTTTTTTGGTCGATATATAGGACACGACCGAAAAATTATTAAAATTTAAACTTTGAAAAGTTGAAAAGATTTTTAAACTTTTAAGGTTTTGATTTTATCCCAAATTAAAATTTATTTTAAGACTTTCAAAAGTTTAAAATTTAAAACTTTTTTTTGGTTTAAATTAAAAAAAAATGTCTGCTGCCAAATCCTCTTCATGCTTTTCTCTATTGTATCTTCCTTCCTATCCTTTTTTCTTCTTTTCTTCCATATTGTTCTCTCCCAAACATCTCCTTAATCCTTTTCCATATTTTGTCTTTTTCCTATCCTCTTCTTCTCCTTTTCTTCCTTCTTAATTTTATCTCTTTCCATAATTATTTTGTGTTTGTTTGTTTCTCCATTCAAACAACACCACACAGTCATTCATTCAAATTGTCTTATAACTATAAATGAGCTTTTTATATTGTTCATTTCTCGAAAAAGCAAGTTGGAATTTCAAATCAAAAATTAAAATTTTTTTGTTGAAACCAAATTTTACGACCAAAGAAAGTTTAAAATTTAAACCTTAAATGTTTAAATGAGAAAAAGTGTAAGATTTAAACTAAAAAAGTATAGCCGCTTTCGATTCAAAATTTCTCTGCTGGCTATAAATTTCCCTCTGCCAAATTTATATGTGAATGATAGCGAGCAGAGGGAAATTTTTATCGACCAGTTAGCGAGTATGGCTACTACTCATTATGGGTTCAAACATTTTTGTTCGATCCGACCTCGCTTGTCTGATGGCGAATCGAAAACGCCATATGAAATTTATTCCAAAAAATACTTTGAACTATTTGAACTTTTGTAAGTTTGAATTTTAAACCAAAATGGAATACGAAACTTTTAAACTTTCGAAGGTTCAAAATTTAACCCAAAAAGAGTTTTAAATTTCTTTCAAACCAAATCAAAGTTTAAAAAATATTCCAATATTTATAACAGTGTACTTTTAAAAAAAATTAATAAAAACTAGCCTTCTTATCAATGATCAAACACAAAGCGTTAAAAGTTAACTTTTGGCTGGAAGAAATTTTTATTGGATTGTGATCAAGTCTTATTGCATGAAAATTTTGCTATATACGTATAAGAAATTTCTTGAAAAAATGCGAGTTTTCCGTTAAATTTTTTTTTTTTAAGTTCCCATACACATTTTATGCAGAACTTGAAAGAAAGGCCAATTCTCTACAAACACTGAGTTTAGATATCGTTTAGAGCAGAGGTTGCCAAGATTTAAGCGTAAATTAGCCACGACAACAACATCAATAAAAATTACGTTGGGAGCCACGCTGAGCCACAGCGATGTTGTTGTGAGCCAAACTGAGCCACTAGAGCCATTGGCTTGCCATATATGGTTTAGAGAATGACTCGACAACGAGTGACCCTATCGTTAGGGGGCTATCCGAGAAACAGTGGAAAAATCTGAGCGCACTCAAGCAAAAAGAATTATGAATTCTTCAATCGAAATGTGAGAGAATGAGAATTTGCAAATACTCCCAATTGATAAAAAAAAATTATTTCTTAGACCTTCAAATTTTTTCTCTTTCTCTATTCAGTTTTCAATCAAATTCCATTGTAGTTTTCTACACTCGCTCTCGTTGAGAGAGTAGTTAAAGAATTAGTTAGGTATTAGTTATTTAATGTAGTCTCCACAAACGTTGGAGACGGTTTTGCTGGATTCGAGTATCTTTTTAAAAGAACTAATAAGCTTTAATATTCGAAAGAATTTATCCGTCATGGAATTGACGTTACGGTGTTGGTCTTATAATTCAAGACCTTTTTTCCCTTTTGTAATAAGTTCCTTTCGGCCCAGAGCGGATTGGGAAATTTTCGAACCTGAAATTGGCATGATTGACCCAATATAGTCATGATTTAATTCCTTTTGTGCCAAGAACACTCAAGTATAAAACTTAATAAGGGAAATGTAAAATTTGGCTTTAGAATGCATTGGCTTAAGGTGGATTCATCGTTCGAGTTCAGAACTTTTTTGTCATGTGGTTGTTGTTGTGTTTTCGGAGTGTGAGAGGAATTCCGAAAAGTTCTTAAATATTTTTATTAGTTAATTCAAATTCAACTTTATTGTAAGGGTTTCTGTGTCTAGTTGGAACAGTTTCGTTCGCCAGTGGCAAAGCCGGAAATTGTTGAAAAATGTTATATAAAAAGGATCAGATTTTTTTATTTTCCATTTTTCATTTAGCTAAATTTGAATTATTAATTTAATTTATTTTATTTTATTTCAATTTAATTTAATTTAATTTAAGGTTATTTTATTTCCGGTAGTCTGATTCAGTTAATATAATTCCTTTTAATTAGTTTAAATTGTATTTATTTTTGTCTTTGTTTTTTTTTTTTTTAATTAAAGTCCAAATATTATTTTTTTTTTGCTTTTATTGTGCCAAATCTCATTATATTTTAAATTACTCAGCATTTCCATATAAATAGCAGCTTCGAGGAAAATAAATCATCAACTTGTGCACCCTTTCGCATATACTTTGATCTACATATATATGTTTATGATTCATATATACATATATGTACTACATATGTATATAGAATATATATATATATACATATATCACTCATATAGATAAATATACACATATGTTTATTCGATTGTGCAAACGTTCATCCATATGATATTCGTTTTGGCATTTTGCCTGCCACACTTGGCCGCCTGGGCGTATACTAAACGCACAAATTGAGTAACTTTGCCGAGTTTTTGTTCTTGTTTCTTTTTAACAGTATTTTTCCGGGCACAATACATTTGCGCTTACATTTTTGTGCACATTTAAATTTACCGTTTTACGTTAGCATTTTTATGTTTTTAAAAATATTTTTCATATACATAAATTTATCAAAAGGCTTGTGTAATACAAAAAAAATAAAATTTACATTAAATCATTTCTTATTTCGCTTCTGCTGTTTTACATAACTTAGCGTATTGTTTTTAGTACTTAAAAACAGAAACGCAAAATGTTTTCTAAAGTTTACATTTTTTTATAGTTTTTTTTTTTTGTCTATTAAGCACTTGAAAACTTTTGCTTTTAACTACTCTCTTTACATCTCCTCCCGCACACCTGCATTCTCGCTTGCGAAGTAGTCTACGAGCAACTACATACGTGATTTTACGTTTATTTTCAAACAAAAGTATTTACATATTTGTTTGCGAAATACTAAAAAGCAAATATATACACGTATGTACATACATATGTACATAATTATTTATGTATATAGTGAAATACATATATGTCAGCTACACTAAAAATGCCGGTGCTACGTCAATTTTCACAAAACAATTCGCAAAAGCGCAGCAACGAGGAATTCATTTTTATACGTTGTGGTCAAAATAAAAATGTATGTTTGTATGTCTATGTGTATTTTTTTTAACTTATTTTAGCGTAAGAAAATTGTAATAGATTTTTATATATGTACATATAACGGTTTTGTTTTTTATTTTTTATTTAAAACATGTGGGTTTGTATAAGCATCTTGATATGTTTCTTGGTTGACATGCAAATAAAAGCGCTTCCTTTTGTTTTTGATTGCATATAAATATACATACATATATGTATGTCTGTCTGTTTGTATTTAAGTACCTATACTATATATATTCAACGCTATATAAATATAATTCCCATTTGCTTATTTCAACACCTTTCAATACACCATCTGCTTGCTTTTTGGCAGCAAACACGGGCATGAGGCTGATGCCTCACTCAATCTCTCTCTATCTAACCATAAAAATGTGCGTCAGTGGTTTGCTTGCGCGTTTTTATCGCTTCTGTTTTGGCATAAAATATGTTTTTCCCTTTCATTAACAGCCGCACGTACCTAAAAATTGCCTAATGTTTGGTTTACAGTTTTTTTCTTATAGATTTTTAAATAAACATTTGTTTTTTGTTGGGGTTTTCCAGCAAATTAACTTGTTGAAGATGGCTCGCAAGCGTGTGTTGTTAATTTGATGGCGTTTAGGACGCTGCTGATTCGCGAAATAAACTTGTTTGTAATAAAAATTTTTAAAATTCAATAAGATCTCTAAACATCTGGAAATTTTACATATGTATGTAAGTGAACTCGACTTGAAAAAAGTTACCATTTCAGGGTGGTACAGGGGTCTCCAAGAACACAAAACTATAGTCAAATTAGCCGGATGCTCTTCAAAAAAAAAAATTCTCAACCTTCTATAATCCTCTTGAGTAATATTTACGGACTGATCCATAGTAGTTTTACGTAGAAGAAATTTGTCTTCCATATCTTAATTCACTCTTAGAATCGCCATTCACCTTCAAATGGCATGCCGAATCACGACAATCAAGCGGGTTTTGCTTTGAATCATCGCATGAATTACTTGCAAACGATGCAGTCTCTAATTTGTATCGAAAATCTATGGAGATCTGACAGATGCAATAATGAACAAGGAAAAATAAAAATATAGAACTTACAATCTAAATAGCAAATGACCGAACTATTTTTCGAACCGATTACGTTACCTTGAAATTTCAGTTTACCTCGAAATCGTTAAATGAAAGATACTGCATATTGTGAGCTCAATAATGTATGCAATCGTTGAAGGAAACCATTGGCTTGGATGTTATAAGAGAACTTAGTGAGTTACGAGACAGCATAATGTCTATTAAGAACAAATAGAAAATTTGTCTATGCTGATCCAGTACTAGTCCAGCTAAGTGGCGTTTATAAGAAGACAATATTTAGATTTCAGACGATAAAGCGAGAATAATCCATGTCTGTGTATGGAAAAGTAATTATACTTATCGTCGGTTAAACTTCATAACCGCTTAAATGAAACTTTCATAATCGCCTATGTCAAAATTGAGATTTGCCAAATTTTAACTCCAAGCGCCCAGCTCTTTCGTACCATACCATAAATTTGGTCTTTGAAAAGCTCACTAAGTTCTATACTCCTTCTAATCCCCATTCGAGCTCCGAAGTCGTCAGAAATTCAATTTAAATTTTTGGCACAAATGTCGGTTAGGCGGTTATGAAGTTTCGACGGCGTTTTAATCAATTTGTCGTAGTTCATTAATGACCATGACAGTTCATTACCCTCTACATTATAAGATATGATCAAGGCTTCGAAGCGCTTTTTACTACAACATAAAGTTCAATGAAAGATAAGCAGTGTAGAAAAAAAAATATTCAAGAGGAGATAAGAAAAGCTCTCAAGATAAAAGTACCTACTACTCTTTCAAGATAATTATAATATTTCGCATAATAACGAATAGAACGAAACTATAAAAATCTGTCTATAGAATGTTGACGACTCGCAAACCTAAGGCTGGTTTTCTAACCAAGAACTGTTTTCGAGGAACAGGTGACAGTGACTGCGGAAAGTGAAAAACGCATTCTGTGGTTGGTTGGTTGGTTGGTTGCTGTGCTGCCTGGCTTTATCCGGGCTCAATTAGCACACAAGGCGCCATTTTGTTGCACTTACTCATGGGCCAAATAATACCTGTTGTCAGGGTTCACTATCAGTTCGAACCGATTTCGGTTCAATCGATAAACCTTCTGAGATCGGTTGTTGTTTCGGTTCATCTTTTTCGGACCGCCTGTTTCTTTCGATGAACCTGTTAAGGTCGGCTAGGGGCAGATTTGATATGTCCTTTCGGTTTTGGATTACAAAGCTACCAAGGGTTTTGTGTCTGATATGAGACTGTGGAGGGTGGCCGCTGTGGTGCAGTGGGTAGAGTGCTCGCCTGCTATGCCAGAGGTCTCGGGTTCAAACCACGGTCCGAGCCAAACACCAAAACAATTTTTCTAATTAGTAAAAATCCAATTATTGGGTTTTTTAAGAGCAGCGGTCACCTCTCGGCAGTGGACGGCATACCCTCCGAGAGTATTTCTGCCATGAAAAAGCTTCTCACAAAAAATGCATTCGCCGTTCGGAGCCGGCTTAAAACTGTAGGTCCACCCAATTAGTAGGAAAAACAAAAAAGGAGCACACCTCGAATTGGGAGAGAAGCTCGGCCATAAAACTCGTCAGAGTTATAATAGCGCCATTGTATTATATTATATATTATTATTATGAGACTGTGGAGGACATACACAAAGGAAGTGTGTGATTGATTCCTCGCTGTCGTCTTGGTTGCAGCTTCTGCATCTAGTGTTGAATGGGATCCCCATCCGTTCGGCTTGTTTTCCGAACGGCCAGTGTCCCGTGATAGTGGCTGTAATTCGGAAGATTTCCTTTCTTGATCTACTAAGGAGTTCCTTAGTTATTGTTATGTTTTAGTCTGGCCAGGTCTGCTGCATTCTGTAGACTAGCTTAATTTTTTTTTTTATCGACAGTGCATTCTGGCCAGACTGTATTTTAAAGAGTGATGTTGATGCTTTCTAGAGACTAAAGAGGGCAGCAGAGTTGGACCGTTCGGTTTTTGATACTCTTACAATCAACCTTCTTGCCGCCGCCGACACCACAAAAAAATTAATTAAATCATTAGAGGGCAACCTTAATATAAAAAATATGCGTTTATTTATTAGCTACACGCTTTTTATAAAAATTAGTTACATACATATGTTTTTACGTGCCTTCAATCATGCCTTAACCAAGTGACACTCATATTTGTTTGCCTACTGATTAGTATGCAAGTAATAAAAAACCGACTCAAGCAATGAGATAAACACAAAAGAAGGTCTATGCTAATTTAAGGCTATTTTGAGTGGCTTGTTGATTTTGATAAACAATGAAATACTATAGTAGTGCTAAGTAAAATTCTTGACGTAAAGCAAGAACGCAGTTTGTTCAACGATGAAAGTTGCCAGTGTTTTATGTGTTATTGTGTACTTCAAATTTATTTAAACCTTGAACTGACTTCCGCCTTTCTTTTACGCATTATTCTTATCTCCTATTTTGTTCTTCTTCTTATTTTTCTCCGCTCTAGACTGTCCAAACATCTTGGCGTCCTCAGCTGCCGTTACCCAAAGAACCAGACGACTCCAGCATCACCACCACCACCGATGAGCCAAATGGTTCCGTGGTAGATGTCATCGATATGGAGCGCTCACAACAACATCATCATCATCATCACCAACAGCAACAACAACATAACGTCACACACCCAACAATACACCAACACCACAACAGCAGCAACAATCGTAAAGAACACTACGCCGCCCTAAACGCTACACAACCCGCAACGATGCATACGCCGGCGTCGAAGAAATGGTCATTCGGGCGACTGTTTCGTCGAAAGAAAGAGATCACCACGGATTCATCGTCTGAGGAGGATCGCAAGGCGGGTTTTACGCCCACTCACAGAAGCTCTCGTAGCAGTGCCGCCGCTGCCGCAGCCAACAACCAAGGCGCCAATTTAAAACCCACGAAATCGAGCAAAACGTGCAATAAACAACAAATAAGTCGCAGCACTAAATTGAATGGCGCCAGCTTCGATCATATAGTCATCAATCCGCAAACGGGCGCGCCAATTTCGCCGCCTCACCCCCAACCACCGCCACCACATCAAGCACTAGCGCTGTCGCACGTGGATAATGAGTTCTTTTTGCCGGTGGAGACTATTTCGCCAGCGGAGGCGTATTATCAAAATCAGCAATACTTGCAGCGCAATGCGCCACAACAATCCGTCGGCGGCGGCGGCGGCGCTTATACGCGCTCCGCCAGCTCGCTGGATAGACGCGCTGCACGTGCTGCTTATAAAACGCGCTCGGCACAGCGTTTACCGCATGACAACGCAGCAGCGGGTGTGGTGGGCGGCGTGCCGCATTCGTCCAGTGAAGAGGAATTGATTTCGTTGAATTCATCCACCTTCTCGAAATATCGCAGCGATGAGAGTATACACAGCGGCGGACAGGGCGGTGGCGGCGGAGGCAACAGCGCGCAAAGTAGACGGAGTCGCGCAGCGCGCAACGAACGCTACTACAAGCGGCTGTCGCGCGATGGTGAAACCAGTAATGGTCAAGTGCCGATTATGTATGCGCCACAACCGACGCAGCGCTGGAAGACGCAACCGGTGCCGCTCTCCATTTATAATCCGGCAGCGCAAGCGCCAGCGCCAAAAGTGACGGCGACGCCACGCTTACGCAACACGAGCAGCTTGCAACATATGGCGCCGTATGTGCAGTGGGGTCAACTGCAACAACAACAACAACAACAACAGCAGCAGCAGCAGCAGTCCCACCACCAACAACAACAACAACCAAAGAATTTACAAAACAGCGTTAATGATGCAAAGCGCAGCATCAGCTACGACAGTCACATACATTTGCAAAATGTTAATGGCCGCCTGCGGACAAAACCGCTGCCACCGCCGCCACCACCACGCGATCCCCTGCGGCGCGTCAATATCAGCGGCAGTCAAATGCCAAGCGGTGGCGGTAGCGCCGTCGAGTTGCGCCCGCTTTCGTATGCCTTCGATCAGAGCGGCTTGCCAATGTTGCCTGCCACTGCCAGCGCTGCACAGCGTATGGGCGGCGGTCGCTGTGTGTCGGACGATAAAATTTGGTCGGGACCCGCTGGACCACACCACTACCAATCGGTGCATTCGCTGATTACACCAACGATAAGCGCGCAGCAGTATGAGTCACAGCAAACGCTGCACAACACGCCACCGCAATATCGGCGCTTCATAACGCGCGCCGAGCGTGATGCGCATCCGGCGAAAAAGTCGCTGCCTAATGGCTTGGAGTATCAGTATGTGACCGATGCGACACCGCGCTCGCGCAGACCCATACACATGCTGGAGCCGCCGCCACAGCCACAACTGGATGCTGTGCCGGTTAATGAGCGGCCATCGTCTTCGCCAGGCTCTGCGGGCATTTTGCGCACATCCAAAAGTGGTTTGCCAGCCAACACTGCATCGCCTTCGACGCCCATGCGCAATGCAAATGAGTTCTGGCAGCGCCTGGATGCTGGCGCACAAAGGCGTGGACGCGAAGCGGAGCGCACAATACACACCGCCGCCGAAGTGCATGCCAAGCCACGCTCGGTGTCTAGTTCGCGCGTGGGCGAGTTGCGCACCTATCCCATACCCATTTACTCGGAGGTGCAAAAGCCGAAAAGAGAGCCGCCGCCAACAGCGTCGCCACAAACACCAATCAGCGGTGGCGCCGATGAGGTGGATAATATCGTGTGCGGCAGCTTGCATATTAAATCGCGACCAGACAACTCGAATGCAAATTACGTTGAGATACGCAACAAGGATTACAGCAAAAGCAACTCGATGCCAAATCACTATCAGCGCCGTTCGGGCGAGATACCCAATACGCCAAATAAATACGACGAATATGTCGCCGAGAAGCGCGAACTACATCACAACCCCATATTTGCGGCCAGCACACCAACGCCGCCGCACCGCAAGCTCTCGATACCGCCGAGCAAAGTCAACGCCGACTTGCCCATCTACTTTCCGCGCAAGAAGCCCGCCAATCTGGAGGAAGCGATAAATGAGCTGGAGGCGATCTACAAGTCACTCGGCCTCACCGAGGAGCCAGAGAAGGTGGAAAAGCCCGAAAAGCCGTTGGAGAATCGAGGCGTAGCATGGCCGCAAAAGCGAAACGGCGGCGAGCGCATACCCACACCGAGCGATTTTGAAAAGTTTGCTTTGGCGCACGCCGATGATTATGACGACGAGGACTCGCCCAGCGGTGAGCCAGATCCCGTGCGCGACGATGTGGCCTATCGCAACATGCAGTTGGCGAATTTGCAGCACAAGACCGCGGAAAGGCAGCCACCATTTGGCATACCCATTGGCCCGGTTGTTGCGGCACCGCAAACCGACTATCTGCATGTGACGCCCATCGTCGAAAAGCCAACGCCAACGCGCGCGCCCGACATTGTCAAAGACGATTTGGCTGTGCGCGCATTACGCAAAGATCCACCGGGACCCAAAGATAAATTCGCCTATCCCTACAGTGCATATCAGAAGAAGAATCGCGCAACGCGCACACAATCCGCCAACATTTACAATCTCATACATCGCGATGCGGCCAAACCATCGGGTGGTGGTGATTTATTTTCGTATTTGGAATTGACGCGTTATGCAGATCGCGCTGGTAGCATGTCTGATTTGTATAAGGATGAGAAGGAGGGGGCCGCGTCAGATGTGCCAACGACATTGGCGCTGCTGCGTAATTTGAAAGCGCAAGAGAAACAACAACAACAACAACATGAGGCAACGCCAACACCAATCACACCGCCAACGCCGCCGTCGTCAACCAAAAAGATGCACATACCCTTCCGGCATCCCAGTCAAGGTGGCGCAATTTGCGCGCTACCCGAAAAACTGCCCAGCGCTTCGCCCAGAGGAGGAGATGAGGTGCATAAGCCGCCCGTGCCGTTGCCGCGCAAAAGTCTAACACCCGAACCGACAGCAGCGAATGCGCAAATGGAGGATGCCTTAAATCGAATAGCCAAGGAGGCGCAAGAGAAATCGATGAAGCTGACAAAAGAGTTGCAGGAGTTGCGCAAGGAGGCGCTCATAACAGCAGCGCACCCCAAGGTAATGGACAAGCGCGCCACCAGCAACGAAGAGGAGCGTCGACTCGAGAAGGACTTGCAAGAAATCGAAGCGGTCTCAGAAGCCGCAAAACGCTGTGGCAAAATGCTGCTAGACACGCTGCCCGACGCGAGCGGAAGCGAAGCGCGGCAACAAGCGAAAACGCGCAAACAAAACAAGGAGGACAATCTAATCGAAGCCATCGATCAAGTGTCCGAGGCGGCCAATGCGGTATGCGAAAAGATACTAAAGGATATTGTAACCAGCGAACCGCCTGTCGTTGTGCAAGATGCGGTAAAAGTAAAGAACAAACAGGCAGGCGGCAACGTAGAAGCGCTCGTCACGCCCAATCTCTTCAAGAAGCTGGATCCCTTACAATCGGAACGCGTGGAGGCGATAGCCAAGCGTTGCATGCGTCAGCTGAGCGAATTGGCAGACGAAAACAATCCCGACTATGACAATCTCAATCAGCAGCTGAAGGCGCAACAGCAGCAGCAGCAGCAGCAACAGCAGAGTGAAGCGGCAGTTGCCTGTAACGCTGAACAACACATGCACATGCGCTCAGCGCCAAAAGTTGATGATAATCTTGTTTGTACCGTTGCAGAAGCGGCGGCAGCAAAGCGTCAGGCAGCATCACCATCATCGTCTGCCGGCAAAGCGCGTATTGAGGAAATCGATCAGATCATGCAAGAGTGTGAGGCAAAAATGCGCGCAGAAAGTATGGCACCAGCTGGTCAAGCGGTCAAGGCGGCGCAAAGCACAAAGCCGCATGCGATGCGTCATCTGAGCGCGCTCAATAGCAGCAGTGATGATCACACGACAGCGCCCAGCATAAACACCACCACCGCCTCGTCGTTTTCCTCATCGAGCGATTGCCTAGCCAAATCCTCATCCAGTCCCTCCGCCAGTCGTCGTCGACAATCTTCCAGCATTACCTCCTTCAATCCATACTCCTCAAGTGATTATGTTAAGTCAGCAAGTAGTAGTGATTTTCATACACCCAGCACCGATCCGATAAAAACATTTAGCACCACCTCGTATGATGCACAAACAACAGCAAGCGCCGCTGCAACACCAAATATTGGTGGTGGTAGCAGCGGCGGCGCCACAACGAACAGCGGCGGCACGTTTAGTTATTCGACATCGCCATCGCCTGCGCCTGCGCCACCAACGGCCGCTTTGCCGACGTGCAGTGCGTTGTGTGATGCACGCGCTTCTGTCACATCTGACGTCGCTGTTGTAGTTGCGCCCTGCGCTATCGCTGCAGCTGGCTCACCCGCCATTTCTGACATTGACGACGCCGCTGCACGCCGTCTATCGCAGGAGCGTCAACGTTCGCGCTCTCACTCATCGCCCTCGCAGTACAATTCTTCGGACGAGTTAGCAATGATTTTCGGCATTGAGGAGCAGCCCAAGCGCAGTCGTTCGCGCGCCGCCCCCGCCACTCAGCAGCAATCTTCTGCTACTGCCGGCGAGCTGCCGCCATCTGCTGCGTCCATAAATGTTACAGGTAAAAAAAGAAAAGTTGCTAAAAAATCTAGTCATGCGCTGCCACCACCACAACCACCAGTGACGTCATCTTCTAATCATGCTTGCGCTCTACATGCAACCCTGCTCGATGCTAACGCTAGCCAGCAACTAAAAACTAATCCCACCCACGCTATTGTTTGTGAATGCGTTGTTGAGCAAGCAAAAGCTGCTGCTGCTACAGCTACTACCACTACTACTAATAGAACTGAGCATTTGCGGAATGTTTTTGATAATGTTAATGTTAATAATCATGTTAGTGCTAATGATGATGTTGTTGATGTTGATGCCCCCCCAACCACTCCCCCACCAACCAACCAAAATACCCTTACTAGTACTAGTGTCATTTCCATCAATAATCCCACCATCAAACAGAATTCATCCATTACGCTAAGTCCAAATAGTTGTAAGCTTGAATCAATAGCAGAGACGCAACTCGAAGAGCGCCTTGCCTTAGGAGCAAAGGAGATGCGTGAATCCACGCTGAAATTGTCGCCTAATTTTAATAAGATCTACGCTAGTAAATTAAGTATTATGTTTGATAACAAGAGTGTAGAAACGGAGCAAACTGCACCTAATAAGACGGCGCTTAACACACAGTACCAGCCTGCCGATTCGTTAAGCTCTGGCGGCGAAGATGAAACCTCCTCCAATCCCGATTCAGGTAATGTTAGCTTAGCAGATTTTCCATTGAGCGCAGCGCCACAAGCGAGCAATGTTTGCATACAGCTTGAGAGCATCGCTTGCAATAGTCGCTTTGAGGTTATAAAGAAGAAGGAGAAGCAGAAGAAGAAGAGCTATGTGAATGAGGTGCGCATCGAACGTAGTGAAGCGCAAGAGATTGTAGAGGTCGCGCTTGCACGCGATGAGAGCGAAAGGAACGCTGTTATTGAAGCGCTTCCGCCACCGCCAAGCGAGAAAGAGCTACGCGACAGTTTGGCAGATGATATTGGTGTTTCGAGCACTGATGAGAGAGACGAGAGTTGCGAAAATGAGTGTAAAAACAAGCGCGAATTGCAGTTAGATGGTAGATTAGAGAGTTTAAAGTTGCTTGAGGCTGAGAGACGCAATTTGGAGAGAACCGAAGCGTATGCCAAGTGCTGCCAAGCGGAAAAGTCTGCAGAGCTTGAAAACATTGCAACTCTTGAAGCAACAGCGCTAGATGATATGAGCGCCAATGATAGCGAGTTACAGGCCAAACAGTTGTCCACCACAGATGGCGCTGAAAGTGATTTAAAACAAAAGAGCGCAACAAACACAGCAATTAATAGCATATTTGACGATGACGCAAGCTTAATTGAATTGGCAAAATTGGTAAGAGATACTGACTCGCGCAGAAATAGTGGCAGCGCCTCGGCAACAACCGAAACAACGATTCAAGACCCCAAAATTATGCCAGCAAGCGGCGAAAGCATTGGCGACAAAGACACAGCCGAGCGCATACAAACCGATGTGGATCACTTGAGATTGGCTTTTTATGATATTTTAGCAAGAAATTTAGATGAAAACGATGAGCTGCCGAGCATTGTTGAAGAAGATGAAGAAGGCGAAGGCGAAGAAGGGGGAGAAGAACACTTGACAGAGACAGCAAACAGCGACAATCGCTACGAGCTGCCATCACGCAAACAAAGCATTGTTTATGAGACATTGCCATTGTGTCTGAATATCGCTGAAATCAAAACAAGCTACTCGCTTAAAGATGAAGCGATGGAAGAAAGTGAAAACAGCACACAAATTACACAATGCAACGCTGTTATGCATGAGCTTAATGCGTCACTAAATGAATTGACAAGTGAAAGACGCACTGAGTGCAAAGAAAAAGAAGAAGACGAAACGGCGCGTAATGTAAACAGAACAAACGCTGATAATGCACTTATACCGTGGCGCCAGCGCGCTAGCGATCGCACAAATGATTGCGTTCACGATAACGATGATGATGAGAAACCAACTACCAGCGCAGCAGCACAAAAACAACACACACTCTCCATATTTGGCGAGTTGCGGCCAGTGGCGCGCGCGGCGGCGTCGAACGGTTTAACAACACTTGAGCACGTGCTGTTGGCTTGTTCGTTGGGCGTTATCACACCCACAGATTTATACACATTGTGCCTTATTATAGTTGGCATGATAATAATGGTAGCAATGGTTTTGTTTTGATGTTAAATGACACACTTGCGTTTAAAACAAAAACGAAAAAAGTTGTTGAGTTTCATATATATTTTTAGCAATCACACACTGGTAGTTGTTGAAAGTATATTTTACGAGTATATGTACGATAGTACTAAAACGATGATGATAAGATAAAGCATGAGAAAATTTAATGCACATTGTTAAGTTTTGTAGCGTTTGATAAGCAAGAAAAAATAGTAATAAATTAGGCGACATAAATTTATATTGAAAAACAAATGTTGGTGTAAGCAAGCGCCAGCAACACACTTGATTATTTTTGTTGTTGTATGTATTTAAAAATATTGACGGTTTGTGCGTAGAGACAAAAGAGAAACGACCAACACATATGAAAATGTAGCTTTATTTGACAGTTAAAGTCAGCAGAGCGAATAAATCAGCTGTGCTGAAGAAAATCAGCACCTTTAATTTGTCTCGCTTTTGCTTAATTTATTTATTTTTTTTTTTCATTATGAAAATTATTGAATTGAAAATTGTATGCAACAATCAGTGTTTTTATTATTATTAAAAAAAATTCGTCCTGCAAAAAATCATAATTTTTCACGCTATAAACTAAGTCACCAGCCAAGCGCATTGGGCAGACTTTACAAAAGTGTACCCAACCCAGAAGGAATTAACTTTTTGAGAGGAGTAGAGGTGATCTCCCAGATGACAAAACTGAAATCAAAATTTGCCGGACGCATAAAACACTGACAAAATTCGGCTGCGTTTTACAAAAAACCTCCGAACACTTAGAATTCTCTTGCTGGAGTAATATCTGAGAACAGATTCGCAGTATTTTTCTGTAAAAAGCTGTAGAATTAATATTCGGAGAACATTTGCTGAAAGTTTTATTGAAAAATTCCCAGTTTTTTTTTTAAATAAATGCAGTTGGTGGTTTATAACAAAGTGTAGCCATGTGCCTCTCTGATCGTTTCTCTTTTGTCACAACTTAGCAACTCTTAAGCGTTAAGTTGACTGCTTTATATGTTATAAAGTTTATTTTTAGTTAATTTTATTAGAGTTTATATAACGAGCGATTACTGTACTTAATTTAACCCTTGAACAACTACGGCAATGTATAACTTTTTAAGACTTTTTTTAATTCTTTTTTTAAGAATGTTAATTTAATATTACGAAAAAAAGAATTTTTATGAAATTTTCTGTATATATTACGCAGTTATAAATTATGATTTAAGCATTATCATTTGTATTTTAAATTTAATTTTTTAGTAACACAAACAACGAAAAAGCTTTTTTAATAACAAAACGCTGCTTCAAAATACGACGCATACGTGACTTGTTACAACGAAATTTGCTGACGAAGCGAAAAGATAATTTTTAGTTTTATAGTACGTATATTATTATTTTATAACTACGCGCATTTTTGCGTTAAAAGTATTTACAAAAACAACACACAAAAAATTAGAAAAAAATTTACATAACAAGTTTCCAAAAAAAAAAAAAAGAAAACGAAAAGTATTGGAAATTTTTTCAATTATTCTTAATTAAAAACTGGCCAATAGCTAATATAAAATTTACATAAAATATTGGAAAAATATTTTATTTTTTTTTTTTCAAAATTATATTTTTACGCATTGTTTAAGCTTTTACATTTTAAGTTTACAAAAAAAAAACGTTGTATGAAAATTAGTTTGTCAAACTTTACTAACACTTTCATTAACTTCATATATTAATAACATTTATCTTATTATTTAGTTATTGTAATTATATTTTGTTGTTGTACATATACTACTTAACTACATATAGAACATAACCTAGTTTATTGTTAGACTGCAAATTGTGCCAATGATTTTTTACTGCTCTACTTTTTCTTTGGTTTGCTAACATTTAATTTTTTGCAAAAAAAAGAAGCATTTACAGAAAGCAAAATATAAATAAAATTTGCTCAATAACAATTTTTTAAATAGTTTTTTTTTTCATACATACCTAAATACATAAAAGTCATATCTATTATATGTACATATATATTCTCTTTTCATATATTTTCAGCGCAAACCGTAGTTTAAGCATTTATAAAAAAAAAAAAAGGAATACAAAAAAGCTTATTATAAAAATTATTGAATTTTTAAGTTTCGTTCTTCTACTCGTAAACAAAATGAAGCGCATTTGAATTATTATTACTTTTTATTTAATTTTTGCATTAAAATATAAACGAAAAAATGTTTTTATACAAACATATCTACATACATATGTACGTATTGTAAATTTTTACTTATATTTGTACTATTTTCATTGTATGATAGCGTTGTATTTGTAGATTTTATATATACATTTACATATATATGCATATATATACGTTTTAAATTCAAACTTATGTTTTGTTTACTTTATTTGAAAAAAAAAAAAATAAATAAATAAATATAAAATAAAATAATTACAGCATTTTTTGTTTATTTTTATATGTTTTTAATTACATTTTTATGTCTGTCTTTTTTTAAACACTTGTTTTTTGCATTTTTGATTCATTGTTGTTTGGATTACACGTTTAGCTGTTGTCATATTGCCAACACAGTTAATACAATCAATAGAAAAAGCCGTAAAATCAATCAGTAAATTCTTACTAGTTTTTGCGTAAAAAAAACTAGTTATTGAATGTTGATTAATTAAAAAGTAGTAGCTCTTAAAAATTGTTTGTAAGACAATTTTGCAAGAGCAAGCTAGAAATAATAATAAAATAATTGAAGCAAGAATTTAATATTGAAACTTTAAAGAACAAAATTAAGTATTTTTTGGTTGCTTGTTTTTCCGACAGGGTTGGAATATGATGTATTGTGGAACGATCTTCCGTCATCCCTTGTCAAGTTTGGTTTGGAGACAAACCGGTTTCGGCTAATATGCGCCATCTTCAGTGTCTTTTAGAACGAAAAAAGATGATGATTCCCTTATTACTTTTAGCACTTGAATTCCGATTGTTTTCTTCACTTTCCGTTCACAACAGAGATTTTTCGACAGAGTTGCCATTAAAAAATGCCATAATCCGCTAAAATTTTGAGGACTAACTCAAGAGATAGTCTGGAATATCCTCCACATAATTCTCAAGTTAACTCTAAATTATCCGACTATCGAATTATCGCTGACGTCTGTCGATGATATTAGCGACCTTCGACTGCGTTTTGCACAAAAAAACTTTGAACCCCTGGAAATTTCTCTCTGCGCACCGATCCAAAGTATTTTTGCGTATACAAGAGTGTTAAAATTAGTAGAATTAATATTCACAGAACGTTTCCTGAAAGTTTGATTGAAAAATTCCAAATGGTTTGAAAATAAATGCAGTTGGTGGATTATATCGAAGCATAGCCCTATTCCAGAAAAAACAAAGGAGTTCCAAGAATCAAGCTCTGGCACAATGTAAGCAAGTGCCAAAACTTTATTTGCGGTAAGGTTGCGATAGGCTTTAAGTGGGTATGGAAATGGCTGAACATTACCGCATACACCAGAGCTGTTTTAGCAAAGAGCGACCCAGTTCTGTACTGTCACGTTTACGGTAAATAGAAGATCATAAATGCTTTACCATAAATTCTAAAATATTTGCCGCGTTAAGTATCCACATATTTAGAACTGTAATCTTGGAATCCGGCTCAAATTTTAAATGAATGCAACGCCTGTGAGAAATCGTTATGTAAGCTCAAATGCCGATTGTTTATTTCTATTCAACAATTATCGCCACTTACATATATTGTTGTTTTAATGCAAATAAAAAAAGGATAAAATTGAAAGTAAACACGAAAAAAAAGAAGAAAAGGCAATATCACAACAGTTGGACAAAAATATTAAATGTAGAGCTTTTTATTAATTAAATATAGTTTTCAGTTTTCTTTGTTATTATTTTCCTCTAGAATATCATATAATTTTTATTCATTTGTTGAGAGGAAAAAATTAAAAAAAAAAAAAAATAAAATTGTGCTAAAATATACTTAAAAAAAATGCCGTGTTTTATTAATTATTGTGGAAATGCTGCCGCTGTCCTTGCTGTTGCTCTGCCAGTTTTATATGTCTGTGTTTGTCTTAGAATGCTAAAAGCCGTTAGCTTCATTCATTTATGTACGTATGTTCAAACAAATTCATTTAAATAACCACAGTCAAATGGGCTTTTATTAAATTAATAATTTATTATTTGTAAGAGATATTTTAACTACATATACATATATAATAAAATCATTCGTTTATTTATATACATTTCATGTACTTTACTAAATATCTATGGCTTGTTGGGTTATGCAAGTCGATAGCAGCGCACCTAGCGATTGATAGTGAAAATGAAAGCTCTCAGCTTTCGCTTAATACTGCTGGTGGACAATAGATGTCGCCATTAAAAATTAACAGTGTGGCTGTTGTTAACAGAGCAAAGTTATGGTTTTTAACAGCACAAGAAATTGGAAATCCGAAATCAGAGAATGCAAATTTATTTATAAATAAAAAAATTTATAATAAAATAAAATAAAGTTATAAATAAATTTACATTCTCTGGTGCTTCTAGTATCCCCAGCTAAGCAAGGAATAGAACTATATATGTAGGTGCTCATTTGTACTGGATCCCAGGCCATAGGGAGATAGATGGATAGAATGGAAAAGCTGTTGAGTTAGCAAGGCAGGATGCGGGCCTTGGAGTAGAATACCCGATGGATGTTGCGATTCCACGTAGCGAAATTAAGCAGAGGTATTATCTGTATATGATAGACCAGGCAGATAAGGCATGGATACAGGCGCGAAGTTATGGGATGTCAAAAACTAGGTGTAAATTGTATGATCAGAAACCAACTAAACTGAATGGCTGCTATCCCTAAAAAGGGAAGAGTGTAGACTTATTATCGGGATATAGTTGGCGGCAGCGGATGCAAGCTTGCGAATTGCATAACGAGACGTTAGAGCATGTGATCTATCTGTGTGTTGCACTTTCTAGTTAACGTTTTCAGCAGTTTTATTTAGTGATCTCGAATCAGTAACCAAGATAGGGGGAAAAATGTTCGGCATTTGTCAAAGGGACGGTATTGTTTTTCAGTTTGCATATAGGCGAACTTACTTAGTATATATGTATGTATGTGTGTGCCATTACTGACTAGCCAGTCTCTCCTTATACCCAGTTGAGGTAATCGCAGTAGAGTTAAGTCCTGGTTAAAATCGATTTCAAAGCACTTTCCTTTCAAAAAAAGTCATAATACTAGCTAAAGCAGCTGACAGCATTCTTGATCGCATGTGCGATTTTAAAATATTATCACTAATCACGCTCAAACTAGCTACTTTTAGCCTTGTCTCCAAAAAAGTTTACGAAAATCCAGAATGAGTCTATTTTTGAATACTGGAGAATTTTCATGTGCTAATAAAATGTGAGAGAAGACGTCATTTATTTTTTTTAAATAATATAATATAATACAATGGCGCTATTATAACTCTGACGAGTTTTATGGCCGAGCTTCTCTCCCAATTTGAGGTGTGCTCCTTTTGTTTTTCATACTAATTGGGTGGACCTACAGTTGTATGCCGGCTCCGAACGGCGAATGCATTTTTTGTGAGAAGCTTTTTCATGGCAGAAATATACTCGGAGGGTATGCCGCCCACTGCCGAGAGGTGACCGCTGCTCTTAAAAAACCCAATAATTGGATTTTTACTAATTAGAAAAAATGTTTTGGTGTTTTGCTCGGACCGTGGTTTGAACCCAAGACCTCTGGCATAGCAGACGAGCACTCTACCCACTGCACCACAGCGGCAATTTTAAATACTGCTTCCTCAAACCATGGGCCAGATATGATTCCCACAATCTTTTTAAAAAATTGCGCCGACCATATTTATGAACCATTATCCAAACTTTTAAATTTGTCACTGAAGTCTGGTGTTTTTCCGAAAACATGGAAAGAATCTTTTATCTTTCCTCTGCATAAATCTGGGAATAGATCTTCCATTGAAAATTATCGTGGCATAGCAAAACTGTCTGCTATTCCTAAGGTGTTTGAGGCTATTGTCAATAATCACCTAAAACCTTGGTATTCCTGGTTAAAGGGATCAGTTGACAGCCCATCTCTTCTAACCGAGGTAAACTTAAATGTTCCTACTGGCCCATCAAGATATTTTCAACCAATCGTCTTAAAGCAGTGTAGAATAAATTTTTAATTACATGAACCATTCCGTTGCTTATGTAAAAGTTTCAATTCTTATTATACTAATTTTGATATTTCAGAATCTATTTTGCAAATAAGAAGATCCCTGTTGTTCGCTCTTAACAAGTGACAACAGATGGTGCAGTGAAATAGCGCCCGTGGAATTAACGCCCGCGGGCGTTATTTCCCAAAAAAAGGAAATAGCACCCGCGGGCGCTTTTTCCTTTCTTGAAAAGGAAATAATTCCCGCGGGCGTTATTACGTTTGATCCACGGGCTTTATTTCTCTTTCGGAAGGGCAATTAAGCCCGCAGACGGGCTTTTTTTAAATATGGTGTATTAGGGAAAAAAGCGCCGCAGGCGAAAAATTGGAATAAAAAATCGCGCGATTTTTAATTCCAATTTTTCGAATCTTTAAATTTTTTTTAAATCCCCTTCTAAATATTCAAATACTCAATCAAAATAAACAAAGCTTCAGTAAATTTCTATAATCATTTATTAGTAACAATTTTCAAGGTCTCTAAGTAAATAAATATTTAAATCCGCAATCAAAATAAA
The DNA here is from genome assembly GCA_960531455.1 of Urophora cardui. Classification (NCBI taxonomy): domain Eukaryota; kingdom Metazoa; phylum Arthropoda; class Insecta; order Diptera; family Tephritidae; genus Urophora; species Urophora cardui. The sequence goes on from OY482673.1 coordinate 15,833,203, forward strand.
CAAAACTTCATTACATACATATTGGCACTTTCAGACCACAATCTAAACAAATACTCATATAGAGTTTTCAACAATTTGACGACAAACCGGGCACAAAATATTTCTATTGCCATTTACGATTGCATGGGCTTAAGAGAACATCGCGTGGCTTGGTAAAACAAATAACACACAACAACATGCTTTGACTCTCGCAAAAATTGTCCGCCGTTTCTTCATAGAAAGAACAATCCATTTCGGATACATCAATGTCTTCTGTGTCACATGTCTTATTTTCGGGATTACTCATTTGATTCGCCTGCGGCGCTTTTTCCAATACTAATACACCATATTAAAAAAAAAAACGAAAAATTGGAATTAAAAATCGCGCGATTTTTTATTCCAATTTTTCCCCTGCGGCGCTTTTCCCAATAATAATACACCATATTTACAAAAAAACGAAAAATTGGAATTAAAAATCGCGCGACTTTTTATTCCAATTTTTCGCCTGCGGCGCTTTTCCCACAAATACACCATATTAAAGAAAAAAAACCCCGTCTGCGGGCTTAATTGCCCTTTCGAAAGGGAAATAAAGCCCACATCGCCGAATAGGGCGCGCGGGCGTTCTTTCCCTTTCTGAGTGGAAATAATACCCACGGGTTTAATTTCGTTTTATTCGCAGGCACTATTTCTTTTTCAAGAATCGCACAAAAGTTAACTCGCGAGAAAGTTAAATCTTCGGTTAAGTTAACCAAATTTGAGCGTCCACCAAAGGCTCTAAAATGTTAACTCTTGGTTAACTTTTCTGAGTTTATCGATTTTTTTTTCAAATCCAAGCTCATTCCCCTTGTTTCTATGTATTCCCGGAATTTGCGTGCATTCCCCGGATTTCTGTGTAAAAAATTATTGTTGGTGTCGCGAGGTACAAATATAGTTAGTCGTTTGGACTATTGAGTGGTGTAAACATAGTTTGTGTGTTCAAAATGGCAACAAAGCGGAATAAACTATCGCAAATTAGATTGAATTTGCATCAAAAAGCTGATATTTTAAGAAAACTTGATGAAGGTATTCACGGAAACCGCTTGGCATTAGGTTATAGTGTATCTAAGGTGGCCATCTCAAAAATAAAGAAAAAACGATATGAAATTTTGGAGGCAGTGACAAGCACAGAGGAATTGGCAACTAAGAAAACTTTGCACAAGTCGGAATATCCCGTTCTCGAGGCAAGGTTGTATAAATAGTTTTTGAACCAAAGGCAACGCAATTGTGCAATTAGTGGTCCAACTTTAAAATCAAGAGCTAAGCTTGAATTTGCCAAAATGTACCCTAGAAAAAATTTGTATGCAAGTGATGGATGGCTAGCAAATTTTATGTATGTAAATTAAATCTAATTTGCTGCTTTATAATGATTAAAACTGAGATATTCAAATAAATTTGATATGTTTTGTCCAAAAAATTATGTTTATTACCGTATTCTATCAAATTTAAAAACCACCTGGAAAAGTTAAATGCCCTTGGAACCACTTGGTTAACTTTTGTGCGATTCTACTGTATTATATTATGTATATACATACAACCAGCTGAATGAATTTATTTTCTGTAGCTGAGTAGTGTAAGACCTCGACGTTGAATAAACTCCTCCCACTCAACACCTTGGCTAAATTTAAATTTAAATTAAAAAAATCCGCACGTCATGTGGATGCGCCCCTCGTGCGGTAGGGCGGGTGGAGGGTAACCGTTGGGTTTATTATTAAAAAAAAAAAATACATATCTAGTTGAGAGACTTTCCCTATTCAAAACATTTTAGTGGTCTTCATATCGTCGTACCATACGAAAACTAACATCAGATTTTTTGTGGCTGACGAAAAGTAAAAAGTTCAAGTTTTGGCCGACGAAAAGTAATAAAATCGAGTTTTGGCTGACGAAAAGTAATAAAATCCACTTTTGGCTGACGAAAACTATCAATTTCATTTAAACAACAACAATTTTAATGTAAAAACAGTATATAATTACTGATACTTTTCGTCAGCCAAAAGTCGATTTTATTACTTTTCGTCGGCCAAAAGTCAAATGTTCTACTTTTCGTACAGAATTTTTTTATAGATAGCTTTCGCCAGAAATTTTAAATATGTTAGTTTTCGTATGGTACGACGATATAAAGTGATAAAGTAATAAATCGTTAAAATTTGTCAGTTTATCCTCATTTTTACATGAACGCACCTTGGTAAATAATTGTTTAAACTCTTGTCAGCTGTCAATGTCAACTTGATTAATAAATAAAAAACCCAATAAAATAAAGAAAAAAATGCATATAACAACTATTTTAATAATTCGTGCTAAAATGCCGAAAGAAAGCACAATTTCTTCTTTTGAATTGAAAAAGTAAAACTGACAATGTGTCAGACTTGAATTTTACCAAAATTAATAAATTTACGCAACAAAATCGTTCGGTAAAGTGACAAAATTTGCTTAAATATATTTTCATACAAATTTGTACAGATAATTTATCACAATTATTATTTTATCACTTTACGCCATTTACCAGTAGTTTATCACTTTAGATGAATACCCTTTTTGATTCTTAGAAAAACTTACAATAGAAAACCTGAATTACATAAATAAATATGAAATATTGATTTCACAAAATTAATAAGTTCATTTACCTGCATACCTGTTCATATGAGTGTGTATTAGACATATACGCCGACAGTGATTCCGGCGGCGGCGGCGCCATTCCAAAATAATTTCGGCGGCGGCGGCGACGCCGGCGTACTTTTTCGCGCCGGCGCGCCTGCCCCAAATCTACAAATCACAATCCTCATTCAAATTAATTTTATTTAGTTACCTTAATAGCGCTGGCTGAATGGAATAAATAATCTAATTTCCACCTTAAATTTTTGAAACTTTTTTATTTACAGCAAAAAACAATTGTTACATAAACTAAAATTTAAAATAAAGAAAATAAATATTAAAGAATATACACAAATCCATATGTAAGGGTAAATTTAAATTAATTTGCTTATTTTATATGATAATAAACATGCATACATATATGTATTTACATACATATTTATATGTATATAAGGCACTTTAAAATAAATATATGTATATACAGTGTTGGAAAAAATAATAGGGACAAAATTTTGCAATTCTCCATTTATTTCAAGACCAAATAATAATTACCATATATTGATGCTTACACGGAGAGGACATGCTTCAATGACTCTGGGGTGGTTTTTGTATAATAATTTAATTTTTATGAATAAAAATAATGAAATGTATAATTTAAGTTGGAAATAATAATAGGGACAAAATTTAAATTCGATTGTTTTTTTTTTCAAATAAACTACAATATTACTGCTGCAGCTAGATTTATTTTTTATAACTTCCTTACTTCTTCGTGGCATAGGGTTGACCAAATCAGCGCAATTTGCAACTGGTATTAAGTACCAAAATTCTTTAATTTTTTTCCATAACTCTTGCTTATTTTTCCATTTTTGATCCCCCATCGTCTTCTTTAATATTCGCTATAGGGCTGAGGTTCGACAACTGTGATGGTTACTCCAAAACAGCAACTTTCTTACGTTCAAACCATGAGTTTTCGATTCTGGAGGCATGTTTGGGATCATTTGCATGCATAGGTAAATCGCCATTTAATGATATCAAGGAGGGTTTAAATTATTCAATTTTGAGTAGAACAATTAGCAACAGACTCGAGAAGTGGGACTAAATGGAAGAGATCCCAGAAAAGTTCCGTATCTGAGAAAAAATTATGTAACATGTTTTTGTTAACAACTTTTAACGGGTAAAAAAATAAAACATGATTGATTCCTTTTTTTTTTTTCATTTTGAAGAACTTTAGCAGTTAGCAAAACTAGGAAAATATGTACACATCTCGCTCCATACGGGTATGGCGCGCCAGCGCACGCCGCCGCGCCGGTACGCCGATTTCACGGATTATGGCGGCGGCGGCCGATTATGAAGGTAATCGGCGCGGCGGCGGCGGCGTCAATCGGCGGCGTATATGTCTAGTGTGTATATACATATTCTCGTAAGTGAATAGCAAAAAAAAATCTCTGCGGAATAAACACTTGAACCAGCCAAAAGCATTCATATCTTACGAAAGGAAGAAAAACGAATATCTGCTAAAACTTCAACTGCTAAGAATTGCTGTGACTTACAGCAGCCACTTGAGTGCATAAAAAGATGATATAAAATAATAAGAAACCAACTAAAAAACAAGACGCACAAGAAGTTTTAACAACTTGATGAAAAACTCATCAAAACTACATAATATTTACATACATATGTAGTTACTTACGGATTTACTTACTGATGCATGAGCTGGTAGATGAAAACGCACGTTTTAAGCAGCAATACAACTAGTCTTATATTTATATATGTACATACGTACTTAAACTAAAGTCTGACTATATGCACAACGGTGTGTAATTGCGCTTTGATTGCCCAAATGCTGAGGGAGCACCGCGGCGTATACGCAACATTGCACAGCGTAGACGGCGCGCCGGTAAATAGTCTGCATAACTGCGGTGGCTTTTCGTCTGGAAAATTTGTCATGTACAACAAAGGAAGAAACAAAAGCACAAACAAAAGAAAACACAAAAGCACAAACAAAAGCAAACACAAAAGCACAAACAAAAGCAAAAATAAAAGCAAAAAAAAAACCAAACAAAGAAGTAGCAAAAAAAAATCAGACAGACACGGAAACAAAGCAAGAAAATAAATAAATTAGTCTGTAAAAGTAAAAAAAAAAAAAAAAAATGAAAGTAAGTGAGAGCGTGTGTATGAAGTATGGCTGCATTGGGAGTGTTGGGAGTGGGCGGTAGGTAAATAGATGCTGCGCAATCAAAAGCAAATGTCAGCACGACAAACATCAACAAACAATCGCGCATACATAAAAAGCCACAATTGCATTAGCCAAAAAATGTATAAGCGAAGCAGCAAACAAAAACAAAGCAAAATAGCTGAAAAGCTAAAAATGGCGAGATGATAATAAAAACCATATTTGGGTGGTGCTCAAAAGTGCATTCAACTTGGCGAGGAATGCTTTTATACGTGCATACATATGTACACATGTACATTGGCTGTGTGTGTGTGTTTTAGAATAGAAATGTTGAAGTGCATAGGTACATACATATGCGATTTGAAATAGGAAGACAAGTGTATCTATAAGGATATATGTATATACATGATAAATGGCGTGCATAACAAAACCGTAAATTTAGTTAAACATATTTCCTGTTGTAGAAAGGTATTTAATTTTAAATATTTTTATGTAATTGTAAATCAAAAGGAATATAGATTTGATTTAAAAGGCGGAAATCGATATACAATTGAGGTTAGGTCAGTTTAGATTGGATGGCCATTCATGGCACACAAATAGACTAAGTGAGTCCGTAGTGTTACCAGAACAGTGTCTGAACATGAATATCCCTAAATTAAACGCCTCAACCCCAAACCAGAAAACAAGCCGGTCCCTTTGGCAAATTCCAAGAGTTGATTTATCTTTATTTTGTTTACTGCTGCGAGATAATTAAATTAAACTGCCGAAAACGTAAACTAGAAAATGCAGCTCACAGATAGAGCACAAACTCTACCGTCTCTTTATGCAATCCGCATCACTGCATCCATTGTCACCAACTCTGGTTATGGACACTCTACAGCCCTTCGCCTCTTTTCATGCCTTATCTGCCGGGTCTATCATATACAGATAGTACCTATGCTTAATTTCACTGAGTGGAATTAGAACATCCATCGAGTATTCTACTCCAAGGCCCGCACCCTGCTTTGCTAACTCAACAGCTTTTCCATGCTATCCTTCTATATATTCCCTTCTGGCCTGGGATCCAATGCAAATGAACATTACTAATTCTGCATAATTACCTTTAAGGCTTCCTTACAATCCGTCATACTCTTGGATGGGGTGACATGCGAAGGTATCGCCCTTATGGCTGCCTGACTACCTATTATATAAATTACATTATATCAACTCTCTCTTTCTATCAAAGTTGGAGAAATTGCCGAGCTTATGTATGAACTGTGTGCATATACAAATTAATACTTTTAGTCGACCATAATTACGCGTACGCGTTCTTCCGCAGTTCATTGAACTTTTTTTCACAAACACTGATGTATAAACACATACACATTTCATATATTAAATCCCAATAAACATTGTGGCAAAAGTTTGACAATTACCCTGCAAAAAAATGTGCGATTAATCCTGAAAGAGATTTGTCCCGGATTGATCTCTTTCGAGAAAAATTAGTCCCCGATTGTTCCCGTACGGGTATAAATGTAGACTAATTGTAGACCAATTGTTCCCGAATGGGTATAAATGAAGATTAATCGCTTTCATCCCGAATGAGGATAAATCTAGATTCTTTAAATGTAGAAATTTTGCAAAAATATGCAATGTATTTTAAAAATTGTAAAACGAATTGAACACCCTTTCTTTTAATAACAATGATGAATAATAATTTTAAAAAAATGTTACCTAAAATATCCTATGAAAAAATCCTTTACATTAAGCTCATATAATGCATACTCAAAACTTAACATTTTTTTATTTATTTATTGAGGTTTTTTTACAAAAGTAAAACATTATATAATCTTTATTTAAATATGCAGGAGCATTTACAATTTTTTAAAGATTGTTATATAAAATAGCCTTGGCTAACAACTTGGAAAAATCTATATTTGTACCCATTCGTGCTGAAAGCGATTGATCTACATTTCTACCCGTTCGGGATGTGAGCGATTAATCTACATTGGTACCCTACAAGTTGAACAATTAGTCTCTTCATAGGACATGCTCGAACAAATGCGAGCAATTAACTCCATATAAAGGGATGTAAAATTGTATTAGTCGCATGCTCCCTTGCGATTGATCCCGGACACATCCCGGATTAATCGCATTTTTTGCAGGGTACATACCTGCAATATTTGAGATGCGTATCGCACTATAAACGATTACACAAAAAGCTCCGAAAATGAAACCCATTAGAGAAAAAAAAAAACCAAAAATAAAATTTTTATTTTTATAATGCACGTTTTAAACCAGATCATTTTTATTTTAAAAATGAAAATGAATGGAATAGAAGTGGAAGTTTTAGGTTCAAAATCTAATAGTACTTAAAATAAAAAAAAAAAACATTTTTTAATTTAAAATGTTTTTTCATGATTTTACAAGTTTATAATGAACATTTTTAAAATAGGCATGTTTGAATTTACATCACTTTTAAATGCGTTTTTGCCCATGTTAAGCGCGTTTTCATACATATGTTTATACTCAGCTGTACTAGTTTTATAATGCTTTTCCCTGGGTGTAGTGAAAAGAGCAAAATAGGCATATTTTAAAGAGGCTTTATTATCAAAATACTTTCTCTCTCATTCAAATTTTTACTTCGACAATGTGCTAGATTTCTATTTCATACGACAGAAAAAAAAAATACAACGTATAACGAGGATTTCAATTTTGCTACAGAATCACCTATTTCTTGCAACAAATATCATAAAGTGGCACAATTCAAAATTTTTCGAAATCGGTTTTTTATCATAAACCGGTACACAGAACATATCTCTAGCGATTGCCAAAAAAACTTTTTAATCGGTATCTCTTTTGACTTAAAAATAGGCAGATACGTGACCCTTTGCCATATCGCCAGCTTAAAGTGCAAACTGTGTAAGTCCATTTGGTGTCGAGTTGGTGTTGTTGCTTTGAAGGTAATTTTATGAATAGGCGAGTATTCTTTTCATGCTTGGGTACGACAGAAATGCGCCTAGTGATACGCAAATTGTGTAAGTCCAAAAAGCGAAGAAAATTGTGTGTCCAAAATTTTTATATGAACAGAAATTTTTTTTTCATTTTGAATTTTTTTTTTTTTATTTTTTGTTTTTTGTCTCTCCTACAAAGTTTGAAAAAAGGACTTACACAATTTGCACTCTAAGCTAGCGATATAATTGCTTGTAAAGAAAAAAAGTTTTTTGGCTCTCCTGAAAATTTTTGATTTAGGGTGCGATATGTCCACATTTACTACACTCAGGGAAAAACATCATTTTAAAATCAAAAATAAAATTTTTGTTTTCATAATGCACGTTTTAAACCAAACCATTTTTATATTAACAATGAAAATTTTTAAATTAAAATTGAAATTTTTGAATTAAGAATGAAACATACTTAAATTAAAAATGAAAATGAATGTTGATTCAAAAACTCGCTCTTTGTTCAAAATTTTTTTGTGAGAAAATATTTTTTGGTGAGAAATCGAACAAAAAAATTATGAGAATAATGAGGTGACCGCCAATAATTGGATTTTTACTAATTAGAAAAATTGTTTTGGTGTTTTGCCCGGACCGTGGTTTGAACCCGAGACATCAATTTAAATACGTTTTGCCCATTTTAAGCACGTTTTCATATGTTTTTATAATTTTTTTCCCTGAGTGTACTTACCGACGGTGAGACAAAAGGGTGTCGCTTAACAAACATTTTCCAAAACTAATGCTTCAAAGAGCTTTTAGTGCTTAGCACGAAATTTATGTAATTCAATTTTTAATGCTTATTGGGGTATGTTATTAAGAGGTCAAAGTTCTAATATTTCTCAACTTGAAATGTTTTGTGTGACAGCGTGACAAGTCAAGTAAAATGTGTTTACAGGAATTTACGAGTGTATTTAGTTACATGAACAACATGACTTTGGCAGTGGATAACAAATACTTCCGTAGTAAGTCCTTATCTTACTGGGTCTAAAACCTTTGGTATTTAAAACGAAACTCCAACAAATGCAGTCGAAATAAATGCGTATAATTTGGGAAATTAAGACTTCACTTGCATCTTAATATCTGACAAAGAAAAACTGAATGATCACAAACCTGCTAATGGGGTCTATACACAGTGCGTCTGACTCGCGAGTCATCTGTGTACGTGTTGACTCGCCGTGTCACAGCAAAATATCAAACTAATTTTGAAATTCTTGAGTCAATGCTAGAGTCATGTCGGTGTAACTACTACATGCAAATTTTCACTAATACACCTAAACTGACTCTTGAATCAGACTCATCGTGTATAGTATAGCTCCATTAGAGTTATTAAGTCATTGAAAAGTTGTTAAGGGTGCTGTACAATAGATTTTTGGCAGCAATGTCATCGTATCTTTCTTGTAATATTGGTTGCTGGAAGCGTTTCATATATATAATACTTACAATAAGAAGACTGATTCCCAACTGAAATTCCTTGACAGCTTACAATCAATAAATGCTTCTTTACTACAGCAATTTTCGCTATAAACCACTTTAATGAAACTACTTTCATGAAAGGCAATTTATCATACGATTGACATATGCCTAAGTACATATGTATGTAAAAATATGTTTGTGTATGACAAGTGAAGGAATGAAATAAAGAATGCAAGAGGGAAAAAGGACTTCCACTTGACCCAATTTTTCCTTTCTTTGTTTAGTAAGTACAACAACCGTGCAATACTCGTATATGTATGTATGCATATCAGCAGCACTTAAGCCTTGTCAATCATGTGATAGCTGCACGAATCAACGAACTCCTATTCAAAAACAAACACACACATACTTCCATGGGTGTTTACAACAGGATTTATGTCACAGTAACTACGTACATACATATGTGCACTCAGGGAAAAAACAAGCTAAATTTAAGTCTAATGTTATGTTCAGACACAACCTTAATTGAACATTAAGAGCCTTCATTCAATTTTCAAGCCCAATGATTCTCAATTTACCATACAAAAATTGACCAAGTTAATGCTTCATTAGAAATTAATGAGTTGTTAATGAAGAACAATTCTGCATGCAACCCTGTTAAAAGGCTTGTTTCATAAGTAAAATGAAATGTCATGAAAAGAGAAATGTGATTAGCGTCAGTGTCCACTAAACAGGTTGGTTCGTCAGATCAGCTGCATTCTTGTTCTTCTTCATCACCTATCAAATTTGTTTTTATTTCTGCTTATTTTATACATGCATTCGTGTTTACGATTGGTAAAAATTGTGAGATGAATGTCAAATTATTTCGTCCTCCTTGCAATTTTGACATTTAGGTCACGAGAGTTTGATATTCAGCTCACGGCGTGTATGTGTGTATGTATCTTGAGCCGACCTGTTAAATTTGCCAAGTAAATTAAATATGTCTGAACACCAAATCTAAAGATGTTCAATCAACCCCAATTGACTTAATTAATTTTTATGTCTGAACATGATATAACGGGATTAAAACAAACCGAATACGTCATGAAAGTCTGTTAACCTTGAAAATGCCAAAATCAAGAATTAATTCTTATATTTAGAACGACATTTTTTATAAATATTATATTAAGAGTGTGCCGTTTTGAAAAAAAAAGCGTATGTAAACTTATTTTGAGCACAACCCATTACTGATTCAAGCCTGCCCAATCTTATTTTAAGAATGCTTATAATTATATTCAGAATTTAATTCTAAAATCAAGAATGTTATACTTGAATCAATTTTTTCAGTTTTTTATCTTGTTTTAAGCTTGTGAAAACTTAAATTTAATTTATTTTTCTTTAATTTCTATAATTCCTCAATCAAGTTGAATTGAGTCCGCAACTTTTCTCTGAGTGTGTGTATTATATACAGATAAAATATGTAGTTATCTCAGCTGGTAGCGCTGACTTATGAGTCACCAAACAGGACATTTTTCCTTCAATCGCAAACAAAGCGCACACCCATACAGATGCACAACATCAGCATGAATCTACGACAAGTGAATGAGTTACTGTGTGGAGTGCTATAGAACTACATAGAAGTGTTTTTCTTTTTTTGTGTTTTCAAGCCGTAACCAAAATCCATCTTCCTCTCTGTTAACAACAAGCAAGAGCTATTGGATGTCATTAGCCGAAAAAGGATCTTCCTATTCGTCATTCGGCATTTTAATTGCCACAAACTAAGCGAACGGCGTTCAGCGCCATAATTTGGCATTTCCGCTATATGATGAATCATTTTTTGTGTAGATGGATGTCACTGCGATGTACTCAAGTTGGGGGATGTGCGATATTTATGGTGAAATATTAGCAGCGAGTGATTAATTAGTCAATGAAGAGGAGTCTCTTCTCGACTACGATTCAGTGCACACACGGCTCTAGTAACTTACATACATTTCTAGTGTTAACACTTCTTTGATAGATTAAAGCTCTTTGTTTAGCTTTTGCTGTATTGAGCCAAGCTTCGCATCCTTTTAGTCGGGTTTTCTACCCAAAACACCAAGAAAGCCTTGATTTTGAGCAAATTGAGATATTCAAGGATCTTTTGGGGGACTTTGTAAGCTCAATGAAACAAGCTTGGAAAGCTTTTTAAGTAGGATCATTTTCTGGAACGAGTTAAACTTTTGTAGTGTGAAATCCTTAAAAAAAAACAAGTAAAAGCGCGGCTGTCTTCGGCCGTACCGAAGACTTCATACCTTTCATGAGTGCTCTGAAAAAAATACCCGTAGTTAAACCAACAACTTTCGGCTGTTGAATCTCCGTCTTTGATTCAACAGCAAAAGTATTTGTTTTTACAGCAAAGTTTTTGATCCAACAATTTATTCAAAAACGGGCGTTGTTGATTCAAAAACTTGCTTGCCTTTAAAAAATTTTTTGTGAGAAAATATTTTTTTGTGAGAAAACCAATAAAAAAATAATGATGGATAGAAGATGAAGAGAAAAATCCAAAAAAAAGTTTATTTTTAGCAACAATTTTCTCACCGTTGTTGGTTTAAAGGCAAAAGTATTTGACCCAACAGTTTCCGTTGTAAACAAAACTAATGAGAACAATTTTTTTTTTAAATTTTGTTTTTACAATGATTTAAATAATTCATGGATTCCTTTTTAGGAAATGGAAGTATAAATAGGTTACTACAATTCAATATAATGTTGAATGTTCCACTATGTGATGATTGGATAGAATTTCAGGTTGATGTCATGGTTCGAATCAGGAGGAGAATATAAAATAAAGAAGAAAAATCAGAATAAGAAATAAAGATAGCAACCAGTGAATGATAAGAAGGAGAGAAGAATAGGAGAACAAGCGGAGGATACATATTTGCAGTTGGGACCCGGGCGGAGAGAAGATGAAGAGTAAAATGCAAATAAAACTTTATTTTTAGGTGAAAATTTTTCCCAACAATCTCCGTTATTGACTTAAATCAACAACGCTCGCACCTTTGAAACAAGAACGGAGCGTTGTTGGGCACATTTCAACTGCGGAAAGTAGTTGATTTAACAGCGAAAGTCTTTAGATTTACAACGTTTTTTTTTTTCAGAGTGGGGAAATGAAAAGTTACCTATGTATGTACAATGTACATAGCCTGATTAAGTTTGATTTATAATTTTAATTATGTGGGTTATTTATGGAAAGATTTATTAGAAAAAATGGCGCCTTGGCTATTTAAATGGAGGAGTTATATACCAAAATGTCCATATCTGAACAATCGGTTGTATGGGAGCTATATGTTATAATGGTCCGATCTTGACAATTTTCGGTAACCCTGTTTGGGCCCATATGGGTACAAATACTTCATAATTTCAGGCCGTTAGCTGTTAAAATGGAGGAGTTATACACCAAAATGTGTATATCTGAATAATCGGATGTTGTGGAACTATATGTTATAATGGTCCGATCTTGACAATTTTCGGTAACCTTGTTTGGGCCAAAATGGGTACGTCTACTTCAAAGTTTCATGTCCTTAGCTGTTTAAATGGGGAAGTTATGCACAAATTACATCCAAAAATTTCATGTATATCTGAATAATCGGTTGTTTTCTATATGTTATACTGATCCGATTCGGCCGGTTCCGACAAATGATCAGCTGCATATAACAACATACTTGTATTTCAAATTTCATTCAGATATCTTAAAAACTGAGGGACTAGTTTGCGTTCACACAGACGGACGGACGGACAGACGTACATGGTTTAATCGACTCAGCTCGTGATTCTGATCATATCGGTATATATTTTGGTGGGTCCCCCACGCTTCCTTCTGGTACTTTCAACAAAAATTTTTTGGCACTAAGTTATAATACCACTTCATTCTCATGAAAGGTATAAAAATTGGTGAGTTGGGGGGTTTGAATGCATTGAAATTATTGAGTGATTTAAAGCAAAGGTTGTCAAGCAATTTGACTAACAGAGACATACGACAACAACGTCATAAACTTTACAACAACAACGTCCCGGAATGTTGGGAGCGAAACAGAGCCAAAGTGATGTTGTTGTGGGCCATAGTGAGCCAAAAGAGCTGGCCACCATGCTGGTTTTAAACCAACTAGATTTTTTCTAGATTTTTTCTGAAAAAATACTTAAAGATAAATCGCAAATCAAATTAGTATTCATACAATGTGACATGAGCAAACAAATAAGGATAAGGATTCATCATAAGTATTTTGATTTTATTTTGTTTGCTTATCATATTAACATTTGCATTTGTTTACGAAGTCATTAATTATGTTTACCAATATACGAATCAATATCATGTGTATGCATGTATGTACATATAGTAAGCGTAAACAAACATACGTCTGGCTGCGGGGCATATGTACAAATATACACATGTCAGGGCGAGTAGAACTTTCTCAACTTCTAACGCATGACTAGCCCACCCTCGAAGTGCAATAGTAAATAAAGCAAACGGCTATTGCACAGGTACAAACAATATTCCGGATTTTCGATATCCTTTTCAAATGCCTTCGATATTTGCTCTCCAATGCCAATAAACGATTTTCGAAAATGAGAGCGAGTGCTTGCTGCTGAGAGCAAAAATGAAACACCGAAACTCATAAAAGTGCATTTTAAATGTTTGCTGGAGGACAGTCAATGCAAACAAAAGGTCACAGTCACAAATTTCGATGACAGTTTTGTCAATGTTATAGCTAATTTAATAATATGTAAATATGGAAGTAATGAAAGAGTCCTTGTGCGGAAGTCATGGCTCTAAGGTCCACATACGCAAACGTTTTGGTAAATGAGTATATTTTTGTGCTTTAGTTGCTTGGCTGACTCAGAGAGATTTTTTTTATTATATTCAAGAAGCTTATGAAGGCATTACAGTATCTACGGAGACTCAGTGAACTGGCTTGTGCTGGGCATCACCTTCTCCATGAATCACGCGCTACTTAGTAGGTGTCAGTATGGCGGAGATGTCACACCAGCTGTGTTCCGTGGATCAGTTTTGACGGAAGATGGGACGTGGTATGACTCTCTCCCCTTAGTCGCATCCACGAATACATAGCCAGGACTGGTCAGAGAAGAGGCGGCTTGTAATGGTGGCGGTTAGCCCGCCATCATCCGGTCGAGGGGACCAGGGAGAATCTCTTCGTCATTCTCGCCAAGTTATCTATGACTAGTGCCATGACACCATCTCCGTCAGGACGAAGCATTCTTTCCCGCTGGCTTATCTACGGAGACCGATTCAATCTGTCACGTATCAATCGCTTATATGTGCATTTCAATAATATCCGTGAGAATTGCAGTGCTTTCTGCCAATATGAATGCGATTGCGTATGAACAGATGAAACGTTAGTGCTGGTCACTGATAAGTAATGCAGTGTTGTTGGTAGACAGCGAGGTATCAGTATTATTTAATAGTCTGCTTTTAGGGGTATTTGACCCCAATCCAGAAAATTATAATCCTCGGTTTAGTGGACCAATCCATCACAAGACTTAAAATACATCATGACCAGATATAAACGCAACTGGGCCTCTCTTAAAATATCGATAAATGGTTCGTGAATTGACTCGTCGCGACACGGTCAGTTGCTATACAAATTTCCAGTTTTAATTCCTGTTGTACACAGTTAATTACTACACCATTTCCAGATGGATTTTAGAAAGCGTTGACTGGATTTTAGAAACGACAATTGGATTTTAGAAAGAGAGAATTGGATTTTAGAAATGTCAATTGGATTTTAGAAAGGGGAAATTGGATTTCAGAATGTGCGTGTAAAATAAATTTTACACAGAATTTTTCGAATAGAAATTCTTTATTGCGTATGAAAGTATAATGTACATATACATATGTACTTAATTATATAAATTTTCGAAAATCCAATTTACAGTTTCTAAAGTCCAATTTCTCTTTTCTAAAATCCAATTGACATTTCTAAAATCCAGTTGACGCTTTCTAAAATCCATCTGGAAATGGTGTAGTAATATATCACTGATCCGTGTGATTTCGAAAAACTTCCGATAAAAATTAGAGCATAGTTTTTAGTGTAATTTGGGGCATCATTCTGAACGTATCCGCTTCGATTAAGATCGTGATGCGCCATGTGATCCAAGTGTGAATGACAATTTGAATAAGTAAATTACTATAATGAGATGGAATTATGTCCGATGTAGACATGTTATTAGAAGCTCATGCGTGCAGATTCTCCCAAGCGTGATCTATCAAAAGTAAAGACAAGCCACAGAAAACTTAGTCAACAAAAGCCAGATTTCTGTTAGCAAACGTTTATGATTACAAAAGCTTTTTACTTTAAATTTAATCAAAACACTTACATGTGTGTTGTTTTATCCTTCAGCGAAGTTCAATGTAAACATAAGTTTGGCTTCTTCGTCCCTGAATTCAAAATTGCTTATGGCTTTCGGGCTCATTGCATACAAACATTACCGCACAACACGTTTTGCGTCGTCCGCAAATTCAAAGGAAGCGAAAGTGCTGTGGAAAATAGGTGGGAGGAGGATATGTAAAACACTCCAAGCGTCGAAATTGTGAAGGTTACATATTACATTTACATATGTATATATGCACTTACCTTCAACTGAAAGCGCCAACAGCGTCGACTTCTGCCTTCGATTGCACCACCGAAAAACAAACAAACCCAGCAAGACATTGAACTTTGCAGAGCAGGAGCACAGCTGTTTCTGTTTGTTCGCTTGCTAAACTGCTCTTTGGCGATTTTGGTGGTTAAGAAAACCCCCTTTTCCTCTCATCGTACACCCATACACACACGGGATTCCAAGTTGCAATCAGCAGGCAGGACCTCCACCACGCACATGTGTATAGCGTAGTAGTGCGTTACCTACAGTGAGTGAGAATAAAATGCGTACAGCTTAATGAAAGTGTTGCATTCACTATATAGAACTTTGCGGTTGGGAACCAGCATTAACACCAAAAATAATTTCAGCACGGAAAACCAACGAAGAATCACTCTTGTCACTCTACTTTGAACAAAGTAGGCAATTGAAAAGTAAATTCCTCTCTCGACGAATAAAAATCACGCTCTGCAGAACGCTCATCGTTCCAGTCCTCATGTACGGTGCAGAAGCATGGACTATATCAAAATCAGATGAGATGGCGCTTGGAGTATTCGAGAGGAAAGTTCTTCGGAGGATTTATGGACCTTTGCGCGTTAGCGAGGACGAGTGTCGACGGAGATTTAATGATGAGCTATACAAACTTTACGCAGCCATCGACATTATCCAGCGAATAAAGATCCAGCGGCTGAGTTGAGCAGGTCATGTCGTGAGAATAGATGAAGATGCTCCGGCCGAGAAAGTATTTCTATCGAAACCCGCTAAAGGTAGGCAAAGAAAAGGGAAACTTCCACTGCGTTGGGAAGATCAGGTGGACAGCAATTCTGCCTCCCTAGGCGCGCTTTATTTGACTCGGCCAGAATTGTCTAGACGGTTGCGCGCCAATTAAGAAGAAGAGAAGTTCGTGGTTTAGAATAAAAAAAAAATTTTCCTGTACGACTTTTAGTGGCGCTTACTATGGCTGGGATTTCGAAAGGCACTTTCGAACTTTTTACTTGTTAAACGCGCTCTCTTGCCTTTTCCCTTTGTCTTTTTTTCTCTGTTGCCTTTCGCATTTTCTCTCTCTCTCTCTCTCTCGGCGCGCAGGATGAACAGCTGTTTTTTTGTTAGTCACATTGGGTGAGTTTCTAAGACTGAGCTGTTGTGCAACTGTTGAGTGTTTGTCTTAGAAACGCACTGTTGAGTAATTCCGCTCAGCTCAACAGTTGGCAACTTTTCGCCATTTTTTGCATCACAAATTTTCTTCGCTACTTGAGCTCAACATGTTGTGTAAAGCCAAACAGCTGATAAATTCATCAAACCGTTTCTAAGACGTAGCTGTTTAACTCAACTGCTACACAACTGTTGGCAACTGTTCAGCGCAACAGTTGCGGAGCAGCTTTTTCTTAGAAACTCACCCATTGTGACTGAAAAATCCCTTAATAATATCCACCTTCGTGGTGACTACACTTTTGTTTGACAGTCAGTCAACCATCCAACCAGTCAGACAAAGACGCTCAAGTAGTCAGACGCACTGCAAGTTTATTGAATTGCTAACATTGCATGTGAGAAGAAAAACAAAAGTATAAAATTAAAGTAGAAGTATAAATAAAATAACCCAAAGTGTTGGTTTGTTTGTTTGCGGTGAGACGCAAAGCAAAGAAAAGCAAAAAAACGCCAAACAACTTCCATTGCACATTCCCTTTTTTGCGAAGTTGCTATAGTTGCAAGTTTTTGTTTGTTTTGCCGCTTGTTTGTCGCTTTTTGCCGTTCACCATTCGCCGTCTGTGCAAGAACCTTTTGCATCACAGCAACGTTGGCCAACAGCAGCCGCCGCCAACTTTAGTTAACGTACAACTGCAGACGCGAACGCATTTGGGGGCTAAGCGAACAGCTGAAAAGGTGAAAAAGTGTGTGTTTAAACTTACATAGATGCTGTGCTAAATTATTGTTGTGGTTATTAATAGTGTGCAAAGAAAAATATAATAACTAAAGGGAAAGGAAAATATAATAACTAAAGGGAAAGGGGAAAAAAATAATAAAAAAAACACTTGCATTTAAATTGTGTCGAACTTTGACTAAACGCGAGCGAAAAAAGAAACCTTCAATCAAGAAAAACGGGCGCAAGTTGATCAAGTTTTTGTTTCTTTGCAAGAATGCAAAAAGCATTTCTATGTAACTGAGACGCATAAAATTCATAAATATGTATTTTTTAATAAATACATAATTATTTGGCTGGAATGTGTGTGTGTTTTTATGTAAAACAAATGCGTTTGACAAAGTTCAGCTTAAATATTTACGATTAATGAACTTCGCTTTTTTAATGAAGAAAAATAAAGAAACAATCGAAAATTAAATTAAAAATAAATTTTGAAATTCTAAAATACTTAAACGAAATTAAAAACTAGATTTAAAAAAATAAATAATAATAATATAATACAATGGCGCTATTATAACTCTGACGAGTTTTATGGCCGAGCTTCTCTCCCAATTCGAGGTGTGCTCCTTTTTGTTTTTCCTACTAATTGGGTGGACCTACAGTTTTATGCCGGCTCCGAACGGCGAATGCATTTTTTGTGAGAAGCTTTTTCATGGCAGAAATACTCTCGGAGGGTATGCCGCCCACTGCCGAGAGGTGACCGCTGCTCTTAAAAAACCCAATAATTGGATTTTTACTAATTAGAAAAATTTGTTTGGCTCGGACCGTGGTTTGAACCCGAGACCTCTGGCATAGCAGGCGAGCACTCTACCCACTGCACCACAGCGGCCAACGAAATAAATAAAAAACAATTAATCCAAAAAAAAAAAAATAAAAAAATTTTAATCTAAATCTAATGAAAAAGCGACGTGGTACTTGCAGCAAGGATGGGCATTTTTCAACTACCACTCAAATTGATTGGTAATTAAATCCTGATTTTAACTACCACTCAATTTGAGTGGTAGTTGAATTTTGAATCAACTACCACTCAAATTTGGTGCTCGAACAAGGGCGTAGGCAGGTAGGGGCAGGGGGGGGGCAGCTGCCCCCCCCCTGGCTAGGTAGATACTGCTTAACATTATAATGGCATCAGAGAATAGTACAGAAATTTACATGTCAAAATAAAACAGTGAGATTTGTTTCAATTCGTGTCTACAGTTCACTAAATATTTTAGCATTAGCATTGATAAGCAGAATCTAAGGCCCGGTTTCACCAGCGTGACTAAAGCTAATACTGATTTCACACAGGCTGTTAATGGAGTAAATATCCACATTTTCTTCATTAAGTTGATAATGAAGCTCGATCTTCCATCCAGAAGTTCAATTAGTAATGGATCCATTACTAATTAATTGAATTTTTAATCCAATAAAAATCCAATACAACTCTGGGAGGTAAGTTCGTTTTTATTAATTTTGAAGTTTTCAGTGTCAACCGTCAATTCGTTTTGGCATGAATTTATTATCCCAACAAACATTCTCAGAGCACTCATAATTTGGAGTCGGATATGAATCACAAACATGTGTGAAATATGTATGAGCTTAGGAGAAATTTTTTTATAATTTTTTTTCTTGTTTTTTTTTTTAAATGATAATTCTAATTCGAAAAATGGGAAGTAGGTATAAAAGTATCACTAAATTTCATCAGGAGGAGAATACAAATAGACAACACTATAAAGCAAGGAATGAATGTCCCACAATGGTTATGTTCAGAATCCCAACGGTTGCGCAACAGTTGTGTTTTTATCTTCTGAACGCAAAGTTGAGTATTTTTGATTAACACGTGAGTTTGGACACTTTTTTTCATCATAAATTTTTTAGGCTCACTTCGGACAACATTTGTGCTTACGATTTTGACATAAGTACACATATATAAATACCTATATTTATGAATTTTTTAATGTGATAAAAATGTTTCAAAGTAGCGAAATTATTGCCGATTATGTTGTGGATAGGTAATTATAATAATAGTTTGTTTATTTTCTGTGGTCGGTGGCCGCTGTGGTGCAGTGGGTAGAGTGCTCGCCTGCTATGCCAGAGGTCTCGGGTTCAAACCACGGTCCGAGCCAAACACCAAAACAATTTTTCTAATTAGTAAAAATCCAATTATTGGGTTTTTTAAGAGCAGCGGTCACCTCTCGGCAGTGGGCGGCATACCCTCCGAGAGTATTTCTGCCATGAAAAAGCTTCTCACAAAAAATGCATTCGCCGTTCGGAGCCGGCATAAAACTGTAGGTCCACCCAATTAGTAGAAAAAACAAAAAGGAGCACACCTCGAATTGGGAGAGAAGCTCGGCCATAAAACTCGTCAGAGTTATAATAGCGCCATTGTATTATTATATTGTTTATTTTCTGTATCAGCTCGTTCAGAAGGAGCAAATTATATCCCTTTCCGCTCAGTGATATCTACACAACAGGTTTGCTCAACAGTTCCGACTTCTGAACGCAACCAATGAGAGAAGAGGAGAATAAGCTGGGTGAATGGAGAGAGGGGATAAAGGGAATTGGGTTAGGGGAAGGAAAATGCAAAAACAAAAGACATTTTTTTTGGTTTCACTACATATTCAGGCTCATAAAATGTATGAAATTAGGCTCATATCAGGGGACCACCTTAAGAACAGAAATACATACATTTCGGAATCCAAAATTAGCTCATAATGAGTGTGAATGCTCCAGTTTACGATTCCTTTCTGACTTTTTTATGACTCCGAATGTTTACTGGGATTATTTATTAAAAAATTCTTGTCAATAATAACAAATTATTTAATGAAAAGTGACATCTCCTTGTTAATTGAGTGTGTGTGAAACACAAGAATTTATTGTTATATTATAAATGTATTGCACTACATTAGTTTTCTGTCTGAAAACAGTATAAAACTAAGTTTTGACTTAAGTTAGCCCAGATTTGAGGTTAACTTGCTTTTGGGTTTCACCAAATGAGCGACTTGAATAATCTTGCACACAACAACCCGATCAGCTGTTTTATACATAGTAGTATTTTAGTAGTTTTTTTACTACTTTTTGACTTTGCGCAACCCAGTTTATTTGATAGTTGTTGTTGTCATTTTTATATTAGCAGTGTTGCTGTAGTCGCACTCACAAATTTGTATTATTTTTGACATTTAAGAGCGGAACAGCAACGCTTGATTTTAGTCGCAAAAAAATTGATTTTTGACTGCTTCAAATATTTAATGTGCTTGCCCCCCCCTGGATAAAATCCTGGCTACGCCCTTGTGCTCGAAACCTATTTAGGCAGTGGAATCATTGAGAAGTTAATCAACACATCAGCTTGTGGTGAAATGTATGTACATACATATGGATGTGAGTATATGTGTGTCGTTAGTTTTGAAATTGGCATAAGTGAACTAGATTTGAACTAGATTTGAAGTAGAAATTGAAATAGGGGTGAACTAGAAAGTGAACTAGAACTTTAACTAAAACGAACTAGTAGATGAACTTGAATATCTACAACTACTATTGTAATGCACATGTCCTTCCCTTGAATTTTGTATACTTAATGTACATACATATGTATAAGTTATACGCATACATATATATATGTATGTATGCAAGTTTTTCCATAAGCTTTTTTGGGGTTTGACTGACTTCTGTGCACTTTTGCTACCAACACTAAAGTTGAGTGATGGTTAAAAATCGAGTTAAATCATGAATTTAATTTCAAGATTTAACTACCACTCAATTTGAGTGGTAGTTAAATTCAGGATATTTAAGTACCACTCATGTTTGAGTGGTAGTTGCAGGCTGAGTGCACTCAAAATTAGTTGAATCATGCCCAATCCTGACTTGCAGTACAAACTAGAAGGGTCTTTTGAATTTTCTTCAATAACGCTCCATTTAAAAAATGTGTTCGAAACCACTTCAGTTCAGAAAAATATTCATATACATATACTATATCGACGGCTGAGTATAAGATCGCCCTATTTCAAAAATTGTGTCAAAAACGCCCTATTCCAAAAATTTTTCGAATAACGTCCTATTTAAGATTTTGTTTCAAAAAAATATATATGGAATTTTCTCTGAAATAGGGCATTTTTGAAGCAAAATCTGAAATAGGACGTTATTGAAAAAATTTTTCAAATAGGGCGTTTTTGAAAAAAATTTTGAAATAGGGCGATCTTATTCTCAGCCGTCGATATGGTATTTTCCTAAAATTGGGCGTGTTTGAAACAAGTTTTGAAGTAATGGTATATTTTGTATTTTGTAGGGTGATCTTCTACTAAGGCGTCGATAAAGAATATTGGAATCGTCTTTGCAAGAAAACAAAATATATTTAGGAAAGTCTTCTCAGACCAGTAGAAAATGTGTGGAGCGCTCGCTTGAAAAACAGGGATCACCTGGTATTTTTTTCTTCTTCAGTTTTTGAGAGGAAAATGACCAATGAGTTACTTAAATATGTACTCTGAAAAAAAAACGTTGTAAATCTAAAGACTTTCGCTGTTAAATCAACTACTTTCCGCAGTTGAAATGTGCCCAACAACGCTCCGTTCTTGTTTCAAAGGTGCGAGCGTTGTTGATTTAAGTCAATAACGGAGATTGTTGGGAAAAATTTTCACCTAAAAATTAATTTTTGTATGCATTTTACTCTTCATCTTCTCTCCACCCGGGTCCCAACTGCAAATATGTAGCCTCCGCTTGTTCTCCTATTCTTCTCTCCTTCTTATCATTCACTGGTTGCTATCTTTATTTCTTATTCTGATCTTTCTTCTTTATTTTATATTCTCCTCCGGATTCGAACCATGACATCAACCTGAAATTCTATCCAATCATCACATGGTGGAACATTCAACATTATATTGAATTGTAGTAACCTATTTATACTTCCATTTCCTAAAAAGGAATCCATGAATTATTTGAATCATTGTAAAAACAAAATTTAAAAAAAAATTGTTCTCATTAGTTTTGTTTACAGCGGAAACTGTTGGGTCAAATACTTTTGCCTTTAAATCAACAACGGGGAGAAAATTGTTACTAAAAATAAACTTTTGTTTGGATTTTTCTCTTCATTTTCTCTCCATCATTATTTTTTTTTTGTTGGTTTTCTCATAAAAAAATATTTTCTCACAAAAAATATTTTAAAAGCAAGAAAGTTTTTGAAACAACAACGGCCGTTTTTGAATAAATTGTTGGATCAAAAACTTTGCTGTAAAAACAAATATTTTTGCTGTAGAATCAAAGACGGAGATTCAACAGCGGAAAGTTGTTGGTTTAACTACGGGTATTTTTTTCAGAGTATGTGTGGTCTTCTATGATTTTGAGATCAATTAGAGAGCGCTCACCCTCCTAAGACAAGCAATGTAATAGGAAGGTCGACACTTTGTGCAATCTGGGAGCACTACCACGCTCACCTTGAGAGCGCTCTATAATCGCTAATAGCATGATTTCCTTTACTACGGATTCTGGCCGAGTGGAATAAAACGTGCCAGTTGTTACTGTTTCGTTGAAAATATAAAGCGAGGCAGCATCGCTGTCCACCTGATCTTGCCAACGCAGTAGAGGTCTCCGTTTTCTTCTGTTTTTAGCGGGTTTCGATAGATACATAGATACTTTCTGGGCTGGAGCACCTTCATACATTCTCACGACATAAACTGCCCAACGTAGCCGTATTCGTTGAAAAATATCGATGTATGCGTAAAGCTCTACATTAAATCTCCGCTGAAACGCAAAGGTGCATAAATCTACCGAAGAACTTTTCTCTCGAATACTTCGAAGTGCCATCTCATCTGATTTTGACGTTGACCTTGCTTTTGCGCCGCGGCGTATATGTGGACTGGAACGATGAGCATGTAGATCGTAATTTTTGTTCGTCGAGAGAGAACTTTACTTTTCAATAGCCTACTTAGTCCAAATTAGCACTTATTGGCAAGAGTGATTGCTCTTTGGATTTCCGTGCTGATATTATTTTTGGTGTTAATGCTGGTTCCCAAATAGACGAAGTTCTTAAAGGCTTAAACTCTTGGTGTTTTTAATCAATCTTGTATGTAAAGTTATGCTATTTTTATAGTGTGCGCAAAATTTTGCGACACCAGAGCCTACCCAAAAAAAATGTTGCTTGCCTACAATGATTTTAGCAAGTATCAGTTTTTGACAATCACATTAAAAAAAACTTAAATGGTTTGCCCACCTTAACTCAAACAGAAAAGGTCCTACATTGTAAATACATACGTACATATATTTGCTTGTATGAAAACATGTTTTGGTCGAAGATTCAGCAATCTAGATTTTTTTTGCAATATCTGTGCACCGTTTAAAACACCGCCAAAAAAACTGGTATTTATTTTATTAATTAAACTGAGGCACGCTGTAAATTGTTTTTCCAACTCACACTGTATTCCAAATTTCTTATTTTTGACTAAAAAATGAAACAGTCAGAATTTTTCAAATTTTATTTCTGAACTGCCAATGAAACGAAATTTATTTTTTCATAGAACTTTTGGCGACACAAAACGTGAAAAATTCCGAAACGAACCGCAAATCAGCTTCGCGTCTTGGTTATACCATTTGTCTGTTTAATCTACCAAAAGAAACATTTGCTAACGTTTGGGAACTAATTTAACGAAATACATACGAAAATTTTTGCAAAGTATAACTTAACGAAAATAAGTGCATACACGAAAGTAGTTAATAATACGAAATTGTCTTATAACGATCACAAAGGACATACAAGAAATATCGCGCTTTGAAACCAAGTCAAAATCCCAAAAAAAAAAAAAAGAAATTTTGCCAAACGGAAACCAACAAATTTTCACACTTAAAAAACATACAAACGCATTTGCAATTGCACAACGAAATTTCGTTTAATTTGCCCAAGTCCAAGTGTGAGTGTGTGTTAAATTGTGTGGTTTTTTTTTGTGGTTCACTGCGCGTTAAGTGTTCGCCTTTGTGCGCCCACGGTCCTGCCGAACAAAAGCCGCTTTAATCATTGCAAGGCGAACCTGTTGAATTGTTCGCTTATTTTTTGCTCGAAAAATTGCACAAGAAGTGCGGAAAAAATTTAAAAACGATTAACGCAGACGAAAATTACGAAATTGGAAAACAAGGTAATTGAAGATTGTGTTTTTTTTTAGTGTGGTGAATTTAATTAAAGTTTCATAAGAAATATGGGTGTATGTACATATGTAACTAAGTATGTATGTATGTATACTCTGGAACTCAATGTGGAATAAAGTAGTTTAATGATTTGGGAAATTGTGATGTTGGGATGGGAGAACAAATGAATGTGAATGAATTAAGAAATTATATCGACGCTTCCAAACAAAACTGTACTAAGTCTGTAAACTGTGTTTTGCAGGAGAAGCTCTCAAAGTTTAAACTCGATATAAAACTTCAGTTGTATGCTAAGTATATTTTCAGTTGTAACTTCTGTTTGGATTGAACGATTAACACCAAAACTCGACAATATCAAAGTTAAGGTATGCTTCATATAAAACCGTAAGAAAAAATAAAAATTTGCTACGTAGCTTTTCATGGCAAGCTCTCAAAGTTTTTATTCTGTAAAAATCTCGAGTTGTATTATATGTACACTTTTGCTTATAACTTTTGATTGGATTGTCCGATTGATACCAAAATTTGACAGCATCTAAATTAAGACACGCTCTACTTGAAAACACCAAAAACGGCAAAATGTACTAAGTCGACTTAGTACAGTATTGTTTGGAAGCGTCGATATGATGTTCAATCTTCGTAAAAGAAGTTGCCAGAAATACCCACATTTCATGTTTGGAAACACAGATAGATGAGCTCGCTGACAGCGCACTTACATTGCTTAGTAAAATGTATTAAATCTATTATTTGAACTTACCGAAGGTTTTTGAGAATCAAAGAAAATATTGTGGAGACTATCTGCACTACTCAGAATTCACAGAATTTCCAACATACTATCGATTGCACTTTAAAAAAAAAATATTAAAATTTATTTCACATCAAAAGGTCAAATAGTAGACAAGAAAACATTGAAAGTCTATATTTCGCTAAACAACCTAAACCTATAAATTTTCTGCGTTTTGTTTTACGCTGCGAAAACCTACGTTTAATTCATGTTCGACTACTTGAGTATTTCTTAGGCAGCACAACAAATTAAAACTGAACTTTATGTGATTAATTACTTATGAATGTAAGAGCAAAAAAAATCAACAAATCCATCAATTCAGATCAAAACAAGCAGAAAGCAAAGATAAGATAATTTTGTAAAAGAAAAATAAAATGCTAAAAATAAAACAAGTTAAAACTTAAACATTTTGAAGACAGATTAAGATAAACAGAAGTTAGATAATAACAATAAAAAATATGAATAACAATTTACTAATAATAAAACTTGTTTTCGACTACTAAAATGACTAAAATGTGTAGGTTTTAAAAATTACAACCATATTTGTGTATTGAAATGAGGCAATCAAAATGATAGAAATGATAGAAAGACAAACTGACAGACAGACGTTGGCTAGACAGTGCGCAGACATACATAATAGTGTGTATACAGTCTGACGAACAACATGCATTTTAAATAGAAATGTATGTAGCCATGGCCAGAGGAAAAGTTATGGTTTTTTTTTTAGAAATTTGCATACTTTATGAGATGATGATGACGTGTATGGAAAAGAAGAAAGCGGTAATGACGTAGTTCTGGATTCATTTTTATTGAAATTTACAAAGTTGCTTTTTGACAAACTCTCAGGAATCTATTTTACACTTGTACTTTACTTTCGAACAAACACTAAGGTTAGATTTCAATAAAAGAATGACACGAGAACTAACCGTTTTCCTAAACCTCTAACGTTAGAGGAGGACTAGAGAAACAATGGAGAATCATAGCGTTTTAAAACAAGAAAGGGCATAATTCCCTTAGAGAAATTACATTAGTTATCTAATCTTGTCGCCATAAATTCTCTATCGCAATTTTCCCAACTCAAATTCCTAAAAAAGTAAATAATGCAAATCAGCAAAAATTTTACGCACCAATATTTTCTATTCCTTAAGCTGCCATCCAGCCACCTGAGGTGCCTTAACTTCGTAACTCAACTGTATAAATTACCATTTTAATTAAATAATCCTTTAATGTGCGCCGCCATTACCTCCACTTCAATGTCTTATCAAACAAACTCAATCTTACAGACATTTGCATTGGCGCGCCATTGTAAGCTTAATTTACTTTCAATTAAAAAAGCATTAAATTTGTT
The DNA here is from genome assembly GCA_960531455.1 of Urophora cardui. Classification (NCBI taxonomy): domain Eukaryota; kingdom Metazoa; phylum Arthropoda; class Insecta; order Diptera; family Tephritidae; genus Urophora; species Urophora cardui. The sequence goes on from OY482673.1 coordinate 15,860,128, forward strand.
GTGCGCTAAAAAAAGGCAATAAAAGAAAGTCATTTGAAAATTTAATTTAAATATAACAGCGTCAAATTGGCGACTAAAGCGTGCTCCTGCTCGAATTTGTGCAAAATTTGAGTAAAGATGGTGCGATATCTTCGAGTTCTAGTACATATTTTACTGCCTCCCACTTTGTATATGGACGCTGCGTAGCGTTGCAATGCGGCTTTTTTGTGTTCAATGGAATTCAACACTCTTTAATTTTCAACTAATTAGCATAATTAAGTATTAAAGCTAATTGAGATCGGCATTTTTTGTTGTGTACCTTGAAAGAATTTATTACTTAGCACTTGAATTTTGAAGGTGATGTTTTTTACACTTTACACAACAGAGTGAGCGTGTGGGAAGAATATGTAGTAGCCATTGAGTGATTGATTTTTTTTTTTTGTTGGGGTGAAGTGGTAAGGTGTATCCGAAAGGCATAAAAATTGGTTTGGCATTCGAAATTACATATTAAAAATGTATGTAAATTAATATTGAATTGCTTTACTATATAAATAGAAATAAAGCTAGCCGTTTCATCCTAGCAAACACAGTCACTAAAGTTTAACGATTTGTGGCGACTACATTCTCTAATTGAGAGCGAGTGTAGAAAAATATAGTAGTTTGGCAACTGACTAGAGAAAGCATCAAAACTCAATGTCTATGGAAAAAAGGTCTATTGTCATTGAATCACGTTAAAGAACTAAATTACATTTCGCTTGGAGAATTATAATTTTCTCTATTAGAGAATTACTTATGTCTACTTTTCTTTGAGTATCCTTCGATACTACCCGTTTTTTATATTTGTACTTCAACGTTAGACAACTGAGAAAAGAGATAGTTCTTGAGTCATTCTCTAATTGATATTCAAGCTCAGCATTTGTTGTCATATTCTTGTATTTAGAAATAGCGGTAACCTCTCGGCAGTGGGCGGCATACCCTCCGAGTGTATTTCTGCCATGAAAAAGCTTCTCACAAAAAATGCATTCGCCGCTCGGAGCTGGCATAAAATTGTAGGTCCACCGAATTAGTAGGAAAAACAAAAGTTAAGGGGCACACCTTAATACTCATCAGAGTTATAATAGCTCCAGTGTGTTATAATGTTTCTGAAGCAAACAGAATGCTGTCTGTTCTCTCTATGTTCTAATGTAGTTCCAGTTCTAAAACCTAAACCATAATCTCCATCTCTATCTCGTTTGAAAGTATTAAACATATCTTCTTTGGATTTAGCTTTAATTGGGATCATCCCAATGAGATTTGACCGTTGAATGTTTCGAGCTATATCTTGTGGAGTATTAAGAGTCTCCAGCTTAGTCTTGAAACCTTCTGTCATTCACCGATCTTTCTGGCAGACTTTTACTCTGATCTTTTGCCTTCTATTCTATTCTATTCTATTCTATTCTATTCTATTCTATTCTATTCTATTCTATTCTATCCTATTCTATTCTATTCTATTCTATTCTATTCTATTCTATTCTATTCTATTCTATTCTATTCTATTCTATTCTGTTCTATTCTATTCTATTCTATTCTATTCTATTCTATTCTATTCTATTCTATTTGCTTGAATTTTCATCGCTAAATATTCAGCTTTGCTTTAAAAATTGGCATTTTAACTAAATACCTTTTTAAAACGCTTTAGTTAGTTTCACCTGTATGAGCGTATGTAAATGCCTCCTTTTGCATTGCATACTTTTGGGCTAATGTATTCACTCATGAGATGTGCTTATGATTATTTCATTATTCATCGTGTTTTAATGATTTAAAATTTTCTTCTCTATTTTCAGGTAAGCCAACTGTGCTCACAGAGTAAGTGCTACTTTTTGGGGATATTAAATACATATATTTTTCTTATTGGTAATTATGCCTTTCTGGATCATGGAATGGTCTTATTCTTTAGTTTATTTTCTAAATTTAATCCTAACTCATTTTACTTTGTTTTATGTTTTTTTTTTGTTATAATATTTGGTTTTATATTATTTTAAACTTTTATATTCTATCTCAGTTTACTTCATGGTAATATATTTTTATGCATATTCTCTTTTTAAATTTTCTTTAAGCATAACTAATCATTCTCTTATTTTTTCAAATTATATTTCACGCTCATGTACTATATAAAAACATATATCTAATATTTTCTTGTTGACCACAATACGCGTGCAAGGCCATACAAAATTACTACTTTAATGATTTTTTCCACCAAATTATTTAAATTCTCATAAATAACTGCACTTAAAATGCACAATTCATATACATACAAATGTTTATAGTTGTTGCTGTTTTTATCTCACTATATATTCTTGCAACTACTAGACATGATTGTTGTTATTGTCGCTGATGCTGCTGCTCTTGGTTTGCTATTTGATTTCTGTTGTTGTCATTTGCCTCATTGCTGTTTGTTGCGCTACAAAGTTGCACTAGCTGTGCATACACTCAAAAAAAAAATTACTCAGATTATGGAAAAATGGGAATGATTCGGCGCTAAAGACATATTTCCATATTTTGATGTACAATTTCCTTTAAAACGTGGTTTTTATTCCTTGATTTGAAGAAAATCGTACATCAAAATATGGAAATATGTCTTTAGCGCCGAATCATTCCCACTTTTCCATAATCTGAGTAAGTTGTTTTTTCAGTGTATTCACGAGCTGCTTCAAATACAAATGATTAAATTGCATAACTCGAACAACAACAGCAACAACAACAACTAAATAAATAATAATAAAACACTCTCCAGACCGTTGAAAGGCCACCACCGCCGTTGCTTTCGCTCGCTCATGCACTTTGATTGCCGCATCTTGCCTATCCACACCTTGTCTTGCCTTGCCTTGCTTTTCCTGCATCCGCGCCGTACGCTGCGTTTTTTTTTTATCTAATCAGCCATTCTCATTCGTTTGTCCAGTCCGCTGCAGACCAGTTTGCTTTTGTTTAGTCCAGTTTACATGCATACATACGTACTAGTACATATTTGCCTACCATTTGTGGTTTGTTGCTCGTCTAACGGTGTAATCATTATCTATTTTTTTTCCTCTCTACATTTTAGCTAATAATACTCACTCGGATTGTACCAGTTTTGTTGCATACACCAACGTTCATTAAAATAGATACTGCAACTTAATATATCGTCGTTGAAGATGCATTTTTGCGTAAGAGGTATTAAATTACATACCTCTTACGCAAAAATGCATCTTCAACGACGATATGCTTCCTTGTACTTTTAATTTGGTTTAGTATGTGGAATTAGCTAAATCAGTAGGTAAGCTTGATTAGCGTTTATCATCAATAGAGGACATTGACGTTTCTAAGTTTTCATGAGAATTAGCAAACACTTCTTTTTTTGTTCGTCGCGTGTTTCCGTCCTTATTTGCTTTCGAGTTGCATTTTGTTATTAAGGTTATTAGTCAATGTACTAATTTTGTTATTATCATAATAAGCGTTAATATATACTTATGTATTTATTTATGTCATTTTATAAATATGTTCATATATACTTAAGTGTGTATTTATATATTTAATTAGTTGCCGCTGGTCAATAAAATGTATGCCATTGGTAATATATCAACGGTAAATTAGAATTCTACAAGTGAATAGAGCAATCACTGTCATTTTAATTGACTATCTATTATTTAAGTGACATCCGTTCTTACAGAAGTACGGATATGAAATTTATATGTACTTACCATAGTACATACATATGTATGTGTGTATGTTGTATGAAGTATGTATGTATAATTGTTCAACATAAATGTGTATTAAAATAGACGCTAGTAATATGAAGGCCTTGCATTTTTAAATATTTGCTAGACTGGTCCCGATCATCCACAATATTTTTTCGATCGAAAGCACACAGCATAAGCTTTTAAACTTTCACACAAAACAACCACGGCTTCCGTCGTAAGCAAACCAAGCACAAAATCCATTGAAGAGAGCCTTCAAGTTCAGCTGTCAGAAAGGAAATCAAGTGTCATTGCGTATATTTGTAATTTACGATATAAACATATATGCCCATATCTATATTATTAATACGCTAACATAAATTTTGTTCCATCTGCTTTATCGAAACTACTGAACCGATTTTAAAACTAAGCACACCATTAGAAAGGTATTGCTCTCAAATAGAACTGCGCCAATTTTCATGAAAATTGGTTGGAAAATGCGTCCACAATCGTCGTTGGAAAATTGCCGTGTGGTTGTTGTTGCATGCTTTTGCACACAATAGAGCTGTCTCATGCGCAAGCATATGTAGCTGACTTTGTGCGTTTTCACCAAACTTATCATGCAATTCTGAACATGTTTGGCTGGATGTGGTGTGTAGTTTCAAAGAAGTAGAAACGTAAAAAGGTAGCAAAAGCACTACAACAAAAACATAAGGTCAAGTAATAAGAAGGATAAGAAGGAATAAGTAGGAAAGAAATTAAGGAAAGAAAAGAGCAGAAATAGAAAGAAAGAAGTAGGTAGGAGAATTATGAAAACGATTAACGACAACAACACCACCAACAACAACAACAACAGCAGCAAAATAGTAGCAGTGAAAGTAACAACAAAAGGAGCAGCATCAACAGGAACAACAACAAAATAGTAACAGTGACAATAACAACAAACAATTATACAAAAAATATAGTTGCACCTTAGTCATAAGAAAACTTCTAGAAAATCTGTCGAGTTTCGACAGTAGGCATCACTCTAGTCTAAATAAATCCCTGAAATAGTCAAAACCACGTGCATTGACCTTTGGTAATACCATATCGTTTGTATGTAAATGACATTTTATGTTTGAATGCAACTTTGCAGCAATGCCAATGACAAATGCATCGAAGGACATTTACATAAGTGACAAATGTTGCGTAACAACAACAATAGCAACGAAAGTGTATACCAAATGCTGCAGTGCCTGTCAAAATGTTGGGCAGGACAATTTGCACAGTCATGTGGGACTTTATTTAAATGCAATTACCGAAATGCTTGAATGCTTGGGAGAGCATAGCTTGTATTATGACATTGCAGAAAATAAAGTGGGTGTGCATACTAATACGCAGGTCACATGGTGGAAATTTGCAATTATATATTTGTTTAGCGAACGCAGAGAGAAATAATTCAAAAATATACTATTTTTCTAACGGTAAAATACCTTATAGTTGATCTGCCCAAATTCAGAAGGGGTATTCTATTTCTTCTCAATCTTCTTTCTTTTCCCTGATATTCTTTCATGAATCCTTTGAATATTACTTCTCACCAGAAGGCATCTTCTTTTGCAGTTATTGGTATAGGTAGTTTTAACTCACTTTATCCAAAGGATTTTCTATATCTTCTCAAAAGTGAACTGGTCACCTTATTGCGATAGGCACTTTTTCGTGAGAGAGACAGGCGGATCTTATTAAAGAGTGATCCTTTATCCAATTTCCATACCATCATTCCAGGTCAAGATTAGCTTCATATGTATGCAACCTTCTCGTGTTACCAAATTGAGCCTCTGATATTTTAGTGTATTTTATTTTGATACCAAAAAAAAAAAAAATTATGCTGCCAACTTTATCGCTGCCTTGCACTTAACTACAAACAACTCCGCAGAACTTCCCTCTCAAAACATGTACTTATGTATGTACATTAAGGTGGAGTGAAATTATATGGAGATTTTTTTGTTGTTCTTTTTTTGAACGTACCAGCAATGAAAAGTTGCCTTTATACGAGTTAATGAACCCCACAAAATTTTATCGCGATAGGATGACGTTTTGAACTGCCCCCAGCCCCGCAAAGTTGAAAGCAACTGGTACAACCGATATATGAAAAGTAAGGGGGGTAAAAGGGGGGTTCACCCCCGCAGCGGGGTGTTATGGAACCCACATAAAATGTATATCAAATTAAAGGGAATCAAAATACCTATCGAATGGTATAAAAATATTCGAAATCGGTTCAGTAGTTTTTAAGTAATTGCAATTTAAAAATGCACAATATAAACTTTGACCTTTAATAACTTTTGTTGTTGTTGTTTCCAAAAAAAAAATTCACTTTAATACTCAGCTTAGCCATCTTTATCAATCCTCATACTGCGTTTTTCGATTTTATAATTTTCAAAATTTCATATTTGTACCAGATCGTGCTATTTTTTCAACTTTGTGGGGCTGGGGGCACCTCTAAACATGCGAGTAGGTCAATAAAATTTTACAGGCTTATTACTGGGCTAGAAAGGTTCCGTTCTGGCTTTGGAACAAATTGAATTTCCAAAAAAAGTTTCACTCCACCTTAATGTACATACATATGTATATGTATGTAGGTATATGCACCGTAAAAACATTTTGAGCTCTTCAAACTACAGAGCACGTTTGTATTTGGTTGTGGGCTTGCAAAAAAACCGGCCGGTATACTTGATTTAACTCACATACGCACGTCTATCTACGAGTAGTGCTTTTTATACTCAGCTGTTCGTAGTAACATCATAAGAGATAGTTATGGACTTAAATCAGGGCTGTCCAAATGCGATTCACTACCAGGGTTGCCACTTTGAAATTTTTTTTCCGACCAAATTCGTCTCAAAAACCTACCAAAATAGCTATCAGCCGACCAAAATTTTTTTTTCACAAAATTCGTCATTTAAGCTGGTTTTTGAAAATTTATGTATTTTTATTTATTCATTTAACTGGTACAGTGGCCGCTGTGGTGCAGTGGGTAGAGTGCTCGCCTGCTATGCCAGAAGTCTCGGGTTCAAACCACGGTCCGAGCAAAACACCAAAACAATTTTTCTAATTAGTAAAAATCCAATTATTGGGTTTTTTAAGAGCAGCGGTCACCTCTCGGCAGTGGGCGGCATACCCTCCGAGAGTATTTCTGCCATGAAAAAGCTTCTCACAAAAAATGCATTCGCCGTTCGGAGCCGGCATAAAACTGTAGGTCCACCCAATTAGTAGGAAAAACAAAAGGAGCACATCTCAAATTGGGAGAGAAGCTCGGCCATAAAACTCGTCAGAGTTATAAAAGCGCCATTGTATTATATATTATATTATTAACTGGTACATATATAGGAACTTATACATACATATCACTCTTCAAGTATTTTCACATGTTTTAGCTTAAAATAATAAGGTACGAATGCGCTTGTACATATGTATGTACATTAATTTGTGTATGTAATTTATGTTAACATTTTAAAATAGTTACGACTATGGTTTAACAGGTCTCCAAGTAGGTATACAAATGAGATCAGAACTTTAATTAAATATCGAAATTGAATCTAAGATCTTTTTTAGTGCATAGTGCTTTTTCATCAAACTAAAAAATGAAGAAAGGGTTTTCATGCGTATGCGTTCACCTTCTTTTATCCACTTTACACAAAACTCTGCCGAAGAGAAACACAAAAAGTATTCAAGCAAACTGTTGCTGTGAGAAAGAGACATGAATACATGAACTTTCAAACGTTCTTTCAACAGTGTTGTGGCAAAATCTGGCAAATCAGTGATGTTACTTGAAGGAAGGTAAAAACCTACCAAAATTCAAATCATCCGACCATCCGACCAACAGGAAAAAAACCGACCAGTTTTGGTAGGAAAAGCCCACTTATCACATCCCTGTTCACTACCACAATCAAGCAACGATCGAAAAATGAGTGTGTGTTGGTGCGCCTACTGTATGCCAAAGTGAAAAATTACTAAAAATAATCAGTCTGCTTGCAGATGTTGAGCGAGCAGGGTCACGTGCGCACGGTTTGCGAAATTATGAAACACACATATATACATTTGTATACATACGTTATATGCAAAATCTTCGTACTTTTGTTTGTTGTTTGGCATCTGTAATTAGAACAAAAGAATTTCAAGTGAAGACCAGCTAGCGACCACTTGCTTTCACGCCAGTCGAAGGCAACTTAATTATTTTTGCTAATCGACGATCGCCTAGTCCCATCGTAAGCGCTCGTTTTACGCTCTTTATTTGTCTGTAGTAGTGACAATCGGTGTGTATACGTACACAAGTGCTTACTCTCATTGTTCATATGAGTCGCATTTGGACAGCTATGACTTAAATATATCAAAATTATCAGGGTGAAAAAAGAAATCGCCACGTCCGCTTATTAAAAGAAAAAAAATATTTTTTAAGTCATAACTCAACTTTACTCGCTAAGACCAAGGTTTGGACCAAAAATTGCCAAAATCGGTAGACAACCACGTCCAATGGGTATTAAAAAAGGGGCCTCATAAAATAATTTTATGCGATATCTTTGTCAAAAATGAAGGTAATTCATTGAAAGCTGGTGTCATTGGTTCCACTTTCGAACTGAAGCAAAATGCCTAAATTGTCGTACCATACGAAAACTAGCATACATTTTTTTGTGGCTGACGAATACAAGCACATCAAATTTTTGGCCGACGAAAAGTCAAATGTGCTACTTTTCGTACAGAAATTTTAAATGTGCTAGTTTTCGTATGCTACTACGAAATATACATTTTTCAAAATAGGCGTGGCTACGACCACATTTAAAAACTCGACGTTTTTTTTTAATTTCTAGAGCTTTACAATAAAAGATAACAGCTGAGTATCTAATATTCAATTCCACTCGAATTTAGGTTTCCTTACTTGTCGTTGTTGGAGCAGCCAACGAGCAAAAATCGCAAAATGCATAGGCGTCGCTACCGCAGACGCAGACGTCGCCGTTGATTTCTGACGTTGCGACAACGCTGTCGGCGTCATTGCCGCTCACATTTAACGCCCAAGCAGCAACGCTGACTGCTACGCCGTGTACGCGATGGTATTTCGCTTGTTTGCTGATAAAGTTGAGCTTTTGCCAACCAAATGTTGGTTGGAGTGTGCAGCTGCCAACAAAAACAACAACTAGAAGCAGCGTTGCCACTTAAAAAATTTAAAATTTTCCAAAATACAAAATAAAAGTAACCAAAACTAGAAACAAGTAACCAAAATAAATTAATAATAGCCGCTTTCGATTCACAATTTCTCTGCTGGCTATAAATTTCCCTCTTCCAAATTTATATGTGAATGATAGCGAGCAGAGGGAAATTTTTGTCGACCAGTTAGCGAGTATGGCTACTACTCATTTTTTTTTCGATCCGACCTCGCTTGTCTGATGGCGAATCGAAAACGCTAAATATAGGCATACATATGTCCCATTAACGTTAGGGCTATTTATTTCGTAGCAAAACAATATATACGGTTAACAAAAACAAAAAAGTCTATAATTTTTCCTTCATCTTCGATCATTAGCACACTTTTCTGAAGTGGATGCTTCTCACGGGGATCGAACCCGTGATACATTCCATCTTCAGCCGAAATGTGCGAACGTTTTTACACGCTCGATCCCTGAGACCCTGTGAAAGCTGTTGAATTTTTCCCACTTTTGCCTTATTCATTTTCCTGAAACAGCTTTACACTCAACATTCGCTGAAAATAGTTGTTGAATTTTTTCCATTTACCGCCAACAATAAACTATTTGGAATTTGATAAAAAAAATTCAACAAAACAATTTGGATAACAAATCTGTGGTCACAAGTAATAATCGCTTAAGTCGACTTAGGAAGGTTTCGAGTTATATATACCACGTTATTCTCCCTTTAAAACACTATATTTCTGTAAAACCCCCATGCTTATAACTTAATTCAATCAAAAGATATAAATAAAAACATTTAGGCTTAACTTACAATAGAGGTATATTAAACTTGCTAATACAGCCAAAGTAGACGTATATACTTAATCAAATTTCTTCATGACATTTTGTTTTATTTACAAAATTTTATCGTAACATTGTGGATGGCTCACAGATTTTGCCTCCATAGTTTTTAATCGACTTTTATGATTTGTTAAGATACACTTTCGAATATAAAAATCAATTTATCTCGAAATCATTTTTTAAGACTTAAGCGATTATTGCAAATTGCCACAGAAATATTTTATAGTTTGGAAAGATTAAAAGCGTATTCCTAAAAATTGAATGTAACCATGGTGTGCTCAATACATGGACCTTGAAGGTAACCAAAATCGGCCGAAAGTAACCACGTAACCAAACGAAAAAATTATAACCAATTTTGGTAAAAAGTAACCAAAGTGGCAACGCTGAATAGAAGTCAAATTATATATGTATTATATACCCAGTTGTGTGTGCTTAAGATAAATGTACGTACATATGTACATTTTAAACTTATTTCGCATAAATAGCAATAGCTTGCAACGAAGGCAACAAAACAAAATCGAAGGCATAATTAGAGTAAAAGTTTTTAATCTCTTACAGAGGCTATGGCATGTACATAGGTACTCAGTACGAAGGCCTAGTTTATATTTAAAAGACAATATCAAACATGAATAATCAACTAAATAATAGATTTAAAAAAAAAAACCAACTATTGTGATTAGTAACCGAATTAGATAACATGTTAAGCTTGGTACTTTTGTAGTTAACTTTTGTGCAAAACAAGTCAATTTGGAACTTTGAACTCTACAAGACAAAGCACGCCTAATAAGCAAAATATAATTTGAGTTGAGTTGAGGTGTCTTTTTGAATAGTAGCAATAAGACTAAGGAAGGTGCTTTTAAAAGATTCAAAGTTAAGAAAAGGGAGTACAATTTTATCGTGGGTTCCAATGTATTACAGAAGAAGTTCTCAAAAAATGTAAAGAGTAGGCGAGTTAGGGCACCAAAATTGTGTGTTACAGTGGATGTTTGGCATCCATACGTAGAGGTATCGTTAATATCTGGAGCCCGCTAAAGTAAAGTTGTTTGGATAATGAAAAGTACAAACCGAAACTTTAATTTTAATTTTTACTATCCGTTTTATAAATGCTACGATTCTATCGAAAAAATGTTCTTTCACGAAAATTCGGTTTCAAGGCAGTAAAATGATTTTCCTGGGTTAGTCGGTGCAGTCTCTGAGCCTTGTCGGGCACTTACTTATGGAATGTTTTTTTTTTTTAAGGACAAATGAAGGAACACAGAAGGGCAGTGGTTAGGAAAGGTTGTAAATATAAAATTTGGGAAAAAAGCACTTCTCGTTAATAGAAATTCCACAACAGGGTATACGTAGAAATATGTATGCATTTTTGGCTCCACTGGAACTTATGTATGTATACTGTTTAACTACTCGTTTGTGTATCCATAAATCTGGTGGTAGGCTTATAAATATTAAATTTTCAATATAAGTACCTACCTAGTTGTTGCAGTTATTGTTGCTTGTTGCACATGGATTTTCGGTTGGAGCTGCAATGGGGTCGCTGCCAGCTGCTGGCAACTTTTCGTTGGCGCTGAGCAGCTGCTGCTGCTGCTGCTTTGCTCTGTTGTCGCCGTCGTCGTCGTTTTCATTGCCGCAGCCAGTGTTGCCGCAGCCTCAAAAAATTTGGTATCAAAAATTGATACCTTCATGGTTTTTTCGTATCACCGAAAATTTTTTAGAAAAAACACTTCAATTAATTAAGAAAGCTGTTTTCGAGCTTTTAACCCGTATAACAATATGATACGTCCATTTTTTTTTTCGTATCCCCGAACATTTTTTTACAAAAACCTTCGATTTCCTTGTATTTCGGGCAATGTGAAGACGCGCGTTTTCTGCCGTCATGTATGTCTAGCTTTAGTAAGCCGTGCTCATTCCTTCCATGGGCAGTGATGCCTACTATAAAGTTTGATAAAATATTGTCCTTTTTTGTATTTTCAAAGACCTTCACAATACATGTTTTTCGTGGCATTCACAGGTTGTTAAAATTTTTAAGAAAATCTTAAAAATGAAAAAGAATCGGTTAATATTCTTTGATTTTGATTAAATTGTATCAAAGTTATTTGATACGGATTAAAAATTTATCAAATTTGTTCTACGGCAAAATAAAAAGTATCTACGTATCTTCGGCTTAAAAAAGTATCACATTTGATACGATTGTATCAAAACGGCATCACTGGCCGCAGCTCGAATGATTGCGATTCTCCAAAAACTTGTTTAGTTATTTGTTGGCAGTGCAGAGAGTTGGTCGAGAATAATTTTTTTCGTCTATATGTAATTAAGTGTGCTTATTTACATATTTAATTATATATATATGTATAAATTTTTTTATTAGTGTATGTGCAAATTGGACTGTTTTGCAAATATCAGGTTATCAACTTTGTAATTGGTGTCACTGTGAAGCAGAAAATTAAAATAAAGATTAAATTAAATTAAAATTAAATTGATTTTAAACACAAAAGATGCTAAGTGAAAAGTTAATTACATATTTAAAGTTCGAATCCAAAAAAGAGAAAAGTGTACATACACCTTTTGTTCCCTAAAAAGTTATAGCTAATCAAAGCTTATTTGTTAGCTATAGGTACAATTTCTAAAAAAAATTAAATTCAATTCAAATGTGCTAAATTGATAATTTTTCGGTAATATGTAAGTCATTTACGTCACCGGTTAAGTGACGTACGAGTCAAAGACCGTTGTACTGTGCCCAAAAACAAAATAACAACAAATAAGTACAAGAGATCAAGAGATAGCCACAACAGGAACAACAACGAAAATTAAACAGTTGAAAATGTGTCAGCGCGGATGATTAGCTGTATTTTTACGTACGCTGTTATTTAAATAAAGTAAATAAAACGAAATTTTATTTTTTATATATTTATGTATAAATGTAATAAATAATATTCATAAATACGCAAATTCGCCAACTCCTTTTTAATAAATTCATTTTCTTACCTTTTCAGTATTTTGAACGTAACAGGCAAATACCTATATATGTCTTATTTGAAGAGGGCGAGCGAAATGTTTATGAATTTTAATAAAAATTCGTCATTTACTATGTATGTACATACATAGGTACATACATATATGCATGTAGGCGAGGCACCACCACTTTCTCTTATTAATTTTGCTCTATGTAGGTACAATTTTTTCAAATGATTGCTTGAATTATTGAGAAGTGGTTCTATAAAGAAAAAAAAGGGGAACATTTTACCAAAGCGGACCCGACCTCAAACAATGTGACTTTTTCAGAGGGGTGGAGGGGGTCGCCTAGATCACAAAACTGAAGTAAAAATTTGCCGCACGCGTAGAACACTCTTCTGTGTTGGTAGACTTGGGCCTCGCTTTTCCCCAGAATTATTTTTCTGGAGTAATCCACCGATCCTATTTTTGCGTAGTCGAAAGAAATAAAATTAGTAGAACTACCACCCACACAGAATATTTCCTGAAAGTTTCCTTGAAAAATTCCCAGTAGGTACCTAGTTTGAAAATAAATACAGGTGATGGTAGGTATTATATCAAAAGGGTCTCATCCAGACATCCAGAACGAACAGAAAGTGAATGACTTGGCCTCTTTTGATATTTCAGATAGGAACCAGTTATCATGAGGCAGAGGCAACTACATATTGCGCCTTATTGGACTCGACTAAATTCAGCGGGACGCTTGAACAACAGTTCAGAAGAAGACATTTTTTTTTAGTGAGGGGTTTCCTGTAGAGCTGACGTACCCGACCACTACCCGGCTCATTTACTTCGCGGCTAAGTGGGTACTACTCGTATATCTCATTACCTGGGTATCTCATTACCCCGGTAAAATCATCAGCCCTAGTTTCCTGCTCGCCATGCATTCTTCTGCTCTGTCCCTGTTGCAGTATTTTGCAAAAATCTCGTCTACTTCCACTACTGGTTGTTCAAAGTATACTGGCTACGCGGTGTGCCTCGCCTTTCTGTTGGTCAATAATACTACGTGATTTTATGCTCTACTTTCCATACGCGCACACACCAAGTTTTATCTGTTTTGCTATTTTGTTAGCAATATTCTTCGCTCACATACATATGTATATCCATACCTATTTCCGTTTTTCACAGTCCGTTCATCCGTTCACATTTTCCGCACTTCGGCTGTCAGTTGTTTGGTTTTTCAAACTGTAATTTACACCGTTGAAATCACAGTCGTCATCGTGCATTCACTCACTTTTCCGTCGTTTGTTTTATTGTTGTTTGTGTGTCTCTGAAAGTGATGCTTCTGAAAGCTTTTTCGTCGCTCTTTTCATCACGATCATTATTTGCTCTTTAACTGTGCACTGTGTGTATTTTCCTTACATTGCAATTTACCAATTTGCGAAAATTCTGTGCATGCAAACTCGATCAGCTGGTTCGTGGGGAACTATGTATGTACGAATCTCTTGTGAAAGGAGGTCATGTGTTTTTTGGCACTCTATGTCGTTCTTTTTTGTGGATGTGCCACATCCAGATTTGCAATTCGCTGTCTTCGCTCTTTTGTCTGCTTGTTTGCGTGATCGTGCAATGATCTTCACTTCAGCGCATAAATGATACTTCAACTTCTTCTTTTTCCTCTTTGATACCGCTAATTTCAACACTGCACTTGTTTGTTTCTTTCTTTCCCCTTTCCTCTTTACCTTTTCACTTTCCAAGTTTTTCGTACGAACGTTTTCAGCTACTTAGTACCTACTTCACTTTCTTGCATTAATTTATTTCTTTATCTTTTCTTTTGTTTATTATTTTGTTAGACTTAAGTCACTCAATTGCGCTATTTTTAGCTTGATTACATACCTAGCTTTTTATGTTGTTATTTTTTCTTTGAGTACTTAAGTAGTTATTTTTCAATTTACCATATATTTAATTTAAAATGCAAACAAATTTACCGCTTTGTTGATTAGGTACAATATGAAATCAGTGCGTGAACTTTTATAGGCCTAGTATGCATGTATTTTGCACGTATTCTTATCTCTAGGGAACGTTCGCAGTTGTTATACATTATTTTTATAAACTTAAGTACATTCACGTTAGAAATTTGTAGAAGATAAAATTCTAACTCTACTGGTTCTTAGGTACATACTTCGGTATCAAATCCAGAATAGCTTGGCTGTCAGCTACTATGTCTGTCTTATGCTCTATGAAAAATAGCCAGTAGTAGTTATGCTCGAAGAAAAGCATTGCAGCACAAAGAAACGTGCACCAATAATTTCCACTCTATCGTGGACCCAGAGCGTTCTCCAAGTGATCCAAAAAAACCCATAATAGATCACACTTCACTCTTTGAAAAGCAAATGATATCACAGTTAATTCTCATTGATCCCTTACTTGCTTAAAAAGAGTGCATAATTTCTGTTCATCAACGTACATAGTGCCCTAGTTATTTACTACTTTGCTAAAAATACTTTTCTAAATGCGGAACAATGCTGCTTTAAAATAGAACGGGTTTAACACTAGTCTACAGTCACATTTATTTGCATTAGGGCGACTACCTTCACTTTTTCACATATGTATCTGGTTTTTTTATACTATACAAAAAATATGTCGTGCTAAATTTGAAAGTTTGCTAAACTTTTGGGTCAGTCGTCGCAAGCCACCACCAAATTTTATTTAGATTTTTGTTTATCATACCTACTACTTGTGCATAAATTTATTTATAGCAATTTGTAGAAGGGAAGTACGGATATGAAAAATAGTACTTTGCTTGTGATATCATACTGATTACTCATAGCAAGCCTTTGTTTTTGAAATTAGTGAATATACCCAGTAGAAAAGGGGATCAGATCATACTATGAGCAATTATGAAGTGCTCCCGGACCGTCCAAAACGTGGAACAAAACAGCGCCCTGGTTACTTGAAAAGAGCGCTATATTTCTGTTCATCTAGTGAGTGCTCTAGATCAGGGCTGCACATTAACGTTATTTTTTATCAATAACCGAAAAAAAATTTTGTTTTCAATTCAACTTTGAAAAATTTTAACGTTGAATGCTTAACAAAAAAATACTGTTTTGATAATTATCAAAAAACATTATCAAAAAGAATTTCGTTTTGTTGATTATCAAAAAACAAATATTGATAATCAACGAAACGAAATAATTTCAATAATTTTTATTTCATATTCAACAAAACAAAATTTTTTTGTTAATTTTTATTTGATATTCAACAAAACAAAATTTTTTTGTTGATATCGTTGTGCAACCTTGCTCTAGATATTTCCCAGCTAATCATAGTTGTTGTTATTGTTGTTATTGTAGCCACCAATACACTCCTGAAGGTATTGGGAAGCTTAGGGGAAATAACAGTCCTTTGTCGGATAAATCCGGTACGCTCGAGTACTAGTCCCTTTTGGCACTAGCCCGATTGTCGTGCTAACGATTTTTTGGTCATTATCAAGCTTCTAGCCCGGTGGAGTTCAGTCGCCTCTTACGATAGGAATTCCTTACCACGGATACATGCTAAGCACCCTAACGTGCTGGAGTAGAGATTGTAGATTGTAACTCTACAATCATAGGAGTCTACCGCCGTAGTTATGCTTACGAGCTAGCTCACCGATCACCATGCAATTGTTGTTGTGCACTCCAACAAGCGAGTGAATTTTCGAACTCTAGCACCGATCAAATTTTGTGGGTGAAACAAGCACCCAGCACGCCAATGTTTTGGAGTAATAATGTGTTATGTTGTTTATATTCTCACCAATCATCTATTTCAGCGTAACCACCTCTCATCGCTCACGGAAATGTGTCCGAATTTGAGCGGTGAGCTAGCGCGTAGCCATAACCACGGCATACCGGGTGCCCCGTAAGGGCTGAGCGTTGCCCTCCTTCGGAGGCTTCCAACGGCAGATACGGAGAAAAAATACCCTTTTAGGACTCTTTTAAAGAGCATTTTCGGAGTCCCCAAACGTTTCCTCAGATAATCCACAAGGACTCTGTGCGAACTCCTCCACTAACTTCTCAGCTAAAAGACTCATAACAAGTTCCCTCAGATAACCAAAAAAGGCTCCGTACTGCAAAGATTATTTTTTATTTTTTTTTTTGCTTTTCCGACAGGGTAGGATTCGATGTATTGTGGAACGAATTTCCGTAATCCCTTGTCTAGTTTGACTTGGTTATGAACCGGTTTCGGCTATATGCCATCCTCAGTATCAGGAGAACGAAACAGCATACCTACTGAAGATGACACATAGCCGAAACCGGTTTATAACCCAATCAGACTTGACAAGGTATGACGTAAATTCGTTCCAAAATACATAGATTTATTTCATTTCCATATAGGAATATTTGTAACTTGGAGAGCTTTCTCTAACTCCATGTTCGGAGTTCTCCTTCGGGGTATTATTTTTGCAATTCTAGTCAGGAGCGCCCGTAAAATGTTTGGTTGAGGTTACTTCTAGCCAGGGTTGGGCAAGCTGCATTCAATTTTGATTGCATTCAGCCTTGCAGCCACCAATCAATGATGAGTGGTAGTGCAAAATTGATTTGCATTACCATTCAGTAGCGAATGGGAATGCAAATTTGGTTTGCATTACCATTCAGTAGTGAATGGGAATGAAAATGTGGTTTGCATTACCATTCAGTAGTGAATGGGAATGCAAATGTGGCTTGCACTACCATTCAGTAGTGAATGGGAATGCAAATGTGGCTTGCACTACCATTCAGTAGTGAATGGGAATGCAAATGTGGCTTGCACTACCATTCAATAGTGAATGCGAATGCAAAGGTGAATGCATTCCCATTCATTGCATTCCCACTGCAAATGTGATTTGGACTATTAATTAAAAATGAGTGCGAGTGATTTGGACAACCATTCATCATTTAATAGCAGTTAAAACCTGTGACCATAGTTAAGGTATTAAGTGGCTAATCTATTTATTAACGGAAAGGAAGTTTATGGGATATTATAAATATGGAATTAGGCTTAGCAAAGTAAAGGGAAACCAACACGGCATGGTAATATGTACATATGTTCTATGTTATACCTGTAAGTAAAAGTATTTCTTTCAACTTCTGAGGTTATAATTACACAGTTCAACAAATTTACAAAAATTTTACTCAACACGAACAAACGCTAGTTATTATGAAAGAGGATGCCTCTCAGACCAACTTTTCCGAATAGAGTACTAGTCCAGTGCAAATCACATTTGCAGTGGGAATGCAATGATGGGAATGCATTCACCTTTGCATTCGCATTCGCTATTGAATGGTAGTGCAAATCACATTTGCATTACCATTCACTACTGAATGGTAATGCAAACCACATTTGCATTGCCATTCACTACTGAATGGTAATGCGAACCACATTTTCATTCCCATTCACTACTGAATGGTAATGCAAACCAAATTTGCATTCCCATTCCCTACTGAATGGTAATGCAAACCAATTTTGCACTACCATTCACTATTGAATGGTAATGCACTTTGAATGGTAATGCAAAAATGCCCATCCTTGCTTCTAGCTCTTCTTCCTCTAGCATTTTTCACTTGTTATAACAACTTAAGAGAAAGTTCTATATTAGTTTCTTTGCACACGAACTGGCCCACCCTAATGTTTACATGTACATATGTACTTAAATTACGATTAATGGCATTTGGCCATGGACCAACCGCAAGCAAAGCCAAGAAAGTTTTACTCTCATTTTAGTATACAAGCAGCTGTTAACAGTTGTTATGCTGCATCAAGAAAAATAGTACCCCATAAACATTTTTCTTAATTCTCAATTTCAGATGCATTTGAGAACCAACCTTATTCTCAAACCTCAAATGTTTGTTATCAAATGCACCTCAAATTTCTCTTGATAGCGTTCTCAAACAAAAATGCACATTTTTCTCAAACGTTGGTGAAATTTTCGAGAAAATCTTTATTAGCAAATTGAGAATTAAGGTTCTCTCAAACGTTTGAGATTTTTTGGTCTGATGTTTTTTGGGTAGCAATAAAAAACAAAGTACATACAAATGCGTGTAATAAATAAGGTGAACCAGCTTCTTTTCAAAACTGGTTGAACTGCGACACACCGCAGCACGCAACACAAAACTTGCATCGGTACAAGCGCACTTGTTTGCAGTAGAGCGCCGCCGGCGCGCGTGTTCTTGCATGCGTTACATTTACAATTGCAATTAAAAGTTAAACATTACAAGAAAACATATCTTTATGCAATTACGCCAAAGTAAAGAAAGAATAAGTAAATAATAGTAAAACATAAAATTAACAAACAAAACTCACTGCATTGTTCGTGCACGCACGCCCACGCCCACTGTGCGCGCTGATAAATTAACAAATTCATGAGATTACTTGAAAAAAAAAAAAAAAAAAAAAACGAGGAAGAAGAAACCGAAACCTCATTCTGCCATCCAAAAAGTAGCCTCAATTACCTACCAAGTGAAATATGCTACGCGTTAAAAAAGAAGCAAATTGTGTGTGTTTCACTGCATTTTTAGCACTCGCACTCGAGCTGCGTTGGTTGGATCTGCTTCATTCTTCATTTCATTTAATGCCGCAAAAGTTGGTTTGTTGTTGCGCGTTGTTTTATAAATATGTTTGAGAATTGGTACAGAGACACACTTTAAATTAATTTAATGAGTTTTAATTGCTAAAATTCGCTAAAAATTCAGCGAAAGAAATTTATTATGTTAAAACCAGAGACCAACATAACTGTTAAGTTTTTTCTAAGTGTCCTAAAATAACAGTTTCATGTAAACACAAATGCATAACAGTTGAGCAACGCCGATAACAGTTATTGTTTACAGACCAGCTGTTTCCGTCAGTGGGAAACCTTTATTTTCAATTTTTTTCCGTCACTGTTGGACAGCGACGGTTTTCGCTGAGCAGCGAAAAATATCTGTCGCGCAAGGACGGATATTTCGGGCAGAGAAAAAATAAAAGTCTTTTGTGCATGTATGTGTCGTGCGCACGTCATGTGCCACTCCGTTGAGGATGAACATATGAAATGCATATGTACATACATATGTAGGTATGTATGTTTGTAATTATACTAAATGGTGCGATCTGGAGGAATGGAAAGCAGGTAATGCAATTTTCCATGTTTATTATACATTATTGAATCTTTCGTTTAACATTTTTTTGCATATAGTACATATATAGATTAGGTAGTCGCCTTTTATTAAATTTTAAGTGAGAGGCGGTAAAATCTTAATACCAAAATAATAAATTCGTTATTTTAAATAAAGCCGAACTCTAAGTATTAACAATAATAATATAAAGTAGCTATGTACACAGGTTTGCACTTACATACTACTAAGCTTAACTATGATAAGTTAATATGTATGTAAGTACATACATATGTATGCTGTATATATAAGAATTGCAGAAATATGCAATGCCGACGGCAAATGAACTGGTGCCTCTTTGAAACATTTTCGCTAGTTCTGAACCAGCAATTCTGTTCTCTAGTTACTTATTAACTTCCCTGCAGTGTATGTAAAAAAATTCAGACACATGCCTTTATAATTAAATACCTATGTATATTAATATGTACGTAAATATGTAAGTAACGAATCTAATATCAAATTATATTTTAATACATATATTATGTACATATCTATTAACTAAATAATTCAAAATAAAATTTCTGTCCATACCTGCTAAGTTACAAAATTGGTTATTTTAAATACAGTCATACCTACTACGAATACAAATTTTCTTCCATTTGCACACATGCGTATGCGCACGAACGTACATGCATATCTACATATGCAAACATATTTTTCAGCAACACTTTCCTTTATCCCTCTGTTTTTAACTGTTGTCAAAGGACGGAAAAAAATAAAAGTCTCATTGAAACCGTCACTTGCTGAGGGACATTTTTGAGTGTTGAAAAATAACTCTTAAATGGCAACAGAAAAAAGATCGTTGAGAGAGGTTGCCCACGGAGAGAAACACTTTGAGTGTAAGAGTTTTCTGTTTCAGTCAGTGGGAAACACTTTGCGCTCAGCGTTTTTGTGTTTCCGTCACACTGAAATGGAATGAAAATAAGTGTTAACTGTTAAAGTTGGTCTCTGGTTAAAACTGACCCGATTACATATTTGGCGCTATGTGATTTTGGGTGGTCTGCTTGATAACGCTCGCTACCATTTTGCAATGTCGCACTTATACTACTATACTAGGAAAAAAATATATATGCTTCGATAGAATTTTTTTTTCCAGTGTATGAACGCTTACATAGCGGTTACTCATTGTGGTAACGGCACTTAAGCCTCCATTGAAGGTTGTACTCACTCTGACCCTGACTTCATTTCATTAAACCTACACACGTACATGTGCACTTATATTCATAAATACCACAAGCTTCTGCAGCTTTGAAATACGTCAGAATAAAGCAAAAAAAAAATCAATAATAGTTTACATTTACTAACAAGAATTAATTAAATTATATTTTTAAAGTGCATGCACTCACGGTTCTTTCTCAACATACTTACTAAATGCACTTAATAAACTTGTACATACACTGAAAGAAAAACAATATATAGAGGGGTCAAAGAAATTGTTTCCCTATTTTGAACACTACTTTCTTTGCTTTGAGTAAATTTTCTCTAAAACATGTTAAAAGTATTATAAAATATTGTTGTTTACATGCGTTGCCATGGTTTCATATACTTGTTTAAAAAAAAATGCATACATGAAAATAATGAAAAATTCTTTAAGCGTCATACCATTCCCAACTTGCCCTTGTTTTGAAGATTTGAATTCTTTAATTTTGAGAAATTGAATTTCCATACAAATCACCATGGTAACAAATTTGTTTGAATGTTTTTTTTTTTTTATCTTTTTTCAACATTTTTGAGAAAATTTACTGAGTAAAAAAAAAAAAATTTACTCAAAACAAAGAAAATTTTGTATTAGAACGCGTGTTCAAAATAAGGAAAATTATGTCTTTGATCGAGAGAATTTTTTTTTGAGTGTACAAATTGGCTTGAGAGCTCAGCCATTGTGTCTGATAAAATTGATGCAGTTGATTCATATCTTTCAATCCAATTGGAGGAAGGGCATACAATTAATTGACAAAGAAGAAGCATATACATATGCTTTGCTACTTGTTCATATCTACTCTAGTTGGTAGGCAGCACTTCAAAGAGTGAATCATCTGCACAAAAAAAAAATTCTCAAACACAACCTCATTGTAATCATACCCAGCAGGGCTTTCTCTTACATGTAATGAGTAAAATCATCGAGAAATCTTGATTCATCGCTTACACTATCGAGTACGGATTGCATTACTTTAACATAGGCATGTCATTGGCGGTATTGTCTTACAATATTGTAGACAATAATGCATTATATAATCGCCACTAATATTGGAAAAAATAAGCTATTACAAGTAATAAGTTCTTTCACTGGTATAAGTAATTGCATATATCACACAATCCAGTATAGTTATCTATAATGTATTATAATAAAAACTGGCAAACTAAACGAGAATGGGGGTAAATTGCTTTACAAAATTGCTATTTACAAAAATATAAATCAATTTAGGCTTTGCAAAATATATCGGCAGTGTTCCAAATCTTTTCGCTTATTTTATGCAATACCGGTAAGCGAAAAAATAATTTTAAAACTATGAGTGAGCAATTTATGCCGAAAACAAATAGCATACAGAATGAATAAAGAATCTTTGCAAAATGTTTAAAAAAAAACACACTATTTGAATAATAATTATTACACTATATATTTGCACAGCTATTGGCTTATTTAAAAAATTTTTAACCATGGAATAACGCGACTAACCACGATAGTTTTATAATGAAACTGGCAAAATAAACTAGAATGAGGGTAATTTGCTTTACAAAACTGCTATTTAGAAAAATTAAAATCAAAGCAAAGCGTTTGCAAAAAAATAACAGCAGTACTCCAAACCTTTTCGATTATTTTCTGCATTATCAGTAAGCGAAAAAATAATAATTTTAAAACTGTCGCATTACAAGTAATGAGCAAAGTAAGCGAAGGAGTGTTTCTTAGCTATATGTAATGCGTTATTTCATTGAATACAAGTTCAAGCCATTACCAAAATATGGAAAAACCCTGCTGGGTAGTTTTTAATCAAGGCAGAGGATTTTGAAGCAGAAATCTATGAATTTATTTTAAGTTTTAAAACCATGTTTTAAAAACATACACACTGTCAAAATAATCCATCCGGAGACAGCTGATCTAGATTGGTCAGTTGGTCTTATTTGTGATCACAGCTACATATGTAGTGAACCACATATCGATGTTCCCTCTATGCAGAGATGCCTTTTCCAAGGTGACTAATACTGAAGAGAAAGAACGGTAAGGAAGCAGTCATTCTAAAATCTATGATCATCCACCTACATACGCGATCCTTATACCAATCGAGAGAAACTATTCTCTTCTTTAATTAATAATTCCAAGGACTCTGCGATGCTTTTTTTCTAAGCAACGGCTTTTCAAAGTAATTCAGCGCACATTCCGAGAAGTGATCACTATAAGAAAGATCTTCTAATATGCATTAGTTCTACCATCAAGTTATCAAGTATTTCACCTGTAACATATAATTTCAGTATGCCTCTAACTAAGCTAAAAGCGTCCATATTTACATTTGTGAAAGAATCTACGAACTATTAACCCACTTATGAAAAGTGTAACTTTTATGACTCTCACTACAGAAAGGATATCAATCAATAGTGTAGTTGCAGAGCACATACAAAATTTAATTAAAAATAAAATGAGAGCAAACATACTTATTTCTATTCATATGCACAGGTTGAAAGTTAGTTGAGACAAAGCGCTTTATTTGATTAGTATGTACATAGATGATTTTATGTGCTGTAAAAATAAACTGTTCCTTATATTAGCTGCAGGGTGTGTAGTACACAGTGAAGCCGAAATTGGCCCTTTCGGACCAAATCTGGTCCGATAAATTTACTTTGGGCTGTTGGGCGGCTAAAATCAATTTTGGTCCGATTTGTAATATGAATATTTTTAGTGGAGAAAATTTCTATGACGCTAAACATTTTATCTTTCCCGTGTAAATTTCTTTTATTGTTAGTGAAACACACTATTCGCATATCTATTAGAGTTGGGAAATTTAGTTCACTTTGTTGAGCGCTCACTTGGTGAACGCTCTCTTCACTTTAGTTCGCCATTAACTATTTAGGTATTTACTGTTTTTTTTTTTTTAATTTTCATATTTTGTTATTGGAATTGGTAGAGCGTGATATCAAAATGATGCTTCGCCTTCGTTATATCTAAATTCGCTTGAGACACGTCTCGCATGCCAAGTTTAATGAAACGTCAAAATCAGAGAATCTGACATTTATTTTGAAAAATGCTGAAATTTAACACAAATTATGTTTCACTTGAAAAGCGCCAGCGAACATACGGGCTATTCCACGAATAGGTTAGGTTGGAGTGGCTGCCATAGAGTCGCACTTAGGCCAGTGCAGAGGCCCGTTGTGATACCACAAGAAGACAACGGATTACTCCTCCTTTTTGAACCAATTTGAGAACTTAATGCAGTTCACCAGTGCGCTCACTATGTAGTTCTATTTAAAAAACTATTTGAAAGCACGTTCTTATTGCATAGAATATATGGAATAGAACACGAAATCGAACAAATTTTCTTTCGAATTAAACTACAGAGTGAGAGCCCAGGTCCTTTATATCGACATCCGCGACTTTACATAGGCTATCCAGGAAGGAAGTCCCAAGAAAGCGTCGCCTGCCGCTGTTAAGAGCCGAGCAGTGGCAGATGAGGTGTTCGATTGTCTCCTCGCCTCAAGCTTATGCAGCATCTACGGTAAGGTGCACCTAGCCTCTCTGCATGTTTCCCGATGAGGCAGTGTCCTGTGAGTACCCCCACAAGGTTCGAGATGTCATCTCTCCTTAGAGTACTGATGAGATCACTTGTGAACCCATTTCTGCCAGGTTTGCCTTGATGTTCGACATACTGGCTTCTGTTGCCATCTATCGCTTGCTAGTTTATAGATATGCTGTTTAAGAATTAGCTTGTTTGTGGCTAACGGCATACCAATGCGTTCTTTTTCAGGAAGAACCTGCTCGGCAGTGCCCTGCCCCGCAAGTTCATCCGCCCTACAATTGCCATTGATATCCCTATGTCCCGGGACCGACACGAGGTGCAGACCGGTCTGTTTGGCCATCTCCCTTAGAGATCGGCGACAGTCTAGTGTTAGTTCTGAATTGAATGAGTGGGAGCCAAGATTACTTAGTATGTACATATGTATTTAAAAATAAATATGTAATTCCATTTTAAGTTGACTTCTGATTTTTGGGCGTTTTTTGGCGGAATTGGGCGGTAATTCGGTCGGTAAAATTTTTTTTCAGTGGCAACACTGGTAGTACATATCACATTCAACTCGTGAACCGTGAGTCAATTCACATTTGACACTTCAGTGTAGCAGCAATAACAACCGTACAAATACTTAAGCGCTAAGCAGAATCAGTACTTCTCCGTCATGACGTACGTCGTTTTCGACTGACAGGACGTACGTAGCGGAAAGAGTGGCACATAAAATATGTGTTCGGTGAATGCACTAAAAGTGTAGTGTAGAACAATATCAGACATTTGTCACAGAAGTTTTAGGTAAAGGCGTCAAAAAACGAAAATTAACGAATTGCTAAGAGCAAAATCGCATGGAATATGTATTAATAGTATTAATTAATACTAATATTTAATTTTAAGTTGGTTACAAAACACAATTCTGCACAGTTTAGTACAAAAACGAGTTATCGAACGCAATTTTCTGCACTAGAGTACTCTAATGCCTTCACGGAACACATCTTATGTTACTGACGTACGGCAAAATAGAAAATTGGCAAAGTATGCCGGATCCGGCGACTGATACGTTGCCAATCTAGCGTTGCACGAGCACAGGGCCGTGCGCAGGAATTAGCCTTGGGGGGGTTTTAATTTTGGTTTGCATTCGCATACATTTTTCGCTAAGATAAACATATTTGCTGAAACAGATATCCAGACCCATACACCATAAATTCAAATGTTCTCTAACTTTTCTGAAACTCATTATGATTCATCAAAACCTAGTTAACCAGGTCTTGAATAGTACACGGAAAGAATTTTTTACTAGAATCAATGCCGAGACAAGAAAAATTAGACTTGATTTTGAACTTAGAAAATAATTTCTTAATATCAAGAAAATCCAAGAAAATTGGATTTTAAATAAATAAGTAAAAATTTTCTTGCTTCAAGTGAAATTGGATTTTAAATAAATAAGAAAACATTTTCTTGCTTCAAGTAAAATTGGATTTTAAATAAATAAGAAATAATTTACTTAGGGTAAGTGTTTTTTTCTTGTTTTTTGAAATAAATTAAGAAATTATTTTTTGTTGCAAGTAAAACTTTTCTTATACGAGCTTAGGGAAGTAATGCGAGAGACACACATCGTAGTATAGTAATAATATTTCGATCTATACCACATATGTGTCACCCTCATATTGTAGTTTAATTGAAAATTTTTATAGGATAGCCAAATCATAATATTGATATTCTAATATTCATACCACATGTGTGTCTGAGGCATAAGAAAATATTAAATTAAGCAAATATTTCCTAAATATATTAAAAACGTAAAAAATAAGGAAAATGAAAACTAATCATGAGGGATTAGAAAACCATAATTAGTCAACTAGTATTTTCCTAGGACTTGTTTATTGAAATGACAACATTTTATTTAATATAAATGAAGATGCAAATAGTGAACTCCTTATACCAAATGCTTCACTAACAATCTGAGAATTGCAAAAATATTCAGAAATATGCAAAGCGGATGGCAAATGAAAAAAAAATACATGTAACTTTGGAAATGCAAATTCAGCAAGAAAAATTTTACTTCGCTCAAGAAAACATTTTCTTATTCATTTTACATTTTTTTTCGCTGTATTTCGTTGTTCCAATTCGTCGAAACACAATTTTCTTAAATGCTTCTTGATATTAGCAAAAAGATTTTCTTCATTTAAGTAAATTTAAGAAAAGATGTTCTTATTTATTTAAACATTTTTTTTCAACATTTTTTTTCTATAGATTTTGTTAGTGTTCTTGAATAAGAAAATAATTGTCTCATTTTTGGAAAACTCAATTTCTTATTTCCAGTAATAATTAAGTCAATTTTTCTTATTTCCCTAAAAATTTTCTAAATTGAGTTCAAGAAAGCATTTTTCTTGATTCAAGTATACAAATTTCTTTCCGTGTACTGTTTACAGTACTTGTTAATTGAAACTGCTCACTGTTTTCACAAAATGAACATTTTTTGTTATCAGTACAATTTTTTTAAAAATGCCAAACGAACATATGCTACACAACTTTGTAATTTCGGAAAGCTCCAAGTGCAATTCAAAGTGCCGAACTTATGTATTGGCCAACCTTATTTTTTGCAACTTTTACCAATTCTTCTTCCGTAAAATTATTGTAACTAATATTGTCAAAAATTATGAGTCAAAATTCAATGCAAAATTTATAAACTGTATTTTGAAAATTTTTGCAAAATCATTGCAACTTAGATTTGGTCATGGGGGGGGGGGTTTAACCCCCAACCCCCAACCCCCCCCCCCCCGCCCCCCCGTGCGCACGGCCCTGCACGAGCAAAATGTACACAGTCTACTCAGCTGTCAGTTTCTTCCTTGTCCGTCATGACGGAGAAGTACTGATTCTGCTTAGCGCTTAAGTGTAAAGTACGTCGCAGGTTACACTGGATCACAAAATGAAATTTTTTGTCTGTACTTTGGACGTGACTATCCTATCTATATGTAAAATCGGTCGCTGATTCCGAAAATCGGGTTCATTTTTAATTCTATGGGAAGGTTTTTGAGATATCGGCAATTTACCGTTATTTGGCCAATGGGTACACTTAATCCAGTATAGCTCTTTAACACAGTGAGTTATCTTCTTTGGGGTGACACCATACGAAAGAAAATTAAATTTCCTTTTCACGGCTCCTATAACATTTTTCTCTAACTCTTATAGTTTCTGAAATATTGACGATTAAATTTAAATTTTTTCGATTTTTTACGATTTTTTGAAGAAAAAATTGACTTTGTCAGACAATATCTTTAAAACCAATGTCTCCACCTTCGGTTTTAATCTTTTACGTGAAGCTCCATTCCATTAGCAAAAAAATAAGCTATCAACGAAGAAAATCCATGGTAAAATGGAAAAGTTATAGGCGATCAAGTAAATACAGCCAAGTCGCACAATGCCTCTACACGGGTATATTTTATGCATGTTATACCCGTAAATGGGCTTGTATCTACCGCGCTGCCAATGTGCTGCTACTGCAGATGTGTAGGTATTGGTACAATATGCATAGAATGTACGCGTGCAGAGGCATTGCGCGACCTGGCTGTATTTACTTGATCGCCTATAACTTTTCCATTTTACAATGGATTTTCATCGTTGATAGCTTATTTTTTTGGTAATAGAATGGAGCTTCATGAAAAGGAGTAAAACCGAAGGTAAAAATATTGGTTTTAAAGATATTGCCTGACAAAGTCAATTTTTTCTTCAAAAAATCGTAAAAAATCGAAAAAATTAAAATTTAATCGTCAATATTTCAAAAACTATAAGAGTTAGAGAAAAATGTTATAGGAGCCGTGAAAAGGAAATTTAATTTTATTTCGTTTGGTGTCACCCTAAGGAATATAGCTCACTGTGTTAAAGAGATATACAGGATTAAGTGGACACATTGGCCAAATAACGGTAAATTGCCGATATCTCAAAAACCTTCCCATAGAATTAAAAATGAACCCGATTTTCGGAATCAGCGACCGATTTTACATATAGAAAGGATGGTTGCGTTCAGAGTATTTTTTGGCTGTAGAGCAGTGTTATTGGCAGCCAACGATGCATTATTTAGTAGTAGCAACGGACAATGTCCAAATAGACAAAGCAAGATACATATGTACATTATCGTGCATACACTGAAAAAACAACTTACTCAGATTATGGAAAAGTGGGAATGATTCGGCGCTAAAGACATATTTCCATATTTTGATGTACGATTTTCTTCAAATCAAGGAATAAAAACCACGTTTTAAAGAAAATTGTACATCAAAATATGGAAATATGTCTTTAGCGCCGAATCATTCCCATTTTTCCATAATCTGAGTAATTTTTTTTTTGAGTGTAGATATATGTTATAACCAATCATATTTATAGTTCTCTTACCGCCCCCACGACCACCCAACCACAGTGTGTTGAAGAGTGTACCTACAACAATGTATTGGCAATTGTCTCTTGATGTTTAGTTGTGCATATTTACTAAGCTATCAAATTGATTGGAAAAAAATGATAATAAAATGCAATAATAGCTATTGTTGATGGTAGCAAAAAGTTAATAATAATAAATTGTTTTCCATTGAAAAATGCGCGCACGTTTTCTTGGACAGCCATTGGCCTCTATGTGTGATAGTAATCCGGGCAGCAATCGTAGCAATTGGTGTTTGTTCTGCTTGTTAAAGCATGAAAAATTGCAGTGAATGAAAGTTGCACTATCAAAAAATTTAGGGCAAAGATTTTGTTAAAAAAAATTAAAAAAAAAAGTTCATAGTTAGCCCTTGCGATTAATTAAATTCACCTTTTCAAGCTTGCAACCTTATAGTATGTACATATGTATGTATTTTCAGATTTTTTTTCCATTAATTTTTCCATCATTTAAAGCTCATTCCAAAACGTCACATTTTTCGTTAACAATCTTTTACTCCCAACAATTAAAAATTGAATTAAATAATAAAAATTTCGTGCTAAGCACTAAAAAACTCTTTCAAACTTTTAGCATATTTAATGAAAAATTTGACCATAATCATTTTCAATGGTAAAAAAAAAAATAAAATTGTATACTAATAACGAAAATAAGCTTCTAGAAATTCCATTCAATTTTCGTTTTTTTTTTTTTTTTTTTTTTTTTTTGCGCTCTCTTTGTTGACTTTTGGATACGTGACTTTGAACAACAAACCACATTCGCGCGTTACTGTCATTTTTAATTATTGACTAACATTTACAATACGCAAAGTAAAAAAAAGTGAGCAAAAGGTAAATAAAGTAAAAATTAAATATTAATTGCAAATGCAGGTGGGCCCCTGTACAACAACAAAAAAATGCTACATCCAAACATACTCGTATATCTTTTTTAATTTCGAAAAATGAAGTTTATTGCATGGCAAATGACTTTCATAAATAAACTTTGAGCATGCAAATGGTGTTGACATACGTACATACCAGTGGCGGTACTAACATAAACTGGCTGAGAAGCCTATGCATCAAACATAGCCATTAGCTATTTATGTAATTTTCTTTGCGGTATTTTCTGGCAAGTCTACGTTCCGTATTGACTTTGATTAAATTCGATTTGCATATATAGCACGTTTTATTCATTTCTATCTTATTGAGTATTTTATAAGACTAAACTCAAAGGCATGGCCCAGTTATTGAAATATATGACAAAATCCCTGAAATCGAAAATTTCGAGTGCGATATTTCGTTTTATGTTTATATTCATACCGTATGAAACCAAGACCAGCCACACATGACGGCAGAAAACGCCAGTTTACAAAAACCCTTCTGCGCGTTTTCTGCCGTCATGTGTGGCTGGTCTAAGTTTATTGGAATAAATCGAGAAAATGAAGATGACGAAGAATAATTAAGTTTTGATATACAATGGACAATATGAAATGTATGTATATGACTTGTTATTTTAGTTGTACCTACTTTGGTCAGCACATCAACAAGCCTGGCGCAGTCGAAAATAAATTCAAGCTCTTCACCATCAGAACGTGAATTATCTGCAAAAGCAGATTATAAATTATTATTAGAATCATTTGGGAAGAATTCAACTGAATTGATTGATGAAGTCAAACTTATAAAGAAATACATATACATATAACTTTCACACGATATCGCGGAGGTATTTTTATTGCCCTTATACCGAAATATCCATATATCAAAATCAACGCTATGGATGATATGTGATATTTACGTTTGCACGAACATGTAAATGTAAGAAATTATGTACATGCAAACGTAAATATCAAATATCAGACTGTGAACAGCACTATCGAATATCACATCACGAATGCCAAAGCCGGCTTCACTTTCGCATACAAATTTGATGTGAAAAATAAAAAAATATGGTTTGCTACTTTTTTTCAATTTAACGCTAAAAATAAGTTATGTTATGCGTTTTGAAAGCCTTATGAAAGCCCATGTGTGGAACTGTTAATGCCTGCTCACTAACCTACATAGGTTATGCTGTGATTGGATGTACAAACAAAATGCACGGTAATGTTGTGGGTGGGCTAACGAGACATGAAAACTTAAGTAAAAGCACACTCAAAAAAAAAAATTTCTCTAGATCAAAGGCATGATTTTGCTTATTTTGAACACGCGTCCCAATACAAAATTTTCTTTGTTTTGTGTAAATTTTCTCAAAAATATGGAAAAAACATAAAAAAACATTCAAACAAATTCGTTGCCATGGGGATTTGTATGGGAATTTAATTTCTAATTTCTCAAAATTAAAGAAATCAAGTCTTCAAAACAAGGAAAGTTGGGAATGGAATGGCGCTTAAAGAATTTTTCATTATCTTAATGTATGAATTTTTTCAAAACAAGTATATGAAACCATGGTAACGCATGTAACAACAATATTTTATAAACCTTTTAACATGTTTTAAGGAAAATTTACTCAAAACAAAGATAGTAGTGTTCAAAATAGGTAAACAATTTCTTTGACCCCTCCATATATTTTTTTTCTTTCAGTGCACATTTCAAGCGTAAAAAACTAGATTTTAAAGAAATTCGTAAAATGAAATGAACGAAAATATTTGGGCAAGCCGGGCTTTTGGGCTTGTATGAAGCGTACGCCACTGGTATATATATGTAGATATGTACATACATATATCTGCATGTATGAAAATTTAATGTATATAAATATGAAAATGCAAATATGAAAATGCAAGTAGTTAAGTGCCTGCGAAGCACCTGCCGCACAAAAAATCGACGCCGCCTTCTTCATTACCACTGGGAAATTCACGAAATAAAAAACTGCGCTAGTATTTCATTTCATTGCAGGCTTTCCTTTTACTTTTTTGCTGTTTCTTCTTTTTTTGTGGCTTACAATTTTTGCTATTGTTTGTTTTACACTGACGAGTTCCGTGCTTTTAATAAAAAAAGCGAGTTTTTGCATTTTCTTCACTTTGTCTCTTGTCACTTTTGCGTATTTTTTTAGTTGCATATTTTTTGTCAATTTTTTGGGACACTCACGCCACCATCACGCTTAACGGGTAAATGCAATTGGCCCAATTTTGTTTTGCTGCTGCCACGCAGTCAACACATAAAAAACACAAACAGCAGAAATCAAAAAATGAAAAAGCAAACAAAGGAAAAATTTACAAAAAAAGATTAAAAACCGAAAGAAGCGCAAAACGAGGCACGTAAAACTTGTTTCAATTTAGTTGAGTGCTAGGCTAAATTTAGCTTGGCTTTTCTCCCAGCGCTTTTCCTTCTACATAACTCTATGGCGGACTCATTTCTGCTGCCACCTGCATCTCGTTTTTTGTTTTTGTGTTAGACAAGATATACAGTTGCTGGCAGCCTAATTTGTCATTTTGCATCTGACAGCGCCGCATTAGCTTCAGTTTCGAATTTCGCGGTCAATTGCTTTGCTAAATTTTTATTTTTGTTTGTATGCTTTGTGTGTGTGCAATTGTTTGTTGACCATGACATTTGCATATTCACATTCATTAAGCAAATGCAATTTTTCTGACTGTCACTGTGAGTTGCATATTTTTGCCATTTTTTAATAATCTTATATAGAAAATTCTTTGTTGTAAGTACATTTGTTTTGCATATGAAATAATGAAACTTCTTCTTTTTCTTCTTTTGCAGGTAATGACTTCTATATTTCAATTTCCACACATAGTATAAGCTAAGGTAAGTTAATTTTTATGGCTTTTGTGTTACTTGTTTTTGCGACAGTTTGGTATATGTTGTATTGCGGAACGATTCTCATTCCATCATTCCTTGTCAACTCGTTCTATAATACATTAAGTAATCAATAAAAGTAAAAAAAAAAAACAAGTAAGGAAGCCTAAGTTCGAGTGGAATCGAACATTAGATACTCAGCTGTATGGTTTCATTGTTTGTTTGCGTTTGATGAAAACACGGTGTATTTTATATAAAGCGAGTGCTGCATAAGGTAGGCGTAGCCACGCCCATTTTCAACATTTTTATCAGTCATCCAACTAAGCATATGAATATTATTCTTTGTGCAAAATTTCATTCCTTTATGACTTCTAATTGCAAAGATGTCACGTTACAAATTCCCAAAGGGTGTTCCAGAAATATCTTTGTTAAAAAGTAGGCGTGGTCATAAACCGATTTGAATAAATTTTTGCGTGTGTATTAGCACAAGTTATAAAAATGGATAAACCAAGTTTCGTCTTAATGTCTCAATTATTTGTCGAGTTATGGGCTCCGAAATTTCATGTATTCCTTTGTCTAAAAAGAGGCGGTGCCACGCCCATTTTCCAAATTTTTCCATTTTTTGCTTCCGGTCTATTGTGGAACTCATGCCACAAAATTTGAATGAATTATCTTTATATTTGACAAAGATATCGCTTAAAATATTTTTATTAGGCCCATTTATAGTTCCCATATATAAAACTGGGCGTGGTCGCCAACCGATTACGGTAAAATTTTGAACATGTATTACCACAACTAATAAAAGTGTACACACCAAATACTTTTTGGTTGCTTGTTTTTCCGACACACCAAGTTTCGTCATTATATTTAAAATATTTGTCGAGTTATGGGCTCAGAAATCTCGTATATTCCTGCTTCTAAAAAGAGGCGGTGCCACGCCCATTTTCCAAAATTTTTATGCTTTTCGTTTTATATCCGCAGTTGGACTCCTGCCATAAAATTTCAATGATATATCTTTATATTTGACAGAGATATCGCTTAAAATGTTTTTATTGGGACACTTTATAATACCCATATATAAAAGTGGGCGTGGTCGTTAACCGATTTTGGCAATTTTTCGTCCAAACATTTGCCTAAGTAAGTATATCAGCATATCACGCCTACCAAATTCCATCGATATATCTTCAACGGTTTTTGAGTTATGACATATAAAACTTTCAATGTTTGGCATTTAATAAGTGGGCGTGGCACCGCCCATTTTTCAAAATCTCACCAAATTTCTTCATAAGGGCCTGAGCTCCACACGTGGGTGAAATTTTATCACTCTAGCTCTATTAGTGACTGAGATACAAAATTTCCGATTTTTACTATATAGGGGAAGTGGGCGTGGTCATGGTCCGATTTCGCCCATTTTCAATACCATCCGTTCCAGTCTTGATACCAACTTGCATTCCAAATTTCATCAAAATATTTCAATTTTTGCGCGAGTTATCGTGCGTACAGACAGACAGACGGACAGACGGACGGACGGACGGACATGGCTCAATCGATTTCTTTTTTCACCCTGATCAATTTGATATATATAAGTCAATATCTATCTCGATTATTTTATGGTGTTACAATCCACCGTTATGTGATTAAAACTATAATACTCTGTGTACTAGTACAGCTGAGTATAAAAAGTAAATGGAATTTCAGAAGTACTCCCCGGAGACCCCTTGCATACCAAATCTCATGTAAACCTTTGGAGCCCTTCGCAGGATCCAGAACTAAAGTTTCTTTTGCAGTTTCGTTTCCTTTTTATTTTCTCCTTACCGACACATTTTCTCTTCCCTTTCCCTATCGTTCTCACCGTTCCTTTTATCTACCCCTCCTATTCGTTCTCTTTTCCCTTTACCCGCCCTCTTTCTTACCCCGTGGGCCACCTTTTTGAGTTTGGCGAGGTCTGGTATTATCGTTCCAAATAGTTATCCAGATTTCCCAGTCCGCCTTACGAGTAGTTCGAGCTCCGGATACTTGACTAAAGTTTGCACCTATCCGAAATTCAATGAATCGATGATCAGCAGGTGATTCCTCCCCCGAAACCTTCCAACCCTTGATACGATCTGACATGGTTTTATTTGCCAATGTCAAATCAATCACTTCTTGTCTTCTACAGGTAACGAAAGCAGGTTTAGCACCTACATTTTGTATTACCAGCCCTGAATACAGAATTAAGTCCAATAGCTTGCTTCCTCGTGAATTTGCACCTCGTGCTACCCCATATAATGTTTTGCGAGTTGGCGTCACATTCCTTCATAAGGTCCATGTCATTGGACCCGGCGTACCGTACGATGCCCATAATCTCCCTCGAAGGAGGGGGGGGGGGTGTATGTAGTCGTAGGCCAGATTAGCTGAAACCAAGATAGCCTCAACTGCAACAACATCTTGAAAGCAAATCTCTCTAAGCATTATGCATTCTACAGATCGCGGCACAATCATACAAGCCCGCGGTCTTCCTGTAGCTCTTAAGTGGAGAAGGTTGCCTCCAGAAATCCCCCCAAGGCCACGGATGCATTCACGGCATGCCCATGGTTCCTAAATTAGGATTATTTGCGGATTTGTATGCCGCTTCGCATGCCTACTACATTATAAAACAGTAGACAATTTGGTATGATACAAATTGATTTGCTTCAAAATAATATCAGTCATACTGAGAATCATTTATTCGCTTTTTCCCTGTCTTTGTGCTAGAGTAAGAAATTAATCTTCCGTATGTGTATGAAGGGTTTGTATCCGTGATTAGCACAAAGAATCTTCACCGAGTCAAGGTCTCTGCCCAACACAAGAGAAGAACCCACCGCCCCCATTCTTAGAGTTGGGCCCTTCCCCTTCTTAGAGTTGGACCCTTCCCTTATGTCCGAGTACACATGACTCTCACCAACTTGCTTTTACTACTTCCGTCCTTTAAAAGGAAACTGGAGCGTTTGCAGGCTGGTATGTCTGTCAGCGTTGTGGAGAGCCAACCTCGGGAAGGCTCGTTTTTACGTTATATCCTACTACTCTTACAACTATTTTACTCTTAAGTCATCACTTTAATTATTATCCTTACAAAGTGAATTGCATTTTATTTCTAATCTAATTATTTATTACAATTCACTTATTGACCTTATTCCCTTTTTCGCTTTATAATCCATTTTTACTGCGGCGGGTGGTGAATGCCATGTCCTTCTTAAACGTTATTACTTAAAACATTCCACTTTATGTATGTCAGCTATCGCTGTTCTAGGAATTTATAGAATTTTTATTTTATTTTCTCATTGTTGTGACATTGAGATTGCTACTCGCTGATAATGACTTTTTATCATTATTGCTGGCTGGCTGGCAGCGCTACCATTGTTATGCGAGAATCGCAAGTCAAGCGATTGTGTTTAGTTACACACAGACACATAAATTCAACGTCCTATGGATTGTGTCGCAAGCACTTGATATTTGTAGGTACTTATGGCGTTTTCTTTTCTACAAAAAAATGTTGCCCTCCTATATCCTAATTATCGAATTACGTAACGTGACTTTCTCTAAAATGGCTGATTTTGTAGATAATGTTAATCTCTTACTTATGGCGTTTTCTTTTCTCGAAATAATGTTGCCCTGTTTGATTTTCTTCGCCATTTTGTAAGTTTGTCTGGTCCTTTCACCAAATATTGACCTCTAACTAAGTAAGAGGGCACCTTTATCTACAAATTCAGCCATTTTATAGAAAGTCAGGATACGTAATTAGATAATTGGGATATAGGAAGGCAACATTTTTTCGTAGAAAAGAAAACGCCATTAGTTAGAAGTAAATATTCGGTGAAATTACTAGACAGACATACAAAATGGCTAAGAAAGTCAAAGAGGGCAACATTATTTCGAGAAAAGAAAACGCCATTAGTTACTTGCCCGGCTTGTTATACTTTTTTTTAGACTTGTTAGAATTTTAATACTTTTTCCATTTTTGTATTACTTTACCCTTTGGGAGTAAAAATATGCAGCGCAAAATATGCTAAAAGCTTTTTGACCTTAATACACTTATGTAGATACTTAGTTGTACATACAAAGCACACTTTTGCACTTATAGATATCCTATTAAAATTCCATGCGGTTTAATATTGTTAATAATTTATAAAATGCTTGCAATCTATCACTTATAAGGGCAGTGTGCGGAGGAGAGGGTGGTTTGAGTAACTAACTATTTAGAAAAAGTTACTTTTACTTGTTAGATAGTTGAAAGCGAATAGGGAATATTTTCATGGGAAAGAATTACGAGTTTAGAAAAGTTTTCTATTGTCATGCATGCCTTCGTTGCTGAAGGCATAATGAACAAAGTGACGCCGAAACCCGGCAAATACGGGCTTTAAGTTAAGTTAGGTTGGCAATGATACAGTGATCCCTCATATAGACCACATATCGTCCTTAGTGTTACCAACAACGTATTGGAGGCGTTATACTAAACTTGGAATGTAAGTTTTAGTATTTAGTGTATTTTCTGAAGAGTATTTTGGTGACCACTAGATTACGCAATAGGGGTGAGAGTACCTACTCCCTCTTGTGGGATGCCCCTATATGCCCTCCTTGACATCGTCGAAAGGCCCCACCCACCCGTCAACCGTCCGACAACTCAAAAGGTTTTCGATCCAGCGCTGCATGATTGCGAGTATTCCGATAAATTCGAGACCCTCCAGAACAGCGTCTGAGCAGGGACGTTGCTAAAGGCACCCGAAATATCAAGAAAGACACCTATAGCACTCTCTGTAGTGAAGGGCCTTTTCGATATGTTATACAACGTTTTGATTCTTTATCCTGTTTATCCTACATCACGACAAGATAAATGCGTTTTATGTCTTCCGCCAGGCACCATGCGTGTGATGTTCTCATCCACCACCAGCTCTGTCAGAATTGGGAAGGACCTCTCCGAGCCGTTCGAGACCAGACAAGGTGACTCTCTTTCGTATGATTTCTTCAAGTTGATGCCGGCAAAGTTTATTCGAGCTGCAGAGCTTAGTCACACAGAAAGTATCCTATACCACAATTGCGGGCGTACGCCGATTATATTGACATCTTTGGCACTAAGAGTATGTTCTGCTTCTCCAAGCTGGAAAATGGGTTTGCCGGCTAACGAGCTCTAGACGAAGTACCTGCTGTCATCACATAAAGAAACAGCTGGTCTTAGCAGCCACGTCACTGTTGACAGCTGCAAATTCGAAACTATTAAGAACTTCGTCTATTTGGGAACCAGCATTAACAGCAAAAATAATGTCAGATCTGAAATCCAACGAAGAATCACCAATAAATGCTAATTTGAACTAAGTAGGCAATTGAAAACTAAAGTTCACCCCTCGACTAACAAAACTCGCACTCTACAAGACGCTCATCGTTCCAGCGCTCATGTAAGGCGCAGAAGCACGGACGATGTCAAAATCAGATGAGATGGCACTTGGAGTATTCGAGAGGAAAGTTCTTCGGAAGATTTATGGACCTTTGCGCGTTGGCGTGGGCGAGTATCGACGGAGATTTAACGATGAGCTGTATGAGCTTTACACAGACATCGGCATTGTTCAGCGAATAAAGATCCAGTGGCTGCGTTGGGCAGGTCATGTCGTGAAAATGTATGAAGATGCTCCGGCCCAGAAAGTATCTATCTATCGAAACCTGTTAAAGCCAGAAGAAAAGGACAGCTTCACTGGGAAGATCAGTTGAAGACTGACTTGTCCTCCCTTGGTATTTCCAATTGGCGCCAGGTAACACGAAACAGAAATGACTGGCGCGCTTTATTGGAATCGGTCAGAATCGTCTAGACGGTTACGTGCCAATTAAGAAGAGCTTTCTCATTTACTCGTATGAGTCAAAATGCCGATGCCTGTACTAGGGGAGTCATCGGGTAATGCTCTAATCGCTATCTAAACTCATCGTTTGTTAGGAAGAAGCTGCCCCATCCAAAGCGATAAAAACCAATACTTTCTTTAATTTTGAATAAACTGCAATAGTGCAAATAAATATTGATGAAGAAATCACAGACACGAGTGGCCATTCCAATGTTTAAATTATTACAGAGCACCGCAAATTAAATCATACCAATCAACACTCAACAACAATCAACGGCATAATCTGTTGCGCGACTTCTAAGTACGCACATACAAATGTATTTAACCATAAAAGAAACCGTTACTAACGTACAATGCATTGATGACTTAATTAAATACGAATCACTTGTGACAACTTTGTCACATACTTAGTTAGCGAAAAATATCTACGCGCACACTTATGTAAATGCTCAGTAAAAGATTGCGGCGCCATTAAACTAACGCCACAAAGATTAAGGAAGTCTTTGACTTGGCACTCCAACACTACAAACAGGAAATGTTGCAAAGCGTGAATCCTTACACACGTACCGATAAATCTTTATTTATGCGTAATTTTATGAGATCAACGCAAAGTATTAAGTTGTTGCGCTGGAATCCCATGCCGCGCCGGGTATCTGGCGTGTGTTATCTAACATGCAAAAGGTGATTACATACTTTTAAATGGGTGACAAAACGGGTTCGACTAACTGCAAAAGCCGCAAATGTGCCGCCATACATTCATACATTTCCCGGCAATTACGTAATTGTTTGCCTTAGACGGTGATAAATGGAGACACGGTGGATGAATTGGAATGAAATTGATAGATATTTGTTGTATGTATGCACGTACATATGTAAATTAGGCCGTCTCGCCTTATATGTACCAAAAAAAAAAGTTCGCCGTACGCCCCCCCATATGATTTCTTCTTCGAAAACATTTCTCGCATAAATTTTTATTTTTTTTTTGGGACACCGCTAGATGTCGCTAAAATTTATTTTTTTCATATCTTCGGTATTTATGGTGCGATGCCTATGTTTGATACACCAATCTCCTTGGCGTGAGAGGAGGGTTTCCACTTTCTAATTGCACTAACCCTATGTGCGCCATTGGGGTCACTTCCACCCAGTACTTAGTGTATACTACCTTAATGTAACTATTTTTTCCGGAATGTTAAACGTCGTTAAAAAGCATTAATCTTTTGCAAAATAAGTATTTCGATCGATACAGTAGAACCGGAAATAAATCACATTTAAAATTCCGAAGAGTATAAGTTTTTCGCTTCCTGTGGTCTTTTAGGTTCATTTTACAAAGATTTTTTCTGAAGAGACTTCTACTGAAATTTTATGACATATAATTTTCTAGAACATTTTTACCCTCTAGCGACTACTACTACTACTTAGATACTACTTTTGGAGGGTGTATGTATGTATGTATGTGCATAAATATTTACGGGTTTGTGTACATATTAACCCTGTAGGAAATTTAATTAATTTTAAATCACTTTATAAACTACTTTATTTTCAATAACAACTAATTGAAAATGTGACTTTTTCCTTTGCAATGAACTGACTTTTTTAACACGGCGATGTCATAGCAAGCAGTCAATTGCCCTATCCTGCATTTGTTTTCAACTACTTTACTAGTAGTTTAAAATAAATAACTTTATCTTGAGTTTCTTTTCAACTACTTTACTTGTAGTTTAATATAAATAACTTAATCCTGGATTTGATGTCGAAATTCAAGAAATGGTAAAAATGCGAAACAAATTTTCCTCAAATTTCGCAAATTGTTCTCAAGTTGATAAACAATATTTGAGAAACAATTGAATTTATGTTAATTTTCAAATGATAAATATGAAACAATATTTTCTCCGTTTGAGAATTTCGTTTTCAGTGTTTAATGGGAAGTGAAGCTGAAAAACGGTAACCAAAAAAAGGAAAAAACAATCTTGGCATACTTAGATCTGAAAACATGTGTTTACATATAAATATGTACATATACAAGAAACTGTCCCGCGCTGCATTTGTTTAAAGCTACTTTAAAATTAGTTGAATATAAATTACTTTTTAATATATTTATTTTTGCAACTAACTTTTGTTTTCCGTGAGGGAACAGCATTTATGTATATTTAAATTCGTTTGAATATACATATGCATTTCTTTACAATGACGCATTTAGGTTACCTTGCAGACCATATTTACTACCCAGTAGGAAAATGATTGCGAAAAATTCTGTCTACTACAACGCAAATGATCGAATCATTTAAGATTACTTTATACCATGTCTCCACATAACGTGTATCGCTCTTTTTTTCTGCATTTTCTCTCTCAATCTTGTTTCGACACGGAAACTAGTGCCGATACTCGCCAATTTCCATACAAATTTCTGAGAGCGAGTGAAGATTGAAACACTGTTTCATTCTGAATCATCTTGCCAACCTCGATGATATCGATGTCTTCTCTAATTTTGTATCGAAAATCTATCGAAATCTCACACAGACCAAAACAAAGACGCAAAAATAAGCAAACATACAAACATTTAAGAAGAACAAGAAAGAGAAATGTCAAACTGAATCACGATTAGCCACGTGGAGACGAGATGTTTTGCTACATCTTTCTCTGGTGAATCAAGTTATGTGGAGACGGGCTTTTACACCCTTTCTACTTCGTCTGCTTATTTTATTTACCTCCTTCCTCGTTTTCTTATTATTATTTCCCTTCTTCTTCCTCTTCTTTTAATTCTCAGCAAATATACTTGCACCATTCTCTCAGAATTTTTTCTATTTCATGTTTTTTCTTCTAATTATTATACTCTCTCTATTTTAGGTTCTTCTTCTTCATCTCCTTCTTCTTGTCCTCTGATCCTCATTGAGACGTTCATAAATATATGTATGTTCGTACTCTCATTTTTTCTTCCTAATTATTTTTATTTTTCTTCTTCCTCCGATTCTTCTTATTTTACCTTCTCTATCGTAACATTCATCCTTACGTTTTCTAAGTCAATTTTCTCTTCTTTTTATTCCTTTTTTTCTTCCACTTATTCTAAATTCAACATTCTTTCAAACTACAACTACTTACTACTTTCAGATTTTTTCCCATTTTTATATAAAGTTCACTCCAAAACGTGACTGTTAAATATGTAGCTTTTAGCATATTTCAATAAAAACTTACCCTTTGGGTAGCAAATATCATTCCTACTAGGTAACCGAACAACGACAACACATGACGATGGTGCGTGTGCATTTCACTCCGCATGATTAAACGTTTATTTTCCCATCCGCTCAAACTAAATGGTAGCTTAGCGTGTTTGCCGGTAAAATTTCCCAAGCCATTATATATTTAAAATTTATACATGCTTATTAAATGTATGACATAATTGCCGCTACCAAAAATAGAAGTTAATAAAAATAATAACATGCCAAGCATTAGTATTAAAAAAAGAAACAATGCATAAGCTCCTCATAAATACGCGTTTAAATCACATACAAATCACGAGCGATAATAAGAAAGTGGTAATATAATTTATTGGCGGCATTATTACTAAAGCAATGGTAAAATTTCGAATTTGAAAACAAAAGCATTATATTTGTATATGAACTGGTTGAAATTTTAATTACACATAATGAACGAAAGTAGTAAAGAAAGGGATTAAAGGATAAAATCTTTGAAAAAAAAAAAAATACAAAAAAGTTGAATATACTTGTAATAGAAAAAGAGTTTCGTTGAACTACAGAGTATGAAAAATATCCCAAATATGATGTACTATAAATGATAAAGAATCCCAAATATCATTACACTATCTTATTCCAAGTGAGTTCCGACCTGTTAATTTTAATATCACCCATCGCCAAGTCCTGAAAAGAAAGGTGAATAAAGAAGAAGCCACACACCACCTCGATGACAAGAGAATCAGAATTGAGACTGCCCTCTCTCAAGCGTTCGAAACCAAACTAAGTTTCAGACAGGGAGACTATAAGTGTGCAGAACTGAGTCGCCCACTTATATACTATGCTATGTAATAGTCACGCCCCATTCGGGTATGTAGCCTCATTTAGCTCCGGGCGTAGGGAGGTAGAAAAAAACCAGCAGTCTCAGGCAATAAGGCATCAGCTCACAGCAATGGATGTGATCTGAGACTGATTTTTTTGGAGTAAAATAACAAAATATAAAGGTGGGCTGGTATGCGCCAGGCGAAAGTTGTGCTAAGAGGCTGCTATAGAAAAGGCCTCAAAGTGATTGTGAGTCACACAAAAAGATAACTGAGAATTCTCTCACAAACTCCAAAGGATAGAAGACATCCTTCAAGGGATTTTTATCTGAGGAAATGGCTCAAAAACTACCGAATGGATATTTGCAAAATTTTGACAATTTTGGATGAGCTCCCTCGACATACGCTATATTTCTTCACGCTAGATAGCGCTGGAGTCGCTATATTTGCAAAATTTGTATTTATGATCCGATTCTGTTTGTTTTTGGCACGTATGTTTATTATATTTCGAACATATTTAATTCCGGTATCTCAGCAGCCCCTTCCCGATATATAGGCCAATATATAGACACAGATGGCCCCGAGATATTTTTGAGCAATATTGGTATCACATTAAAGCAGCCGATCAGATCATGTTATGTGGTTATCTCAATCGTTCGATTTAAATAATATAGACCGATATGTGGACGCATATGACCAAGGGAAATTGTTGATAGGGAACGGGAGGACAGAGAGGAACGGTAGTGTGGGAGTGGAAGATATAGAGGGCACGGGAGATGGAGAATGGTAAGGAGATTGATAGGTAGTGGCATAGTGTGATTTGTCGCAGCGAAGTGGGACAGGTTTTTGCTAATCGGATCATAACTTTCTTACCATTCACATCTAATGGTCTACACACAAGTTCTGCTGAAGCATCTTCAAAAAAGATTCCAAGCAATCATCAATGCAGTTATGAAAGTGCTGTGAATAACCAAGAAGAAAGTATTAAAAGGTTTGAGCGTAACGACTTTGCGGCTTCAATTGCCAAAGCACCCACTCACACAACCACTTAGCTTTTCTGCAAGTGGTTCAGCTGTGGAAATGCACACGTACAATTTTTCCTATATCCTTTTGCACGGAAATACCGCTTCAATTACTTTTCGCATAGCAATTTGGCGCTAATAAAAAAAGAAACGGCGCGCATCATAGAACTATAGAGAAAAAGAAAAAAACATATAGCACATATCCAATTCAAAACAAAAGTCAACTAGAGCATAGCTAAAAAGTGACGCCGCGTCAAGGGGAGGAGTAGAAATTTGAATTCCATGCTGAAACTGCAATGGAAAATTAGAATCGTTAAATTCCAATGCTGGCTGGCGTGTGAGAAGTGCAAAGCTACAGAGCACACTTGTTTGCATGCAAGCGAAAAAACAGTAAAGCAATTTAAAAGTGCAAACGCCTAAATGTATGCCTCAAAGTCTGCAGTAGTAGAAGTAGTGGTAGTAAAAGTGCTTGTGCACAGCAGGCCTAACACTCACTTATGTTTTCTTTGTTTCATTAAGTGCAATTTTTAATTGCATACCGACCAAAGCAATTCAATCAACTTACAACACAGTTTTTTGCAGAGTTCCTTTGAGGCACCTGGTTTTTTTGCTTGTTTTTTGCTTGCTTTTGCAATTTTTCTCACTCTTAGACTTGATTGTGGTGGTGTTTATTAATTTCTTTTTTTTTTTTTTTAATTTTTAATTTGTGTCTTTTGCTTTAAGGTTTTTCTTCGACAGTTCTCACTCAAGCTTGTTATCAATGCTGGATTTTGGTCTACATCAAGTCTACATCTAGCCATGACACAAACCATACCACCCTACACTTAGCCTTTCAAATCTGATACACATACACTAAATGGGCGCACTTTTATTAGGTACCTCTGTAAAACACAAAAGGAGATGATTTGCCTTAGGAAACTTTTCAAAAGGAAAATCTAAAATCTTTATAATATTATTATGACAAAATGGTAATTTAAAACATTTTAACTCCTAATTCGCATTAAAAACTGAACATATGGCAACATTGCATGTAGCATGACCGCATGCTGTTGAAATTACAATGTGGAAATGACCATTTCGAAAAAGCAAATATGTGAAAATTTGAAAAATACGGTAATTAATCATAAAACTTTTTGGGCAACATGAAATTTGCATGTCATACAAATAAAAATAAATTTGCCAGATTATTAAATGGCTGCATAAACATATGGACACACACTCATACATACCCTATAGTATACATATGCATATATTGCAAATTTCGTTACGGTCGGGGTCAGTGTTGTCATCGCCAAATTTTAAAGTGAAGGAAGCGGCTGAAAAATCGAAGTGATTCGAAGTAAATCGAAGTGAAGTGCGGCTAAATGGTTTTTCATACGTTTCCCGCGAAGTCAAGAAAATTTGGATCGTAAAAACGGAATAATATATGCATTTTGTTTTTAAG
The DNA here is from genome assembly GCA_960531455.1 of Urophora cardui. Classification (NCBI taxonomy): domain Eukaryota; kingdom Metazoa; phylum Arthropoda; class Insecta; order Diptera; family Tephritidae; genus Urophora; species Urophora cardui. Next base: position 15,905,067 of record OY482673.1, read on the forward strand.
TATCATTTCAAAGAAAAACTATTAAAACTACATATAAAATAAAATGCTTTAATTTTTTAACAATATGTTATTTTTTATTATTTCTAACAAGGCAAAAAAAAAATCCATGAAATTCAAATTCACGTACATATGTACATACATTATGTACATATATATATATATATATATATGAATGCAGCATCTTCAATTGTTTATATTGGTTCATGTATATAAATACGAGATCTTTTTTATTCCTGGGCCCTCACACTGTAGTTCTATTCGAAAGTGAAATTAGATTCGAAAGCACATTCGTAAACTGTAGAATATTGTTTATTTGGAATTTCTTTCGAATCTAACTACAGAGTGAGGGCATTGGATAACGAGAATGTACTAAGTATTCTTTTGTTAATTTTATTTAAGTATAACAGGTACCGGTTATAATCCATTCAATGTAAAAAAATTAAACTTATACTTAAAATACCACAATTTTTTTTTTTTTTGCTTCGAACTCCGCTCCGGAGTTGACCTGTGTCAAACCTTTAAAAAAAGCGACAAAACACTAGAGATAAGAGCTTTTAAAAAATCGATTATTCATCTCAATGAGGGATGCCATATCTAATGATTGTATAAACATTTACCTCTTGCATACTTGCATATGCAACTTTTATTAGAATTTGTAAGAATAAATTATAAAAGTAAGTTAATTCTGATTGGTCAAAATCGCAGTGATTTGGGGAAAGAGGAAGTGTCGAAGTGCCGGGCATAAAAGTGAAGTGAAACACTTCGATCGAAGTGAAAATGACATCACTGGTCGGGGTTTCCAGGCCGGAAGTTTCATAGCCCACACGCGCATGCAACTAAGCGGCAGCAACACCCACACTTTATATTTCGGTAGTAAAGTTTGAAGCAAACCATAGCAATTACTATTCATGTATGTATTGCGAAATTTTGCTCATGCAAATGCATAAATACATATGTACATATTTACATGCATGCACAGGGCACAAACAAGCATACATAGAAGGTAAAAGGCATTAGAAGCGTGGTAAATTTAATTTTGCGCTGCGCGTGGTTGACGTTGACTCTTTTGTTTAGTGTTGATGTTTTTGTTTTTCTCATTTTTTTTTTTTGGTGCCATGTAAACGGTTCGTTGACTTTTGGCAATAACTGTGCGCTGCATGCTTTTTGTTCGTCATAATTTTGCACAAAATTTTGACTTGAAACCGTAACGCTTTGTTTGCCGCATATGGCAAGGTCAGTACATAGAAATTGTTTGTCCATGATTATTTATTTTGTAGGTGATATTATCACGTTCGGAGTTATTGCACATGCGCGTAGGTGCCACAAATTTTGTTTTGTAATAAGTTGTAAATGAAAGAAAAATCGATGTATTGTCGATGAGTGTTCATTATTAAATAACAGAGGGATTATGGTTCATGTCTTGGGTAGATCGAATTTTAATGATTTACAGTGTAATAAAATAGACCATCGCCTTTCAGCCACTGGTGTCGAGTGAGCTTAGCTCTATAAGGAGCAGTTGAACCAACCGTTTATAGAATTAAATTTATTGAAGATATTCTCGAATAGTTAGTTCGGAAAGTACTGATTCCGTTATCTATTATATAAAAATGAATGTGTGTCTGTGTGTCCTTTATGGACTCCCTGTGTAATCAACCGATTTTAATGAAATTTTCGCAGTGGATTTATATGATATCATTACACAGAATAGAATTTTGGAAAAGTAGAAGCTTCCCGAAATACAGGGCCAACTGTGGACCCACATAGACCCATCAAGTCTTTGAGCAACATTGGTATCAAAGTAAAGCTGCTGAGGAGGACTTTTCAACATTAAGTTGTGATTTCGGTTTCCTAGATATGTCACAAATAGTGGACCCGAATGGCCCCGGAGTGATTGTTTTCGATGTAAAAATATAGGTAAAGGTAAAGGTAAAGGAAGATGGAAAGAGTATGGAAAATGCCCATTATAACACAAAAACGGATATTCGCTAGTAAATATGTATGTATATAAATTACCTTAAAAATTCTAAATGAATCTTCGCAAATATTAGTACGGTCAATTCACCGAATCGCAGGCACATCAAATATTTGAAGTAGTCAAACATCAATCTGTTTGCGACTAAAATCAAGTGCTGCTGTTCCCCTCTTAAATGTCAAAAATAATACTAATTTGCGTGTGCGACTACAGAAACACTGCTAATATAAAAATGACAACAACAACTGTCAAAGAAACTGGGTTGCGCAGTCAAAAGGTAGGAAATAAACTACTAAAATACTACTATGTATAAAACAGCTCATCGAGTTGTTGTGTGCAAAATTATTCAAGTCGCTCATTTGGTGAAACCCAAAAGTAAGTTAGCCCCAAATCTGGCTAGCTAGGTTAGGTTAGGTAATAGTGGCTGCTGGTACACACCAACAGACTTAGGCCCATAAGGACCCATTGTGATACCACGCGGATCTAAACCCCTACTCGAACCAGAAAGTGGATTCAGCGAATCTTAGGAATTTTACAGGCTCTAAATCGGCCAAATCGCCGAGGCCAGAAAAGTGGGGTGCCCCCAGAAATTTTAGCCTCTTAGTCCACAGCGCGGGACATTCACACAGCAAATGTTCTACAGTTTCAGGCTCATCCTCATCTCTACAGCTCCTACAGAAGTCATGAAAAGGAGCGCCCAATCTCTCAGCATGTCTGCCGATAACGATATGGTAATCAGGCCAACAGTAAGCGCCAGGTCTTTCCTCTTTAGAATAAGTAGCCCTTTAGTACGTCTCGCATCCCAATGAGGTCATACCAGTCTACACCTTTTCCAGATTGAATTCAGAAAACTCCAATTGTATTTCAGAAAACACCAATGGGATTTCAGAATAGGTAATTGGATTTCAGAAAACACTAATGGGATTTCAGAATAGGTAATTGGATTTCATAATGTGTGAATTGGATTTCAGAAATAGAGAATTGGATTTCAGAAAATACCTTTCGAACTATTTTTGCCATGTAAATACTTGAGTATGTATAAAGAAGGCCATGGAAAATGCAAAAATTATTTACTATGGAATAAATTAATTCGTAATTTTTATGCCGTTCAGTTGTAATTGTATTTTTAAAAATGGAGTTTCGCGATAACTGCGTAATCTCTTATTTTGAATTGTATCTGTAGTACATAACATATGAATTTATAACCTGATTTGAACTTACAAATTATTTTCCAACTTTACGAAAATTATGATATCTGAAATCCAATTTTCGTTTTCTGAAATTTAATTGTCAATTTCTGAAATCCAATTCACACATTCTGAAATCCAATTACTTTTTCTGAAATCCAATTTTCGTTTTCTGAAATCCAATTGCCTATTCTGAAATCCAATTAACAGATTCTGAAATCCAGATAACTATTCTTAAATCCAAATGACAAATTCTGAAATCCAATTACCTATTCTGAAATCCAATTGGCGTTTTCTGATTTCAATCTGGAAAAGGTGTAGAATGAATGCAGGTGCTAAGGCGTTTCCATCTAGCACCCGCTTCTGCATGGAAAAATCCCTTAATATTGAGCTTGCATGTAGCGAGCGGCATTCTTAAACCCTTCCAAGATGACGAAAGCGGAGCAGATGTGCCCCCTCTTGCTAGTTCGTCTGCCATCTCATTGCCAGGTATATTGCAGTGTCCAGGCACCCATACCAGCGTTAGAGAAGCCTGCGTAGCCATCTCGTCAAGAGATTTGCGACAACCCTCTACAGTCCTGGATTTGCAAGCAGCAGACCCAATCGCCTTCAGCGCAGCCTGACTATCAGAATAAATGTAAATATTGTCGTGCATGAGGACTCCTTTACGAAGATAGTCCCCCGCCTCTTGAATGGCAGCAACCTCTGCCTGGAATACGCTGCAGTGATCCGGAAAGTTAAAGGAGAGTTTCGTACCCGTTTGGGCTACGAAAATTCCACCACCCACCTTACCATTCAGCTTCGAACCATGAGTATAAATGTGGAGGGCACCCGGCAAATCCGGAGGTCCATTGGACCAAAACTCCCTATCCGGAATAACAACATCGAAGTTCCTCCCGCAAGTGGTGGTCGGTGCACAGTAGTCCGTTGCACTCGTCAAAGAAATGCTAAGGATCTCAGCATGACCACCTACATTTACCTTCCACCCCGGAAGTTCCCTTAAGCGCATTGCCTACCCATAAGGACAATTGGCAGGACATTAAATAAAGTCTCCAGAGCCTCCTTGGGAGTGGTGCGCAGCGCGCCACCAATACAAATCAGCGCGCTTCTTTGCACCTTTTTAAATGCAAGAAGGATTGAACTCTTTTCAAGACATTTCCACCACACCAGAACTCTGTTCTGGGCTAACTTAAGTCAAAACTTAGTTTTAGCTTTAGTCATGCTGGTGAAACAGGGCCTTAGATTCTGCTTATCAATGCTAAAATATTTAGTGAACTGTAGACACGAATCGAAACAAATCTCACTGTTTTATTTTGACATGTAAATTTCTGTACTATGCCATTATAATATTAAGCAGTAGCCATGTGCCCCCCCCCCCCCCCTGCCCCTACCTGCCTACGCCCTTGGACTTACGCATTTAAAAGTAGCGCTTTCAATGAAAATACAAAACGATTAACAAGCATTGTGTATTTGTTGCAAAAAGTAACCTTTTCTTGTGTTTTTTTTAATAACAAAACGTACCTATAAAGGTTTAGCATAAAATATTTTGCACACGTACTAGAGTCAATTACGAATGTTGCTTTTTTGATATTTAATATGCGCAAGCGTGTCACCTGCGTGTGCGCTTATAGACGCTCTGGCATAATTAATATGGCAAAAACGTATTTCAACAATTTCTTTAAAAGTACATATGTATATTTGCAAGTATGTGAACAGCATGTATGTCTACAAGTAAATATTTTCCATAGATCAGGAGTGAAAAAAATGTTGTATACTAATTAAGGAAATGGGAGTGTCGTAGTAGACGATTGATTGACTTGCCTGCTTATATAAATAGCACGTATGTATGTATAACTCAATATGTTTGTATGTACATCTATGCAAAAAAAAAGTCGCATAGATCACCGCCCATTTTGCGCATCAATGCATTATTGGTACAGCGACATTGACAGATGCAGTTCAGTGACACTGCCACCAAACCTTTTATAGGGTCTATACACAGTGCGTCTGACTCGCGAGTCATCTGTGTACGTGTTGACTCGCCGCGTCACAGCAAAATATCAAACTAGTTTTGATTTTCTTGAGTCATGTCGGTGTAAACTACTACATTCACATTTTCACTAATACACCTAAATTGACTCTTGAATCAGACGCATCGTGTATAGACCCTATTACTTTTTTCCATTTGGTTTTTTAACAAGTACTCTCACCTTTTGTTGCCATTACTTTTTTTTGTTGCCTCACAACATGTGATGAATTGAAAATTTAATTTTTTCTTACGTATTCATATAATTCAATTACGCAAAAAATGCAAATACATAGTTAAATATGCATGAGTGCTGGCAGATCGCTCAACGGCCTTAGAAGATTGCGTATGCGACGTGTAGTAGTGCTGACGCAAAAAAAAAAGAAAAATCAATCAATATTCGTTAGATGCAGATTGGAATGCTGAAAGCAATTTATATTTATAAATTTTCAAGGAACTCAAGCAGAGCTGTAAAAATTTCCAATAATTCTTCTTAGCAATCAGTGACTGATTAGCAATTCTATTGCAATAAGTTTTTTTAAATATTTTTTTTTTTTGTAAACAATTACAATCAACAATATTTTATGCATTTTATTGCAATTTTTTTATTTTAAAATCTTACAATCAACAATAATTTACGTTCTGTCTATTGCAATCAATGAATTGATAAAACTTTTTAAATTTTTTTATTGTAAAATCAAGCATTCAACAAAAGTTTACGATCCATCTGTTGCAATCAAATTAATTAGTGACTGTTCTACGAATTTTATTGCAATACAAGTTTATTATAATTTTTTTTTAAACTACAATCAACAATAATTTACGCAATTTATTGAAATTTTTATGTTTTAAAATTTTACAATCAGCAATAATTTACGTTCTATCAATAGCAATCAATATAAATTTATAGCAATTTATATAAATTATCTATTGCAAGCAACAAAAATTTACGATCCATTTATTGCAATCAAATTGATTAGATTCAAATTTAATGCAATTTTTTGATTGTAGGTTTATACAATCAACAATAGTATATGTTACATATGTTGCAATCAAAATTATTAAAAAATTTTAATGTAGAAAATGCAAATTAACACTAGTTTACGTTCTGTCTTGCAATTAAATTGATTTGTTGCAATTTGTCGATTTTAAAATTTGATTGCAATCAAATTTATTGCAATTTTTTGATTGTGGAAACCTGCAATCAACAAAAATGTCCGTTCCATCTGTAGCAATCAAATTGATTGCAATAAAATTTTTAAATGTTTCAATGTAAAAAACTAAAATTAACCATTGTTTACATCCTATCTATTGCAATCAAATTGATTTGTTACAATTTGTCGGTTTTAATAATTGACAATCAACAATAATTTATTTTTCATGATCTGCAATTAAAGTGATTGCAGTCATTGCATTGTTTTTTCTTGTCATACTCAAATTCTGCAATGCAATGTATGCTAATCTAATCAATATGATTTACAATGAAAGTTGATTGCAATCAAATTTTTGTAAATTTTTGCTATTGTATTATTTAAAAAAAATAAATAAATATATAAAATTACAATCGTCATAGTTGATCGCAATATTATGCATTTTATCTAATTGCAACGCAGTTGTGCAATCTTTTACTGCTCTAAACTCAAACATGCATAAATTTTTATTAGCAAATGCTATTCAAATGTTTGCTGAATGAAACGCTTAATCCTACAATATTTGTTAGCTTTCTTTGTATATGATAAAATTTGCTTTTGGCAGTGATGGGTTTTTGCGCATTTTCTTTCGCCTTAGAGACATAAAAACTTTCTTTCAGATCTCAATCTTTAGCCACGCTCTTTTATATACAAGCGTAGATTATTTTGACAAGTCTATAATTATTATTATGACACTTTAATTAATTTTACGCATTCATCTAACGGTTTAACAACCAGTAGTTGTACGTCGAAGTAAAAGCAAATGACTTGTGAAATTTTTTGCCATAGGCGCTTAACACCTTTTACGCGCAGCGCCATACAATTTTTAAGCAAAAAAATTACGCATATCCAAACACGCGAAAGTTTTTATGACACATATCGCGTGCTTGTGATGACTTTGTTAAATTAGTTGGGAGCTGCATAGCAAGCGTATGCGTCAGTTGCGTGCGTTTTACAGTTGTGCGGTACAAACGCGTGCCTAAAGGCGAATGCACAAGCGCTTAGAGATGCTTTTAAGCTTGATTTTACAATCTAAAATGCATACGAATGCATGACGGGATGAGATTATTAATTAGCCAGCGTTTTTTGCATCTTTCCTCTGTTGTTTTATACATAAACGCATAGAGTGGAGTTGCCCCTCGATTTATGTCATAAATGTTTGCAAAATTCATATGCATATTCATGCCAACACCTGCATTTGCTTTACATCTTAAGCATTATGCGTGTCTGTTTTTTTGCACGTTATGCTATAAACCGTTTAAGCATTTGTTGTGTGTGAATAGAAGCCAAAAGTAGGTTACATTTTAACTAATGCCAGATTGTCAGCGTTTGTTTGCTGTTTTAGTTTTTTGTTCACGCGCCCAACTATTTCTGTTGGTGATTGGCTTTTTGTTGCGCATTGTTTTATCTTTTTTTTGTTTGGTTTTGTTTTGCTTTTTTTCGTTTCAGCGTTTGCTTTGTTTGACTTTGTTGCAAATGCCGTCATTGTGCTTAATTGTGGAGAAACCTGAAAGTTATTTTTGCATAACAACAAAAACATAGCAAGCGCGACAAAAACACACATATCAACTGTTTACATCAACTTGTTGTTTTTTTAATAAATGCACAATTTCCACTTGAAACATTTATCTTATCAACTTACAAGTTCTAGAAAAATTTGCATACTGATTTACTTATAATTTTATTGTGTTCCACAATTGCACTATCCAAAAGCATAGACTTCAAATGTATGTGTATTTTACATAAAACAGCGTTAACCTTTTTACCATTTATTTTCATTTCAATGCAAAGTCAAAGTGCATTTGATCTCATGCAGCCTTGACAGGCTTAACATCTAATTAAAGCCGTACCTTCAAGCCAAAAACTTTGAAAAGCGTAAAAAATAGCATTAGGGACATTAGCTGATTAGGCATACATACAGTAAATACTTACATACAATTACTTCAAAACATAACCTCAAAAAGCTGTTAATGTATTGCAAATTTTACATTAAACTTTTTAACAACCCCATAGCATTTTTTTGAAATGGAATTTGCACTAAAATTAGTGAAATCTATATATATAAAAGGAAGTGGCGTTAGTACAAACGTGTATAACTCAAGAACGTCTGTACCAATTTGGATGATTGAGACAAATTCAGATTGTTCTCTGGCCAGAATAGGAGAATATCCAATAAAATTCCCGAAAAATGCAAAAAAAAAATATTTTCCCACACATTTTGAGATAGGGATAGGAATGGGGATAGGGATAGAGAAAGAGATAGAGACAGAGATAGAGATAGAGATAGAGATAGAGATAGAGACAGAGATAGATATAGATATAGGGATAGGGGAAATTAGGTTTGTCGCGGCGAATATATGTATGTATATCTCTTTTGTTCAGAGAATTGACAGTTTTATAACTTTATAGGAATAAATTTTAGGCAGAACAACGTCTGCCGGGCCAGCTAGTGTTTAATAAATGTACTTACAAGTGTAAAAAATTTACAAGAAACCTAATTTGAGGTTATAGAAAAATTTCCCTCAAAGGGAAATTTTCGAAAATTTAAAATTATTACAAACGTGTATAACATTTAATTAAAAATCGAATGTGAAGTTTTAAAAAAATTTCCCTCAAGGGGAAATTTTAAGAAAGTTACCAAAGTTGGCTACGCTTTATTAAAAGAAGTTGCACGAATAATGAATTAAATAAAACACCAAATATACGTTATTGTAGAATTTTCCAATAAGGGAAATTTTGAAAAATGTACTAAAAGGTTTCGAAAACATATTAAAAATGCTACAAGCGTGTATAAAATTTAATTAATGGCCAAATGTGAAGTTTTGAAAAAATTTCCTTCTAAGGGAAGTTTTTAAAAAGTTACCAAAATTGACTACGCGTTTAGTAAATTCAGTTACATGCGTAATAAATATAATAAAACACCAAACATAAATTATTTTAGAAATTTTCCATATCTAATTTCCCATATTAAAGGTTGTTGCCAATAAACTGTTTTCTTCGCTATTTAAATTCATTTGTGTTTACTTGAACAAATTTTTGCAGTAGCTTTTGCTTTCATGCCAATTTGCCAAGCTTTCATTATCATGTCATGTGTAATGTTGTTGTACACATTTCTCAGCTGTCATATGCGCGCTGCTGGCTGACATGCGATTATTTTCAGTGCAACCGTTGATGATCATGTGCGCGCATTAATTAAAATCAGCTGATCTTTGTTCTGCGCGCGTTTGCTGCTCCTCCTGCCATCACTAACTCAATTACATGCAGTGATAGTAAATGTTTACCCAGTAAAATATCTGCATATGTACATTAGGGTGACCGCAGTGATAGGGAGGGGAAATTTTTTGAGGAATTTTGTCAACGGGAACCCCATAAAATGATCAGCCTTTGCAGATTTTAAGATAGCCAAAGTTTAAGAACGATTGGATCATATTAACACGTGCCGCTTGGCGCTTAAAGTTTCAAAAAACTTGATTTTGTGGCCGATGAGCGACGTTTTTGGGCCGTATCTCCGAAACTCTGCATTATTTTCTCATGATTCACATATCCAGGTAAAGGCATGTTGTTCCCACTAATTTATATCCTATGCATACATCTAGGAACGCACATCTATTAAAAGAATTACACGTTAAGTTATGTAACACTTCGCATTCCCTTGTATGGTAAGGAGCCGTTCATGTATTACGTAAGCAAAGCGAAATTCCAGATGCTTGCTACAATTAACACTTTGACAATTTCCACTTCACTTCTTTGTTTTAATTTATAAACCTGATTTTTGGTAAAATATTTGGGGAATTTGCTTTTTTCTGCTTATTCGAATGTTATTTTTTACTTTTCTCTGTTCACTTCTGTAGATATACAAACATACACACACGCACACAAGGGGAGATGTTTATCAAAGTGTAAAAAAGTTGAGACATGGCTAACTTCCCATTAAACATTGAAAAAGAAATTATCAAACGTTTGAGAAAATATTGTTTCTAAAGTTGAGAATCAGCATATATATCATTTGAAAATAAACATATTTTCAAATGTTCATCAAACATTGTTTATCAATTTTAAAATAACTTACAACACATTTGAAAAAAAAAACCTGTTTCGCATTTTGTACCATTTCACGAATTTCAACATGTCAAGGCTTGAAGGAACGAAGAAATTGTTTGTGTTTGCCAATTTCAGTCAGCGTTCGTTGTTCTACTCGAGCGGTCTTTTAACGGTTGAAATGATGATGGTTGAAAATGATTGTGTGTAATAATGATTCTGTATATCTTATTCTTATTTTATTTGTTTGTGGCTTTTTGTGAAGTTACACCAAATTTAATAGAAACATAGTTTGTTTCTCATATTAACATACTCATGTAACTGTACAAAAGGCATCGGAAAAATTCACCCGCACGGGTAAATGAAAAGCATCACATCAGAGTACAAATATGTAATACATATGTACATATGTACATCTATTTATTCCATTCCATTTCTGCGCTCACAACACAAACTCTCACTATCGCTCAAATTTTCTGCACTCTAGGGTACATATATGTAATACATACAAACATCTATTAATTGCATTCCATTTCGTACCACCTTTGAAATAGGTTTGAGAAAATGAAATTAATCAAATTGAGAATCAGCCCAAAATCCCATACTAAAAATGAGCCTTTTTGTTTGAGAACGCTATCAGGGGAAATTTGAGGTGCATTTGATAACAAACGTTTGATATTTGACAATAGGGTTACTTCTCAAATGAACCTCAAATTGAAAATGAAGAAAAATGTTTATTGGGTTTATACTTTGCTTTACTCGCTTCACCTCAATTGTGAACATGTCCCTTTGAAAAGCACATGCTCAACGGAACTGTCAAAGCAAAATTCTGAAGCAAAGCGTAGTCAATTGTGCACGGGCTCTTACCGCGCGCTATTTACTTGCCAAATGCCATTTGTGAATTGCATGTGCGAGTAACAGGGTCTATTTCGGAGAAATCAAAACTTTTGCCGGTATTTTCGTGTTAAATTACTTATCGAAGTTTCTGCAATACCAATTTTTTCAATTTATTGAGTTGTAAATGAGAATTTGAGTAGTTAATATAGCAGAAGTCCAGGTATTTTCAATAAAAAACAATTAAATATGAGTGATTTGTGTTTTTTTTATTTTGTGCTTCGAAACTAGTGAATGTCTCTTTTTTCCCTCTATTTTTAAGGTTTATCATTCTCATTTTTGTCCCTAAAATAATAGCTCCACTTCTGCCATAAAAAGACAAAACAAAGATAAAATTTTCATTGTAGGCTATCCGGCTCACCAGATAACCGGTTGTAAATTGCTCTCTAATCGCCAAGTTCTGGCCACTTTATTTTACAATTTGCGTAGTGTGAAATTGAGCTTAAAGGTTTCAGCAAAAATTACTATTCAAGAAATACTTGTATTTTGGGGAAAAGCTCGAATTCCTATAAAACATGATAAAGATGCTATTACTAAATTAGAGAAACTTTACGCAGAGTGGAGAAATTTACAGAAGGACCAGAAAAAACAATCGGAAGCTGCAAGGAACAAAATCTAAGAGTTCGCCTTAAAGATATATGATATCTTTGATATCGCTCATCGAGACGACTTGGCCATGATGAAATCAGAAGAAAAGCAATTTCTTTTGAAACAAAGGGAGAAGGGTCGTCCAGGCTCTATGCTTGGAGTTGATTTGAAGTTAGCTCGAGCTGAAGGAAGAAAACTACAAAGGGAACTTGCGAAAAAGGACAAACAAATTCGATCGGAATGTTTCAACATAGGCAAGATTTTCTTTTTATTTGGTTTGAATTTTTTTATTTTTGTTGAAAAGGTTTGAGTAGATTGGTTTCTAATATTCAGCATTTATCAAAGTAAAAAAAAATAACCTCAACTATTTCAAACCAACCTCATTATTTTCCTTATTTACGGTATTTTCCCATTTCCTTCATAGATATAGATAGTGATAGTGAAGAAGACGAGGACAGTGATGGAGCGTATGATGGGGATGATGATGACAAAGAACACCCCAGTAGCTGGTCGAAAAACAATAGTTTTAAGGAAGGATTGGAGATTGTGAAGTCACTAAACGTCGTTAACGATATTGCAGAACGAGGGGTGAAATTAATTACTGACTTCAATGATCTTCTAACCAAAGATGAGGAGCAGAAACAATATATTTTGCAAGTCGTAAGCCAATGCCGAAAGTTGTATCCTGACTGTTCAAAAATAACATTGAGGAAACCTGTAGAATAGAGTATTCATTATTGTATCCTTGTGTCCTTAAAAATAATAAAAATAATAAATAAATACATTAACGTATGTAAAAAAAAAACCGTTTTCCCAATCCAACATTTATACTTTAAAGAATACTAGTATCGCCGGTGCTCGAAATTCGACCATGCAATTTATTTTTTCAACTTTTTATTGGTACAAAAATTATTCCTGTGAATTCGCTTTGATTTTGACATTACACTCTACCTTTGTAAATAAAAAAAGAAGTTTTTTAATTCGCCGCCGAGCCTACCTGTTAGATATACCTTGGTCAAGATTAAAATTACTCAGTGTGCTCTCCCGCACTCTCTCTCATTTTTCGCTTTAATGGAAAATCAATAGGAGAAATTTGGAAGCGTTGATTTTGATCTGAGCGTAAACTGGGCCAATGCATATAAAATAGAGAGAGCGCTTTTAAATTAAAGCGACTCTTCAACTGTGTTTTCGATATTTGTAAACACGTTTACGATATCTATTTCTCTTAACTAAAAATTTTATTTATTAATTATAAACAAATTAAATAATTTATAGAAAAAATGATATGCCTATGCACCACTGCTCCTGACTCATACGAACACATCCATATAAATTTTATGTGGATATGAGTATGTTAAATGTGCTAAACAGCCTGGCAATTGTTTGTATGGAAAAAATGTTATCCTATTAATAAGAGATAAGATAAGAGATTTTTCATGATATCATAAGTTTGTTCCTAGAGGTACCTATTTAAATTTTTGGTGACAAAGGCTGTAATAGCTCGGTTCGGTTACAAATAACAAAAAATATGTATGGAATATAAATTAGTGGGAACAACATGCCTTTACCTGGAGATACGGCCCAAAAACGTCGCTCATCGGCCAAAAAATCAAGTTTTTTCAAACTTTAAGCGCCCAGCGGCACGTGTTAATATGATCCAATCGTTCTTAAACTTTGGCAATCTTAATATCTGCATAGGTTGATCATTTTATGGGGTTCCCGTTGACAAAAATGTGACATCGATTTTTTACGGTCACCCTAATGTACATGTACAATTTGAATCTATGAACTGTCACATTTCATTGGTTGCCATGCTTTCTTTCAATCAATTTGCTTTGTTTGTGTGACTGACTGATAATGCTTGAGTAGCTCACAAAGCAAAAGCGTTCACGCGCTCATTTAAGCGTCTACGGTGTCTTGTTTTGTTATTGATGGCAGTGTGTGCGCACGTGCAATTTATTTACTTATTTCGTGTTTTTTAATTAAATTTGCTTTCACATTTGTTAATTAAGTACTGGTTTATTTATTCGCATGTGGGTGTCAATTAGTGATTTCGTTTTGCTTGAGCATTTGTCGCAGATTTTTGTCTGCAATTAATTAATTGGACGTAAGTGGCAACGCTGCGGAGGCAGATAGTTAATGATTATAAATTAGTTAATTGATTATAAATCATGTTGATTGTAAATTTTTTGTTTGTAAAAATTGCAATTGTCATTATTTACGAATATCTTATTGCAATCAATTTTTATTGCAAATCATTTTGATTGTAATAATCAGAATTGCAATCATTTACAATTATCTTCTTGCAATCAACTTTTATTGTGAATCATTTTGATTGTAAAAATCACAATTGCAACAATTTGCAAATATCTTATTGCAATAGACTTTTATTGTAAATTATTTTGATTTTAATAATCTGAATTGGAATCATTTACAAATATCTTATTGCAATCAACTTTTATTGTGAATCATTTTGATTGTAATAATCACAATTGCAACAACTTGCAAGTATTTTATTGCTTCAATTTTTATTGTAAATCATTTTGATTTTAATAATCAGAATTGTAATCATTTACAATTATCTTATTGCAATCAACTTTTATTGTGAATAAGTTTGATTGTAATAATCACAATTGCAACAATTTAAAAATATCTTATTGCAATCAATTTTAACTGTAAATCATTTTGATTTTAATAATCAGAATTACAATCATTCACAATTATCTTATTGCAATCAACTTTTATTGTGAATCATTTTGATTGTAATAATCACAATTGCAACAATTAACAAATGTCTTATTGCAATCAATTTTTATTGTAAATCATTTTGATTGTAATAATCAAAATTGCAATAATTTACAAATATCTATTGCAATCAACTTTTATTATAAAATATTTTGATTGTAATAATCACAATTGCAATAATTTAAAAATATATACTGTAATTAACTTATGTTGTAAATCATTTTCATTGTAATAATTACAATTGAAATAATTTACAAATACCTTATTTCAATCGACTTTTATTGTTAATAATTTTGATTGTGATAATTAAAATTGCAATCATTTACAAATATCTATTGCAATCAACTTTTATTGTAAATGCGTTTGATTGTAATAATTAGAATTCCAATATTTTATAAAAGTTTTGTTGTAATCAACATTAATCGTAAATAATATTGATTAGATTAGCATATACATATGACATCACTGAGATGCCTTCAATCGGTGCCAAGATTAATAAAAGTTGATTGCAATGATTGTAATAAATTTTAGTGCAGTCGATGTGATTGGAATAGGTGGAACGAAAATTAATGCTGATTGCAATCAAGCAATTGAAATTATTTTTGGTGCAATAAATTTGGCAAAACAATCATTGATTTCTAAGAAGAATGATGGTAAATATTTACAGTTCTGCTATTTATAAATCTTATGAATTCTACTAATCGCACGTTTAATGCAATAGGGATTTAACTAAAAAAAAATTTTTTTGGGAAAACGCAAATAAACTTTTATAATTTCAAATAGTTTCCTTCTACGGCTAACTACAAAATGACTTTTATTTCCGCCATTTTTATCCTTTTGAGTATTTTATAAGACTAGACTCAAAGGCACGACCCAGTTATTGAAATATATGGCAAAATCCCAGAAATCGAAAATTTCGAGTTAAATCCCTATTGCATAAAACGGGCGTAATGGTGAAAGAGGCTGTGTTGTGCCTTTTTCGAGTTCCTGTAAAGCTTTATACAAATGTACTACTACATAAATCATCTCTGTATTTTCTTTATGTAAATTTAATTAATTTACATACAAACATACATACGTACATTAATGCATATTAATGATCTAGGAAGTTCGTGTGCGACTTTTTTCGCCTTCTCCTCCTCCTCTACAATATTCACAAATGTATAAAAATATAAAAATGATTGTACCTTTGTACTCACTATTATGTATATGTTCATCTGCATTTAAATTATGTGCATACGTATAAATCACCGACCTCTGCTGCTGAATACTTAAGCTATTCATTTAATTACGTTAGCGAGTTACACGTGTATATTTGTTTATACATATTTCATTTGACGTTTTGTTTATTTATTTATGTTTACATACATACATACCTATATATATTCATGGGTATGTACATAATAAAGTCATACGCAAATACACTTGAACTTGCGCCTTTTTCTTAAATCTTATAAATATGTAAACGCGGAGCCTGTCATCTCGCTTTTAGTAGAGGTTAATAAGGTGCAAGTCACTAAGTAAACAAAATTTACGTACATAAGTAGTTTTTAAATTATTTTATTAACATGTTTGTAAACCTTGATCTATTCTATTTCAAATTTATTAAAATCATAGACGGTTTTCACGAATTCGTTAACCAAGCACATAGTTTTTCTGAGCTTGCATGCAGGCTTATAAACCTTTTACCTTCTTGATGGAAGAAATGCGGGTTCCAAGTAAAATTAATATTAATGGGTATCTAAGTGTACAAAAAAGAAGAGTTTTCCTGTCCATTCTTCTTCTTCTTCTTGATTTTGGCCGAATCCAATAAAGTGCGCCAGTCGTTTCTGCTTCGTGAAAACCGGCGTTTATTAGAAACACCAAGGGAGGTCAAGTTATTCTCCACCTTATCTTTCCAACGCGGTGAAGGCCTCTCTCTTTCTCTGCTGCCACTAGTGGGTGTCAATCTAGATACCTTCTGGATCGCTGAACTACACACGTAGGTCGATATCATCTTAAAGTTCGTACACTTGCTAGATATTATCGATTCCCGCCGTCGCCAAAGCATTATGAGCTGGGTTTTGCAAAAAGCCGGTGTAATGCTGAGTTTGTTCCAGGTCGAGAACAAGTCCCACAAACTCCAACTGAATAAGAATACTTATATGTATGTTTTAAAGCCGAACACATACATTTCTTAAGATGTTGGCCGCAACTTTCTGTCACGTGAGAGCGAGTGGCAAGAAGGATGAGTGAGCAGGATAATTAGTAATAACTAGTAGCGGGGGTTAACAGCGATATAGTATTACAGCGAAAGCAGTATAGCAAACCGACAGCAGTCGAGCAGAGCGATAATAGCGCAGAGGCAGACCGTAGTCGATGGTGACGTCTATTTTGTTTTTGAAAAGACCACAGGAACAACGGAGACTCAGTGCACTGTCTCATGTCTCATCACCTCCTCCATGAATCACACGCTACCTAGCAGGTGTATGTATGGAGGATCAGTGTTGACGACAGAGGGGGAGGTGGTATGACTCGCTTCCATCCACAGAGAAAGCCAGGACTGCTCGGAGCAGAGGCGGCTTGTCGTGACTCGCCATCTCCCGGTCGTGGTGACAAAGGAGGGAATCTCGTTATCATTCCCGCCCAGTCATGGATGTCTAGCGCTATGAGATCGTCTCCTCTTAGCAGTCAGCTAACAGGAGAAAGCTGGCTCGATCTGTCGCGCATCACCTGCTCATATATGCGCACTTCAATAATATCAGTGAGAATTGCAGTACTTTCTGCGAATGCGAATACGAATAAACAGATGAAACGGAATGCTCGTCACTAATAAGTAATGTAAAGTTGTTGGTATACCACGTTGTATCAGGGCTTATTTTGTAGTACGCTTTAAGGGGTATTGAAGGGCATGAAGGTCCACCGAGCTCTGTCTTTTAATCGGCGAGATCTTTATAAGATGGAGTTCTTTATAACAAGGCTTTTGAGCAGACGTGATAAATCGCTCCAGCTTTGGAATTTTTGTTTATTTACCATAAATTTCGCCCCGTTATTCGCTTAATTCCACAAACATCCCACTGTGCAATCAGCTGTTTCTTGTGGTTATTCGTGTTTTCAGCCGCAGCTGTGAGTGTGTTCATCATTGAGGTGGTGCGCGAGTATAACACGTTTTTATAACGTCAAATTTCACCATGATTTTTGCCGCTATTCTCATGTTTTATGTTTTGTTTGTTATTATTTGTTACACACACTCTCTCTCTCTCTCTCTCTGTGAAATAGACTTCTCTATTCATCATATTATTTTGTTGTAGTATGTTTGTGTGCTGTTGACTTTCTTTTGTTGACTTTCTTCGTTGGTTTTCTTGCTTTCTTCTCTTCATGGTGCTTGCTTGGGTTTTTGATTTATTTTTATCTGCGCTGTTTTGACTTTGCCTCGTTCATAGAGTCGCATACCCACACACATTCGCTCATTTGAGAAGTATCTGTGTGTGAATCTATCGCTCTCCAAGAATTGCGCTATAAAATTCATCATCAGCACTTTTGCTTTAATAAATTTTCGCTTAACAAGAGAATTCCCCATACATTTGTACTAGTTACATACCCACCAAAAAAATTGATGTCTTATATATGGCTTATTTCATACAATGATAAGGTTTTTTTTTTTTAAATAATGACTGAAATTTCTAAGGAACTACAGGAACTACTTTGAAAATAGCCTTATAGTAAGGCTTATTTTTCTGTGTTGATGTCAACAGTCCATAATGACTTTTATCTCTTTCTGGTAATTTTCGATAACATTTTAAAGCATACATTTAGGCGCAGTATTTTCTGTGTTAATATTTTCAAGGCATTTAGCGCTACAGTGGTGACGCAGCTCGTTAGCCTAGCGGTTAGCAACTTGCAATATCCCGTGGTCGTGTTTTCGAATCCCAGTAAAATCTTTCAGTTTTTTTTTTATTTGATTTAATTTTTATTATAATAGAATAAAAAAATACAAGAGAAAAAACATATGTAAGTACTTACTTCGCACAAGGCACGACCGAAACCATTGTTGAGGTTTTAGTTTACTTTTTGAGGAATTTTATGCCGTTTTCGTTTCTCGAAAAAATGTTGCCCTGTTTGATTTTCTTAGCCATATTGTAAGCTTGTGTGGTCATTTCAGCGAATTTTGACCTCTAACTAACTCTGAAGGCATCATTATCTACAAATCCTGCAATTTCAAACGAAGTCAGGTTACGTATTTGATAATTGAGATATATGTTAAAGGGTAAAATTCTATGCCATAATCGAAAACGTGATTAGTTCACATGTGGATGTGCATATAACTTCTTGCATAAAACATACATAGGAGAATTTATGTGCAGATACCAAATAATCCAATGAAATTTTAACATGTAAAAGTTTTAATGAACAGCGCAAATGAGCGCATAACAGGAAAAACTAAAATAAATGTTTTTCCTATTAACAGAAAATCGAGTTTTAAAATGTTTGAAGCAGAGCGAATGAGTGCATAACCAGAAGCAGTATACCATTTTTATTTCTTATCTCTTAACCATTTTATGCAGGGTAGTTTTTTTCTCAATCTTGCCGCTGGCGTGCAATTTGTTTAACTCACCATTTTGCGCTCTCTCTGAATTGTTTATTTTCTTGATTTTAAATAAACATTCACATGAACATATTAAAATTTCCACTTTCCTTTGCGCTTTTCTTACGCTTTCTGTTTTAATTGTTTGGCTTCGCAAATAACAAAAATGCAACCATGCAATTTCTATTTGGGACGAGTGAGTGAGTGCATGAATCCCCCCTCAATTGTGTGTGGTGTGTTTGTTTCAGGGTTGGGCACAGTGCATTCAATTTTGATTGCATTCAGCCTTGCATTCTCCATTCACTGATGAGTGGTAGTGAAAATTTGATTTGCATTACCATTCACTATTGAATGGTAATGCAAATGTGGCTTGCACTACCATTCACTATTTAATGGTAATGCAAATGTGGCTTGCACTACCATTCAGTAGTGAATGGTAATGCAAATGTGGCTTGCACTACCATTCAGTAGTGAATGGTAATGCAAATGTGGCTTGCACTACCATTCAGTAGTGAATGGTAATGCAAACGTGGCTTGCACTACCATTCAGTAGTGAATGCGAATGCAAATGTGGTTTGCACTACCATTCATTGCATTCCCACTAAAAGTATGATTTGTGAAAACCTATGATCGCAGTTTAGGCATGAAGTAGCCAATCTATTTAATAACGGGAAGGAAGTTTGTGAGATATTCTACACATGGAATTAGCTTAGAAAATTGATAATTTTATATTAAAGATGAAATGTGTTTATTTTTTTTTAATTAATGTTTTTGTGTACTTGTAGTATGAAGCTTCAGCTATCAGATCATGTCAAAAATTTTCATATGAATTCAAAAAAATAGGCGAATTTCCAATATTTTCTCAACAAATGCCATATGCAAAATACCTCTGTGAGCCACTGTATAAGTATAAGTATTTTGTTACCTACGTGTTTAAAAGAAATTTATTAACAACCTTAAAACCTATTGATATACACAGGACATATTGCAATGCCGCGTTGGTTTCCAATGAGTTTTATAAGCCTTATTCTATGTGTAGAATATCCCATAAACTTCCTTCTCGTTATTAAATAGATTTGCCACTTAATACCTAAACTACGATCATAGGTTTTCACAAATCATACTTGTAGTGGGAATGCAATGAATGGTAGTGCAAACCACATTTGCATTCGCATTCACTACTGAATGGTAGTGCAAGCTACGTTTGCATTACCATTCACTATTGAATGGTAGTGCAAGCCACATTTGCATTACCATTCACTACTGAATGGTAGTGCAAACCACATTTGCATTACCATTCACTACTGAATGGTAGTGCAATCCACATTTGCATTACCATTCACTACTGAATGGTAGTGCAAACCACATTTGCATTCGCATTCACTACTGAATGGTAGTGCAAGCTACGTTTGCATTACCATTCACTACTGAATGGTAGTGCAAGCCACAATTGCATTACCATTCACTATTGAATGGTAATGCACTTTGAATGGTAATGCAAAAATGCCCATCCTTGGTTTGTTTGTTGTCACCAGTGGATGTGTGTGTAAAATTCAATTTGTAATAAAAATGTAATGCGGTACGTTCACTCAGCGCTCTGGTGGGGCTTCTAGTGAGAGTTCTAGATACTTTCATTCACCAACCGTTCGTCAGTAGCAAAAGTGGGTATCTTCAAGTGGCAAGTACATAGTGAGTGTTGTCGCATTCATTGATTTGTGCTACGGAAGATCCGTGTCTTATTCTATCAAGCAAAAAAGAAAAAACCAGAAACTTATTTTGTGACAAGTTGGGGAAATTCGTTTTACTTAGTTTAGAGGAAAATTCTTTGCCAAACGGATATTAAAAGAAGTGTGTACGAGTATTGTGCGTTATTTACTTACGATAAGCAGTAGCTGCATGAAATATGGGTTAACGGAAGTGAAAATACATATATGCCAACATACATGGGTGATTGGTACTCAATTGAAGTGGTAAATTTGGTTAAATGCTTACAGCCAAAAAATTGAGTGAATCACCGAAAAAAGTGTAAAATAATAAATTTTTGTGTAAACAAAATAATAAAGCACAAATTAAATTAACAAAAAGTAAACAAAATAATTAACGAAAGCAAAATAACTAAACCAAAAGGAAAATAGACATAAAATGGGAAAATTTTACGAAAGTGGACCCGACCCTGATAGAAGTGATTTTTTTCGGAGGGTAGAGGAGCTCTCTCAGATCACAGAACTGAAGTCAAAATTAGCCGGCTGCGTAGAACTCTACCGGAAATACAACCGGAAAGCAATGTAGTCCTTACGTTCACACTGTGATAACGCTAGTTATATTAGAGAACTCGCAAGGCTTGTGATCGGTTGGCACGTTTAGAATAGTAGGTATAAAGTGCTGAAGTAGGAGTGGTTATCAAGATTCTGCCTGCGATGATTACCAGCAAACTAGAATTCTTAAAAAAAAGTGAGGAAGAAATATCCCATTTGGAGTCCAGTATTCTTTCACCAGAATACAGAACTGTTGAGGTTATTTTTAGCCATGTAGATACGTTTTACTATCTCTAATTTGTAGAATCGTAGCTTAGGCTAATTTCAGTTCGGTATTTAACACCTTCTAGTATGTAAATAAGAGGAAGCCCGCCCCACAGTGGGCTGAAATTGGTCGGTAGTGGACATAGAGACATGAAATAAAAGCTAGTTAGTAATAAAAAACTAATTATGGAGTTCGATTCTAAACCTTATTACATGAGGTTTTTGTATCCGAATAACTTTTCATAAAGTCTTTAATTTAAAAGTTATAGCAAATTAAAAAAAAAAATGTATGGAAAAATTCAGAATTTTGCCCTTAACTCAATTTCCTCACATTTCCTCAAAATTAATTTTATATATTTATATATAAGGTCTAATTTACTATATATTTTACTAGTATTCGTGGTTCGGAAAAGCTCGGAAAAGTTTAAAATTTCAGTCATAGTTCCATTAATGACTAGGTCTTATGGCAATATTATTATTTTCGCTGAAGAGAAAAATGCGACAACCGCAAGCAGCACCTCGTTCGGCAGATGATTAAAATACGCTTCTAATGACATACAACAATGTAGTGATTGAACCAACCCTGGTTGAGTGACAGCTGGTCAAAGTTAAAAATTTTTTCATATTTTTCGATTTTTTGTTTGCCGTTAACTCAGATTCCTCGCGTTTCCCCATAATTAATTTAATTTATTTATACATAAGGTCTAACGTACTATCTATTTTATTAATTTTCGTGGTTCGTAAAAATTAAAAATTCCATTACTAACTGGGTCATATGCCAGTATTACGCATCAGTTTTCATTGCTGGGTATAATGTGAAAACCAAAAATATTTTAGGACTTCAGTGTGAAGTCATTTTGCCGGGTCAACCGTTTTGCCATATGCATATAAGCCTAAAATTAGAGTCAAATGTCGCTGATATTCTTTAAAATATTCTGGTATGCCTTATTATACCCCACTTTGCTTCACTTAAACTTCAAGAGCTCATCCAAATATTGTTAGATTTTTAATCTGAATGTATTTTTGAAACCTGCATTAAATTAGACAGCCCCATGTGTAATTGAATTTAAAAAAATTTTCAGCTATCAGGAAGAATATAGGTCATGAAGTTAAAGATTCATGAGAAAAAAAAAAACAAAATGTTCACTTTAGGCCGCGATATTACCTTCCCTGAGTAGTCTACCAAAAAACTGAATACGCCATTCGTTTAAGCGATTAATTTTACGTACGACTAGATAACAATTTTTTATCTTGTGCAAAATCTCAACTTATTTCATACATAAAACTAAACATACCTTCAAATTCTTGAAAATTGCGCGGTTTTTGGTGTAGCTCCATCTAGTTTTTAGAAAAGTGATTTTTTTTTTTTTCATTTTATTTACTATAAAACAACCTATTTTCATATTCTGGGGCCGGAGGGAGGATCTGAGAAGGTTTAAACAATGGCATGCAAATAAACGCATCTAATGTAAATATATTACTAAAAGCCTGATAACTTCTTAAAACAAGGTTTTACGAAAAAAAGTTATATAACTAAAAATTATGGCAAAATATCATAGAATATGAAAATATACAATTGAAGTCCTATGTCCCTACTTGCCAATTTCAGCCCACTGTGCGCCCCGTTCTCATGTTAAGCCCTACCCGACTGGTCCAAGTATAAATTCAATGACTTCAATGATTACTTTAAGTAATCCAAAGACCGTTAAATACAAAAGACAGAAATCCAAGGGCCGATAAATTAATCGACTCATCTTACACAATGCATTGAATATTTTTTTTACAAAACTAAAATCAACAAAACTAAAACAAATATTTATAGTGCTGTAAATCCCAGCAGTCACGTAAGAATACTTAGCCACTTTAGAAAAATATACATATGTATGTATATAAATAAATGTTTGCGCCTACTATTTGCCAACGCAGCGCGCAAGATAACGTAACCGTCAGATAAAAATATAAAATACCATACAAGACACACTTTGTAAGCACCCAACATTCTGTGAAGAGATAAGAACTTCAAGCAAAGAATCGAAAAGGGGTGTGCGCGAGTATGATTGTCTTGTATCTGAGTGTGTTAATGTGCGGAAGAAATTAAATAAAAAAATTCAAACGTGATTTTCTGCTAAATGCATAAAGCAATGTTTAAATATAACAGATTATATGAACAGTAATGTGCAAAACTAAAGCATAAGTGAAGAGTAGTGAGAAGTTTGATAGTCAAATGAATATTTCTTGCTGTCAAGCCAATGGCTGAAATGAGTTTTTGCCAGAGCTGTAAAAAATTGCAAATAAATTGCGATACAATCGGCTTTGATTGCAAATCATATTGATTGTAAATTTTGTGATTGTAAAAATTATAATAGCAGTATTTTACAAAAATTTATTACAATCACTTTTATTGTTAATCATATTGATTAGATTAGCATCTATGACACGACTGAACTACTTAAATCGGCACCAAAATTTATATGACATCTGACTACTATCGACTTTGGGTATTGGATAAGAAAATTTGGTTGCAATATATTTTATTGCAATTAATTTGATTGCAATAGATGGAAGATAAATTACTGTTGATTGTAAATTTGTAAAATAAAAAAATTGTAATCAATTTGATTGCAAGAGAAAGAACGTAAATTAGTGTTGATTGTAAATTTGTAAAATAAAAATATTTTAATCAATTTGATTGCAATAGATTGAAGTTAAATTACTATTGATTGTAAATTTGTAAAATTAAAAAGTATTTTAATCAATTTGATTGCAATAGGTAGAAGGTAAATTACTGTTGATTGTAAATTTGTGAAATAAAATTTTTTTATCAATTTGATTGCAATAGATAGAAGGTAAATTACTGTTGATCGTAAATTTTTAAAACCAATAATTTGTATTAGATTTGATTGCAATAGATAGAATATAAATACTGTTGATTGTAAATTTGTAAAATAAAAAGTAGTTTAATCAATTTGATTGCAATTGGTAGACGCTAAATTACTGTTGATTGTAAATTTGTAAAATATAAAAAATTGTAATCAACTTAATTGCAACAGATTGAAGGTAAATTACTTTTGATTGCAAATTTGTAAAATAAAAAAATTTTTAATAAATTTAATTGTAATACATTAAAGGTAAATTACTGTTGATTGTAAATTTGTAAAATAAACAAAATTTTAATAAATTTAATTGCAATACATTAAAGGTAAATTACTGTTGATTGTAAATCTGTAAAACAAAAAGTAGCTTAATCAATTTTGTTGCAATAGATACAAGTTAAATTACTGTTGATTGTAAATTTGTAAAATAAAAAAAATTGTAAAAAATTTAATTGCAATAGATGGAAGAAAAATTACTATTGATTGTAAATTTTTAATAGAAAAAACTTGAAATAAATGGAATGTAAATTAATATTGATTGCATTTTTTGCAGTCAAAAGATTGCATTCAGCTTTTTTGCGTTAAAATCGATAGAACAATCGCTAATTGCTAAGAATAATGGTTGTAAATTTTACCAGTCTGATGGATTAAATGAGTTTTTGCAATCAAACCTACCAAAAAATCGTCATTAATTTTCACGGCTTTTTTATTGCACAATACTGTGATTTTTAATAATTATCTGCTAGTGTGACTTTCAAAACAAAACAAAAAAGACACTTAACGTGACAAAACTTTTTCCTTAATTCGTTCAAATCTAAAAAAAAATCTAAAATAAAAAAAATATAAAATTACCACTTACAGTGCCTTGGTTTTAAATTAAATTTAAGTGGAAATAAACCCAAACGAATAATTATAGTTAATTAAAGAAAAAAACTAAACAAGAAGAATTCAATTATGCTCGCCATTAAGGAGTGTCTTATACGCGAAGGAGTTTTAAATTTGACACCAATCACACCACCAACAACACAAACAACAACAACGAAATTGTCAAATTATGACAACACCAAAAGTCCGTATGCCATTGCAGTTAGCGGTAATAATGGCGGCAGCACCGTTACGTTTGTTGCAGGTGCTAACAACACAAATACAATGGCAATGGCATATGGCAACAACCACAACAACAACAACAACAAGAGTACCGCCTCGGGCAACAATTTGCGCACCATTAGTACGAATTACAATTACAGCAACTACAACAACAGCTATAATAACGACAACGATAATAATCGTAATAATCGCAATTATGATATGGCATCGGTGTTGGCACTCGACAAACACCAGCTGGTGGCGACGGCCGCCGCCAATTTGAGCGATCAGCAAAGTTAGTATTTTGAAATAAAAAAAATTAAAATAATAATAAGAAAAAAACCAGTAGAATGTAGAAACATATGTATGTATACAAGTGTGATTTTTTGTAATTTGCATAAATTATGATTTTTTTTTTAACTATTTTACAACATTTTTCGCAAATTAGTAATTTAAATGCTTTTGTTGTGCAAACACAGTCTCTAACATTAGCGAATTCGTAGCGGTTACAGCAGATAACTAGTGCAAATTCTCTAACTGCTCTTTAGTCGAAAGCGTGGGTAGCAAATTATACTAGAATTCAATTGGAAACAGTACCTACTTCGTTTCTGTAACTGAACTCTATCAATGGTTTTGACTGTGTGATCTCATAATGACCTGAATCGATACTCGCGAATTTCCCCGATTTTGTTACAGAAAATCACTTCTGATTAGAGAAAGAAAGCCAAATCACAATGTCTTAGAAATAAATGTCTATTTCAGTTGGAATTATTTGGAAATTCTTATTAGATTATCGCTAGGGAGGTACCTAAACTAGATTTCGTTAGGACGTCGATAATTTTCTCGTTTGGGTTATTATGTCGCTTTTTTTGGGAAAATGCCATGATTCTCGCATATAGTAAGTATTAGAGATTTTGGAAAAGAGCTAGATAGTAGTTAACAAGCCATTCCCTAATCGGTATTTAACCTCGACACTCCACATTTCTTTCTCTTCCTTGCAACTCCGAGCAGAGTTGTGGTGCTGTGGGTGCCCGTAAAGGGACTGCCAGAAAGAATACTTTTTCGGCAATCTGGCAACTGATAACAAGTCAGAAAAAGGATCCTAAATTAGGAAAAATGTTCCTAAACCAGCATAAAGGTTCCTAATTAAGCTTATTTGGAGTGTTGCTTCGTAAACGCCAAAATAGGTACTTTTGTGATTCGGAGTCAGATTCATTTTATATCCTTTTAAATGACGTATTTTAAGGTGCCCTCGTTGAATGATTTTTAGCTAATTTTTGGCTGCAAAAGTAGCTCATTTCCGAGAGTAAATGTGCGTTTTAAAGCTCCTTAAAGAGTTTTCTTTCCTCTTTTTGGTTAGGAGGAATATTTGTTATTGTTCTATTTTTTTGGGGAACATATTTATTCAAACAATGTTTCAAGTATGTAGACATCAAAGGTAGCGACGATGCAAAACTGTGTAGTAAATGGAAAAATTACTGGAATTACTTAAGTATTACTTACATTTTTATATTTTTTATTACTTATATTTTTATTACATAGTATACACAACACAATTTGTATATACCTTTTATTAATTCTGGGTTTTAAGCATTACCATTTAAGTTTCCTACCCACTCAAGCTTATAGTGCCTAATTTTATATGTGTCTTCTTTTATAACACATCATTTTATTAGATTTTATTTAGTTTTACTTGCTTTGCTTTTCTTCTTAATTAAACTAATTTTTTCTCTTTATTTGCTTTCTGTGTTCATCTTTTTCTTGTATCTTTTTTTTATTTTCACACATAGTATTTTGTATGAGGTAAGCTTGTTGTAAACGTACTTTACTGTTCTAACACGAACAATAGATACGTTCTTTAAGTATTACCTGCACAAAAGTTTTGATATCATCGCGGCTTGTTTTGTTGTTTTGTTTCCTCATAAATGGCTGTTTTTTGTTTTTTATTTAACCTTTAAGTGACGAGGTGAAATTTTGTGACATAGTTTACGACGTGGTGGTAAATTTTTTTCTACGCATTTTACTTAAAACTCTCAATAAAAAATAAATTTTTTTATAATAACTTTTGCATGGAAAGAGGCCAGTCCTTTTTCAAATGAAATTGATAAAAAAAAGTTAATTAAATTTTTTGAATCAACAAAGTTTTTACTATAATTCACAAGGCCTTCTTTCAAAATAGCGAAAACAGCACATGAGAACCTTATAGATAAAAGAAAAAACAAAAACCTTCTTTAAACTTCAGAATTTTATTTAAAAAAAATTTTTTTGTAGAAAATGCTGGCCAGTCTTTTTTAAGTTTTTTTCATAATAACGTGAGCGTATAAAATGAACCACGAAACGAACTTTTTAATTTTTCTTCCAATAATCGTTTGAAGAAGTGGTAAAATTAATAATCCATGTTAGTCAAATTGCCAGTGAGAGAAGTTTTAAATGGAAATAAATTATTTTTGAAGAAAAATTTACGTTATTGAAGACCTTCCACCATAGAAACTATACTGATCGATAATTATGATGACATAATTCTAAAAGCATCAAAATGCTGCAGAGAAGCGAGAAGTGGTAAATTTCCAAAAATTGCATTCGAAGAAAAACTAACGTTACCCTAGACGTGGGGTAATTTTTACACCACTATCATCATTTCTCGTCAAATGTTACACCTTCCTTCATAAAAACAAAACGGGTCAATAATTGCAACGAGATTAGTGATGGGCGAGTCCGAGATGTTTTATTCTATTCTCTCGATTGTTGAAACATCTCGAATGCTCTCGATGGTTTTCATTCGTATTCGAGTCAAGTCGTAAATGGCCGTCAGTCGAAACAATCGCTAAAACATCTCGGACTCGCCAATGATTCCTCTCGTTTTCAAAGCAACCCTACATTTCGGACTCGCTGCAAAAAATACATAACATTTGTTGTTGCCGCTTGAATATCAAAATTGCTTAAAAAAGTATACAGTGGTAAAAATCTATTGCCGTTGTTACTGCTCGTAAAATTAATTTGTTTCGTAAGCGTCTCACTTCAGAAAATTTATTAATGTATTAATGTTTAAATAATTAATTGTATTTATTAAGCACGACACTCTTTAATTGTGATTGCAAAAATGCAGCGTCTATATATAGCATATTTTTCAATTTGGTTCATTTATTTACATATGTATTTGCCTCACTTCCATTAACAGTCCTACTTTCTTCATCAACAACACTCATTCAGTTTATTTTATCAACTAAAACAAATCATCAAAACAACAGCCGGCCCGCCGACTCGGAACAGTCGCAAAAACATCTCGCTTGTGGAGTCGAGATGTCATC
This sequence comes from Urophora cardui, assembly GCA_960531455.1. Lineage (NCBI taxonomy): Eukaryota > Metazoa > Arthropoda > Insecta > Diptera > Tephritidae > Urophora > Urophora cardui. Next base: position 15,934,057 of record OY482673.1, read on the forward strand.
GAAACAACCTCCGACTCGCTGACTCGGAACAATCGCAAAAACATCTCGGTTGTGTAGTCGAGGAGCGAGTCAACTTTTGACTCGATTGTGATTTTGCAACGATGGCGATCCTCTCGATTGTCTAAACATCTCGGACTCGCCCATCACTAAACGAGATGGGAAGATACTAAGAGAGTAAACTTGCTGGACGGTAAGTTAAAAGAGATATTTAAAGAAACTGTAAGTCGGTGTAAAAATTACCACCACGTCGCAAGTTAAAGGTTAATAACTCAGCTGTCATTCAGCCAAACAAGTCTAATAGTTTATTGCTCCCTCTGTCGCTGTCGCTGTGTAGTTAGAGATCTTAAACGTTTGATATTTTTTATGGACTTAAATGCCCATACATCTTACCCATCTAAAATATGTACGTGCATACATATACATACATATTTTAATGTGTTATTTTATATTATGTCATGTTAATTAATTTTTCCTGCAATAGCTCATAAACATAAACTTATGATCGTAAAAATAATTTAAACCACTATAAAATATACATACATATGTATGTATGTATACTTACATAAGTTTATTCTTCTTAAAAGTAGCTTCTTAATAAGATTTTGTTTGAAATCATTGCGAGAACTCTGTTTTAATCTGTTCCTTTGCTTTTTTTTTTTTTTTTTGATGTTGTTATGAATACGTTCTTACACGATAGCAGTTTATATATTATCAAAATTAGGTCATCTTAAGAAATACATATTTTGAAAAGGCATTGTTTTTCTTCAAATCATTATTTTGTCAGATTCAAGTGCATTGATTTAAGTATGGATGTTTTCAAGTAGTTTGCATGTAAATATGACGTTTTAGGGTGCTTCGTTTGGCACTAACTAAACATCTGATCCCTTTTGTTGGAACTTTTTTATAAACCCAACAAAACACTAAGACTAGAGCGAATGACTCGAGAATTCTCAAATCTCTAAAGCTACAGGACGACTCGCGAAACAGTGTAGAATCATAGCGTTCTCAAACAAAATACTCCAATCGAGAAAATAACCATTCTCCGTTCGAAACCATGAATGTAGTTATCTACTTCTGATTGGCATGAACATTTATTTCATAGACATTAAGATTTGACTCTTCCACTACTCAGTTTCCAGTCGAATTCGAGCTTAGTTTCCTACCTTTGCTTCCGTTTGGAGAATAGTTAGGGACTTAGCCAAGCTATCTAGTGTAGTTCTCAGAATTTTTCTAACTTCAAATACCTAGAAACTTTTGTTCGATATGAAATTTACTACAAAGGTAATCTTCTTTAGTTCCAGAAATGCAAATATACCGCGACTTTTTCCACTTAATTCGTTTCCCCTCGCTTAGAATACCTAACATATATTATTATTTCTTACTTAATAACTATCGATCGATTTTTACATTTAGCTGCAGGCTATGTAAGCGTAGTTATCTGTTAAAGATGCTTTCATACATTTCAAGTTCAACTTTTAAACCAACATTTTCCTTTACCGCCGCAGCGAGAAGATTATATTAGCAAGAACTGTTAGCTATATTCTAGTTTTGTTTTCATATTATTGCTTAGGTATGCTACATATATGTGTACTCATGGATATTTTACGGTTTTAGTTACCATAATTTTCCTTTCATAATCCATTGCACAGTTGCATAGAAGCACCAAAAGTGCACAGAACAACCAAGCAAAGAAGAATGAACTTGCGGTATCATGGTAGTAGCATTGCTGCGGCATCATCGTCCATGAACGTACAATTGGCATGATGATAACTTCGAAATGTTGATCGCTTTGTTCGAAGTGATATTAGGCAGTTACAGTTAGTTAGGAGAACAAAGAACGAAACCGGTTTATAAACAAATCAAACTCTACAAGGGATGACGGAAATTCGTTCCACAATACATCGAAATCATACACTGTCGGAAAAATAAAGAACAAAAAATTCATATCTTTCTAACTTCGTCGAGGATATCTTTCTCTCAATAATTTCTTTGCCAAGTTTTATCACTTTCTGTATTGTGATTCAAGCAAAATATATTTGCTTTTAAAATATTCTATATAAATATTAGACTATTTTAATTTGTGTAATCTTAAGCTAGACTTTAATTTGTTTAAGGCTAATTTTCAATGCCTTAGAACGTAGATCAGAGTCAAGAGTAAATCTAATAATGCCCTGCTAGTGCCTGTCGAATACAAGAGCGAGTTGCTCTGGCTTCACAGACCCGCCTTTTGGGGATAATACATATTTACAATCTTAGAAAACCCTTTTTTGTTTTTTTTTTATAAAACATCAGCATCAACTGAACTTATCTAACTATTTCTACTAATTCTTGGTACATACTTTTTTAATAAAAAATTTCTACGCCACGATTTTCATTGGCATTTTAGAATAGAATAGAATAGAATATAATAGAATAGAATAGAATAGAATAGAATAGAATAGAATAGAATAGAATAGAATAGAATAGAATAGAATAGAATAGAATAGAATAGAATAGAATAGAATAGAATAGAATAGAATAGAATAGAATAGAATAGAATAGAATAGAATAGAATAGAATAGAATAGAATAGAATAGAATAGAATAGAATAGAATAGAATAGAATAGAATAGAATAGAATAGAATAGAATAGAATAGAATAGAATAGAATAGAATAGAATAGAATAGAATAGAATAGAATAGAATAGAAAAGAAAAGAATAGAATAGAATAGAATAGAATAGAATAGAATAGAATAGAATAGAATAGAATAGAATAGAATAGAATAGAATAGCCCTTCTGTTACATTTAGGTCATTTGATGACCTTTTTATACCTTTCATGAGAATGAAATGGTATTATAACTTTGTGCCGAAAATAAAATCTTGAAAGTACTAGAAGGAGGCGTGACAGACCCATCAATATATATACCGATATAATCAGAATCATGAGCTGAGTCGTTTAAGTCATGTCCGTCTGACCGTCCGTCCGTCCGTCCGTCATTGTAATTGAAGTCCCGATGAATAGTAGAATAGCCTTAGTAGTCCCCACAAAAGCTCTAACATTAGCCACTATGTTTGAGAGAATGTTACTGTGCCAATGAGCAAAAAATTATGTATTTTAGGAAAAATTCTCATTAAAATTTTTACTCCTCGAACGGGATTTGAAATTCATACACTCAGAGAAAAAAAAACCCAAAAATAGAATTTTTATTTTTATAAAACAATTTTTAAACCAGATCATTTTTATTTAAAAAATGGAAAGTTTTAAATTAAAAATTAAATTTTTGAAATAAAAATTTATTTTGTGATTTAAAAAGAAACATATTTAAATTAAAAATTACTATGAATGACAAAACGAAAGTTTTAGGTTCAAAATCTCATAGTGCTTAAAATAAAAATAAATCTGTTTTATATTTAAAATTTTTTTCCTGATTTTACAATAAACATTTTTTAAATAAAAATGTTCGTATTTACATCACGTTTTTGCCCATTTTGAGCACGTTTTCGTATATTTTATAAAGTGTTCTCCTTGTATGCCATGAAGAGAAAATACGGCAGAGAACGAATGTCTCGTTCTTTTTGAGAGCAACCGGTGTTCCAAGTTCTTGAATCAAGAAAGCTGATTAGCCTTGCAATATCCAATCGTTTTCATATTATTAAATAAGGAAATAAATCTTAAAATATATACTATCCCAATTACACAGCTAGTAAAAATGTGGGAAGCCTACTGTATAGTCCAACCATTGTCTAGGACCCCAATTATGCTTCCCCAAATTCTTCTATTAATTTCTCAGTTATGTACATATGTATGTATGTTTTTTTCTGTTTTTATAATTATTTCTAAATAATTTCTTTTTTCCTTATGAATATTTTTCTTGTAAGTCTTACAACACCCATCTATCAGTCCTGTATGCATTTGTTGCCAATAATACTAAAGCTGCATGATCTCATGAAATTTCATTCATACACCCACACGCTTTTCTACGCTTACCTAAACGAAAACAAATCATTTTTCGCCTTTCTAAAATTTTACATAGAAAAAAATGTATTTGTGCAAGACAAAATATTCAATTGTAACTTTTCCTAGGCTAGAGAGCGAGGAGGTGCCTATTGCTGCAGCCTCAACTGGTGTTTTTTGTTGCTCACTGACAATGGCATTTATGTACATATAAAATTTATTTATTTGTTACTTTTGTAAAAAGCATTGACATTGCGCCATTTGGCGCGAAAGCAGGCCGAGCCGGTCACCAACAACCACAGCCAATTTAATGCCACTCTAAAAACAAGTAAGGAAGCCTAAGTTCGAGTGGAATCGAACATTAGATACTCAGCTGTATGCTTTCATAGTTTGTTTGCGTTTGATGGAAACACGGTGTACTTTATATAAAGCGAGTGCTGCATAAAGTGGGCGTAGCCACGCCCATTTTCAACATTTTTATCAGTCATCCAACTAAGCATATGAATATTATACTTTGTGCAAAATTTCATTCCTTTATGACTTCTAGTTACAAAGATGTCATGTTACAAATTCCCAAAGGGTGTTCCAGAAATATCTTTCTTAAAAAGTAGGCGTGGTCATAAACCGATTTCAATAAATTTTTGCGTGTCTATTAACACAAGTTATAAAAGTGTATAAACCAAGTTTCGTCATAATATCTCAATTATTTGTCGAGTTATAGGCTAAGAAATCTCGTATATCCCTTTGTGTAAAAAGAGGCGGTGCCACGCCCATTTTCCAAAATTTTTCTATTTGTTTCCGGTCTATTGTGGAAGTCATGCCACAAAATTTCAATGACAGATCTTTATATTTGACAGAGATATCGCTTAAAATGTTTTTATTAGGCCCCTTTATAGTTCTCATATATAAAAGTGGGCGTGGTCGTCAACCGATTTCGCTAAAATTTTGAGCGTGTATTACCACAAGTAATGAAAGTGTACACACCAAGTTTCGTCATTATATATAAATTATTTGTCGAGTTATGGGCTCAGAAATCTCGTATATTCCTGTTTATAAAAAGAGGCGGTGCCACGCCCATTTTCCAAAATTTTTGTGTTTTTCGTTTTATATCCGCAGTTGGACTCCTGCTATAAAATTTCAATGATATATCTTTATATTTGACAGAGATATCGCTTAAAATGCTTTTATTAGGTCACTTTATAAGACCCATATATAAAAGTGGGCGTGGCCCTAAACCGATTTCGGAAATTTTTCGTCCAAATATTTGACTAAGTAAGTATATCACGCGTACCAAATTTCATCGATATATCTTCAACGGTTTCTGATTTATGACTCAAAACTTTCAATGTTTGCCCCTTAATAAGTGGGCGTGGCACCGCCCATTTTCCAAAATTTTTGTGTTTTTCGTTTTATGTCCGCAGTTGGACTTACGCGACAAAATTTCAATGATAGATCTTTATATTTGACAGAGATATCGCTTAAAATGTTTTTATTAGGTCACTTTGTAACATACATATATAAAAGTGGGCGTGGCCGTCAACCGATTTTAACTATTTTCCGTCCAAACGTATGCCTAAGTAAGTAAATCACGCGTACCAAATTTTGTCGATATATCTTCAATGGTTTCTGAGTTATGACATATAAAACTTTCAAGGTTTGACCCTTAATAAGTGGGCGTGGCACCGCCCATTTTCCAAAATTTCATCAAATTTCTTCCTAGGGGCCTGAGCTCAACACGTGGGTAAAATTTCATCGCTCCAGCTATATTAGTGACTGAGATACCAAATTTCCGATTATTTCTATATAGGAAAAGTGGGCGTGGTCATGGTCCGATTTCGCCCATTTTCAATACCAACCGTCCCAGTCTCGATACCAACTTGCCATTCAAATTTCATCAAAATATTTAAATTTTTGCGCGAGTTAGAGTGTTTACAGACGGACGGACAGACGGACGGACGGACGGACGGACATGGCTAAATCGATTTCTCTTTTCACCCTGATCATTTTGATATATATAAGTCTATATCTATCTCGATTATTTCACTCTGTTACAATCCACCGTTATGTGATTAAAACTATAATACTCTGTGTACTAGTACAGCTGAGTATAATAATAATAACTATAAAATTGATACTCGTATATGAGGGTGTATTGGTGTATGTAAATTGGCTCTTCTACTAAGCACTACATAGAATGCAAATTCTGCGCAGCAAGTTTTTGTTTTCAAAAAAATTCATGTGCCTAATTTTAAAAATGCTTGCATCATTTGTTAATCATTTTGTTTGGAATTATAGAATTAAATTTTATTTATTTTTTTTTTTGTAATTTGTTTTCGTATATCTGCTGTGATTTGTTTTTTTGTTTCTAATGCTGTTTCTCGCAAATATACATACATACATTATATGCATTTATCTATCTATTAATTTTCAACAGCATTTTTGTTAAATTTTTACAAGTCATAAAAACAGTCACGCGTGTTTACGAACGCCCACTGTATTTCTGCCATTAAGTTTGCTATGGAATTACATATGTACATATGTATGTATGTATATATAAATGATTTACAGTCAGTAGCCGTGAAATTGGGATAACTAATATTTTAAAAATTAATTTCCTGGTTTAAAAATATGAAAACGAATCTCATTTTTCAATTCAAGATACATATGTATGTAAGTATAAAACTCGATTGGGAGCTGAAGGCAAATGTCAATGTCCATGAAACGACGTTCGTTAAAGTAAAGGAATTGGAAAAAAGGTGTGTTTATTGGATGAAATTTCTTAAAAATTTTTATCGATAGATGTCTGCCTATCTTCGAATCTAGCCAAGACTCAATGTAACACCGTTCGTTAAAGTACGGACAAAGAAGGTATGTTGTACAATATACGTTCTTTGGTACGGAATTGGAGAAAATTTTCTAACGAACGGTATTGCATTGAATTCGAAGATAGGGGAGACATCTATTGACAAAAATTTGAAACCATTTCACTTATTCACAATAGAAAAAATTGGCATAATCAGTAAATATCAGTTTAATGAGTAGCTGGCATACTCTCTAAAGGTCTCTTAAAGTCTCTAACATTTTGTATGGAAACTGTCAGCCAAGAGAGCAGAATAGAGTATAAGCGAGCAGAGAAGTGCCCAATAAAACACTCCTAACGATTTTGATTAAATTCCTATTGCATATTTGGTTTGTTTTTTAAATTCATACCGTATGAAACTGAATGTATATTGGAATAAATCGACAAAATAAAGACTCTGAAGAATATTTAAGCTTTGATATACAATGAACAATATGAAGATACTTATATACATGAAGATATCGACCCCTTTGGACGACGTTATCGTAAGGGACAAAAGCAAATTTTACAGGAGGGCATTTTTTTTTTTAATGTTTTTTATTGGTATATTGAATTGAAATTGAACCCACAATTAGCTGGTTAATTAATATACTGAACCTGATATTCTTTTTCTTGAAAAAATTTCCAATTTGCGAAAAAATCATAATTTTGTCCCTTACGATAATTTCGCTCTCAATATTTTATGAGCTTATTTGAATAAATGTCCCTTACGATAATATTTGAAAAAGGTTGTATATGACAAATACAAGTGTCTTATTGCATACTTTTGCATTTTTAATGATGGGGTCATTGTATGTAATATAGCGAGTAAGTGAGTTTCCACCTTCGATTTCCTACTAGCTATATTCAAAATATTTTTTATACGGGCGATACGGTAAATTCGAACTCAAGAAAAAAGTATACATTGTCCCTTACAATAAAAAAGAAAGCCAATTTTTGGCACAACTATAAGAATTTAATCTACAATATTACCAGGTGATACGCTGAGGGATGTAGAACAAATTTGCATCAAAAAGTAAATTTCGAAAGAATGACCCTTACGATAAAATCGCACAAAGGGATCGATATTTTATTGCTTTCCCTGCAGGGAAATTATGTATGTACATAAGTATGTATAATATAAAAAATATATATGACTGTGAACACTGAACATCACTGTTGAATGCCAAAGCCAGCTTCTCATTCGCATACAAATTTGATGGGAAAATATAAAAAGTGTTTTGCTACGCAAGCCGGGCTTTTAGGCTTGTATGAAGCATCCGCCATTGGCATTATTCACTCGATATTTAATCTCAGTGCTTCTGAGCATACGGTTCTAATTTTTTGGTAGTGATTAAAATTTTGTTTTCTTAAAACTTATCGGTGTTTTTCTAACTTAATGGATAGTATAAGAATAGATATACATATACATGTACAAGTACATAGTTCCAAGAAAAAATCTTTTCTCCTTTCAGTCGCCTGGTTTTATGGTTGAATAACATTTGTTCTTCACAAAATAATTTAATCGTTGCAAAACATTTTTTTTTTCTTCTATGATATTTAATCTCTTTTTCTAACACAATTTGCGCTCATTGTTATTGTGTAATTAAGCTCACTTGTCTGTTTCTAATCCAGCCAGTCTTTGTAAATATTTGCCATTCAAAGTAGTAAAATCAATAACACACAAAAAAAAAAACGCGCGTAGTGTGAGTGTGTTGGTTGCGTATTATTCTATTTGCGGGTTGAAAGTCCAATTTAAGTTGTGGAAGGCGGTGTATTCCAGTTCAACAAGCATATGCGTATCAACTAATTATGCTCCAACAACTATCGATTGCGCTCGCTGTTCTGCCAGATGGATGGAATGGCAAATGGGTCAATTAAATTGCCACTTGTAGTAATCAAATTAAGGCTGATGCTCGTGCCGCCCTCGCACACATCAAATTTAGTTATTCGAGTAGAGATTATTTGAGCATTAAAAATGTTGTGTAGTCTAGTGTTTTATGCGCAAATATTTCAAATTTTTTTGAGTGATTTGCATGTCTAGATTTTTGATGATTAAACAAGATGATTTAGGCGGCATAATCACCAGAATAATAGTATTGGTTTTTAAGGAAAGTGATATGAAGATTTCTATGCCCTCAGCATAAGTAATAAGAAATGTTTTCAACCTTGGCAAGGGGTGACAGAAAATCGTGCCACAGTACATCATATTCCTACCCTGCCGGAGAAGCAAGCAAACAAAAAGCCAGCGTTGCCAGTTGCGGTAATATAAAGGCTATTACATATATTCTTGTAGTTTTTTATGCATGAGAATTAGTTTTTTTTTTCTCATACAAAAATTTATGCCGCCCATTTTTCAAATATTTAGCTTTTACCTATCATTACACAATTTTTTGTGCCACTAAAAGAAATTTTTATTGTGTACTTGACACCGAATTCCTATGGCGGCAAACGCACATTCTTGCAGTCAGAATATGTAAATCACTACAATTTTAAAATTCTTTTTCGCTTGCCATAGCAATAAATCCCTTTTACTGCTCTCGTGTCAATATAACACATACAAACAATATTTATTGGCGTGTGGGTGGCAGTAAATTGTGGTCGGAGTGGGTAATATGTATATTTGGTTGGTTGTAGAAAGCGCATAATTGGTTGTGTAAAAAATATATAGTACATACATATTTTTTTCTTTTTGTCTAGTCAGCCTTCAGTACCAAGAATCGCGCAAAAGAAAATAATGAAATATAAATTTCAAAAATGAAAAAAAAAAAAACACCGAAATAAATAAACACCTAAACCACATTTTGTTATGCTGAATTGTGTAATTTAATACAAACGGTGTTTTCTTCAATTTCATAAACAATATTATGGCATGTCTACACGGTACTGACTGTGAAATTGGGATGGTAAATATTTTGAAATGTGTTTACTTGTTTAGCAATATGAAACCGACTGGATATTGGGAGATAAATCAAAGCCCTCACTCTATAGTTATATTCGAAAGCGAAATTCGATTCGAAAGCACATTCGCATTCTATAGAATATATGGAATAGAACTCGAAAGTGAACGAATTTTCTTTCGAATCGAACTACAGAGTGAGGTCCCAGTTTTTTCGTTTCAAGAACTACATTAGTGATGGGCGAGTCCGAGATGTTTTATTCGATTCTCTCGATTGTTGAAACATCTCGAATGTTCTCGATGGTTTTCATTCGTATTCGAGTCAAGTCGTAAATGGCCGTCAGTCGAAACAATCGCTAAAACATCTCGGACTCGCCAATGATTCCTCTCGTTTTCAAAGCAACCCTACATTTCGGACTCGCTGCAAAAAATACATAACATTTGTTGTTGCCGCTTGAATATCAAAATTGCTTAAAAAAGTATACAGTGGTACAAATCTATTGCCGTTGTTACTGCTCGTAAAATTAATTTGTTTCGTAAGCGTCTCACTTCAGAAAATTCATTAATGTATTAATGTTTAAATAATTAATTGTATTTATAAAGCACGACACTATTTAATTGTGATTGCAAAAATGCAGCGTATATATATAGCATATTTTTCAATTTGGTTCATTTATTTACATATGTATTTGCCTCAGTTCCATTAACAATCCTACTTTCTTCATCAACAACACTCATTCAGTTTATTTTATCAACTAAAACAAATCATCAAAACAACAGCCGGCCCGCCGACTCGGAACAGTCGCAAAAACATCTCGCTTGTGTAGTCGAGATGTCATCGAAACAACCTCCGACTCGCCGACTCGGAACAATCGCAAAAACATCTCGGTTGTGTAGTCGAGGAGCGAGTCAACTTTTGACTCGATTGTGATTTTGCAACGATGGCGATTCTCTCGATTGTCTAAACCAGTGTTGAGCGAAAGAGCAATACGGAGCAAAACGGAGCTGCTCGGCTACACATACGAGTCGTGTGTGTGCTGCTAGCAAGCAATTGCGACGCCTACAACCAATTAGTCTGCGCTTGAATTTCATGCTGTGTACATCGATCGCGCAAAGAATTTTTTTCTTTTTTCTGAGCAATAGGTATGCGACATCTGCTTATACGCGCACACTAATGCAAAAATATGTTGCGCTTGTGTAAGTAGCGCAGTCGGCGTTGTGCATCACTGGTCTAAACATCTCGGACTCGCCCATCACTAAACTACATATGTACACAGGTCGCTCCACAGAAGAGTGCAACATTTATTGCCCGATGTAGGTACCAGCGTTGCCGTTTTAGCCATTTGATGGCTAGATTTAGATACCGCCGTGTTTTTTTAGCCACCAAAATTTGGGTTTTGCCACTAGCCATGTTTTTAGCCACCGCTTGTAATGAACCATAATTTTGAAGGATGTGGTAACGCTAATTCAATTCAGCGATTATCACAAATCGATTTAAAGGCCCTTGGCAACTTACAATCTGGATTGTCCAATTTGGGTGTTTTTTTGAATGAGTTAGTCAAATTTGATTGTTTTTTGTGTGTGTTAGTGCAATCGGCAGCCGTCGTGCTACACGTGCTTGTTGTCGGCTCGCGGCGACGAAAATCAAAAATTTTTTATCCGTATAAGGATCTAACTGACTTTGTATATTGTTTGCTACTTCTACCACTTAGCAACGCCGAAGTGGAAAGAACCTTTTCCGTAATGAATATTGTCAAAACCAAAAAATCGAAACAAAATGAATCTTACAATGTTGCAATGAATTTGAAATAACAGAAGATCTGTTTAAATTAATGAAGAAAGAATTAATTTATGATTATCATTAATTTATGATAATGATTAATTTATCAATTAGTGATGACGACATAATGATAGATATTGAATGTGATATCTAATTGTTTTAGATATAGTTAGGTACATACTATGTATGTATGAATATGTTATTTTTACACAAATTTATGATTTTTTCCTTATATTATTTGCAATAATTTTGTGCCTGAATTTTAAAAATAAATTTAAAACATGCTAATTTGGAACAAAATTTTTTAGCCACCATTTTTAGCCATGAACCAATTTTTTTAGCCATTTTTAGCCACAAATTAAATCAAATCTAGCCACCACGAAAATTTTTCAACGGCAACGCTGGTAGGTACACATTTTCAACTCTTTATGAATTTCAAGTCCTTTCCTTTGCATTGACTAACTTTTGTAAGCCGCCGTCTTCATAATATTAGTTTATACACAACACAAAGGAGAAAATAATTTCATAAAAACTTAAATTTTTTTTGATTAATGTGCAAAAAAAAAATTGTGTTTCAATGTCAATTTGTCATGCGCCGGAAATTTCGTAAAGCGCTCGACAATACGCGATAATTTTTCGCACGTTGCCGATAACCCTGCAGGCATAAATTTGGCAATAGCGAAATCCATCATCAACTTAAGAAATTAAGTAATTTTCGCAGGATGAAAACAGTTTTATAAGATTTTGCAAACCGGCTCTTTTAACTTAGTTCAGAAAAATTTCACAAGTGCCTTTCAAATAAATAAAAGTTTCAGCTTTATTTACTAAACTTCAAAATTCTTTCAAAGTCGGCACATGACCTACCGCAAATACTTTAGTAAAGAAAACCATAGCCACTGCGTTTTGCTATTCCTACAGCGCCTTTATCTCCCACTCACCTGTCCTATTGTAGCCGACTAATTTCGTTTATACTATTTATGTTTATTGGCACAATAATATTTAGATACGTAATTGACAGAAACTGTATTGTCATTCGTTTACACTTCGCAATTAGTTTTCTATATATGTACATAATTATATAGAGGTTTTTTCATATGTAAGTACTATGTACTATGTATATAAAGGAGGTATTTTGGTCATTGCTATTATTGTGTTATTCGCAATTTGAATTCCCCACATGCATATTCTTTTATTTTACTTTGCTATTGAAAGCGAAATTTAAGTCTTTAAAAATGAAAGCAGCGCAATGTAGACGGATTCGAAAGAAAAGGTGTATTGATGTTGGTATATACTATGTATTTATGTATGCATGTATTTGACAAGGTTAAATGAAATGGCAGAACAATAAAACTTTAAAAACCTTAAAGAAAATGTTGTGGCTATCTTTTTAAGTACCTAACAAACACTGAATTTAAATATCGATTTGAGATAAACTCCAGATTCATAGGCATTGGAATATGGCCCTTTCTGTAATCAGCTTACAATCCAATTCTTGTGTAGTTATCTATTGTAGTCTCCACAAATTCTGTAACTGTGTTTGCTGGGAGACAGAGCTGTAAAAGTTTTGAATCATTCTTATCAATGATTTTCCTGCCAACTTTATTGCTATAAAAATTTGTTGAAATTTTTTGACCATAAAGAACTGCAATCAACACTAATTTACGTTCCAACTATTGCAGTCAAATTGACAACAATAAAATGTAATGTAATTTTTATAACTTAAAAATTTGCAATCAACAGTAAACTACGTTCCAACAATTGCAATCAAATTGATTGCTATTTATTTTATTTTAAAAATTTACAATCGACAAAAGGTAAAGTTCCAACATTTGCAATTAAATTGATTGCAGTTTTTTTTTTATTTAAAAAATTCAGAATCAATAATAATTTACGCTCCAGCTATTGCAATGAAATTGATTGCTATTTATTTTATTTTAAAAATTTACAATCGACAAAAGTTTAAGTTCCAACTATTGCAATCACATTGATTGCATTTTTTTTATTTTAAAAATTGACAGTAATATTGAAATCAAAGTGATTTCAATTTTTTAATAATAAAAAACTGCAATTAATAGTAATGTACGCTCCAAATATTGCAATATATTGCTTATGCTATTCTTTTAATGGACAATAATTTGTGCTTACTATTGCAATCAAATTGATTGGCATAAAATTTAATCCAATCAATATAATTTACAATGAAGGTTGATTTCAATAAGTTTACTGCAAATTATTGCAACTGTAATTATTTTCAATCAAAATCATTTACCATAAAAATTGATTGCAATAGAATGTTTGCAAATTATTGCAATTGTAATATTTACAATTAATATGATTCTCAATCGCAAATGATTGCAATATAATGCACATGCAATTTAGTTGATTGCAATTTTTTAAAGCTCTCCCTGAACCACACAAACTAGCCCCGCACAGAACTTGATTTAATGATAACAATTTGTCGCTTATTTTAAGCTGTCACTCATTTTTAGTGCACACTTGGCCAAAAAAATCACCCTTCCGCACACCCCCGTGGCACATATCATCGCAGTTTATAGTGCATTGCAATGCCCACTAAAACAAAAATGCAAGTTGAATGCAATTGTGCCAACTCGGGTGCGCATTTAAGTGCTTGTGCCAAGTAGATTATTTTTTTTTTTCTGTTGTATTTAATCCTCATGACCCTGACTCATTTGGCGAATAAAAATAAATAATACATAGAAGAAAGTAAGTACTGAAAATAAAATGCAATGCAATCAAATAATCATGCCAGAAATGTCATTGCAAAAGGTCAGCAGCCCTTCAGCAGTCGCGCTTAATTATTGCCAAGCCAACCACCACCCACTGACGCAGCAAAATAACCTAATTGTTTAGCCTTAATCGCTGGCTGAATGAAAACAAATTAAGCGCTTTAACATATTATGCCCTCTTTGTTCTTTTTCTCTTTTATTTGAACGAGTGAGCTCGGCGAAGCGTTATGTGCAATTAATCTTTAGTTTTGAAGGATTTTTCGCTTTAAGAAGCTTTGTGGCTAAATGCACTTTATTATTTCATTTTTTTTTTGTTTTTATAAGGAAATTTAATATTTTTTCTTTCCTTATAGCGCATATTTCATTATTCTATTAATCATTCAACCACGCATCACATGTCAAATCATGTTAAATTGTATAGAAAATGTAGCGAATGTGAACCTGCTGTGAATAATCCGTGATTTATGTTAAAATCGATGCCGTCTCTACTTTTTTTTATCGGAAAATACTGAATTCCAAAAAAATAGCAACAGCCATCACCAGAAACGACAACCAGGGTGACATCAAGATGATTAATTATGAGATAATGTGATTTATCATTAAGTAACAATTCCATTGCACTTACGCATTCACCACAATTAGTTCAAATGTTGGTTTACTTTTTTTTTTCTTTTTTCTCATCGTTTTATTTTTTGCGGTTTTGAATAATTTTTGATTTGTATGGCGGTTTTATTACCAAACTGCGTGTCGTCTTTCATTCGCGTAATGTGCACAACTTTTGCAATCAGCGATCGATCGCTCGTTAGCTCGCTCGCCATAATTGTCGGTGTGCTTGATTGTTGTGGTGTTGGGTGGTGTGATAATTATGTGCGTGTGTATGTGCATTTGTTATACAGTGGCGATAGTAAAAAAAAAATCGAGTAACAGGAAAAAATCTTTGAAAAAATTTGTTGCAATCAAAGTGATTTACGTTAAAAATAATAAAATTTTTGTAAATTATTGCAATTGTAATTTTTTACAATCAAAACGAATTATGGTACAAGTTGATTGCAATCAATATTGTGTATATTGATGCAAGTGTAATTTTTTACAATCAAAAAGATTTGCGATGAAAGTTGATTGCAATCAATATTTTGTATATTAATGCAAGTATAATTTTTTACAATCAAAATGATTTACGACAAAAATTGTTTATAATCAAATTTTTATATTATTGCGATTATTTTTTGTACAATCAAAATGAGTTACGATAAAAGTTTTATTGTAATCAAATTTTTTTTGTATTATTGTAATTGTAATTTTTTGCAATCAAAATGATTTGCGATAAAAATTGAATTTAATCAAATTTTTTATATTATGACAAATGCAATTTTTACAATCAAAATGACTTACGTACAAAGTTCATTGCAATCGAATTTTTCTAAATTATTGTAATTGTAATTTTTTTCAATCAAAATGGTATAAATTAAAAGTTGATTGTAATCGAATTTTTGTAAGTTATTGCAATTGCAATTTTGCTTCACAAATTATTTACGATAAAATTTTATTGCAATAAAATGTAATTTTTACAATCAAAATGATTTACGATAATACTGATTGCAATAAAATTGTAGTTATTAAAATCAAAATGACTTACTATAAAAATTTATTGCATTCAAATTTTTATAAATTATTCTAATAGTAGATAATATTGACAATGAAACAAATTTTCACAATCAATGTGATTTATAAATCAAAACTGATTGCAATATTATGCAATGATCGGATTGCAATTTTGTACAGCTCAGCTAGAACAATTTTATCTATTTATTCCATGTAAGTAATTTTTTTTTCTTAATTTCTCTTTCATTACAGAATCCGTCGATACTACAGCATATCGCATTAAATCTACAACAACAACTAATACTAATAACGAAAATCAATCGTCAAATTGTAGTCTATCCTCCACATCAGCCACTGCCACATCGAGCTGCCAGCCAACAACGTCCAACAAATATTACGATAAATCAAAATCACAACAACAAAAACAACCACAAGCTACTACGCCAACGACTGGTACTAGTAAATGCGCAACACGTTATCACGGTGTACATCCACATTTTCATCATCACACCGCACCCGCCTACTACACCGACGTCAATTTGCGCATACACACGCCAAAGGCGACGGATGTTGCAGCATTAAATGAAAACTATCAAAGCGTTTATAAATCGCCATCGAATTTGGTGAATGAGCATTATTTCCCAAAAACCAGCACGGCCACTGTAGTGCCGCCGCCAATTGGCACGGGCACAGCGTTGATTGGCAGAGCCAACACGACGTCGCCGCCTGCAGCGGTGGCAGCAGCAGCAGCTGCCGAAAGGGATAAAAGGTATCGGCAACGTAGTTCACCAGGCCAACAACAACAACAGCAGCAACTTCATACGAGTGGTAGTACTTCGGCGGCTTCCGGTTTGGGCTCGACAGCTGCAGCGCGCGCAGCTTTTTTTCGTGGCGGCTCCGCAGTAACCGCAGCGCCACCGGCGGCCAACGACGGCGCAAAGCGCAAAAGCTTCGACGAACGTTTTGTGAGATTGTCGCCAGCGTTTGGGCGCGCAGCAAAGAAAGGTGATTTGAATGATACAACAACAGAAGCATTACCTTACGATAGTGCAAATAGCAGTAGTTTTGTTATTGTTGAACCAAATGAAAGTAGTAATTTTAGTAGTGAAAATAATCAAATAGATAATACCGTAGACACATCATACACAACCATAACGTTTCCCACCTCGACGACAGGCAACACAGCCGCCACAGCAGCGCCATCGGGTCGCAGTCGTCACTCGAATCGTTTTGCGGGCAAAAAACGCGCAGTGCGCCTACGCAGCGAATCACGACCGATCAGCGCGCTTTATGATATAATATGCAAGGAGAAGGGTTTGGATATCGGCACGACAAGTTCGAGTACGAGCAACGACGAAGACTCCTCAACGACAACGACGACATCCAACGCAAACGCGAACAACGCCCACGAAGGCGACGCAACAAGCCGACGTAGCAGTAATCGCAACAGCAAAGAGCGTCGAAGTCAGAGTCGCCAACGCGCCGCCACCCACAGTCATATTAGTAGTAGAAATAGTAGTTTGAAAACGAATCAAGATTACACAGAGATCTCAAATAGTCTAAGCGCATTTGTCGCAAATTCCATAGCCGCATATTTGGGTGAAGAAGACGAAATGTATAAAAATCACACAACAAATGTGGATGGCCACAATGATGGCGCCGGCGCAAGTGAGCGCTCCAGACGCGCACACAAAAGTCGCACACCGAGCGGCGGCGGTGGCGGCAAAAGTTCCTCGAGCAGCGCGAAGAAGCGCAGCAGCAACAAAGAACATGGCAAAGTCATGATTCAGCAAAACTCGCGACAATATGCGGCGGCGACAGCGACAGCTAGCGACGATGAGCCGCATGCCGCCGACTCCAGCGAGGATTCGAATGAGCTGCCGCGCAGCGGTACGCATGCGATGAAATTACGTTCGAAACAAAAGCGCGCCAACGAAAATGGCGTGAAAGCGGAGCGCCATGACGCCACGACGAATGGCGACGCCAACTACGGTGTTGGCGCGGAGAAAGCGTCCTCCTTGCCGCCGCGCTTATATAAACATACGCCAGCGGATTCTACCCGCCCGTATACACTGTCGTCCACACAACGTCTTCAAAATTATCATCAAAAAAATCATCACCATAATCACAATCATCAGCATCAACATCAACATCATCAATCCCCATCACTACCACTCGATCATCTGTCATCTAGCGCCGGTGTATCTTGTAGTTTGCTATCACCCAGTACGCCAGCCGATGATGGTCTCATTCTAGATACTAGTCTTGGCTCTTTCCCAGACAAATTATATATTGAACCTCTAAATGTATCATCTGGTGCTGCTAGCATTAGCGCCAGTGCCAGTATTAGTCTTAATGCTAGTACCGCTAATGGTAAAAATGCCAATAGTAGTAGCAGTGGCATAGTCGCTGATCAAACCAATTCCAGTACCAATTCGTCGGCGCCAAGTAGTCAAAATCAGCGTGTAACTCGCGCTCAGCAGCGGCGCATGCGTGAAGAAATGCGTCGTCATACCGATTTACCGCAATTACCGGTTCCGGATGTGCTGCCGGAGGGAAGCGCTGAGAAAGCGTTGAGTGAGGATGAAGGTTTTGCTGCGGGCGATACTGAAGAAAAGTCTTCACGCTCTACGAAGGCGAGAAGGTAAGTCCGAAAAAGGCTTTTTAGTGGGTGTTGTTGGTAGAGAGAGCAGGGCTCGGTCATTGCTGGATTGTAGTATTTTTGTATTGGTTCGCAGTGTTTATTTGTTGCTGCTCTCTTCTGTGTTACCGACACCTGGCGTAGAGATTTTTAGATACATACAACTTTTATGTTAAAGTTACACGAGGGTTTAGCTTTTAAGTAAGCTTTTTGTATGCTTTTTACTTCTGATTTCTCGGTAAAGCAATGCCAGATGCATTAACTGATTTTAAAATTAAATACTCTTCGGTTTTCGGTAACATTGTCTTAACCAATGAAAAGGAATATAAAGCCTCGTTTGAGAAATTAAGTACTTTGGCCCAATTCTAACTCATGCGCCACATTCTTGAGCGTGAAATTTGCACAAAGAGAGATATACTCCTTTTTTGACTTTAATCGGTTTTCTGGTACACTGTTTTATTTAATTAAAAATAATTTAAATATGGAAAATTTAAAAACAGCATATAACGCCCAAAGGTTCGAAAATAATTTGGAAATCCGGTTTTTTTTTATAACCGGGTTTTGAACAGAACCGGTTTTTTATTCTGTTGAAATAGCATATAGCGCCCAAACGTTCGAAAATAATTTGGAAATCCGGTTTTTTGTATAACCGGTTTTTGAATGGAACCGGTTTTTTTTATTCTGTTGAAATAGCATATATAGCGCCCAAACGTTCGAAAATAATTTGGAAATCCGGTTTTTTGTATTATCCGTTTTTTAAATGGAACCGGTTTTTTATTCGGTTTCATTCTAGCAAATATTTTGCAATGAAAAAACAGTATGTGGTTGCTTGAAACTCGGTTTTTTACTTTTAATTTTTTTTGCATTCGGTTTTATTTTAGTAAAAATAATTTAAATGTGAAAAATTTAAAAATAGCAACTCCTAAACATTCGAAAATAATTTTAAAATCCGGTTCTATGTACAACCGGTTTTGGAATGGAACCGGCTTTTTTTTATTCAGTTTCGTTTTAGCAATAATTTTGTAGTGTATCAAACTCCAAACTCGGGTTTTTACTTTTACATTTTCTTTTATTCGTTTTTAGTAAAAAATATTTTTAATATATGGATAATTCAAAAGATTAACATAACGCTTAAATTCGGGGAATATGGCGTGACCAAAGCATTCTAATGTAACTATAAATTGTTCTGTGTTGAGAAAAATGGTTTTTGTAGGAAGATCACACTGCTGCGTATGAATGGTTCCAGAACAGGTGATATTTTATGGTCTGTCTATAGCAGTTGCCTCCTTTTCGTTTCCATGTTGCTGGAAATTTTAATTTTATCATATTGGCGAAAAAATCTCTTTTGCATGAATTCGGTTTTATTTTAGTAAAAAAAAATTTGAAAATGGAGAAAAAGCATTTAACGCTTAAACGTTCGAAAAGAATTTGAAAACCGGTTTTTTAATGGAACCGGTTTTGAATGGAACCGGGTTTTTTTATCCGGTTTCGATTTATTAAATAAAAAATTTTAATGTGGCAAAATTGATTACGAGTAAATCAATACACTCATTTCTCTTTTGTTTTGTTTTTGTTTTTTTTTTTTTGGTTCCTGCTCGCGCTATTAAATAATTACATATACATATTTCTTCAAATGCTAATAACAGGAAAGGTTTTTCAACTTCATTTCTAATTTTTTTTTTTCACCTTTCTTTTGCTATAAATTTGTTTTTAACATTTGTTGTGCAACACGTCTGATTGCATTTTTAATTTTTGTTTTTTTCCTTTTGTTTTGTTAATAAAATTTTGGTTACACTTTCGCTTTAAATATTAAAATTGGCTCATTTAGTGATTTCTATCGGGTTTTAACACCAACACCGCAGGCTTGTTTATTTTTTCTCACCTTGTTTTATAGCATAGAGTTTGGTGTGTAGTCTTTGCCACGTGCTGGTGTGGGCAAAAAAAAGGTTGTCTCAATTTGAAAAGTTTTAAAATCTCATAATAGTTTTATACTCGTATAAGTGTTACTTATAGCCATAGAATTGTACTCGCAAAAAAACAAGTGGTACCGACAACCATTGTAGAACAATTACCAGACTGTATCAAAGACTTTAAAGCTGACTTAGTACAGGATAGAGCAGTGATATGTCACCGTTTAGGCCTTACGTAGATCAAAAGATAAAAATATTGACCCGTTTTTCTCCTTTTCATAGATAAGTTTGCGGACTTTAGCTCTTGAGAAAGGAGGTCTGCTTTCATATTACTTTGATCATGCTTTCAAAGAAACACTGGATATAGATATCGCTTGAAGAATGACTCGAGAAATATTTCCAATTAACATGGGAACTTTTTTGCACATGCATTGAGATTTGGCTCTATCTGTAATCAATTTCAAATCGAATCGCTCTCAGTTGGAGAATAGCTAGAGAATTGCTCTAGTCATCTAATATAGTCTCGAAAGATTCTCGAACTTTAGAAACTGTCTTTTTGCTGATCTTATTCAACATTAACACCTTTTCTCGCTCATATTATAACACCCTTTATATTGCTCCCCATTTGCAAGCAAACTTCGCATGCCAACAAATCAAACAGGAGTATTCGTTAATGCATTTACTACGAGCTCCTCCAAGCAGCTGGGAGTGGCCGGCCGTTGGCGCCATACTGGCTGCGACTGGCTTTTTTAAATGAATTCATGTCGCTGGCAAATGTGCAAACGTCGTTTCACTACTAAAGCTAGATCTCATAACATTATCTAGCGCAGCTTTTTTGTGTTTGTCGCTTGTCTGTTCGCCATCTACATAAATATTACCATTTAAGGCTATTAATTTTGTTTTAAATGCAAATTTGTGTTAGGCTTGCGCTCCAAGTTGTTTTTTAGCTCTGCTCGCCTTTCTAGCCTTGCAGCTTTATTTCAGTTGGTTTTCTTACAAGACGCTTTTTGAATAGTTCGATTAAATTCATTTTTTTTTTTATGTGTTCCGGTTTTATTATTGGGTGGCAACGTGATTTTGAGATGCGTTAATTGTTTAAGGTTAGTGAATATAAAAACTTTCCATCGAATCTACTTATTAATTTATGATATTCATTTATCAAATGCTTTTTGAAGACATTTTCACTCGTTTCATCGTTTGCTCGTTAGTTAAATTGCTAATTAATCGGTTTTGTTAGAAACCGGATGAGTGAATTGGTGTAAGAGATGTTCAGTTTATTGAACTCTGAATTCGGTATGATTATTGGCAGGTGATGGAAATTGATTTTAAACTTTATTACAGCGAGTTTGGTTAGTTTAGGTCATAGTGGCTGCTGGTGCGTGCACTAATACGCTTAGGCCCAGAAGATCAAATTGTGATACCACGAGAAGCGCAACCTTTGCTCAAACCAGCAGCGACATTAGGCGAATCTTAGGATTTTCCTAAGTTCAATGTTAGTCAAGTCACTGAGTTCACCGAAAAGGGTCAGCCACAAAATTGCAGCCTCTAAAAAATGTCTTGAAAACTTTCCTGTAATATAAGAAAATGTCTTGGTTAAATTCTCTTCAAAAGATAGAAGTAAAAATTACTTTCGGTCTCTGTCAATCAGTGTTATGGTTGAGGAAATGGTTTATTAATGGTTGGAAATTTCCATTTTCGTGAATACATACACTTATCTTCAGCTGACACACCTCTTTTACTTTGTTGTTGTGTTCCTCCTTTTATTGTTTTATTTTTTTTTGCACGCATAAACTTTATCTTGTCAATTTGTCATATTTTTGGCAGTCAAATAAATGATATTTTGGCATTTCTTTAACTATTGTTGGTGTATATTCTTACCGATAAATACATACATACATATTTACATACATACATACATCAATATATACATTTAATGTTTTTGTTGCTCTTATTGTAATATTTTACTATTTTTGTCGTTATACGTTAATTACTGACGCCGTCGACATATCTTTTTTTTCGCTTCTTTTTCTGAGGGTAAATTGATTTCATGAGGCATGACATTTCGACGCCGCTAAATGAAAGAAAGGCAGCGACTCGACTTGTTATAAACGTAACATTAGCCTAGCCGCTACAAATTTATTTATTTAAAACTTTTTAGCACAAAAGTAGTACCTATAAGAATTCTAAACAAATAATGACAAAAACGAAAGGGTCAAGCAGCTCTGTTTTTACCCACAATCCTTGATTGATTGATGCGAAAATGCATTTAAAACACAGTCAACCTTGATCATTTAAAACGAAAACAAACAAAAATTTTGTCTCGCCAAATGTTAATTTAGTTGTTTAGGTGTGAGATGACTCCCTCGCTAAAAAGGAAATTGACTCATCAAATATTTGTTTTGAGCCCTAATTATGTACATAAAATGCCAGGCTACAGGCTTAGAACCAGTCTAAAATGCAGCGTTTTTCTTGATTTTTTTTTTTTTTATAAAAACTGCGATCATCAGAAAACACCAAGCGAATTTCAAATATTTTGCTCAGCTTAATACGTAACGAAGTCTCTTACTTACTTTCGAGGTTGTTCCAATAGGTCAGAAAATGTGATTTCTAGAATAATTTCAGAACAAAACGACTCCGAATATGCCCCATGTAGGTATTGTATGAAGAATCAAATTGAAATGCTTATCAGAACAGACGGTGCGAAATTTTACTTGTTAATCGTAATCCTGCTCCTATATTATTTTTTTTAAGGCTATTGTGCAGCTGCTTATTTGGCTTATTTGCCCTTAATTTTTGCTTGTGTACAACTCTCACATTTTCTACACACAGGAATACAGTAAGAGCGCGGCTGTCTTCGGTCGTACCGAAGACTTCATGCCTTTCATGAATGGATAAATGAAAAGTTACATAGTCGATATTGTTTAATTTAAACGTTCAATTCTGTGAGTTATTTATGCAAAGATTCACTAAAAAAAAGTGTCATGATTTAAATGGCGAAGTTATACCCTAAAATATACATATGTATGTATATCGGCACAAAGTTATAAAGTCATTCTCTTGAGAGGTATAAATACATATGTATGCATATTAAAGCCACTTCTGTGGCAGAACAACTCTTGTCACTCTCGAGAAACGTACACCTTCGTGGAACAAAACCACATACGCCCCTTTTTACCAGTCGATGTCAGGGTAAGCTGAAACTTTTCCATGTGAGTATATTAATATTTCACAAACATGGCGTTTGCTATTGAAACACCCTTTATTGTTTGGCTACACAAAAACTCTCTGTATTTGCCTGCCTAAAACAAATAATTTAAGGTCGCTACGGTTTATTTTGACTAAATTTCTTGTTTATTTTTTTTTTTATTTTTTTTTTTTTTTGTAATATGCACTTTATCTACTTTTGTACTTCCTTGTCAGAATCTCTTTGGAGTTGAAGTAACCCAGGTTAAAAATGCAGAGAAGTAATTGAATGCTTGAACTGAATAAATTCCATGGTAAGGAAAACACTTTACATGCTTTGGAGGACAACTTTGTCATATTCACAGCAAGATTGTTAAACAGTTTCTATCGCCAATTTATTATTTACTTAAATCGTTATTTTTAATCTTCAAAGCCTTCTATAATGTAGTTTAAATTTTTTTGTACATAGACGAATATAAAACCTTAACAGAATCTGAAATAGTATGGTGTGATATGGAGATATCGAGCGGTGTGCGCAAAAAAGACGTATGCGCCAAAAAGTAAATTGTTCAGGAGACGGTTCTTTTTTAATTTCTTTGCATCCAGTGTATAAATTGTCATGAAATTTACTAAGTAACTTTATTTAGTTCCTATTTATATAATACAATAAATATTTTTCTAATATTCGTAGCATAAGGCTAATTTTTGGCGCATACGTCTTTTTTGCCTGCACAAAATCAAGCCACTGTCTGAAAATTTGGCTGTTACGTCAAAATTTTTTTCAACAAATCTTTGTTTTTTGTTCTATTCTTTTATTATTTCAAATTATTATTACACAAAATTAAGTCTTTTAGTTAAATTCAATGTTTTTCATAAAAAAAAGGTTTTCAATCGAATGCAAATTAATATGTATGAAAATAAATGTGTTCTTCAAAACGACTTTTGAAATGAAAATTATGTATATTAAGGCCTCTCGCCAAAAACAGTTGCAGTGTTTCCACCGGAATTTCAAAATTCACTCTTTTCTAAGGACTCTCCCAAAAAATTTCGAATATTATAAAAGTTGTAAAATTATCGATAGTACACATTTATTCGAAAGTTTTTGATAGTTTTGAAAAAGCTATCGATGGTCTTCGATAGTGTTCAAAAAAATAAAATATCGATACTATCGATAGTGCCATCGATAGTTTCCCACCCCTACTATACGTGAAGTACTTCTTCTCCTAGGTACTTCTTTGACACTCTCAATTAATCACTTGGTCTCTATTGACCTGCTTCTTTTGTAAACAAAAGTTAAGATGCCGACTTTTCTTTCAAAACTTTTCGACGTCTCGCTAGTGAATGGTGTAGGTAACGTACCCAAAATTTCACAGCACTTCTCTGCAAATTTGAAAGTAGTGTTCTTCCTTCTTCTGCTTGGCGAAAATTATACCTTTTGGCCGCTGAGATATTTCACGTTTTATGGTAGGTAAATAACTTCTCAAATTACACCAAAAACAATTTGCTGCATGCAGACA
Source organism: Urophora cardui (assembly GCA_960531455.1). Taxonomy (NCBI): domain Eukaryota; kingdom Metazoa; phylum Arthropoda; class Insecta; order Diptera; family Tephritidae; genus Urophora; species Urophora cardui. The sequence goes on from OY482673.1 coordinate 15,959,111, forward strand.
AACAAGGCAAGAAGAAGTTCACGCACACATGCAGACAGACGCATATTGAGCGCGCTACAAAACTAAACAAATAATAATAACAAAAACAATAACAACAAATAAACATTACCAAAATAAGTTGTTAAACCTGATGGCTGGCTAAATGGCTTGCTGGCTGTGAGCGACCGGCAGTGGTTCGCTTGCCTGCTGTCTACCTACCTGCATGTAGGTATATGTATATATTTGTTGAAGTAACCCAGCAAACATTTGTAAAAGATTGCAATCAGACAAATAAATCGAATTGCAATCAACTTTTATTGCAAACTTTTACATTATAAGAATTACAATTGCCATAAATTACAAAAATTTTATCGCAATCAACTTTCGTTGTAAATCATTTTTATTGTTAAAATTACAATTGAAATAATTTACAAAAAATTTATTGCAATCAACTTTTTTCGTAAATCATCTTGATTATATAAGTTGAAATTACAACAGTTTACAAAAAATTGATTACAATCAACCTTTATCGTAAATTATTTTGATTGTAAAAATTATAATTCCAATAATTAACATGAAATATATTGCAATCAGCTTTTGTTGTAAATTATTTTGATTGCTAAAATTACAATTGAAATCATTTACAGAAAAGTTATTTTAATCAACTTCTTTTGTAAATCATTTTGATTATAAAAATTTAAATTACACTAATTTACAGAAAATTCATTGCAATCAACTTTAATCGTAAATTATATCGATTAGATTAGCGTATGCGATACCCATCTGCCTTCAATCGGGACCAACATTTATATACATATGTATGACATTCTAACACTGTCGACTTTGGGTATAAGATACTTTATTGTAATGATTACACTGATTGTAATTAAACTTTATTGCAATAAATTTGATTGCAATTGATGGAACGTGAATTATTGTTGATTGAAAATTTTTTAAATAAGAATATTGTGAATAATTTTATTGCAATCAGTAGGTGATTGAAAGATTATTGATTGGTATAACATGGTTTTCGAATTCCACAAAGCACGAAGATCTTTTTGTGTTTACTGGGTTATGCGTTTTTTATTTACTTGTTTGCTTGATTGTTTGTTTGCATACACGCTCAAATGCTAAGATACGAACCATACATTTTCATACATACCTAAATAAATCTTTGTTATTTTTGGGGTTTTTAAGTCACTCCGGCATCAATAGATTGTGCTAGGGATGGGCAAATTGGAAAAATATATCGATATATATTGTATCGATATTTAAAAAAACATCGATTTATGCCGTGTAGAAACATCGATATATCAATATATCGAAAGGGCTGGCTTCACATTAAGGAACCACCTCCCGCGAAAAACCACTTCTTCACGGGGCTAGAGGTGCTCTCACAGATCTCAAAACTGGAATCCAAACTTGCCGCAGACTTATAGTTTACTAGATATTTGTTGTTAAAGTTGGATGGATCTACAGATATTCTACGAATCCTGAAGTATAAACATAAAAATCATTAAGAATTGCTTGAAGAAGAAAGTAATGTAAATTCAAGCACCCGGACATTATGGTTATACCACTTCTTAAAAAATGTTCTGCTGTTAAATTCGAAGCGAATCAGAAATGTATGAAAAATATCGAATTTTGCGCCAAAATGCAAAAAATTATCGATTATCGATGCACGGTAGTTCAAAATATCGTCAATATTATCGGCTGTACTATTTTAAAAATATAGATATATTGATATATCGATATATATCGCCCAACCCTAGATTGTGCGCCGCCGCGCTCTGTGCTCACTCGAGCTCGCTCATGGTCGTTGGTCGTTTGGTGAATGTGGTGTGGTTTGCCAATTGGCTGTATGGGCTTGCCTTGTCAGTAGCTTAGCGTGTTTCCAATCGACTAGTTGAGCGGTAAAAGTATGTAGCAGTAGTGAATGCATATTTACATAAATACATTTGCTTTGGCATTATAAAAATATAATCCAATTAGTGCTATGTTAAATTAGAGAAAAGAAAGAAAATATCACAAAAAAAAAAAAAAACAAAGGCAAGTGAGTGATTTGACAAGGGGCTTAGCGTCGCGTCGCTACTCTCAGTGACCTTTCAAAAAAAGTCAAACCTTTTATCTTTTCCAAAAATAACAAACATCAAATACATGCATTACAAATTTGTAATCCCTTCATTTCCCCAATTCCTTTTACAGATTCATAAATCGTCCCAGTCGTACACCATCACGTGGTCGCGCCAGCGGCAATAGCCTTAACGGTTCACCGCATCCTGTACGCCGCCGTGGCAGCAGCTCTCAGCCAAACAACGGCGGTAATTCATCGTCAGCATCACCTTCGCCATCAGCATCACCGCCGCGCGCTGCAAATCGCCTTTCAACACTACAACAGCAAGCATCACAAGCACCACCAGCAGCCAACTCAACATCAGCTTCAATTGGTGTTGGTAGCACCGGCAGCACTGCTGTAACAATCAAGAATGTGGGCTCAGCCTCGTCAGCCGGTCACCTCGCTGCTCTTATAAAACCATCACCACTCGATATAATGACCAATTCATCAGCGACACCAGCTGCAGCTGAGCTGCGTCCACCGACGAATGGTGGTGGTGGTAGTGTTGTCGCTCTGAACAACTCGGACTGCGATGATGAAGGCGGCCAAGCATACACCACCGCCACCACCACCACTGATGCGGGTAGTAGACGTGCTGGCAGTAATGGCATCTCAGGTGAGTCGAAGCAAGAAAGTGGTGAAGTCATTGCCAATTTAAGATTCTTATGACACTTTACATACAAATTAAATTTGTGTGTGTTTTTCCGTTAATTTTACCGTTAACTTGTTTATGTGATTTATTTGTTATTTTTTGTTTTTGTTTTTTTTTTTGTTTTTTTTTTGTTCGTTTGTGACTTCTATTATTAATTCTTTGCAAGGCAAAGTTTGCATTTTTGCAAAGTAATTTTTATTATTATTGTTTTGTTTATCTTTTATTTAATTTGTGATTCTCCTTAATAAGTATTTTTTGTTGTTTAAACTTTTGGAAATTCAGTGGTTTAAGAAATGCCAATGTTTTTTGCATTACAGCGCATGTTTTATTTAAGTCAAGTTTCTTAAATAATTTTATGCCCGCTTTGTTTTTGTTTTCTTTTCTTATTAATGTTTTTCGGATTACTTTAACTTTTATTGGTAACGGCATGTCAATTTCGAGTTCTGTCGCATTATCAAACCCGCCTTTCTAACAAAAGGCGTAGTATTTTTTCTTCATTTTATCAAATAATTCTTTAGTTCTCAAAAGTCATCAAAAAGGCATTATGTATAGCTCGGCTTTTATGCCCTCAACTGTTGGACACTTCTTCCAGAAAAAATTAACTCTGCGAAAATAGAGAGCGCCTAGAACGCTGGTAAATGAAACTCTGTAGAACAGAAAAAGTTTTAGGATGTGTTAAATCCTGAAGAAACATTTGCTTTTTTTCGATTAGAAAATCGTTCATTAAGTATTTTATGTTTTCTGTAAGGATTTAATGGTGTTTTTGTTTTACAAATAAATAGGATGAAACCCTTATAGAACGCAAGTCTTAAGGAACTTAAGCAACACCATTGATACGGTAAAAATATTTACTTTGATTTCTTTGAAGCCTATAATTAGCAAAGTTTGTATTATGCCGTAGTTTATGGTTTTCGAAGAGATTGTCGCGTTAGGACTCAAATTTCGCATCTTGCATCAGTTCTGTTTTAGATACGTTTGGAATAACACCTCGAACTAGAACGAGTCCACAGCAAAACCTTTATTTTTTTGACAGCTGAACTTGGACCTTCAAAACTCCTAATGGGCGTGAGTCAGAACCTTACAGTATACATAAATATCTATGCTACTTTATCAGATATTGTGTCCCCTTTCGTAAGAGTAATTTGAGTCTAACTAGACTCTGCGAGGCAGTCATTTCAGAAGTAATGAAGAACTCAGCAGCTCTGAGCGATAAAATGAGCTCTTATTCAGAAACAAGACAATACAAAAATTAAAAGCTTTACATCCAATCCAACACGCCGAGGTTAGATTCGATTAGGAAATCACCCGATAATTCGCCAATGAGTTTCTAATGAGAATTTGCAAAGGCTGGCTTTTTCTCTAATCGAATTCTAGTGTAGTTGTCTACCTTCGCTCCCGATTAGAGTTACTTTATTTATCTGAGGCAATCTCCACAAGGCTCTAATATTAGCAGCTGTGTTTACTGGGAATAGGTCTAGAGATAATTGTTTCGAGAGAGATGAATTGATGGCAACTATAGAATTATTTCAGTTGAGCGGTTTTTTTTGCTTTGTTTCTAAGTTAAAAAATACTACTAAAGCTTATGGCGTTTTCTTTTCTACAAAAAAATGTTGCCCTCCTATATCCTAATTATCGAATTACGTAACGTGACTTTCTCTAAAATGGCTGATTTTGTAGATAATGTTAATCTCTTACTTAGTTAGAAGTAAATATTCGGTGAAATTACTAGACAGACATACAAAATGGCTAAGAAAGTCAAACAGGGCAACATTATTTCGAGAAAAGAAAACGCCATTAGTAATAATTCGGTTCATCGATGTCACTATTTTATACAATCTCTCTGCCAATTGGATTAAATTAAACTCTTGAGTGTATTTAATTTGATGTTTCAAACTGAAATTTCAAAATCAGTTGCCAATTAAAGATCATCGACTTTAGCATTTACATACATATGTATAATCAAAGCAAAAATTTTCCTAATAATAATAAATGCGACACTAATAAAAAAAAAGCTTGAAAATAAAAACGCTAATTATCAGGGATTGCAAATAATCGTTATTTTTTAAATTTTGACTAAAAAAATCATACTGAAGGAGAAATGCTAAACACAAAAGAAGTACACAGATGTAATCACCGTAACGCAGACTATCTCTAGGTCCATTACCTTTTATTTTTTCGATTTTTATAAAAAAATTGATTTTTAATCATTATTTTCTGAGTTTTATTTTCTGCTCAGAAAATAAAAGTTATTTCTTGAGTTTTATTTTTCCATCAGAAAATAAAAGTTATTTCTTGAGTTTTATTTTTCCATCAGAAAATAAAAGTTATTTTTTGAGTTTTATTTTTCGATCAGAAAATAAAAGTTATTTCTTGAGTTTTATTTTTCCATCGGAAAATAAAAGTTATTTTTTGAGTTTTATTTATCGATCAGAAAATAAAAGTTATTTTCTGAGTTTTATTTTTCCCTCAGAAAATAAGTTATTTCTTGAGTTTTATTTTTCGATCAGAAAATAAGTTATTTTTTGAGTTTTATTTATCGATCAGAAAATAAAAGTTATTTTCTGAGTTTTATCTTTTTGCTCAGAGAATAAAAGTTTCTTCAGTATAATATTAGCTGCAGCTGTCGATTTTGCACCATTAACACGTAGGTAAAGTTTATAAGTAAAAAAAAATTAAAAATTTATTTATCTACTTTACCTATTTATATGGCAAAATCTACAATTGCAGCCAAAATTAAACTGAAAAACTTATTCTCTGAGCAAAAAAATAAAACTCTTTTCTGATCGAAAAATAAAACTCAAAAAATAACTTTTATTTTCGGAGAGAAAAATAAAACTCAAAAAATAACTTTTATTTTCTGATCGAAAAATAAAACTCAAGAAATAACTTTTATTTTGTGAGCAGAAAATAAAACTCAGCAAATAATGATTAAAAATCAACTTTTTGGATATAACTCATAACTAGACCTAGGAAAAATAGGTGAAATCAAGCGCCTAAAAAATGCTACATTTTTTAGATTTTGTTTGTTTTCAGTGGCGGGATTACAATTTAAATCTGAAGGGGTAGCATATTGGTATGGTGGGTGAAGATTTTATTAGAAAAGTTCTTAATCATGTTACACAAATTTGCAGTTTGAATAAATATACAGTGGTGTGTGATGAAATAAAGCCAAAGATGGATTTAGTTTCTTTGACATTTTTACTAAAAAAAAAGTATGAAGAACACTCGTACGTCTTGCGTTTAGAAAAAAAAAACAAAATTTATTTCAATTTTGTATTTTATAGTTTTGTACATCGTCAAGCTTTTTGAAAGCAAAACAAAACTAGCTGTAATGAAAATAAAATTTTGGAAAATTATGGCATAGTTAATGTTCCAATAACTCATAAACAAAAATGCAAAACCGTTTTTACCACGAGAGAAATTTGCATTTTTACAGATATGGAATTATACCGAGTATCCAATTGCAAATTGAAATCGTCATAAGAAAAAATAGAAAAGTTCAAATCAAGTTTTTTTACCTAAAATATGCAAATGTTTAAAGTCAGACCACAACAAATTAAAAAGCTGTATTATATATTCCATTTGCTAATATGCACTTGCCTCATTTTCATTCAAAATATATTTGGTTTGAAACTGTAATTGTTTTTCCTTCACGTGCGAAGATTTTGTCTCAAATTTAAGCGAGTCACTACAAATTTTTAATTTTTTTCTTTATTTATAATTATATATTTATTTATTATAATTTATTTATTATTATTCTTTATTATTATATTTATTTATTGTAGCTTTCTTTCTGCAACCCATAAAAAACCTTAATAATTTATTTTTCTGGCATCCTAGTAAGCAAAAAATCCAATTGCATTGACGGGGGGCTTAGACCCGAATGAACCCCATCCTTAAACTTGCCACTGGATTTGCTCACAAACCTTACGTAACATAATTTTAGGCGTTTGATTTTCACCTATTATCCGAGCTCTACTCATAACCGTTACAGTCCCTGCTAATTATACATAACTGAATAGTCAGTTAATTTAAAAAAGAAAAGATTTATTACTAATAAGAAAGCAAGCGATATTTTTACGCTTCTCTATTGAAGTGAAATAAATTGAATTGAAACGCATTAATTTCAGATAAATGATAACCAAAAATAAAAGCCAAATGTCATGCCGGTTAGGTCTTTATTATGATTTTTGTGTTCCAGGAAAGCAGTAGAAAACAAACAAAGAAAATCCGGTGTGACGGAGAAAGATCGAGAGTTCGCGTGTATATTGTGCATGGTGCGCGACCCTGCTAGCGGGGGGTTTGCGTCATCACTTAAGCAACCGTTAGTAAGCCAAACGATCGCTTGTTGGTTTCAAGTTGCCGTTTTTTGTCACCGCATAAAGGTGTTAATTTAATTTGACAATTTATACAAAATATAACAAACGACTCCGGCTTCCCATGCACTGTTTTTATTTTTATTTTTGTGTGTGTGAATGCGACAAACTTGAGTGCAGCTGGAGGTGAAATTTTTTATTTTGTTTTAGTTTTTTGTGTTGTCAACTATTTTTTTTTTAATTTTTTTTGTTTTTTGTTATTTTTTTTTTTTTTTGTAACTTAATGTGCTTTCTTCCGCGCTCAGTTGTGCTGTACATAGAAGGTTTCTGTGTGTTAACTTACTTTGTACGAATGCATTTGAAGGTGTCGCAGCACAGCTGGCAGTGATTTGCTGTTGTTTTTTACGGTTTTGATTTACAGCATTAATTTGTTGCTATCTTTTTTCTTCGAATGCATTTGCATTTCATTCAATTGTAGCTTATTAAAGCTTTCGCTTGATTTTTTTATTGTTTTTTTTTTTACTTTTGGTTTTCTGAACAATTGACTGCAGCAGTCACTAGCGTCTTGGCTTGTATCCAAGCTGGGCATCTTGCGAGTGTCACTTGTTGACATGCAAATTGAAGTAGTTACATACATACATACATACATAAGTACATAATGTTTATTTTGTTTATTTACACTTCTCGTTGACCCGGATCTGAGTGCACTTTTTGGTACTTAAACGTCTTCCATTTGTTTGTTGGTTTTCTAGCGTTCAGCGTGCCTTAGGATTGTGCTTATATAAAGATGTACATATTTACAACAATTTTCATTCGAACAGAAATTTTGAGAAATTCATTTTTTCTACGTATGTATGTAGTTCCGTGAATTATGCAATGTCGTTTATGCGGTCTGACGGCAAATTGGCCAATATGCTAAACAGTCCGAATTACCGTCAGTCCTGTGTTCGAAAAAAGTCAAAGTAAGCCTGTTTTCTGATTTTGATTACACAGTCCAACAATTTTACAAAAAACAACACCAAAAAACGTTAGTAATTATGAAAGAGGTGGCTTCCCAGACTGACTTTACTCAACAGAGTACAAAAGCAGAGGGTCTAAGTTTTTTTTGGAGGGATAAAGTTTTGAAAATTTGGCGGTTGGTACAATTATTATATAGAAAATATCTTGCATAAAGCATATACAAATTAAATTTTTCACCTCGGAATTATTCAGCACAATGATTAATTTTTAGTGGTAGACTTTAACCCACTAACGCCCACATAAAACGGTAGTTATCTCACTTTCTCCGATTAGTCAGGAATTTAAGTAAAAAATGTACTTAGATGGTTAAAATTTACTACGAAAATTTTAAGCAGAGAATTCTAGGGGAGGGTCTTCAAAAAAGAAAATAAATTGTACGTGTTAAGAGTGAGAGCCAAGGTTATTTTTAACAATTTCTAAACAATTAAGGTATGGAAGGTCATTAAAAAATACAGTTAGAGCGCTCTAAGTTCTAACAGTTAAGATGTTCTAATAAAATTTTAAGCAGAGATACTTAACCATTGAATATCATATTGTAAAGTGTTGCCACCTGTTTGCCACATTGAGGGCTCAGCCGCAGATTTTGAGCTTTTATTTTTCTAAGTACAAAATGTTTTATAATGAAGCGGTTTCAGACTGGAATTTTTTTTATCTTATTTCTTTGGTTTACAAATTGCCTTTTTCTTTAAAAATAATTTTAAATAGCCTCTAAGAACATACCACACAAACACGAATCTTCTAAAATACAATGTTTAGTACTCTTGTCAACATACATATTCCTCAACTTGTTACCTCTCTGTCTTCTCTGTACATCCATTTTTTCTGCTTGCCACTTCCATTTGGAATTATTCATTGCCTTGCCTTGCCTTGCCTCGCTACGGCTACGTCACACATCATACGTCATATAATGACGTCCCACGTCACATCTGTCGAAATACACCACTCAACGCATGCGCAACTGCAGCAGCTTTCCATCAACGCAAAAACGATTTATATCAATTACATAAAGCTCACTCTAATACTCTCGCACGCTCATACAAAACGAACATTAATACAACAACTGCAACTGCAACAACTAAAAGTAACATAACTTTAAAAAATAAAACACCCGCGTCACTGAAAGAGCGTAGTCCACAACGAACAAAAGAGCAACAGACACGCGATCGCGTTCACCAACAACAACAACAACAACAACACATGAGCAATCATAGCAAAATTTGTAGTCCTATCATAAAAAATAATTATGCCACGCCCACTGAAACATATTTGTTTAAGCAAAAGGTGGCATGTGCGAATGGCAGCCACACCAACAATTCTAACATTCCAATTGCCACTTGCATGCGAAAGAAGTCCTTATCACCGCTTGTGATTAAAGCCATGCCATCATCCAACAACAACAAATCACCAACAGCTGACAGACGCAAAGCTGTAACAAGCGCCAAATCACCAACAACAACAACAGCAACAACAAAATCACCAACAGCACATCAGCTGAGTCATCAACATGAACAGCAACAACAACAAGCGAAACAGCAACATCAACATCAGTTGAGCGTCAGCACCAGCAGCTGCAGCAGACAACGACGACAAAGTCCACTTTCAGGCGCTGCGCCCATCTCGCCAACACCAACGCCGTCACCAACACAAGCGCCGCCGCTAACACGTTCATCACCAACATCGCCGTTGTCGCCGCATTATGTGCGCACGACGAGAGCGTCGCGCTTGCGTGCAGCGGTTTTGGGTGAGTTCTTCTCTTTCCCTCGGCAGAAAACGCGAAAGCGTGAAAAAGGCGGCAAAGAATTTGTAGTGTGTGGCGGGTCGTAGTTGTCTAGTGTGGTTACAAGCTGCGCTTATTGTAGCATAATTTTAGGCGTAGTCTACAAATACTAATAAGCCCCATAACTCCATATTGTGCCTGTAAATACGCTTTTAAACAACAAAAAATATCGCTAAAGTAGCTCAGCACACGGATTCTGGAATTCGCTATTGCTAAAAGAGATCGCCAAAAATCTCCAAGTTCATATCATGCGCGCCTAACAATATGCAATATCTGGAAAAATTTCTGACATGCAAAACTGATTGATCACGCTGTAGCTGGAGACGATATATGTAAATGCCTAAATGAAGGATGTAGGTACATATGGTTAGACGCATTTGGAATGAATTTAGCGATGGACATTAGCGATAGCGATTTATGGAATCTGGGTGCAGACTTAAAAATTAACCGATCACTCATCTACCATCTGCTGTTATCGTTGATCTGAGCAGCAGCGCTATTAATTAGAGTTCCTCTTAAAAGTTGTCGAAATGCCTAAAGGCAGATTGTAAAAAGTTGCATGTACTAAAAGTAGTGCTATGAAATAGACCTTAACCTTAACAATATGTAAATATCCCGCCTAACAAAACAGAAGGAAAAAAAGCTCCTTTAAGAGCTTTAAAATGCTCGGAAGGTTACCCTCAGAAACGAGCTCTTGTTGGAGGGCTAAATGAGCAAAAAAAATCATTTTACGTGTCGTGTCCATCTCAAAAGTAGTCATATAAAAGCATCCAACATGACTCCGAATTCGAATCATCAGAAAGTACGTTTTTTGAGGTTTTTGGATCCTTTTTTACTCCTTTTTTCTAAGCGCTCCGGCTTTGTTCAGCCGGGTATGTAGGACCTAATAGAGAGAGAGAGAGAGAGAGTAGATTAAAATGGGTTTAGTAAAGTAGTAATAAAGGTTCGTTTTGAGTAATGTAATAAAGTTAATGTAATAAAGTAGTTATCTTGATAAATTATGGGAAATATTTTAAACCATTAACTGGCAGTACGCTTTCTAACTAAAGCTTTAAAATCATTACCGGTAATATTAAAACCCCTCAGAATGTTATAAAAACCATTGAGAGCGAGCTTACTTCTGAAAAAAGTTTGTCGAACGTGTTGTCTCTTTCAGAGAACTAAAACTAATATGAAGCTTTAAAAGAGTCAGGCACAGTCACGTCACAGTCTCACTAATAATATTAATACAAGGCGCTTTTATAACTCTGACGAGTTTTATGGCCGAGCTTCTCTCCCAATTCGAGGTGTGCTCCTTTTGTTTTTCCTACTAATTGGGTGGACCTACAGTTTTTTATGCCGGCTCCGAACGGCGAATGCATTTTTTGTGAGAAGCTTTTTCATGGCAGAAATACACTCGAAGGGTATGCCGTCCACTGCCGAGAGGTGACCGCTGTTTCTATAAAACCCAATAATTGGGTTTTAATGAATTAGAAAAATTTTTTGATGTTTGTCCGGACTGGGGTTTGACCCCGAGACCTCTGGCATAGCAGGCGAGCACTCTACCCACTGCACCACAGCGGCCAGTCTCATTATTTCCGGGAAGTAGTAACAAAAATTTGTATAGTCTGAAAATCAAATACCTATAATAACACTGAAACGGCGACTAATAATTTCAGTTGATTTTTAATACTGAACAATGTGGTTGATGGTTCGCTGAAGTTCCGTGACAGTTACGTGACACAATTAGGTACTTAATCTTGAATAGCTTTTTTTCTGCTAAATTGAGGTAGCTTCAACTTAATGGTAATTGATAAAAATGCTGATTTACTTTTCTATATAAAAAGTCAAGGTCGCATTTTAGAAAGCCCATATTTTTAGAAAAACTTAAGTTTTGTGACAGACTTGCTTGTAGCATTTGTCAGTCTGCCACAAACGCTAGCTTAATAGAACATTAACCATTACCCAAGTACCTGAAAATATCTCATATTATGTAGTTATAGCTACAATCCGATAATGTTTTGATTTAATCCTAACCATTAGCTCTAAAAAATTGGGATTAATTTTACAACTTTTAACACAACCTGGAAAAACTTACTATCCGCCTTATTGCCTATGTATTTTACTTGCTCTTAGCTACTTATAAACTTAAATTTAAGCTTGATTTTACATTTTTTTTTTATTTGTTTTGACTAACTCGAAGCAACTAACAAACCAAATTCCCACCTCTTCCATTCCTTTTTTGTTTGTTTGTTGTTCTCTTCCTCTTTCACACACGCACACACACACATATACATCACCGGTGATGTCGCAGATAAGAAAAAATGCGAGGAAGAAGATGCACTCTATCAGCGTAACCGTTCGCCCACATCGCCGCGCCCAGCAACCGGAACAGCAACAGCCGCATCGCCAAAACGTCAATCGTCGCGACGCTCAGCCAGTTCACCAACGGATCATCCAACACGAGGCGCTGCCAGCACCGATTCGCATACAAAACTCACCAACGCTGCTACCTCGCTAGCCGTTCCATCGGCGACCACATCATTCTCAGATTCACCAACAGCCGCGAAGCGACTTGTGCTCACGATGTCGGTATCGGTGAGACAAAATATCAGCGAAATGCATTTCAATGGACCCATAAGCCCGCAGAGAACAACGGAGAGAATGGTGGCGACAAACTTGAGGAAACAAACCAGTACTAACAGCACCTCCATACCCACACCTTCCAACGAATGTTCGGCTAAGTTTACACGAACTGCCGGTCGTTTATCAACAACAGCAACAACCACAGCTGATGACTCGATGGATGCAAAAACGCGCAAACCACAACCGCGTCCACGCAGCTCAACATTGAAATCATCGGCAAATGAGGGCGCTGTTAGGTCAAGCGATGGTGATGAGGAGCATCAGTTGGAGCTGAGTCCGGTGAAGGGTGCAACTGTGAGTTGAATTACTTTTTAACAAACGAATTTCGTACTAAAATCGTTCTTTCTTTTTTCTAATTTACAGCCTGATAGTTTGCTGCAGGATCGCGATAAATCATCGAAACGCAAATCGAATTTAAATCGTTCGCTAAACGATGAGATCATCGCCGATAGCGGTAAGTTGTTGTGTAACAAGCAAAAGTGTGTGGGTAAATTAATGTCGGTTATGCCGGAATCGCAATTTGGCGTTCGGTCGGTCGCGCTTCTGACAAGTGAGTAGAAATGTATGGAAATATATGGAGCAAATCGCATTGTGACCTCAAGCGTTTGATCGTAAAATTTTTGTAATATCGTATGTTTATTGCAACCCTGTATAACGCCTGAGTTGAACATTTCTCTACTAGGTCGGGCGTTTGACATAAAATAAATTCGAATTGATTTCTTTCGATGAAAAATTAGAAATTTATGAAAAAATTCAAGAAAATATGTTAGTGGCAGTGAACATGTTTGCAATCCAATATCTAATATCGAATGTCAGTGTGAAGCGGCTTTGAGGTACGATCAACGCGCGACCGACCTAACGCCAAATTGCGATTCGGGCATTAAGTTTGGCAATTCTACTATCTCATTTTCATCTTTCTCTTATAGTATCAATCAATCTCAAGTATCTGCTGCTAACTGCAAAATTGAGGAAAAATAAGTTACTATTAAGTATGTTTTGACACAGCGTTGCTTGGTTTTTTTTTGTAAAAGTTGCGAAATTTCGAAATTGAAAAGTAGAAGTAGAAATTTTTGACGACAAACAAATAGACACCAGATTTTAAGCACAGTTTTGGTGAAACGCAGAAAAATATTTGAAACTCTCTTTTGAAAGCAGAAATAGGGTAAATTTTAGTATAATGTACCAGGCTTCGAATTTTGTAGTTTTAGGGCAGTAAGGCAGTAGTTTAGATCATAAAAATGAAGATCTCGTTTTGGGCAAACTAATAGGGGTAGATATTCTGGCAACTGTCTTTTCAAAGACAACTATCTTAAAAAAAAAACGATAAGCAAAGCCTTTTCGTGAGTATTTTTACTAAGTTTTATAATGTATAGAAATTCCTTGTTGTTTTCTAAGAACTTGCTAGCAGACTTAAATACTCTACAGAAAGAGACCGTAACCTTATGACAGATCTGTGCTGATCTGAGAAAAATCTTATCAAAATCATATTCTTAACACGTTCTCTAAGTTCAAAATCAAGCTGATATACTATGCATGGTCTATTAAATAGTCGTCTCTACAGCTCTCCACAATAATTACCCAATAAACTCGGTAATTCTCGCTGATTTCAATGACCCTTATTATCTCGCAGCACACAAATGATTTAAGCTTTCAAGGGTAATTTTAATAATTGGATAGAATTAAAATGAAATAAAAATATCGTAAAATCATAAAACATAATAAACATCTTTCTATTCTATCATATAGGTATGTATGTAAACTATCTGTATATCATGCAAAATAATTGCACAAAAGTCGATGACACTACCTTCACGCTCTTCGATCCATTATTCGTTCGGCGGTCCGTCTGGCTCAGCGCCGAACAGCCAACTTTTTTTGTGGCTTGTGGTCATGGTTCAATAATTGTAATTATGAATTTGTGCTTATTTGTTTGTAGGCATACGGGCACATTAGGCCAATGCCATTTTCCACACGCTTCAGCCACGCAACATTCGTAGGGAAGCGAATAGAAAAAATGCTCCATAAAAAGCTTGACAATTTTCCTATGAATAAATTTTTTCCGATATAACATATTCCATATAAGTGGTTATATGTAGACATATGAATGTAATGCATGCAAAACTGTTAAAAATCACTATAGTGCGACAAATATGTACATAAATACGTATGAATATTTAGGCACTAGGGTATCGCTTACGTGTGTATGGTTTATTATCTTAAAACACTATCGAATCTGTTCGGATGAGATTTGAATTCATAAAGTTAATTTAATCATAAGATAGTAGGTTGATTGAAGAAACTCTCGGAATGTCTGTCATGGTCTTCAGTTCCACATCTCAATGAGAGGCCTAAGTTAAGAAAGTTTTCTGCCAAAGGAAATCATCATATAAGAGTAAAAGTAGTTCCAGAGTTTGCCTCACCAAAAAAAGTAATTTTAGAGACCCCTTTTGGATCGCTTTTTTCTCTTTTTTTCCGAGCGCTCAGAAAGGGCTAATTTCCACACTCTCACAAAAACCATGTTTTCATACTTACATACATACATATTGTCTCATTCATTGCCTTTCTTTTTTTATCATTTAGGTCTCTATGATCTCATCAGTTTCCACTTTGTTTATCATCGTATCTGAGGAAGTGTGAACACCCTAATAGTTAGATGTGTATCTATACAATATATGTATATATATGGATATGTGTATATGTATACAAACCGCGCTTTGCTTTATTATTGTATTTGTTCCAGGTCTTCTTTGCTTGCAAATATTATAATTTCAACATTAATCACAGAATTTGTGTCAATACGCTTCGTTACGCGTGCGCGACGGCGCTCTAAATTTTCCAAGCGCGGAAAATTCTTTATTAGACAAATTTTCTAAATTCAGCTGGACGCGTTCGCATAGTTAAAAAAAAAAGCACGAAAATCGCACAACGATACAAACCCAACAAAAATGTTACACTTAAAACGCGCCTCAAAACATTTGAGACAAATACATTTGCATAGCTTTATCCTGTGTCAATCCTGCGATAGCTTTTCAATACTAACAACTCGTGTCACTTGTGTTAAATATGCTGTGCTTAGCGAATGTTTGGCATGTGAGTTTTGTGTGTGCTTTTTCGGGCTTTGGCGGTTGTGTGGTTTGTTTTATGTAGCGAAGTGTACTTAAGCAAAATTACTCAACCAATATTCATAAATTAACAGTATTACATTTTTGTATTATGTTACAGCTAAGTGAGTGTGAAAATTGATTGAGTTAAAATGGCGATTCTCAGAACAGCTTCTTTGCGTCAAGCCTGGAGACTGTAAAACAAATTGCCTCTCAAGGAACGTCTATGCATATTTTCTGCATTCTTCTCCTCAAGAAAATAAAGTGAATTAAAAATAGAGAATATAGCATCTCAACATCTAAGGACTTATCTTCGTTACAAAGCCATATCTTATTCCATAACTATTCCCAGGCTGTTTCAAGAGCCTAAACTAAGCCAAGTTCTTAACTATTTTAAACAGTTGCTGTACTTAGTATTGTACCCATAGAAAAATATTTTGAGCACGAGTTTGAAACCGGTAGCAAAATATTTTAGAACTGCGGCTCAGATATTCTCCAAAAACCTCTCAATAATAGTTTAAGAGATTTAAAGAACTATTAACGTTTGCCAGGCTACAATCTTAGTAAGCCTTGGATCAGTCTTTATACTAAGTACCCGGATGACCGAGCTTATATTGGGCTGTCATTTTTTTTCGCAGGTCTTCGCAAGCGAAATAAAAAGTCAAAGAAAAAAATTTGCGGAAAAATTAAACTTTTTAGAAGTTTTCCCCCGACACTCCTTGTATGATAAATTTCATGAAAATTATTGAAGCCGTTTGTGAGATTCAGAACTAAAGTAAATCCGTCTCGCTTCGCCGGTATACCTCTACCTATTCGTGTCCTTCTGCCTTTCTTCTTCGTCTTAGACTTCCACTGCCTTTACCTCTACTTTTATTTTCTCTTTCATCTCCGTTTGCTTTCCCTATCGCACTCCCTTCTCTCCCTCTCCTATTCATTCTCCCTTTCCCTCTCCCAACCTCTCTCTCCCCTTACCTCTCCCATTCTGTTTTCGTCTCCTTCCCCCGCTCCCTTTTTATCCCTTTTCCATTCCCATTCCATTCGACTTTCTTTTTCCTTTTCATCTTCGCTTTACCTAGGGAACCATGTTAAGCATTACATCGAAGAGATAGAAGAGAGAGATTTTTTTGTTCATTCTCAACCTTCTAGTGATCTTTTCTATTCATCTTTTAAGACAACCCTACCTTACCTCGGGTATACTCTAAGCCCCCTAACCGCTGGGGATGTTTTCACAAAAGTCTTCTAAGCTGTTCTTAAGATTATGGAACAAAAAGCATACCACTCATTCATTCACACTCACTTAGCCACAGCAATACTAAACCATTTTTACGCTCGCTTCGATTTCTCTCACTCTCTTTCTCTCGTTCTCTCTACAACACATACCACTCGCTAATACAAATTCCCTTCTCCTTACAGATGACTCCATAGCAGCACGCCGACGACGTCGCCGTGAACTGGGCATGGTGCGTCAACTTGTACCCTCAAATGATGCCAATATACGCGAACTGTTGTTGCCACCACAACAAAGTAAGGCTGAAGCAACAACCACCACTACTTCAACATCATCGGAGAGTGCAGCAGCAGCAGGGTTAGCTGGATTATCTGGATTAGCTAGTCACATGGAAACCGCACGCCGCGTTTGGGATTTAAACAATCCGAGCGCAAGAGATCGCGCCGCGCCTTCTGAAACGGCAAGTCCGACGAAATGTGAGACAGCTGCTAATATCACCAGTTCTAAGGCAATTCCACAAGCGCGTTTGACGCGTCGCAGCGATACACTACACCTCGGCGAGTTGAGGAAGTTGCGCACGGACGACATCAATCGCAAAATGAATGAACGTACCAAAAGCGATTTGGCTGAAATAAGGGCTATCGCTGAACAAGCGAATATCGAAATGGCTATGGCCGCTTCGAACATTGCAACCGACTTGGCTGAGCTGACTGTGAAAGGTGTGGGAGATGCAAGGGGTGCCGAAGCAAGCAGAAAGTATGGCAACGAACATGATGAATGTCTTGTTGAACTAGCGACATCGGCGCGTTATGGACTCGGTGGTCGAAGCCAAAAAGCGCCACCAACGCCCTCTTACACGAAATTGGAGGTGGCGGCGGAGGCGAAAGAATACGATCATTCACCAGCCAAACATGCGACTTTCATGGAAGAGGAGCGCATCTACTATGAACCCGAAACGAGTGGCCAAGCTGCAAAGTCCATAACAAATGCTACATTGGGTAGTGGTTTGCTGCGTCAACGCATATTGAAAGCGCGCAGCATGGAACGCGATGCTGGACATGAGCCACTAAAACTCTCGCCTATTTTGCGTAGACGTAGCACAGATGACCCGGCACCAGCTTATGTGGCAACCATGCCAACAACAGCCAGTTCGAGCAGCATACACTCGACCTCGCCCTCGACGGCCACCTCACACAATCACATTGTTTCGATATTGAAGAAGAAGGACCTCATAGCGGGCGAATCGAGTTCTGCGTCGAGTAATGCTTCACCCGTTACTTTCTCGGCGAATGTTGTGGATACACCCACGACAAAGCAGAAGCGCGCTGGTATACTCAAGAAACGTTCCAGTTTGGATGAGTCGCGCTACTACTCGCGTTCACACTCACCGGATGAGCGCAGCATTTTGATCAAATCGGCGCGTCGCAATTCACTGGAGGAAATTGCAGGCTCACAACAGCAGCAACAACAACAACAACATGGCATACTGAAACAGAGCAGCTATGAGAGTAGCAAAAGTGATGGTTGCCCCTCGGCTACCGAACCACATCCGCATGGTATACTAAAAAAGAAAGATTCTACCTCGACACCATCGGATGGGGGTGCTTCGCATGCACCCAAACATGTATCGATCTCGCAGGCTGTGAAAATGGCAGCAGCCGAATTGGATCGCGAAACGTCGGCCGACGCCCCATATTCGGCAGCTGAGCTGAACGATGAAAGCGGCTATACGCCCAACAATAATGAAGACTTTGAAATCCGCCCAATACTCAAGCTGGATAGTACATCCAGCGATGATGCTGTGCGTCCACCAAAACCCATTCTAAAAAAGAAATCCTCCGGCGATTCAGATGAATTGGAAATACGCCCGATATTAAAGACATCGCGCAAAAGTAGTCGCGAAGAATTCGATTTGACAGGAGGTGGCGCCGGGAACGCTTCACTAGATGATGAAGAAAGCACAGCAGCCGCAAGCACACCTGTAATACGTCCCATACTAAAGACTGATTCGCCCTCGAAACGGCGTTCGTTAGGCAGCGGCGGTGGCAGTGGTTTACTAACTGAAGGCGCAGATGATCAAGATGTATTCCACGATGGTGACGGAACTGCAAGCGATTCGGCGGCCACTTTGTTAAAACGCCGTACACGTTCGCTCGAGCGGCAGGAGGCACCTTTGGTAGATTTGGCAGAAGCGTTGAACGCTATCGCTACCTCGCAAGCTGCACCAGTGGAATTCGTGTCGACTCCCGTCACCACAGGTGGCCGCATTTCCGTGGCTGAGCGCATAAGAAATATGGAAAAGTTCCTAAATAGCGCGGGTACCTCACCGAATACACCAACATCGGCGGATGCGCCGTCCAGCTGGGAGTCGCCGTTGCAAACGGGTATGACGCCGAGATTGCTGAAACCGAGCGCCATTAAACGAGACATGTATCGGGATCGTTATAAGACACAACCGGTGACGAATGATGAGAAATTGCTGTAAGTAAAATTTTTAGTTTCCTTTTATAGAATTTAATTGAATATGGAAGTGATTTTCGGCTCATAATGCATATATGTACATATTTTTTCTTGGTGGTAATCTAAAGGTATTTTAAGATAGATTCAAAAAATATTTAACTGAATTAGCAGCCTTCTGAGCAAAGCTTTTATTCGAATACAGTTTCGATAAGCCCCAGTTTACGCTAAGATCAAAATTAATGCGGTCAAATACACTTTTTCTCTCATTTTATGATTTTTACTCTCTGTAAAAGCCCGTCTCCACATAACTTGTTTCACCAACAAAACATCTAGCAAAACATCTCGCTAAATAACCCGTCTCCACGTGGCTGATCGTGATTCAGTTTAACATTTCTCTTTATTGCTCTTCTTAAATGTTTGTATGTTTGCTTATATTTTGCGTTTTTATTTTGGTCTGTGTGAGATTTCGATAGATTTTCGATACAAAATTAGAGAAGACATCGATATCATCGAGTTTGGCAAGATGATTCAGAATGAAACAGTGTTTCAATCTTCACTCGCTCTCGGAAATTTGTATGGAAATTGGCGAGTTTCGGCACTGGTTTCCGTGTCGAAACAAGATTGAGAGAGAAAAATGCAGAAAAACAGAGCGAAACACGTTATGTGGAGACATGGTATTAGAGATTGGCTGCACTTTGATTCGGTGTCAGCGCCGAATCTCGGTCAAAATTGTGTGCTCTCCCACTCTCTCATTTTTCGCTTTAATAGAATTTCAGAGAAAATTCCATATATATTTCTCTGAAATAGGGCGTTTTTGAATAATTGTCTGAAATAGGACGTTATTGAAACAAATTCTGAAATAGGGCGTTTTTGAAGCCAAATCTTAAATAGGACGTTATTCAAACAATTTTTGAATAGGGCGTTTTTTACACAATTTTTGGAATAGGGCGATCTTACTCTCAGCCGTCGATATAAACTGTAAGTTTATCATGTTTTTTTTTGTGAACAAAGGGAATCAGGCTGCTAAGTTACCAACCATTTACAACCCAAAATCAGACCTAGATAAATCACTTTTCTTGCACATTTTGACAGTTTTTTATCAGACTGATAAACTTATCAACTTATCAGGTTTATAAGGCTTTATCAATTTATATTTTTATATCACTTCTGTTAATTTTTTGTTGTAAATTTTTGCTTTGAATTTTAGTTTACTTTTCTATTTTGCTTTTATTTTTCGTTTTTCATTAAATTTGACTTTACTTGACTTGATTTTATTGCATTTTTTCTTTCTATTACTTCGCAAAATCGCATTTTTATCTCTGTATCCAGCATGTTTAAGGGGAAATGCTACAAAAACTTGGCAAATTTCCATCTTTCCTTTTGCCACCACTTGTTTTATTTATTTTTCATTATTTTCCTGCTGTTCATTGCTCTCTTTTACGTGCTCTCCAAATCTTATGTATGTACATATATCTTATATAGCCAGAAAATTATTTGTAAGATCTATTTTTAAATACACATAAATGGCGAGTTTTTTTCACAGTTATACGTGCTGAACAGCTGTTGCGGAAAAAAAATAATTAATAAAAATATATACACTGAAAAAAATTGAGCTTTTGAATGCTATAATAAATAAACGGAAATAATAAAAAATAACAGTAAAAAAGCGAACAATGTTTGCTTGTGCTACTTTCTAGACTGCCTACTTTTTTGAAAGTAAATATCTCAATAAGTTTTAAAATTGTGTACCTAAAAGTGTTTCAGTTAAGCACACCTTTATTGAACGAAAAAAAAATAAAGCAAATATCTATGGCCTAGAAAATATGTGTCATTGTTTCGACAAAAGTTTTGCATTTTTTATAGCTCAACTCACCTCATATTAGTATTTTGGTATTGTAAAATTTTTATTGGTGGCAAATAACAACACACCAATATTTGTTTTTCGTTACTGTCACTATATAACAAAACAATAGCTTGTTATTAAATTGTAGTATATAAAGGATACAAAAACAACATTCCCATTTTTTTTTGTTTGCAAAACAAAAAACACTAATGTTTACATAGTGATATTTTACAATAACTAATCTTAATAGTTCTTTAGATATGTATGTATTCATGTAGATACTTCGCTTCGCATTTTTAAAAGCTTACAAGAAGAGTTTTTAAAAAGCCACAGTTTCCCAGAAGGTAATTTGTAATTCATTTCTTCGTTAAAGCCACTTTCGATTTCAAGGCTTGCCACCCATTCACTAGCAATAATTAAATCCGCAAGGATTAACTAACCAACTCGTCTACTAAATAATCTTCTCGATAACTAAACAAACTAGAACCTTTCTAAACGTTAGAGGACGACCTGAGAAATAGTGGAGAATAAATGACATATGTAACTCTCCAATCGAAAAAAAATTATAATCCTAATGAAAGAAGGCGCGTGTTACATCCCATACAAACTGGGACGATCTTGGTGTTTGGATTTATCAATCTTTGGATTTCTGTTATCGATCTATTGAATTTATTTTATCGGAATTCCTTTTTTGGATTTTTTCTCAGTGAATGGGGACGGATATTTGCTATTATTAAATAAGTCCTTTCAGCGAGAATTAAATTTTTGCTCCTTAAAAACTACCTCACCCGTTACCTATATAATCCTCTGTTAATCATAAGTTTATCTAATAATTACTGTTAAATTCTTTATTATCTAAGCACTTATATTGCACACTGTATACTTAAAATTGTTATTTTAAATAGCGTCAATATGAACGCTTAACTCTCCCCTCCCAGGTGCCAAAAACTAGAACACCAAAATTTCGTTAACAATAACCAACTATTTATGTACACCTGACTGACTGACTGTCCGATTGACATACTGATTATCCAATTGAATTATGTATGTATAGTAAAGATCGTATCATTTATGTTTGTAACTGTCGACTGCCACGGCAGCTCCACACCATGAAAACCCGTCGTGCAACATGTGCCAATCATTCAGCAAAACCACATTCAACCAGAAGGCTTATTTTTTTGTTTGACATGTGAGGTAACTAGCGAAATGATATTTGCTACAAACACATAGATACATGAATTTACATTAGGGCGGGGTGAATTGGGGATTTTTTTTGAAATCATTATTGCTCTACCTGCTGAAAGTTGCCTTTCTAGTACAAAAGTAAGACTGCAAAATATGATTGGCTTAGTCCTTTATTTGGAGAATGGACAAAATGCTCCAGATGCATAAAATTCATTAGCTAGATAACACTAATTTGCTAATTTCTCATAAAAATATACGTAATTTTTCGATGGAAAATGTTTAAATCAGTGTCTCCAAACTTATACAAAAATTCGGAAAATTCGAGGAAATTTTTTGAAAATTTTTGAAATTTCCTCGAATTTTCAGAATCTTTGTATAAGCTTTGAGAATTTGGTTTAAACATTTTCTATCGAAAAACTACGTATGTATGTATATTTTTATTAGAAATTAGCAAATTAGTGTTATCTAGCTAATGAATTTTATGCATCTGGAGCATTTTGTCCATTCTTTAATGGAATTGGGGCACCTCCAAATAAATGACTAGGCCAATAATATTTTGCAGTCTTTTTTTCCACTTACCCCAACAATTTTGCAGTCTTACTTTTGTACTAGAAAGGCAACTTTCTGCAGGTAGAGCAATAATGATTTCAAAAAAAGCCCAATTTACTCCGCCCTAATGTACATACAAAACCAGTGGCGGAGCTAACAGAAATTGCCTGGGCAAGCCTGTGTATGAAGCATAGCCATTAGGCATTTATGTAAATTTCTTTGCTGTATTATCTCAAAGTATGATTGCGTTCCGACATTGGCTTTGAGTAAATTCGGTTAGCATATTTGGTTTGTTGTTTATATTCATACCGTATGAAACTGGATGTATTGGAACAAATCGAGAAAATTAAGATGATGTAGTTTTCATATAGTACAATGGATAAAATGAAGATAACTTTTATTGTTATAGCCGTACTTTTGGTCAGCCTAAATAGTAAACACATTTCAAGTGCAAAATACCCAAATTTAAAAGACATTCGTGAAATCAATCAGAGTTGTAATTATTATAAGAGAAAAAATAAAAATCAAAAAATAATTATTATTGAAAGAAACATATTTTAAAAGTCTTTCCATAATAGTTATTTCTGAGATATTTTTTTAAGTCGTTTTGTAATTATTATAAATGAGAAATTTTGTTTTATATCTTCAAAGACTTTTATATTGAGACAAATTTGAAAAAAGTCTTTGAGTAATTATTATCCGTAACAAATTTTTTTTTAAGTCTTCAAAGACTTTTTCATTTAGACGAATTTCAAAAATATCTTTAAGTAATTATTTTGAGTAACAAATTTATTTTTTATATCTTCGATAAAAATCTTTCATACAATTTCAAATTGGAAATTTGCTTGAATTTTTAAGTACTTATATGAAAGTTATTTTTATTTTATACTTATATGAAAGTTATTGAAAATTTTCTGAGACTTTTTTTGAACTTTGTCTCAATGAAAAAGTCTTTGAAGATATAAAAAAAAAATTTGTTACTGGTAATAATTACGCAAAGACTTTTTTCAAATTTGTCTCAATATAAAAGTCTTTGAAGACTTAAAAAATATATATTTGAAATAACTATTATGGAAAGACTTTTAAAGTATAAGTTTCTGAATAATAATTATAGAAGATTTTTATCATTTTCAACAGGAAAAAAATATTATCAAAAGACTTTTATGATTCTGAAGAAAATTTGTAAGACTTTTTTATAATTTCAAAATGAAATAATAATTATTCTACATCTCTGAAATTAATTGAATGGAAATATTTAGGCAAGCCGGGATTTTCGGTTTGTATGAATCGTCCACCACTGATACAAAGATACTAATGTATGTCATTTTGGTGGTAAATGAATGGGCTACAGTGTGAGCAAATGAGACCGATTGCTATCGGCGACAGTTGAACAGTCAGTGCAACAGTCAGTCAGTCAGTCGGTCACATGTTTAATAAAGATAATACAGACGTATGTATCTATGTGTGTTATTAGCTTTTTGTTGTTACTTTTTCTTTGTGTTTTTTATTTTTTTTTTTTTTATTTTTTACTATTGTTATTGTAGTGTAAACTAATATGTACGCTCGTTGCTTGAAAAAAGCTAGTTGACACAAAAACAATGGTAAGCTAACATTTTTTTCTGTTGTTTTTTTTTTTTCAACAAATTTAAAGCGAATAGTAAAAGTTGAAAGAAATTTGCATATATCAGTTATGATTTACTAAAAATAAATGTGGTCAAGTCATATTAACTAACTGACACAATGGACATTCACATGTTTAGCTATGAATATTTATAGAAAGGTAAAGCTGCTTACCAGAGATCAGCATGCGATTCATTTTTTGTGATTTAGAGTATACTCATAAAATATGCGGTGGGAGTATGACCGCAACCGCAAAATATGCGATCATAATAAACACCGTACCGCATTTTCTTGATCAATTACGGTGTGCGGTAGTATGGATATCACAACACCGCAAACACCGCATATCGTAAACACGGTATACCGCAAACACCGCATATCGCAAACACCGCATACTGCAAACACCGCATTTCCCAAATAGAGATATTTACAATGTTTCCAGTGCGATTTTTTGTTTGTAATTTTTACCGTCTTATGGATTTCTGATGAAAAATACTACTGATTACAATTTGATTTTAACTAAAGAATATCTATACAGGAAAACTCTCAGGATTGGTTTTTTTAATTTTTTCATTGAAAGGGCCACTTAAAATTTAGAGTTTGCTTACATTCAAAATAATTTGACTAATGAATTTCAAGATAAAAAATATGTCCTATTTACATGAAATAGAGTTTTTTCCTAAAATCCTTGAATCACATTTATGGCTTCTTAGTAATACACATAAGTTTTGTTTACACATTTTTGTTTGTCTGTGACATAATTCTTTATTTTCCAACGAGGCATTCATTTAATTTTCACAATCGACAAAATTGGCTACGATACATTGATTGAAACCGAAGTTTTTGTCATTTTATTGGAGCAACAATAATACACATGTTTATTTTTATACATTTTATTATGCGCCCGTCGGAATGAATACTTTTCCGTCAATCTAGCAATTCCTTTAACTGAGAAACATAGTTGAATTAGATGTCTTTTTTACGGCAAAGCTTACCGCAGTATCATTTAGGTTTCCAATCAATGCGGTGGCGGTGAATTTTTTTTCTGCGTACTTATTTTTTGAGCCACTTAAAAAATAAGTATTTTTGCGGTGCTTTAGAAATTGCGGTGCACCGCTGTTGATCTCTGCTGCTTACATACATATGTATGTACACTATTGTGCAATAACTAAGCAGCACGAAATAATAATAAGTTTAGATATACAAATTTCTTCCCTAAGACTAAAGAAAAAATATTAGAAAGTGAATTGGTTTATGTTTATCTATATGTAATTGCAATAAGTGGCCGCTGTGGTGCAGTGGGTAGAGTGCTCGCCTGCTATGCCAGAGGTCTCGGGTTCAAACCACGGTCCGAGCCAAACAAATTTTTCTAATTAGTGAAAATCCAATTATTGGGTTTTTTAAGAGCAGCGGTCACCTCTCGGCAGTGGGCGGCATACCCTCCGAGAGTATTTCTGCCATGAAAAAGCTTCTCACAAAAAATGCATTCGCCGTTCGGAGCCGGCATAAAACTGTAGGTCCACCCAATTAGTAGGAAAAACAAAAAGGAGCACACCTCGAATTGGGAGAGAAGCTCGGCCATAAAACTCGTCAGAGTTATAATAGCGCCATTTTATTATTATAATATTATATTATTAATTGCAATAATATCAAAAAAAATTTCAGCTTTTAAAACACCACTTCAAAAATCTAGCTGAGAATAGTAGTAAAACTTTGCTTTAATTCATATTAAACCTCTTTTTTATACTCAGCTGTACTAGTACACAGAGTATTATAGTTTTAATCACATAACGGTGGATTGTAACAGAGTGAAATAATCGAGATAGATATAGACTTATATATATCAAAATGATCAGGGTGAAAAGAGAAATCGATTGAGCCATGTCCGTCCGTCCGTCCGTCCGTCCGTCCGTCCGTCTGTCCGTCCGTCCGTCTGTCCGTCCGTCTGTAAACACTCTAACTCGCGCAAAAATTGAGATATTTTGATGAAATTTGAAATGCAGGTTGGTATCGAGACTGGGACGGTTGGTATTGAAAATGGGCGAAATCGGACCATGACCACGCCCACTTTTCCTATATAGAAAAAATCGGAAATTTGGTATCTCAGTCACTAATACAGCTGGAGCGATGAAATTTTATCCACGTGTTGAGCTCGGGCCCCTAGGAAGAAATTCGATGACATTTTGGAAAATGGGCGGTGCCACGCCCACTTATTAAGGGTCAAACCTTGCAAGTTTTATATGTCATAACTCAGAAACCGTTGAAGATATATCGATGAAATTTGGTACGCGTGATATACTTACTTAGTCAAATATTTGGACGAAAAATTTCCGAAATCGGTTGAGGGCCACGCCCACTTTTATATATGGCTCTTATAAAGTGACCTAATAAAAACATTTTAAGCGATATCTCTGTCAAATATAAAGATATATCATTGAAATTTTATAGCAGGAGTCCAACTGCGGACATAAAACGAAAAACACAAAAATTTTGGCAAATGGGCGTGGCACCGCCTCTTTTTATATAAACAGGAATATACGAGATTTCTGAGCCCATAACTCGACAAATAATTTATATATAATGACTAAACTTGGTGTGTACACTTTTATTACTTGTGGTAATACATGTTGAAAATTTTAGCGAAATCGGTTGACGACCACGCCCACTTTTATATATGGGTATTATAAAGTGACCTAATAAAAACATTTTAAGCGATATCTTTGCCAAATGTAAAGATAATTCATTGAAATTTTGTGGTTTGATTTCTACAATAGACCAGAAACAACAAATAGAAAAATTTTGGAAAATGGGCGTGGCACCGCCTCTTTTTACACAAAGGGATATACGAGATTTCTTAGCCTATAACTCGACAAATAATTGAGATATTATGACGAAACTTGGTTTATACACTTTAATAACATGTGTTAATAGCCACGCAAAAATTTATTGAAATCGGTTTATGACCACGCCTACTTTTTAAGAAAGATATATCTGGAACACTCTTTGGGAATTTGTAACGTGACATCTTTATAACTAGAAGTCAAAAAGGAATGAAATTTTGCACAAAGAATAATATTCATATGCTTAGTTGGATGACTGATAAAAATGTTGAAAATGGGCGTGGCTACGCCCACTTTATGCAGCACTCGCTTTATATAAAGTACACCGTGTTTCCATCAAACGCAAACAAACTATGAAAACATACAGCTGAGTATCTAATGTTCGATTCCACTCGAACTTAGGCTTCCTTACTTGTTTTATCTATTTTACTTAAATATCACTTGCCTTCTGTGTAGTGTAATACCATGCTCAGATATGAGCTTAATAGGCCGTTAAGCGCCTTTTAGCAATTTCTAGCTTTAATTGCGCTGCATTTGCCAGAGCTGTAAAGCAATACATACATTCAAATTCCATTGCAATAAGCTTTGCTGTAATTTGCATATTTGCACATAATATAATTGCAAAAAAAATGCCATTAACTTTTACAAAACTTATGCAATTATTTAGATAACCTTTTTTACACCTATTCACCATTCACCAAAACTCACTTACCTACTCAGTCAACAAATTGCTATGAAATTGCTTTATATTTTCTTACCATTTTATTTGCCAACAAGAGTCAATGGTTTTTGTTTTTTCGTCGTTACTTATTATTCCACTTCGTTTTCGTTTGTCATTATTGACTTGGGCATTCACTGTTGCTGTTAATCGGCTTATTTGTTATGTAATTGCATACACATATGTATGTGCATTTAAGTATTTGACTTACTGACTGCCTAACTAACTATGTACACATTTAACTAATTACTTACCCAATACGCTTCGCCATCGATCAGCGAATCAGTCAAACTATTCGCCGTTGTCATGCTTTTGTGGTTTGCTTTGGGCGATTACTAAATTAGTAGATACATATACACGGAAAGAATTTTTTACTAGAATCAATGCCGAGACAAGAAAAATTAGACTTGATTTTGAACTTAGAAAATAATTTCTTAATATCAAGAAAATCCAAGAAAATTGGATTTTAAATAAATAAGTAAAAGTTTTCTTTCTTCAAGCAAAAATGGATTTTAAATAAATGAGAAAACGTTTTCTTGCTTCAAGTAAAATTGGATTTTAAATAAATAAGAAATAATTTACTTACGGTAAGTGGTTTTTTCTTGTTTTTAGAAATAAATAAATAAGAAATAATTTTTTTGTTGCAAGTAAAACTTTTCTTATACGAGCTTAAGTAAATAAGAAAATATTAAATATTAAATTAAGTAAAAATTTTCTAAAAATATTAAAAACGTAAAAAATAAGGAAAATTAAAACTAATCACGAGGGATTAGAAAATCATAATTAGTCAACTAGTACTTATTTTCCTAGGACTTGTTCACTGAAATGACAACATTTCAATTAATATAAATGAAGATGCAAATAGTGAACTCCTTATACCAAATGCTTCACTAACAATCTGAGAATTGTAGAAATATTCAGAAATATGCAAAGCGGATGGCAAATGAAAAAAAATACATGTAACTTTGGAAATGCAAATTCAGCAAGAAATATTTTACTTCGCTCAATAAAACGTTTTCTTATTTATTTTCAATTTTTTTTGCTGTAGTTTGCGGATATGCTCAAAGAACTTTGGCGTTCAACTTGAGCGAGAAATATTTTACTTCGCTCAATAAAACGTTTTCTTATTTATTTTCAATTTTTTTTGCTGTAGTTTGCGGATATGCTCAAAGAACTTTGGCGTTCAACTTGAGCGAGAAATATTTTACTTCGCTCAATAAAACGTTTTCTTATTTATTTTCAATTTTTTTTTTGCTGTAGTTTGCGGATATGCTCAAAGAACTTTGGCATTCAACTTCAGCAAGAAATATTTTACTTCGCTCAAGAAAATGTTTTCTTATTTATTTTCAATTTTTTTTTTGCTGTAATTTGTTGTTCCAATTCATCGAAACACAATTTACTTAAATTCTTCTTGATATTAGCAAAAAGATTTTCTTCATTTAAGTAAATTTAAGAAAATATGTTCTTATTTATTTAAAAATTTTTTTTTTTAACTTTTTTTCTATAGATTTTGTTAGTGTTCTTGAATAAGAAAATAATTGTCTTATTTTTGGAAAACTCAATTTCTTAATTCCAGTAATAATTAAGTCAATTTTTCTTATTTCCCAAAAAATTTTCTAAATTGAGTTCAAGAAAGCATTTTTCTTGAATCAAGTATGCAAATTTCTTTCCGTGTATGGAAAAGAACTACAACAACAAGTACTAAAACTAATAAAAATGTTGCAGCAAAAAAAAAATGCAATAAATGCAAACATTTTCTTGGTTTTCAGAAGGCATTAACGTTGCCAAAGTGTGGATACGGAATTTTTTAATGGTTGGTAGTTAGTTAATCACTTAATTTAGTATAGGGTGGGTGTAAATTTAGTCACATTCATTTCTTTCTCGTTTTCAAGACGAGGTCTCAAATAACTCATTTAAGGTTATTTATACAAAGATTTTGTCTGAGGGGACCCCTAGTGAAATTTTATGGCGAGTAATATTCTAGAACATTTTCACCTTCTATCGATCTTTAAAATACTATTTTTTTCGGACTTTATAAAGATAGGGGTCAAAACGACCTCTTCGTGGAGGTGTTAGCGGGTTAAAGTATTCTACGAAATTAAAGCTCGTGCAATTTTATTATATGTTTCCTAACAACAGATTTCTATATCAACGACATGTATTTTAACCCTTTTTTTCCTTTATTTAAAAACCAGTCATGCAAAATTTCGCTAATTTAAAATGGCAATAAAAAAAAATTACCTCAGGTAGCAAAACGGTTTGGGAGATTTACTATATTTCTAGTGGTATTTCGTTCCGTGTTGGAATTTTTGTGCCCCCAGACAACAACCCTCAATTTGTATCACAGAGCAATTCTTCAGGTGTTCCACCTTTTCAACTGCGACCAATAAATAATAAATAAAATTTGCATATCGTTAGCTTAGAGTGCAAACTGCGTAAGTCCATTTTTATGAAAAAGTGTATTTTTATGTAGAACGCTAGAAAAATCAAATACTCACCGCCCTAAACAAGTCCGTGACTCTTGTCATATTTCTACTCGTTGTTATTCAGTGATACGCAAATTGTGTAAGTCCAAAAATCGAAGAAAATTGTGTAAGTCCAAAATATTTACATGAACGGAAATTTTTTTTTCATTTCGAAATTTTTTAATTTTTTGTTTTTCGTCTCTCTCACAAAGTTTTAAAAAAAGACTTACACAATTTGCACTCTAAGCTAGCGATATTTGATTCTATTTCTTTTTAATTAAAAGTTTGAAAAAATCGAAAAGTTTGAAAAAATCCAAAAGTTTGAAAAAATCCAAAAGTTTGAAAAATCCGAAAAGAACGAAATCCAAAGACCGTTAAATCCATTAGAGTATACTCGCATTTATCGCACACGATAAAAATAGCTAAATGATATGAAAACTTGTATGAAAAACCTGCAAATCTGTTATTCTAATGTTTTTCTATGTTGTCAGCATTTTACGCTTTTTCACTACCACCAGCACTTTTTTTAGCCTTCAATTCCGGTGGACACTTTGTTGTTGGGCTTGTGCTAATTACAGCGTTGTTAATGTGAAAACAATCATTAACATAGTTGTTGTTATTGTTGCCTATCTATTCAATGACAAACATAGCAAGCAAAATAGAAAATATAAAAGAAACTCTCAAAACAAAACCAGCAAAAATCAATTTAAAAACTTTCCAGCGAAAAGCGCCAAAGTTCTGTTGAAGCGCACGCACGGTAGGCAGGAAGCGACGATAGGTTGCATGAAAATGTCGAGAAAAAAGGAAAGTGGGGTTGTGTTATGTGATGTTTATAGATGGAACATCCGTTGAAATTAAAATCCGAGCTGCTCCTTTTTCAAGGATATCCACATTTTTTGTTTTTTTTGAAAGGATCAAATATTGAGAAAATCGAAAATTCGCCACCGTCCAAATTTTTCCGATTTCAATACATTATTTGGTCGCTAAGGGATACAAAAAAAGGTATTAAAAAGAAAAATGGACACCTGTAGTGGAAAAATCCAATGTGAACAGGACCTAAAGGATAACCACTGAAATATAAAATAACACAAAAAGTACCCACTTTAATTTGCGTATAACTCCTAACATTTTAACTCTACGTGAAAATTCCTTATAATATGTTTCATTCAGAATAAATAAAGGAATATTTCTTTGATATACAATTTTGATGTACCTGCAGTGGTTAATGCACTTTGGTCCATCTAAAGTGAAAATTTCAAAAAAAGTACGTTTTTTTTATGGTGCTATTTTAAGTTCAAATATTTTTCTAGTTTATGTAAATATTTTAATCTAATGATCCAATTCTCATTCTTACATATCTATACGTTAATATTAAAAAGAATTGGAGCTGAAATACGCGCTAGCTGTGCACGGTGGGCGGTAAGCAACAATAGGTTGCATGAAAATATCGAAAAAACGATCGCCGGCTAAACACTTACGTAAACTGATATTCTAATATACTTCATAAACACACAGCAAGCGTGAATAAAATCTCCAACATTTTTTTTAAACGAAAATTAGTACCAGCACACAGCTAGGCACATATTCGTTGGGCCATCGTTTTTACGATATTCCCATGCAACCTATTGTTGCTTCCCGCCCACCGTGCACAGCTAGCGCGTATCTCAGCTCTAACTCTTTTTTAGTATTAACGTAGAGATGTGTAGGAATGAGAGTTGGATCATTAGATTAATATATTTACATAAACTAGAAAAATATTTGAACTTAAAATAGCACCATAAAAAAAACGTACTTTTTTTGAAATTTTCACTTTAGATGCACAAAAGTACATTAAGCACTGCAGGTACATCAAAATTGGATATTAAAGAAATATTTCTTTATTTATTCTGAATGAAACATATAATAAGAAATTTTCACGTAGAGTTAACATTTTAGGAGTTATACGCAAATTAAAGTGGGTACTTTTTGTGTTATTTTATATTTCAGTGGTTATCCTTTAGGTCCTGTTCACATTGGATTTTTCCACTACAGGTGTCCTGTTTTCTTTTTAATACCTTTTTTTGTATCCCTTAGCGACCAAATAATGTATTGAAATCGGAAAAATTTGGACGGTGGCGAATATTCGATTTCCTCAATATTTGATCCTTTCAAAAAAAACAAAAAATGTGGATATCCTTGAAAAAGGAGCAGCTCGGATTTTAATTTCAACGGATGTTTCATCTATAAACATCACATAACACAACCCCACTTTCCTTTTTTCTCGACATTTTCATGCAACCTATCGTCGCTTCCTGCCTACCGTGCACGCTGCGCGCTCCGCGGTGCATTGACCAAGGGCGAGTTCGAAAAGCGAGTCATGGACCGGCCGTCCATTCACCTAATTCATTTACCGACACAATTTCTCAACCAATTTTTTGCAATATTAATTTTTTTTAACTTATTTTTATTGCCATTGTTTTATTTTTTATTGTCGCATCGGCTCATAACTTTTCACAATGTGTTTGCTTGTGTTCAGACATAATTAATGTGCGAGAGAATTGGCAGCAGCAATGCATTTCGTCGCTTACCATCATTCCACACCGTGAGTGCTGCACGGCTACGCTTTGCCGGCATTTAACAACCGTTGTTGTGCCACCTCCACCAGCCCAACAGTTTAGCGTAGAGCCGTTATATTTTATTGTCATTTTGCTGTTAATTGCAGAAAATTAAGGTGTATACAAGATACAAGCGGAAAATAGCGAGCGGTGACAAAAAAGCGACAAGAGAAGAGTTAATAAAATGCAATAAATAGAAGGCTCGAATTCAAGTGAAAGCAAACATGATACAGCCTGTAGTGAGATTTTTTTACCTTTCTGTAAAATCATTTTTGCGGCCGTAATAATTCCCACACTGACCAATATCCATATACAGCATTTTCAGGTCAAATGAAACCTTTTTCAAGTTAAGTGAAACCTTTTTCAAGTTAAGTGAAACCTTTATCAGTTGAAACGAAACCTTTTTAAATTGAAATGAAACTTTTTCAATTGAAATGATATTTGAAAAGGTTTCATTTCAATTGGAAAAGGTTTCACTTGATTTGAAAAATGTTTCATTTGATCTGAAAATGCTATAGTAAAATCCCGAAACCATTTTGCTCCCTTAAGTAAAGATTTTTATTGCCATTTTAAATTAGCGAAATTTCTTCCGAGTGCTTTTTGAATAAATAAAAAAAGTTAAAATACAATCATATAGAAATATGTTGTTAGGAAACACATTTTGAAGGTCGATGGAGGGTTAAAATATTCCAGAAAATTATTTGCCATAAAATTTTATTGGGGACCTCTCAGTCAAATTTTTTTTTTACAAAGAACCTATAAGAGCAGAATTATCTTTTATAGTCTCCACAAATTCTCTAATGTTAGAGATAGTGGTTTCTGGGTTCTAAAGGGTCACTGGATCTTTCACTGTGATTTTAGTAGTCGATTTGTGACCCAGTATATTTATTACTTAATTTTTAAATTACGGCTTTTGGTTGTTGCTTTAGCTTTAAGTCTGAACAGTATCCCCTCAGAAATACCTAAAGCTGGCTTTTTAGCTGCAGCATTGCTTTCACTACTGGTTATATAAAAACGCAAATAAAACAGCAACAACAAAACCAAATCTAAAACCAAAACACAATGTAAAACATAACAAAACAACAAGAATTCAACCGGAGCACAACCATATTTAAAAAAAATGTTTTGTATTATATTGTTCCATACAGCCAACAACAATAATAGCAATGAACAGCACATCACCAACAAACAACTGTCATTTATGTTAACGTGTTTTTTATTTAGTTAACAATTTCATGGGCTTCGTTCGACAGTTTTTGAAGCTTGTTTTGCTTTAGTTACAATTCGGTTGTGTTAGCGGGTGGTTGCTGACTGTTATTTAAATGTGGTTTAGCGCATCAAAATACTAAACTTTTTCTTTGTTGCGGTTTTTTTTGGAAAAAATGTGTGGAAAAAATGTTTACAGCGTATTCAATAAAATGGTAATTCCTTTTGGTGAATTAAATAAAATTTATTAATTCTTAAAAAAGCTGCAAATATTGAATAAATATAAATTGAGATTTCAAACGCAAAGATGCATTTTGAAAATGATTTTGAAGAATGTGAATTATGTATAGTTTTAGGCTATTAGTCTAGTTATGGGCGATTCCGAAATGTTTGGGTATCCAACAGAGTTGCCACTGTTGCCAAAATACAATCGAGTCTAAAGTTTACTCGCTTGTCAACCATCGATATATTTTGTCGATTGTTTCGAGTTAGTATAGCGAATAATCGCCAGCTTGTTTCGTTTGTTCGAACTAATTTGATTCAGCACGAACGGCAATTTCTTTCTAAATACTGCTATTTTAAATACAATAAATACAATTGTTTCAATTGACCATTGTTCCCGGCTGGAGTCGTATATGCCAGGAAATCATCGACAACCAATGAATTGTTTGAACAATTGACACAATCGAATAACTGATCCATCCTTTGCGAAAAGGAAAGGAATTCTATTTTATTAATTTTCTTTTACTTTTTTTATATGTTATTTTATTTCTTTTTATTTTATTTTATTTTATTTTATTTTTTAAATTTTATTTAATCTCATTTCATTTCATTTTTTATTTCATTTTATTTTATGTTATTTTATTTCATTTTATTTTTATTTATTTTCCTTTATTATTTTATGTTATTTTGTTTTATTTCCTTTATTTCATTTTTATTTTATTTTATTTTTATTAAATTTAATTTTTTTTTTCATTTTTTTATTTTATTTTACTTAATTTTATTTAATTTAATTTAATTTAATTTTTTTTTATTTTATATTATTATTTTATTTTATTTTTTTTTTTATTTTCTTTATTTCATTTTTATTTTATTTTTATTAAATTTTATTTTATATGTTCATTTTTATAATTTTATTTTACCTAATCTTATTTTATTTTATTTTATTTTATTTTTTTATTTTATATTTTTATTTTTTAATTTAGTTAGATTTTTTTGTTTCTTATTTTATTTGTTTTAGTTTATTTTATTTCATTTTATTTTATTTTTTAATTTAATTTTTTTTTTATTTTATTTTATTTTTTTTATTTTATTTTATTTTTTACTTTCTTTATTACGTTTATGTCATATAAATATACATATTTTCTTCTTTTAATATTCTTTTTAACTGATTATTTATTTATTTAGTTTGTATTTGTTTAAACAAATAACATCCCATGCTGAGGTCAAAGGCATTTACGGCAGCCAACCCACACAATTTCCTTGAGAAACGCGCTTCCTATTCATACATTTGTCACTTGTTTTTATCCAGTTGCACAGTTTATTTATAAATGAAAAAAAATAAATAATACGTATGTAGTTCTGGTGCCAAACATTTCATGTGCGTTTTTCTTTTATTTTTATTTTTTGCTTTCCTTTTTATGGAAAGGAATTTCTTCTTCAAGCGTACATATTATGAATATATGTATGTACATATGTATATATGTAAATGAGATTTAATGCTGGCTGCGTTTGCTAAAAATAAATGCATTTCATCTGATGCAGTCCATTCACGCACTCACACATACACAAATACTCAGCAAAAAAAGCCAACAAAAAACATTTTGACTATTTTTGAAGTCAAAACGCATTTAAAAACAAAACTCGAAACTGAAAATCTTGCACCAAAATCCATTCGTTCGCGTATGTCAGTCAGTCAGTCAGAAAACTAAAAAAACAACGCAGAATTTCTTTAAGAAAATTTCTGCTTGGCTAAGAATTAGCAAAAGGCGGCAGTTTTTGTTGTTGTTGTTGTTGTCGCAGCAGTCAGCAAAAGTGGCAAAAAGTACGAGTATGTGCTCTCAGCCGACGCTTGTTAAGAAAATACTTGCAAATTTTTGCATATATTTTTAAGAAAAGCAAAGCTCTTATGTATTTGTTTTATTTTATCTATTTAATTTTTTTTTAGTTTTTGTTTCTTCTTTTTACGCCGCCCAACCCCACTCATTCTACCACTCCTTTCCCTTGCGTTTCTGCCCGTCCAACTCAGCCTTTCAGCGTTGCGTCGTCGTCGCCCGTCTTTTCTTTTACACATGGGCCTCGCCCTGCACTGCCCCACTATCCCACTTTACTAGCCACTGCCTGCCTGTCGCTTTTCATTATGCGATTTTTGTAGACGAAATAAACAAAAAGGCAAAAATAGATACAAAAACAGAAAAAAAAAAACAAATTTCATCGTCGTTTTAACCGATCTTGTTTTGCTTATTGTGCTATAATAAAAAAAAAATAAAAATCATTTTGTATTTTTACTTTTGTATTCGTAAATTTGTTCAGTTGAGTTTTTCACATACGCGCAGCGCCATCGTTCACCGATCTCGTCGGGTTAATTATTTCTTTCTCTAGTTAATACGCGCCAGCAGACTTTTTAGCCGCTTAAATAAATATTTCGTTTGTTTGATCGCAAGTTTAGTATACGGTTTAAACGTGGCGATCGTTTTTTGGTAAACAAAAAATTTAGTTATTCAAGGAGTTATTCATAATCCAAAGTTATATACAGTATAATACTATAGTATTTGGATATACATAGTATATGGCCTGTATATTCCTATAAATTTATTTATGCAATCAAATGCGTTTAAGTGTGCGTTAATACGAAGCATATTGAATCAATATTATTGATAGTGTTTTCTCTCTTTTATCAATTGCCATGTTATTAAAGTGTTTGCTGGTGTTGTTATTGCTTTTTATTTATCAGTGATCGTATTTCTCAGTACCACACGTCGTTGCGGCAATAAAAATTTAAAATTGTTGACGGGGCGAACGCGCAATTGTCACAACAAAGAATCAGCAAAATTTGGCTCAAAGTGTTAATGCGCATTATCTACACACAAGTACGAGGAATTAAGCCTTAACCCTAATCACCGAATTTTGAAAAGTTACGTAAAACCGAAAGTGAGACTCTGAGGCTCACCTATGGGGAAATTTTGAAACACATTATTTTGGTATTCGTGTTTTACTTTTATTTATGCAGTAATGAATGCAGAAGCATTTTTATACATTCTTATAACGGTTTGTGGGAATTTTTTTAGTGTATAAAGATAAAAAAGTAATTTCATAAAATAGGGTATATTAATGAACTGCAATTTTCACACATTTTTGTAGTTGTTGAATGTTCATTACAAATGGTTTTATTACATCTGTTATAAATTTGTTTTTGTGCACACAATGAGAAAAACTACGAATCAAATAAATATGAATACTTTTTTCATATCATCGCCCCTAATATATATTTTCCGAGATCAAATTTAAAAGTTTTAAAACATGACGTTCGTGGTGAAATTACTGATGCATATAAGCAGACGATCGTTCATTTCTCTATCTGAACCCATCTTTTCCGTAATTTAGAATCTCAGTAAACAGAAAATGATAAGATTTTAATGGTTTTGAAATTGCTGACTTTACCGTTCTCCACAATTTTATGACATCATATGATCTAAAGATCTATGGTGAAATACGACGAATTCACCAAAATCCGGGGGAAGTGTGGTGAGTTCACAATGTAAAAACCTCACTGGATAATCTTGGCAAACAACGGATTCAAAAGTTAGTTGAATTCTAGAAATGTAAACTTATTACGATAAAGATACTTAAGGTGAGTCTTTGAGGCTCACTTTCGGTTTTTCGTTACAATTTTATACGATTGAAAAAAAAATGGTTAAAATAAATAAATAGCCCAAAGATCAAAATTATTTCATAATTTATGAACACAAATGGAGGAATACCCAAAATTTCAGGCAAAAAGCTTTTTTGGTTTAGGAAAAATTCGCTTTTAAACTTTAAAGTGAGACTGAGAGGCTCACTTTAGAGGATTAGGGTTAAGTTGTTTACAAATAATCGTTTTTAAGGGCTAATATTTCAATACTTACGAAAACGTGCTTAATTAAGTGAAATAAGAGTAGAATGAAAATAAATAAAAATAAAATAAATATGAGTAGAACTCAAAAGATAGCAATAAAAATGAATATTGTGCTTTCAAAAATAATAAAAAAAAACAATTTTTCTTGAATACTTCAATTTTTTTTTTTTTTTTTTTAAATGCGTAAAAATAATTCTTCTTTAGTGTTACTTTAGTAATGTGTGATTTTAGTTTTTTTTTTAAACCATTTCTAGTATATTTCCTATGTATGTACAATGAAACTTAGGAAACTAGATTCGGTCATAAGTTCCTTCTCAGTTCAATATTTGAATCTGGGATATCGAAGGTTGTTTTCGAACATTCGCCACAATGTTTATAGGAATATGATTTGTTCTTGTTCAAATTTTCTTAGAGCAGTATCGTAGTAGTAACCTTATTTTGAAGCATTTATAACGTCTTGTGTCTTAATTTAGTAACTGTTGTTGTTGTTGTTGTTGTTGTTGTTGTTGTAGCCACCAAGACACTCCCCGAAGGTTTTGGGGAGTGTAGGGGATGTGACAGTCCTTTGCCGGATAAATCCGGTACGCTCGGGTACTAGTCCCTTCTGACACTAGCCCGACTGTCGTGCGAACGATTTTTTTGGCCATAATCAACCTTCTAGGCCGGTGGATTTTAGTCGCCTCTTACGACAGGCATTCCTTACCACGGGTATATTCTAAGCCCCCTAACCCGCTGGGGGGTATTTTAGTAACTCATAGGCTTCACTTTAATATAACGTACCAGCTGCATTTATTTCTAAACCACTAGGAATTTTTCAATGAAATTTGCGGGAAAGGTTTTGCGAATGCTAATTCTACTAATTTCTGCAATATGCAAAAATACTGTGAATCGGTTCGTAGATATTACCTACGCCAGAATGAGAATTATAAGGGTTGCGAGTTTTTTTTTATGAAGCGATAGGAGTGTTGTTCTACGTTACCGGCGAATTTTTACTTCAGTTTTCTGTTCTGGGAGACCCGCTCTACCTCCCTGAAAAAGTCCATTTCTTCGGAGTGGCGTCCACTTTTGTAAAATTTTCCCAAATCAGAAAAATTTCGTCAAAATTATGTTAAGATTTTGTGCTTGGTTTTGTGAAAATATCTCAAAATTCAAATCTTAAATAGAAAATCTCTTCCAGGCACCCTTTATTTATCCATCATATAACACTTGATTATTAATTTTTCAACTTTGTTTTTTTCTGCTTATTTTTGGCACGTTCTGTAGACTTTTTTAGTATGTATTACTGTTTCTAATTGTGTATGAAATACGAAACTTTTTCTATAGTCGTGTACATATGTAGGTATGTACATATATCTACGTATATATTGACGAAAATAAGCAAAAACAAGAAAAAAGTCGCAAACAAAAATATTGCACTGAGAGTTTAAATATTTTCTATTGCAAAGCGTATTTACCAGTTAATTAATAGTGTTAACATTTAACAAATCCTATTACTGATTAATAAATTATGTTTAGCTAACAGCAGGCGCGCAGAAAATATTGAGAGTAAATTGTATATTTATGACAACAAAGAACTTTTTTTTAATGTCGATAAGGTTTTTTTTTATCAATAAATCAATATAAAGTGAAGTATGTATATTAATTATTAAGTGCTCATAAATTTTATATAAGTTGAAAATGAAAAATTAAAAATATTCTTGATAAAAGCTTATCAATATTTATCGCACACATTTATTGCATTGAAAGAGTGTGTGTATTATGAGCCGAAAGTTGTGAAAAAAATTAAAGCTAGTAGAAAAAGTTAGTTGCTCCGCAAACTCGCCGTAAAGCACCAGAAAAATATAAAAAAAAAATAACTAAAAATCACTCCAAATTAATAAATACATACATAAATCAATATCTAAACAAATTTTCTTAATTTCTTCAAACCTCCATCCATCTATCCACCCGTCCATACCGTACAGCTTCAAAGCCACCGCATCGCCGCTCGACACCTCCGCCTTTAAGCCAACAAAATCGCTAGACATCGGTCTCAATTATACGACATTCGCCCAATTGAACGCTCCCTCTGCTGCCTCCAGCAACTCGCCCAGCAGCACGTTTGCGTTAACACCCAGCGCAACTCAACCGTTATATAGTAACACTAACAACGCAGCCGCCAGTGGCGTTGGCACGCCTTCAGCTGCATCATCAACATTTGCTACACCACCACTACGCAACCCATACACATTTGGCGTTGGTGGCCATTTGAATTCTTTAAGTATTGATACGCCGCCAATTAATTACCACAACAACAATATAAGTGAACAATTAACCCTATCGTTGGGCAGTGATAGTGAACGTATCTTTGAAATGTCCGGTATCGGTGGTGATGATAGTAATCTATTAGCGAAGTCGAAGACGGAAGTTACACCTCGTGAGAGTGGTGGTGGTGGCAGTAGTTTGTCACGCCAAAATAGTGTACGCGCTCGCGCTAATATGTTCCAACAATTGCAAGAGCAGAACAAAAAGTCAGAGGTGGCGGCAGCAGCAGCGGCAACATCATCCTCGGCGGCGGCAGCGACGACACCTGTGACAGCGCTCAGTCGTGAGGAGCGAACATCACCGCGACGAAGTAAGTGGCATTTTAATTAATTCTAGATAGATTTAGGATAATCGAGTTACATTACCGCATGTAGTAGGTACAAAAAGAAACTGTTATTCGATTGAAGAACCTCGATGAAAAGGTCAATCAATACGATTTTGTCTGAGGGACTTCTAGCGTATAATTTCTAGAACATTTTAATCCTCTATCGACCTGCAAAATACTATTTTTATCGGACTATATAAAAGAGGGGTCAAAACGACCTCAAAGTGGAGCTGTTAGCGGGTTAAAGTATTCTACGAAATTAAAGCTCGTGGAATTTTATGAAATGTTTCCTAACAACATATTTCTATCCGACATGTATTTTAACCAGACCTGGGTAATATCAAGTACCAGTACGACTTGTGACAAGGCATTCCCAAAATTTTCAAGTACAAGTATAAGTACAAGGAATTGAAAAAGAATTGAATTTTTAGCTAATACTTCAAAGTATTTGAAAAGAATTAAAACCAATATTTAAAAAAAAATTACAAAAATAAACTATATTTTATATTTTTTACATGTCGCTTGTAGTCCATATTATGTTTATTTAACAAAATGCATTTGAAATTTAACATAAATAAATAATTAAATTTAATTTAAAACAAAAAAAAAATAATTCAACATAAATAAAATTATAAGGAAAAATCTAACGTATCTTAATCCTAAATATCTAGAAAAACTGTCGAAATTCGGCACACTAGTTTTTTTTTAAGTAAATATTGGTTTCAACTTGACGTTCCGTCGTCGATTGTAAGTAATTGAAAGTACTTGAAAAGAATTGAAAAATCGATTCAAGTACATTTTTCAATTCTTTTCAAGTACTTTCAATTATTTTGAAGTACTTTGAAGTATTTTATATATTTATTATTTATTTTATTTTATATTTTCAATTCTTTTTCAATTCCTTGTACTTGTACTTGTACTTCTACTTGAATATTCTGAAAGTACTTAGTACGGACTCATTACTTCAAGATCAAAATATAAAGTATTTAAGTACGTAATAGTCTAATTACTACTCAGTATTACCCAGGTATGATTTTAACCCTTTTTTCCTTTATTAAAAATTCACTCAGAAAAAAATTTCACAAATTTAAAATGGCAACAAAAAATAATTTGATCTCAGGTAGCAAAACGGTTTGGGGGCTTTACTACATGGATAGTAGTATTTCGTTCCGTGTGGGAATTTTTCCGCCCCCAGACAACAACCCTCAATTTGTGTCGCAGTGTTATTGTTGTAATTTCAAACAGTTGCCGTGAAACATTGCAAGACTTTCTAAACACATTTTGCATTAATAAGTTGTAAAGTTGCAGAACTTTAGATGCATGTATGTAGCACAGTCAGTTGCTTAAGTTAAATCAACTTTCGGCTTGCGCAAATATTTCACACAAATTCACGAATTTCATGCCAGTAAATTAAGCAAAATTAGACGCCATTATTGCAACTGGTTCTATTAACATAGATACATACATACATAAGTATGTACATAACTGGTATTAAGAATACTATAATTAGAAAAGTTGCAGGCATTCTAGTATTCTATCTGCACCAGAAACGAGTAGTGTTTCGCAAGTGTATAAAATAATTAAATTAATATTAAAATGGGTCACTGACAATTTGAATTAAATTTAAACTAAACTAAAAAACTGCTTTAAAACTATGACTAAAACTCATTCTCAATATCCTCTCACTTATTCTTGCCTTTTCTGTGTTTTTTCACAGCACTGCATCAGTTATCGCCAGCATTGGCAACGCCGCCACCGATAATGACTAGCAGCCTAGGCAGTCATGAAGAGTCGAGTACGCCGAAAAGATCAGACGAGGAAATCGGTGAGAATATACATACATACATACATACATACATACATAGTACATGATTAAGATGAAACGAAAACACATTCATTTCGTACTTCCTTCCCCCTTAACATTTACTTTCTCCTCCTTTCCTTGAGTCCAAAAGCTCCAAAGTCCCAATCTCATAAACATTTCCATAACAATTATAATTACATAAATACATACTAAGTTATGTATTTGGAACGTTTTGACGCTTTGAATGCATTTTTTTGTATATTACTTTTTTTATTCGTTTCCTTTTGTGTTCAATATTATTAACGCATTATATAATTTGTATGTTTATGATTTTCAAATAAACATGAATGAATATGAAATTGGTAAATAATTTGCATTTTCTTATTTGAATTGTATTTTTGTTGCATAATGACTTACTTTCATTTAATTGGCATATACTTACATATAAAAACTTTGCCTTAAAGCGAATTATTGACTACGAAATTTTGCGGTAATATACCCTTATACATATACATACATATGTACATATGTATATATTTAAGTATGAATGCATAATTTTTTATTAATTGAATCCAATACAAATATTTTTTAAAGATTTTGGCATTATTTTATTTTAATTACAAATTGGTTTTAGCAATTTTTTTTTATTTTAAGCAAATAATATCGCACGTTGTTGTTGTTGTTGCGCATGTTATGCATCTATTCGTTGTTGCTGTCGTTGTGTTAATTTTTTTTATTTTTTATTTTTTTTTTCATACTAACTTGACTACTAAATTACTACATATTAATACATATGTACATACATACATACATATGTATAAATAATACAAGACTGAAATATTATTTCTATTTTTAACCTGTTTAGGCAATAATAATGCATTGATTTTGCACGAATATGCATACATATGTATGAGCGATTAAAAAGAAAGCATTAACTTTTTATTGGTTTTTTTTTTGCATTATATTTTCATTTTCATTTCTGGGTTTATAACTCATTTAACTCATAAATCAACCATCCAGCCAATGTAGCGTAAGAAATTTTTGCGTTCAACACACATACACACGTTCGAAGTGTGGGAAGCATATTAGGGTGGATCGTCTTATTCCAAGCATAAGTCATATTTTACGCCTAATCGAAGTTGCAGCGCTCAGAAAAGAGCTTACAAAAGAGTGTCGAAAATTTGCTTTTTTGTAACGCTCAGAAAAAAGTAGTAAAAGGTGATACAAAGGTAATTTTTAAATGGAGTTTTATTTTTGGAGCGTTGCTGCTGAAAACCTCAAAAAAGTACTTTTTTATGATTCGGATTCAGAGTTATTTTCTATGTTTTTATATAACTCCTTTTGTGGTGCCTGTGTAGAAAGAATTTTTTGCTCATCTACGTCTCCAAAAATTAAAAATGTATTTAAGAAATTTTCACAGAAAAAAATGTATTGAAATTTTCTGAAATACATTTTGAATTTTCTGAAATACAGCTGGAAATTGTCGTTTTTTTTTTTTCAAAAAATGGTTCACTTATTGAAACAACTTTATTTGGAACTACAACATTTCCAGCTGGATTGTAGAAAGCAGCAACTGGATTGTGGAAAGTGTTAATTAGATTTTTGGAAAATTTTAATTCTATTTCTAATCTACTTTTCTAAAATCCAATTTTCACTTTCTAAAATCCAGTTGATGTTTTCTAAAATCCATCTGGCAATGGTGTGGACAAAATGTATATCTGGCGGTTCCATGCATTTCTTGGCATTCATTTCTTCTTTTGAGGTTCGCCACAGAG
Source organism: Urophora cardui (assembly GCA_960531455.1). NCBI lineage: Eukaryota > Metazoa > Arthropoda > Insecta > Diptera > Tephritidae > Urophora > Urophora cardui. The sequence continues at coordinate 16,003,727 of OY482673.1, forward strand.
CGCTTCTGTGGTGACAGGTAACAAGGTCAACGGAAATAATGTCAATTGACCTTATTTCCCACCCGGTTGGGAAATAAGGTCAACGAAAATTTGGAAATAAAATAATTGACCTTATTTCCCAATCCAAATGGAAATAATGTCAACTATGCTTAAAACTTGTTCATTCGTGAAAATATTTGCTGAGTTCTTTTGCAAACCCGTTATGAGTACCGTTTGTTAATGAATGAAAATACAATTTTACTCGCTCTTATGTTACTACAAATTAGTTGATAAGTGAATTTAGTGAAGTGTGGTCGTCGAAAAAGAAAACAATTGCGAAATGTCTTTACATTATTCATATGTGGAGGGGCTTAGAAAAAATTCACAATTATTATTAATTGATAACAAATTCTTATTCAGGAAAAAAATGTTCTTACGGCGTACATAAGATATGAATGCTATAATAAAGATTGCACCGTAAGTGTCTCTGCGGACAAAGATGGTAATTGTAGGAATCTCAGTGCGAAAAATAACCACAATAATGAACCACATAATAATGTAAAGTATGCTAAATATCTAGTTATACAAAAATTTAAATACAAATGTATATAAAAACTATGTCTACTTGCCTTATCCTGCGGCATGGCAAACAAGTAGGAAAATGAAAATTTGGAATTAAAAATCGCGCGATTTTTTATTCCAAATTTTCGCCTGCGGCGCATTTCTTTTCTCATAAAAGCCAGTTTAGGAAAATGAAAATTTGGAATTAAAAATCGCGCGAATTTTTATTCCAAATTATCGCCTGCGGCGCTTTTCTTTTCTCATAAAAAGCAGTTTAGGAAAATGTAAATTTGGAATTAAAAATCGCGCGATTTTTTATTCCAAATTTTCGCCTGCGGCGCTTTTCTTTTCTCATAAAAAGCAGTTTATAAAAATGAAAATTTCGAATTAAAAATCGCGCGATTTTTTATTCCAAATTTTCGCCTGCGGCGCTTAACTTTTCGACGCGACGCGAACCGATACGGACCGATGCGAAGCTAAATGCTCGAAAACGCAATAATGTCAATTGACCTTATTTCCCAACCGGGTGGGAAATAAGGTCAATTGACCTTATTTCCATTGACCTTGTTACCTGTCACCGCTTCTGTACTTTTTGTTTTGGATAGTGAAAAACCGCTGGCTCGAAATTAATTTTAGAACTATGATTTCTTGGGAAAAAATGCTTGAAATGACCAAAATAATCATAATCGCGATGTGCCTTTGATGCAAGAAATTTGACCCGCCCTAATGTACATACATACATACATACATGTACGTACATATTAAGGAATGTTACAATTTCTACGCTTAATTCGCGCAAAAGCTGCCGGTTGTCGATTCCTTAATGGAAATGTGTGTGTAGAAATGAAAAATTGAAAAACTATAATAAGCATTACATTATTCGTTTATTACTTTTCGATTCTTTGATTTTCTTTTTTTGTTGCTCTTCTATGCTTCCTTCATATTTGAATGGGTGCGTGTTGCTTTGCAATAAATTTAATATGCAGAAAAAAGTTGTAATTTTGTTTGTTGTGGTTGAAAAATCAAAACATAAAAAAATGTATTGCTCAATTATTTGTTCGCTACAAATTGAGCAATCGCATGTGATTATAGACTTTCAAAAAGTCACAATCCGCTAAATAAAATATCATTATGTGACTATAAAGATTTTCTTCCTCAACAAGGAACAATGGCGGCATTTCTTTTAAGTACGATAAACAATTTTATGCAAGAATCGTTGCAAATAAACTGCGACGAATGTTGACTTCTAGATGATATAGTCAATAGCACACACACACATGTGTGTTTTTCTAATCATGAAAAATAAACAAAGGCCGACTAAAAATTTGCTTGAAGAAAGTATTGCAATATACACACAGAGTGGGTTGTAATGTAATGTGGATGTGATATAAAGCTTTAAAGCGCTTATCGCCAGACTTTTTTCGCCTCTTATACTTTGAGCGTATTTAATTGTATTATACAACGATCGTACATATTTTTTTTAACCGATGCTTTTTTCTTTATTTCGCTGCACTTGAGTTTTTTGATAGAAAATACAGCCGATTTTAGCCGGTTTAGGCGTTGATTTTTCTTTAGACAAGCTATGTTACTAGTCATTGGTGCCTTATCGTAATTCTGTAGCTGTATCGTTAACTTACAGACAATTGGATTTTGGTTAGCAACCCTAAATCCGTAAACAGCTGACACTTGTGAAAGCAGATATAGGAAGGTAGGCGCATAGGCGAATTCAGAAACTTCTTTTTTTATTTACAAAGGTAGATTATAATATCAAAATCAAAGTGAATTCACATCATGGCCAATAGTAATGGGCGAGACCCAAGCGAATTCAGATTTTAACAAGGAGAAATGTGATTTTGACATTACAATCTACCAATTACAATAACAAAATACATGGGAAATTTCTGAATTCGCCTACCTTCCAAGATTTGCCTCGACAGGTGTCAGCTGTTTACAGATTTACGGCACCACTAACAGCTCACATGGATAGCGATAAAGTTACAATAAGGTTAACGATACTGAAATACTTATAAGTCACCAATGTCTGAACCTTAAGAACAGTAACAGGGATCCATTGTGATACTACCGCGCAGTATTCGAGGTCAGGAGGTGCATTAGGGATGGGAAAATTGGAAAAATATATTGATATATATTATATCGATATTTAAAAAACATCGATTTTTGCCATGTAAAAACATCGATATATCAATATATCGAAAGAGTCGGTTTTACATTAAGGAAGCACGGACCGCGAAAAACCACTTCTTCACGGGGTTAGAGGTACTCTCACAGGACTCAAAAGTGAAATCCAAACTTGCCGGAGGCTTATAGTTTACTAGATATTTGTTGTTAAAGTTGGATGGGTCTACAGATATTCTACGAATCTTGAAGTATAAACATAAAAATCATTAAGAATTGATTGAAGAAGAAAGTAATGTAAATTCAAGCACCCGGGCATTATGGTTATAGCAATTCTTAAAAAATGTTCTGCTGTTAAATTCAAAGCGAATCAGAAATGTATGAAAAATATCGAATTTGGCACGAAATGGCAAAAAATTATCGATTATCGATGCACGGTAGTTCAAAATATCATCGATATTATCGACTGTACTATTTTAAAAATATCGATATATTGATGTATCGATATATATCGCACAACCCTAAGGTGCATACTCTGTAGTATACTCAGTATGAAAAATACCCTGAAACTGCGTTCAAAAATCATTGCCTTAAAAATTAACTGAATACGCAGGTGTACAGAAATAATCGCTGAACACGCAGCGAAGACATCAGGGCTATTGAATTTTTCCGCGAAGGCGCAGTATACTAGCTTTCACCCATGGAAGTTCTCTCTGCGTCTTCAGGCCTTTTTTTCATACAGAAACTCTCGCTGCTCGTTGAGCAGTTTTTAGGTAGTTGATTTTCAGCGCCACCTCTATATAGAAACAAAAGGGAATGTTCAGATTTTATAACTACATCTGTACTGAATATTTAGCAGGAAATATGTGCTGTTTTCCAGCTGTTCAATAGCATTGGGTAATTACGTCCAATTTACTTCATTGGGCATAGGCTGTCCAGAAAAGTGAAGTTTGGCAACACTCAAAGCTGGAGGGCTTCAAATGAGGCGGTAATTAGCTTTGCTTGTTTTCCAATGAGACAGTGTCAAGGTAGTACACCCATCAAAGACTCCTCTAAACATGGCTTTGTTCAGAAACTCAGTTTGAAGCGCATTATGATTTTGTAGTACAAGCAGAGCGTTCATAAACGTAAATTTTGCATGCAGCGTCGCTCATCACAATCATCATGTATGTTGTTTCATTATTCAAGCGAGGATATCCTCCATTCTTAGGGTGCGTTTGTGGTGTTATTTCTTATCATCATGTCGGCCAAGTTTGTCTAAATATCCGACATTCCGTATACTGTTGATATAGAGTTTCTTGCCTGAAAATAGTGCTCGTTAAGCAGTAGCTTTCGTGTGGCAAAGAGCTTACCAAAGCCTGGTTTGTTGGTAAGAACCTGCTTTGTCTTGGAAGAACGTGCTTTTGCCTCGAAATTTCCTCCGCTATACAATTCCTTTTGATGTCTTTATGTCTTGGAAGCAATGTGAAGTGCCCTTTAAGCGAAAAAATAGACTCTCGTGAGTTTTAAACCAAGCTATTCCTCCTCGCTGTATAGTCCTTAATTTCTTACTACAAATTAGATAAACCTAAAGCTATAAGCCGGCTCCCGACAATATCTGTCAAGATAGGTAAATTGGGTTGGAGGCGTTTTCATGGTGAAAACGTACTCCCGAGGGTATTCCAAGAGGTGATCGCTATCTCTAAAAGCGCTATAAAAGGAAGAGGTCCTCCAAACGGTTGGGAACACCTATCCACTACATATGTAAGCTTGCATGATTGTTCTTAAATTTTGTATCAAAACGTCTGACAACCAAAAAGTGCTTGAAGACATCAAAGGGTTAATGTAAATAAGTTCACTGCACAATGCAACAATAGCAACAACAATAAATTTCAAAAGTGTTAATAACAAGCAAACAAGAATATGCACATGAAAACGGCAACAACAACAACAACAACAAAAGTACTAAACAAAATCGCGCAAGGCGTTCAAAGCGACAGCACGTACGTAGCTTTAGCATAACAACGAATTTTGCCTTTCAATTTAATTAACACTTCTATTCCATTCTTCCCTTTTTACACTAACTTACATACACACTTTAGAACCCACATCGCTGCCAGTTTCCGAGCGTTTGCGCTTCTTCGCCAAACTCACCGCAGCCGCCAATCGCAGCGCAACTAAATCGACGCGCCCATCATCGCGTTACCTTACCACAGAACGCTGCAGCAGCGCAAACGCTTACAGCCACAAGAATTCATTCAATTTTACGCCGCGCAGCAGTTACAATGACAGCGGCAGCGCCAGCAACAGCAGCGCGGGCACAAGCAGCGCCAGCGTTACGCCCACACCAATGGATTGCTGCTATTCGCCGCCAATATGTGAGTCACAGTTGATTTCAATCAATGAAATTGATTCAGCGTTAAGGCAGCGGCCGCAACCGAACCCGCGTCCGCGCCCAGCGGATAGAAGAAGTCTGAACGTGGAAGAGATCAAAGCGCCGCATGTGGCAGCAGCAGCGCCGATGATCGGCGTCATGTCGAATGTCGACGGCACACAGCAGCACGAGACATCGGCGTTTATACGGCTAACCAAATCACGTTCACAGACTACGCTGCCATCGGTGGTGGCGCAACGTATGGCAATGACAAGTCAAACGCCATCGCAAGTGCGCGCGCAACCACAAGAGGTATCCACAATGCAGCCAAACGCACTAACGCCTGTGGCGCGCCGCATTAAAATGAAAGCAATTGGCAAGCTGATGCTGCCGCAGACATTCCTCAATAATGAGCGCAACACCACTCCAAGCCCGGTGCAATGCCAAAGTCAGAGCAACAGCGGCAATAACAGCTCTTGCGTTTACAGCAATGACAGCGGCGACGCCATGATGAATGGACATAATGAACATAACGGACACAATGAACAAAATGTACACAATGAACAAAATGGACACAATGAACACAACAGCAACAACAACAACAACGACGCATGCGACAGCAGCGAAAGCGTCAATATTGAGACGAACAGCCTCGGCGGTGGTGGCGGCAAACTGCTTGCGATAACAGCGCCAATGCAGGCGCCTAAGAAAATTGGCAAAATCAGATCGCCATTCATTGAAAATTGCCTGCAAATGCAACAGAAGCAACATTTAAAATGCATGAAGTACGATCACAAATCGACGCCGCACAACGCGCTGGCCGCGCTCGAAAATAATGCCAATGTGAATGGTCTGAGTGGTCACGCAAACGGTGGCGCTGAGCGCGACATGAATACGCTGTACACGCGCAAGCCGCTGCAAAATGGCAACGCCGCGCCATCACCGCCACCAACGCGCGCTGACTCTTACACAGAACTCAAGAGCGCAGACACTGGCAAGGAGAATAACTACGTTAGTATGCCGGCGCCAACGCCGCAGCTGACAGTCTCGCCGGCAGCAGGCGCTACACCAGAGCCAACAACACACACGCCAGTGGTTGAGATGCGCAAGAAATTCGCGCGCATTATGAGCGGTTCAACGTTAACGACTGCGGCGAAGCGGCACACCGCCTACGGCATTAGCTTGAGTAGCGCGCTGAATGGTAATGGCAGTGGCGCCAGTCCTAGTTGGTTTGGTGGCAACAGCAGCGGTTTGCTGAATGGCAGTGGTGGTTGCAGCAGCGCGCCCACAACGCCGCGTAATTCAATTATTGATGAGAAATATGCGAAATATTTTGGCTTGACGAGCGGCGGCGGCGCTGGTGGCGCAGGAGGCAACAATAGCAGCACTTTTAGTGGACTAAAGTATACTTCCACGCCCACGACAACAACAACAGCAACAACAACAGCCACGCCAACAATTGCAGTTAATAACAAAGCCGTTAATGGCAGCGCCGCCGTCGAACATAAACCCGTGACGAATGGCGCGCATGTGAATACGCAGATCACGCCTGCACAGCTGCAAACGCCGCGCTTAACAACGCCCAACAGCGCCAACAAATGCGCACCCGCGCTGCCGCCGCTCGACTTCGCGCAAGCGTTGAATGTTGACGCGCGCTGTGCGGCAGGAGCAGGTCATCCGATGACGCATGAAATTTTTTCAACACCACTTGAAGCGTTCAATCGCAATGTGCGCAGCAGCGCCAATACGCCCTACTACACGCCACCCTCAGCAGCGCCAGCTGGGACTAGCATTTTTCACACGCCAGCGACGCCAATGTCGGCAGTGAATGGCAATGCCGCGCACTTGGCTGTATTCAACCCGGCAACAACTACAGCAACAGCTAGTGGTGCAGCTACTAACAGCGCGCAACAAAGACGCCGCGACATGGCCAAGCGACAACGCGCCAACACAACAAACATCACCTACACACCCACGACAAGTGCACGCGCCGCTGCAGCGGATGATGACGAACTGGACACACCACCAACTTCGGCGTCCTCGTCATCGTCGTCGAAGCAAACGCCAAACACGGGACGTGCGCGTGCATTGCGTGTGCGCGCGCGTACGTTGACACATGGCGTGCCGCCGCTGCCGGAGGTTAAGCGTTTCGAGGATATTGTTGTGACAATCGAGGAATTTCAATCGGCCTCCAAAGAGTTTGAGCGTATATTTTTGGGCGTGATTTGAAGAGCAGCGCGCAAGCACATGCAAAAAAGGTGCAGAAGAACATGAATAACCGAATGAGGATCGAAACTATGGCGCGTTAAGCAAACTGGCGAGCAAGACGAAAGAGTTGGAAATGCAGAAATTGTCGTATAGATGACAGTACTCGTGGTGTAATTTGTGTATTGTTGTTGCTTGACCAAAAGGATATATGTATGAATTTATTTTAAATTATATATGTATGTATGTAATATGTACTTGCATATCAGTATGTGTGTATTGTTAAATTAATATTAAATTCAAAATTCAAAAAATAATTTGCAAACTTCGCGATAGAAAATCGAAGCGAAAAAGATTCATAAAAAGCATAGCCATAGAGCAAAACCACAAAACAAATAGCAAAACACTACAAAAAAAGAACTTGAATTGTTACAAGTGGCGCCAGTGAATCGCTTTCAGTGGTCGGCATAAGGTTATTTGTTATCTATGGCATTGAGAGTGTGCTCAGCTGTTGCTAGACTAGCGGTCAAACGACAGCTTTGCGTTGCGGCTCACTCATTGCAAATTGGCTATGTCCGACTACAGTCCCACAAAACATATGCGTCACTCCGAGTTACAAGTGCACTATTTAATAAATTTGTCGGAGCCCCCGAAAGTTTTTGAGAGTGTAGGTGAAGTAACAGTCCTTTGCGGGATGAAGCCGTCAAGCTCGGTTACTAGTGCCCGGCTATCGTGCGAACCATTTTTTTGACCACTATCAACCGTCTAGGTCGGTAGTTTTTAGTCGCCTCTTACAAACGGCATTGCTTAGCTCGGGTACCTATATTCTAAGCACATTAACCCGTTTGGAGATAACAATTGTGCTACGGCTTGCTTATCGCTCGCCTTTTTTTAATTTAAATTTCTTTCAAATGTGCTTAAAAAATATTAGTTTTTCATAAAAATCTTACATGTAGTTATTTTTAAAAAAAGTTATTTTTTATTATTTAAAAAAAAAAAAAATTTTTTTGTTACTAAAATTTTTGCTCGTTTTTTGTTTTTTTTTGTGCTAAAAAATTGTCTCAAAATTCCATAAATTTCTTAATTTTTCATAAAAATCTTATTTTAAAAAAAAAAATTTTTTTTGTTACGGAAATTTTTGCTCGTTTTTTAATTTTTTTGTGTTAAAAAAATTGTCTCTAAATTCTATAAATTTCTTAATTTTTAGTAAAAACCCATTTAAAAATTCTTATTTAAAAAAAAATCTTATTTAAAAAAAATCTTATCTAAAAAAATTTTTATTTCTGTTACACAAATTTTTGTTCGCTTTTTTATTATCTTTTTGTGTAATTTTTTTTTCTCAAAATTCTATAATTTATTCTTTTATTGAAAAAAAAAATTGTTTAAGTTGCTTTTTTTATTATTAAAATTTTTTAGTATTTAAAATCTATTTCCAATCAATTGCGAAAAGATATTAACAGCTGCACTTTGTTATAATACACCATCTGCATTTATTTTCAAACCATCGGGAATTTTTCAATGTAACTTTCAGCAAATGTTTTGTGGATGTTAGTTCTACTAATTTTGATACGCACGACTACGGAAAAATACGGTGGATCGGTCTGGTCTGTAGATATTACGCCACTCCATTGCTTCTAGGTGTGAAGTGAGAAGTTCTTTCTACGCGCGTCCGGCTAATTTCGACTTTAGCTTTATAATCTATTAGATCCCCTCTATCACCCTGAAAAATTCGCTTTCTGCGAGGTCGGGCCCACTTTTGTAAAATTTTCCCAAATCAGCTCCTACAAGTTCTCAAGAGCAAAGCTAATGCCGTCAAATTTTCCATTGCAAATTTTTCTATGATTGTTTCAAAATATTTATGTTTTACTGTGTATATCAACAGAATCCTGTTTCAAGGCCCTTAGCAGTTTGCTGAATGTGTCCAAGTACACCGATAAAAAGTAAAATGAAATCAAAGGCTACATCAGTTCAGCGCTTGCTGTTTCAAACTACACGAAAAGTTATTATTATTAATTAATTATTATTTTTGTTATTAAATAATTTAAATTATTATAAGTACCTACATTTTTCTTTAATTTAATAAATTATTTACATATTCGATTAATTTAATCTTAAGCAAAACGCAAAACAAAAAAGACAAAACCTGAAACGAAAATATCGCTTATTAAATATATTTATAAATATGAATAAAACATCCACAAAATTCCCAAACACAAACGAACTTGAATGAAGTTATCACTTAATGCGGAAAAACTTTCATTCATTTAACAAAAATAAAAAAATAAAAATAAAAAAGAGATTCTCGAAGCGAACTCAAACGATTTATGTATGTACATCAAAAGTGAAATGACGCGCTTCAGCGCAAACGAAAAAAGCAGGGACCCATTTTAACAGTTATTTTTTTTTCGGAGGTCAAAAAAGTCCGGGCCAAAAAATGATGCTAAGTGAACACCCATGACACCAAAATGACTTCCAGGACCTTTACAGGATCAATCATGCATCCTTTTTATTTTTCTAACTTTTTGGGAAAAAGTCCTCTTATAACTGTTAAATCCGGACTTTTATTTTTTAAGTCCAAGAATAACTGTTATATCCGGACTTTTATTTTTTAAGTCCGAGAATAAAAGTTAAATCCGGACTTTTATTTTTTCCGGCCAAAATAAAAGTCCTTCTTAATAAAAAACGAACGGCTTATGCGATTGGAATAAAATTGGTACCAATCAATTCGTATTGATTTCCAGAGTCCAAAAATGTATACTTCTTCAACATTATATATTACTAATACTACGAATTTAGCATAAACAGACATACATCTATTTTCTCATATGGGGATGAATAAGTAATCTTCATGTCAGGATAACTCGGAAACTAGATCCGACACAGAAAAATGGAAATGATATTCGGAATTAGGAATGAAATTTACTTTAGAAAAGTCTTATTTCGTTCCTCGTGGCCAAAGTTCTTTTTGATCAACACCAATTGCATGCATTTTGCCACTTGGTATGCATAGTATATGAGGAAATAGCTGTGTGTGTTTTTATGCTAAATTCGTAGTATTATTAATACATAATGTTAAAGAAGTATACATTTATGGATTCTGGAGATCAATACGAATTGATTGGTGCCAATCTTGTTCCAATCGCATAAGCTGTTCGTTTTTTATTAGAAAGGACTTTTATTCTCGGACATGGAAAATAAAAGTCCGGATTACATTTTTTTGCTATTTTAAATCAACACTTTTGATCAACTTTGGCCACGAAGAACGAAATAAGACTTTTCTAAAGTAAATTTCATTCCTAATTCCGAATATCATTTGCATTTTTCTGTGTCGGATCTAGTTTCCGAGTTATCTTGACACGAAGATCACTTATTCATGCCCATATGAGAAAATAGATGTATGTCTGTTTATGCTAAATTCGTAGTATTAGTAATATATAATGTTAAAGAAGTATACATTTTGGATTCTGGAAATCAATACGAATCGATTGGTACCAATTTTATTCCAATCGCATAAGCCGTTCGTTTTTTATTAAGAAGGACTTTTATTTTGGCCGGAAAAAATAAAAGTCCGGATTTAACTTTTATTCTCGGACTTAAAAAATAAAAGTCCGGATATAACAGTTATTTTTGGACTTAAAAAATAAAACTCCGGATATAACTTTTTTTGTTTCAAATATATTAAAAAGTCCAAAAATAACTGTTTTGCAAGGACTTTTATTTTAAAAGTTATAACTGTTTGGGTCCCTGGAAAAAAGCATTAAACACTGTTTTCGATTATAAAAAAAATAAAAGACAAAAATTTTGCATATATGTATTTATCTAAATTTAAAAGAAAAAAAATACGATAGCATCATATAAGCGCATTGTTTAGCTTAACTTTTAAATAATAAAAAAGAAAAACTTAAAAAAGCTTAAATATTAAAAAAAAAAACTTAAAAAGAGTTACGTTTAAATATAAAAAATTAATGGAAATTGAAATTAAAAAAAAAAAAAAACATTAAAAAATCGAAATGAATATTGTTATAACTACTGTTAATTAATTAAATGCATATATGCATATACTCCACATGTATTTATCTTGTAACTATGTAATATGATTTATTGTATTTTTATGTAGTAATTTGTATGTATATCTGAATCGTATGTACTTTACTTTTTCTTTTTCTTTTTTTTTTCTTTTGCTTCATAAAAATATATTAAAAATGAAAAACAAAATACTAATATTTAAATATAAATGTGTATAAAAATATGAGCTTGGTTTTTTTTTAAGTTGCTCAGCAGTGCAGTATTGTGTCCTGATCACCTTAGCTATTAAAAACTGCTTTCAACTCGGCGAAATTGTCAAACATCATCAAATCCCTGCCTCATTTTCAAGTAGGTACTACCAGTGATGCCGAAATTGGGCCTTTCGGACCAAATCTGCTCCGATAAATTTACTTTGGGCTGTTGGGCGTCTAAAATCAATTTTGGTCCGATTTTTAATATGAATATTTTTAGTGGAGACAATTTCTCTGACGCTAAACATTTTATCTTTCCCGTGTAAAGTTCTTTTATTGTTATATCTAAATTCGTTTGGAACACGTCTCGCATGCCAAGTTTAATGAAACGTCAAAATCAGAGAATCTGACATTTATTTTGCAAATAAAATGCTGAAATTTGACACAAATTATATTTCACTTGAAAAGCGCCAGCGAACATACGGGCTATTCCACGAATAGGCTAGTTTGGAGTGGCTGCCATAGAGTCGCACTTAGGCCAGTGCAGAGGCCCGTTGTGATACCACAAGAAGAAAACGGATTACTCCTCCTTTTTGAACCAATTTGAGAACTTAATGCAATTCACCAGGGCCCTCACTATGTAGTTCTATTTAAAAGCGAAATGCGATTCGAAAGCACATTCTTATTGCATAGAATATATGGAATAGAACTCGAAATCGAACGAATTTTCTTTCGAATTAAACTACGGAGTGAGGGCCCAGGTCCTTTATGTCGACGTCCGCGACTTTGCATATGCTATCCAGGAAGGAAGTCCCAAGAAAGCGTCGTCTGCCGCTGTTAAGAGCCGAGCAGTGGCAGATGAGGTGTTCGATTGTCTCCTCGCCTCCAGCTTATGCAGCATCTGCGGTAGGGTGCACCTAGCCTCTCTGCGTGTTTTCCGATGAGGCAGTGTCCTGTGAGTACCCCCACAAGGTTCGAGATGTCATCTCTCCTTAGATTACTGATGAGATCACTTGTGAACCCATTTCTGCCAGGTTTGCCTTGATGTTCGACATACTGGCTTCTGTTGCCATCTAACACTTGCTCGTTTATAGATATGCGGTTTAAGAATTAGCTTGTTTGTGGCTAACGGCATACCTATGTGTTCTTTGTCAGGAAGAACCTGCTCGGTAGTGCCCTGCCTCGCAAGTTCATCCGCCCTACAATTGCCATTGATATCCCTACGTCCCGGGACCTACACGAGGTGCAGACAGGTCTGTTTGGCCATCTCCTTTAGAGATCGGCGACAGTCTAGTGTTAGTTCTGAATTGAATGAGTGGGAGCCAAGATTACTTAGTATGTACATATGTATTTAAAAATAAATATGCAATTCCATTTTAAGTTGACTTCTGATTTTTGGGCGTTTTTTGGCGGAATTGGGCGGTAATTTGGTCGGTAAAATTTTTTTTCAGTGGCAATACTGTATCCTACAACAACTATTCTTAAATATTTAAAAAACAGCACAGCAAGCATTTTCGGAGCCCTCATAATTTTCGAGTCCGAATTATGCGTGAAATAATGGCCGTGAGCTTTTGAATTCCAACAATAGTCCGAAATATTTGTGAAACATGAGCCTCAGAATTTTGTAATCCGATATGAATCCGAAATATGTGTGAAATATGGGCTTAAGAATTTTTTTATAATTTATTTTTTTTTTTCTTTTAATGATAATTGTAATTCACAGATGCTGTTTCGAAAGACGGGAGTATAAAAGTATGATTAAAGTTCAATATAATATGTTGAAATATGATGGCGTTCGGCTGAATTTGGGTTGATGTCAGGTTCGAGTCCGGAGGAGAATACAAAATAGGCAACACTATAAATCAAGCAGTGAAGCGAAAGAGGTTCCACAAATAGAGAAGAGGAGAACAAACGCTGGTGAATCTGCATTTGAAAAGAAAATTGGGTCAGAGGAGGAACAATGCAAAAAAAAATATAAATTTTTTTTTTGTTTTACTAGTCATAGAAGATGGAAAAAGGGTCATAAATATGAGTCCCATAGGAGCCTTTTATGACTCTTACTCAAGCTCATATGATGTATGGAACTATGCTCATATTGGGCGAGCATCTTAAAAACAGAAATACAAAATGAGCATATAATGCGTGTGAACGCTTCGGCTCAGGCTTCCTTTTTGACTCCGAATGTTTACTGGTATTAGAGAGGAAGGTAGGCATTAGTCGTCTTCTTGCCGTCTGAGCACTTATACACCCGTATTGCGAGTGTCGATTGTGATAGATAATCGATTATTGATCGACCAAAGAGCATGTAAATATAATGCTCCTGTATCGATCAACAGTCGGTTATCTATCACAGTCGACACTCGCAATAGGGGTGATAGTCTAGCACGCCCTACAACGAAGTAATGCCTGATCAAGTGGTATCGTAGGAGTGGCTTGGGGGGTTAGATAAGTACTATATTGTGATTACATACACATACATACATATGTATTTCCGGCATGTCATAAAATAACGCCACGATACCAAACCACTTCTCCATATGCTCTTTAAAACAGAAGTCATTTACACACCGCTTCTCCTTGGTCTAACTGTGTCGGAACAACATGTTTCTTGGATCTACCGTGGAGAAGACCACAGGACAGCTTGTTTTATATAAGAATGCTTAGTTACACAACCAACAAGCTACAAGATTCGGCCTTATTGGTGAAAATTCATATACATACATACATATGATTTTATTATTAATAATTTTTATTTATTTATGTATTTACAGTGCAATTTCTTTTTCTTTTTATTTATGCTTTTAGCAAAAAGAATTTTCTATTTATCTGCTCGAGGTAAGTAAAAATTAACAAAAAACAGAGCAGAGGAGTTTGAAAATAAATATTTGCATGAATGCATGAATTGCAATTTTTCTTTTAGTAAATAGAAAGCGCATGAAAATTGTAAGTAAGTACTTTTATTATTTTATTATTTTTTATTATTTTTTCATCTATATTTTTTATTTATTTTTTTAATGTAAATAACAAAGCATGCAACTTTGTTAAAAAGCAGTGCAATGAAAAAAAAAAATTCCGACAAACACACATTCTATCTTGTTTTTTTTTTTTAAGAAAAAAATTTGAGAAAATTTTAATTCCCTACTTTTTCCCCTCTTCTTCCGCAGCGCGTTCTCGTTCACCAACAACGGCTGCTAAATCGGCATTCGACGCCGCGTCGCCACATCTACCACCAACAGCACTACAACCACCCGCCCACCCCAAAGGCATACTCAAGTCCAAATCCGGCTGCGTTGGCTTCATGCCCACAGATTTGAGTTCGGAATTGAAAAATCGCTTGAAAAGCTCAACACATGCATCCGTAACGAATTTACGCAAATCGGCAACAACACACGATGCAACAATGTTGCCGGCGTTACGCAGTCAAAAAGGTGCTGATGCTGCGGCAACAACAAATGCAAATTTGCCACCGATGGCACCACCACCAACGCTGCCACACGACGATGCTGTGAGCTTAGTGCGTAATCTATCGAATTTGGGGCGTCCACTGGTGGTGATTGGTGGTGCTGGCGATGCGGCGGCTGATGCAGTCGCTTCGACATCGGAGGGCGAAAGTTCGGGCGGTCGTGAGGTATCGGAAATAATTAAGAATAGCGCTGTTGCGGCTCGACGACGCAGCAAATTGAATGATGGGTGAGTTTGAGAGTTTGAAATTGCATAGCTAGAGAGAGCAAGGAAAATGCTCCCGCTTGCCTGTCACTGAATGCCGCAACAATGAGCTGCGCTGTCGATCACTTTGCCTGCGGATGACAGTGATGCATTGAATGTGTAATTTTAATTTTTGAAATTGATTAACTGCATTGTTAAAGAAAATTAAAATAATTTCACTAACATATCTTTATTTATATAAATATAAATATGTACGTATGTACATATGTATGTAAAAATATGTAAATTAAACCGGCATTCTGTTGTGATAACTTTAAGTCGCGTAAAATATAATACTTTGTACATTTAATAAGTTAGTAAGTAAAACTCATATACGATTAAAACAACTTTTATAAACTTTTTAACGCTCTAACATCGTAACTTATTTGCTAATTATTATATGTATGTACGTATGTATGTTTAATGAATTTTAAATTAATATGCATATGTATAATGTCACGTTAAAAATGTTTGCATTAATTTTTTGATAAAGCTTAAATGCATGAACGATAATAGCGAAAAAATCCATTTTTATAGGTTAGGTTAGACTGATTGTCCAGTTATGGCCTCACATAGCCTAACTAAACCCGTAGCGCTACCAGAAAGGTTTTTGAACATGAACAGCCCTCAGTTAAATTCCTGGAGCCAAACTGAAAAACTAGCCCGCCACTTAGGCAAATACCAAGAGTTTCTTTGTCCCTATTTGGGTTAATGATTTCTAATAACTGAATACACAGAGCCAAAGGGCCACCTAAAATGCCCTGTAAATCAGAACAAAGTTTAGCGGATTTCTCTACGCTTTCTCTCCAATAAGATGCCCGTCTTATTATGACTGGATATGTCATTTTAATAAAACTAAGTAGATATACTGTAAAACTAATATGAAAACCTTTTCAATATTATTAAGAAGATAACCCGTGGATTTTAGATGAAATCGGAAAACATAATTAGTCAACTAGTATTTTCCTAGGACTTATTCAGACAAAGGGCAACATTTCATTTCATATAAGTGCAGATGGACATAATAAACTCTTTATACCAAGTGCTTCACTAATCGTTTGAGAATTGTAGAAATGTGCAAAGCCGTAGTGAAATTGACGAACGGAGGAAACACATAAGAGCTCTTTTTAAAATTAAAAGTTTTCCCTTTTAATTTCTTGAACATGTTATTGCACACATACATAAAAAGTGGCTGATGCAATAACTGTTATGCATATTTCTAGTATGTACGAGTATATCCATACATGTACGTACGTTAAGACGTTTATAGCAAAATTTTAATTAATAAGGGCTCTTTTAAAAATAAAAAGTTTTCCTTTTTAATAAATTCAAAAAGGTTCTAGTAAAAATTAGAGGATGTCCTTATTGATTTGCTTTATAAAAATTTTCTCATAAAAACAAGCAGATTTCTTCTAACAATTTAATTTTTTTGACAAAATGACATAAAAAATTAATAAATAAGAAGTTATCTCCTCGTTTTCAGACGGTATCCTTTTCAATAAATTTAAGAAGAAATTCAAGCTAAAATCTTGAAGATTTTCTAGCAAAAATTTCTTCAATTTTGTCTCCTCTCGCTCTCCTTGGCCAAATAGCTTTTTTAGATGGCATTCTCTTTGATTATAGGTGAACTTTTTGGCTCTGTGTACAAATGACCCTAGTAGTTTATGTTCAGAAACGCAGCATGAAACGCAACGGCAGTAATTGTTTTTTTTTTTTGATGATTGTGATGATCATAGCATTTGGAAGATTGTTTTATGAAAACTGACTGTACCGGGTTTTTTTTTTATCCCCTTTGATGATCAAAAACTGATTAATTACCTCTGCGATTAGAATAAGACTCGAAAATGAGTCACACTAGCGATTGAAAAGTGACTTTATTTTTTGTCATATAAAAATCACCTAACTGAGTCTTTTTCGATCCTCTTTGCTGATTAAAAAAATAATTTATCACGATTACTTTGCTTTTTTAGAAAAAAAAAGAAATATTCCTTAGCAAGCCTAGTACATAAAGCTATCATTTTTCCAAAAAAAAAAAATCAGAGAATTTTATTAGATTTCGGTATTGATGGTTCCGAATGTTGTAGAGCAGGAACATATGGATGTATGTCTTCCGTGTTGCCGTATATGAGAGTGCCAAAATGCGCATATATGCATTTTCATAGGAATTCATTTATGGATTGAAATTTTTAGATCTTAAACTCCTTATTTGCTTAATATTATTGTAGGCTAAAAATCTGTTTTAAAAGTTCCAACCAAAATGTGGACTGAGGGTGACTGTGGAAGTTCTTTTTGCGATATTGATAAAGGTAAGGCTAAAGGTAGAATATGTAAGAGGAGAGAAGATGGGAAAGAAATGGGGTTGTAAACTGACCCAAAAATGATAGAAGAATGAGTAGAAAAGTATTAGAAAATGGTTAGAAATTGATCAAAAAGTTACTGAAAAACGACCCAAAAAAGATTCGAAAATGACCAGAAAAATGATTGAAAATTATCAGAAAAACGAAGAAAAATGACCCCAAAAAGATTCAAAAACGATCAGAAAATGATTCAAAAATTACCAAAATAAGATTCAAAATCGAAAAAAATAAAATCGAAAGGGACTCGAAAAATATAAAAATACGATTAAAATAAGACTCGAAAACGACTCCCCAAGAAGAGTTGGACGTAGGGTACCATTTTCTACAGACGAGAGGCTCTTTTATGATCAGAAAATGAGCGCATTTTCCATTATTTTAAACGTGCATATGGATCGAAAAAGACTGGAATATGATCAAAAAATTCATAAAATGCTATGTGGGGAGCGACGCTTCATGCAAAATTTACGTTTATGAACGCTCTGCTTGTACTACAAAAGCAGGTTGCGCTTCAAACTGAGTTTCTGAACAAAGCCATAGTCGAAGCCATAGTCTAGTAAATGTTAGTCATGACCTATCGCCTCTTCATGCAATCCGCATCACCAACTAACCTCATTTTGGGACGCATGCAATGCTAAAGGACAAGTGCCCTCCGATGATCAGTGTACACTCAAATTTTGGATACCCTACAGTTTTGAGTTTGTTTCCACACTTTATCCATCATATACATAGCTCTGCTTAATTCCACTGAGTGCAATTGAAACGTCCATTGAGTTTTCTATTTCCAAGCCCGCACTCCGCTTTGCCAGCTCATCAGCTTTTTCATTCTATCCATCTATCCTCGTGTGGTATGGGTTCTGATACAAGTGTATAATCAGCCCCAGTCTGCATTTCGTTTACGTTCCCGCCGATTACCCTTAGGGCTTCCTTGCAGTTCGCCCCACTGCTGAATGAGTTGCTATGCGATAACGCCTTTATGGCCGCCTGACTAACGATTTCAAAATGCGTTTTTTTCGTTAGGCATCGCATTCCATCAACTCTGTTGGCGTCTTTGCAGCTACTAATTCTGCCTGAAAGCCACTGATATCCAGTTCACTCCAGACGCAGCAGATCTTTCTCCTCTCGATGTCTTAGAATCATCCGTATATATGTACATGATTGACATTTCCTTTTTGTAATAAATGTTAAGCTCAAAATTACACAATTTGCAAGTATATATCGCACCCTAAATCATAAAGTGACACAACCCAAAATTCAAAAATTTTCAGTAGAGCCAAAAAACTTTTTCTTTACAAGCAATCGTATGGCAAAAGGCCACGTAAAATGGTAATTTTTCGGTCAAAAGAGACATTTATTGAAAGGTTTTTTTTTGTCAATCGCTAGAGATATGTTCTCTGCAGTCGTTTATGCAAAAAACTCGATTTCAAAAAATTTTGAGTTGTGTCACTTTATGAATTAATGTGCGATATGTATGTAGTTAGCAAGGATAGGATGGGCATTTTTCAACTACCACTCATTTTCAACTACCACTCAAATTGAGTGGTAATTAAATCCTGACTTTAACTACCACTCAATTTGAGTGGTATTTGAATTTTGAATCAACTACCACTCAAATTTGGTGCTCGAAACCTATTTAGGCAGTGGAATCATTGAGAAGTCATGGAGGAACAATAAAGGAGAATGCATAAGATCAGCTGACTTCTTCTTCAATCTTCATAAACACACGAACACAAGCATTTTTTTGTTGACATATTCCACACACACACGCACCCTAGCATTTCCATAGGGGCCAAATCTGTCAAATTCTTCTACATTCCTCTTTGCATGACACTTCTGGCCCCACTATGTATGAAGGTATGTCGTCATGCGAAAACCTTTATTGTTGAATCATGTTGAGAAGTTAATCAACACATCAGCTTGTGGTGAAATGTATGTACATACATACATATGGATGTGAGTATATGTGAGTCGTTAGTTTTGAAATTGGCATAAGTGAACTAGATTTGAACTAGAAATTGAAATAGGGGTGAACTAGAAAGTGAACTAGAACTTTAACTAGAACGAACTAGTAGATGAACTTGAATATCTACAACTACTAATGTAATGCCCTTGAATTTTGTATACTTAATGTACATACATATCATAGATGGGCATACTGCAGTAAACTCAGTAATTCAGTAAAAAAGCATTTATGTTGCAAAATATTCGAGTTCGAACTGAGTTTTGCAAAAATTTTCGGTAGAAAGTCAGAGACAAATATTTTACTGCTTGAATACTGGTAATGCATTACTACTGCTACTTGAAACTGCCCATCTATGATACATATGTATAAGTTATACCCATACATATACATATGTATGTATGCAAGTTTTTCCATAAGCTTTTTTGGGGTTTCACTGACTTATGTGCACTTTTGCTACCAACACTAAAGTTGAGTGGTAGTTAATTTCAAGATTTAACTACCACTCAATTTGAGTGGTAGTTAAATTCAAGATTTAACTACCAAACAAATTGAGTGGTAGTTAAATATCTGATCTCAGGTTTGAGTGGTAGTTGCAGGCTGAGTGCACTCAAAATTAGTTGAATCATGCCCAACCCTGGTAGTTAGTTACGCTATTAATAATTAATATTACATTTAATTAGCTTTTTTCCCCAAACTAATATTGGACATAAAATTTTTTGTTCATAAATAAATAAATAAATTTTGTAAGACTCTGATAACACACAAGTAGTTCTAAAATGCAATTTTAAAATATTTACATATTTTCTTTTTTGTATTATTACAATTAAGCAGCCATGTTGGCAAAGTGAAAGCAACAAACAAATTTTGGCCATACAAATTTAAGGCACAATCAACAACAAAAAGCGCAATACCACCACGATCACCATCAACTTTCCTGCAGCACGACTAAAATTGCATAAAGCTTAATAAACGAAAATAGAAAAAAAAAATTACAAAGTGTTTAAATACCTTTCTATACGTACATACATAAGTATAAGATATAAAATTGTTTTGCTTAAACCACAATAAACATACAGACAAACAAGTGTGTATATAACATTAGCTTTGTTTCTCTATCCACCAATTAACGTTAATAAACACTAATTTTTAGATTTGACATATAATTTGTGTTTCTTTGGTTTCTCTCCAGTAAAAGAGAGCGACCTGAACGAAAATTGAGAGAGCACTGAACGAAACTGGTGAGAGCGGCAATGATAGTTCTACTAACTTTTTTACTGGACAAATTTCCACTAGCAAGACACTAGCAAGAAGAAGAAGAAATGTCAAATGTGGAAAAAGGAATTCAAATTTGTATTGGAAAATACAAAAGTAAATACATACGTAGTAAATCAAGTTATATAGCTAATTTTATTTAAAAAAAGGTTTAATATCGACACGGGAAGTTATTTATAATGTATGGATCAGAGATCAGCAGCGGTGCACCGCATTTTCTAAAGCACCGCAAAAATACTTCTTTTTTAAGTGGCTCAAAAAATAAGTACCCAGAAAAAAAATTCACCGCCACCGCATTGATTGAAAATCTAAATGATATTGCGGTATTTAGTGTTGTTTACACCACATACCGCAAACACCGCATATCGCAAACACCGTATATCGCAAACACCGCAAACACCGCATTTGTTTATTTGTATACTATTCAGTGTTGCCGGAAATTTTTCACACACTGCAAAGGTATAGGCAATTGAAAATTCATTTGTACATAAATGCATAGATATGTGTTACTGATTATAAGATATACAGCAAATTTAATCTCAAGTATTTTTTTTTATTTTTGTGTGCTTTGTTTTTTGTGGCAGTTTTTTGAATAATAAAATATTTTTCAATTATGAAATAATCAAAAATTCATTTTTGAAATCCAATACGACTAATAGGGCCGTCAAACTAGCAATCCATTTAATTGACAACATAGTTGAATTAAATGTACATATTTAATTGACTATCGACACATTCAGTACTTCAGCTTTGTCGTAAAAAAGACATCTAATTCAACTATGTTTCTCAGTTAAACGAATTGCTAGATTGACGGAAAAGTATTCATTCCGACGGGCGCATAATAAAATGTATGAAAATAAACATGTGTATTATTGTTGCTCCAATAAAATGACAAAAACTTCGGTTTCAATCAATGTATCGTAGCCAATTTTGTCAATTGTGAAAATTGAATGAATGCCTCTTTGGAAAATAAAGAATTATGTCACAGACAAACAAAAATGTGTAAACAAAACTTATGTGTATTACTAAGAAGCCATAAATGTGATTCAAGGATTTTAGGAAAAAACTATTTCATGTAAATAGGACATATTTTTATCTTGAAATTCATTAGTCAAATTATTTTGAATGTAAACAAACTCTAAATTTTAAGTGGCCCTTTCAATGAAAAAATTAAAAAAAAAACCAATCCTGAGAGTTTTCCTGTATAGATATTCTTTGGTTAAAATCAAATTGTAATTAGTAGTATTTTTCATCAGAAATCCATAAGACGGTAAAAATTACAAACAAGAAATCGCACTGGCAACATTGTAAATATCTCTATTTGGGAAATGCGGTGTTTGCGGTATACGGTGTTTGCGATATGCGGTGTTTGCGGTATACGGTGTTTACGATATGCGGTGTTTGCGGTGTTGTGATATCCATACTACCGCATACCGGAATTGATCAAGAAAATGCGGTACGGTGTTTATTGTGATCGCATATTTTGCGGTTGCGGTCATACTCCCACCGCATTTTTTATGAGTATACTCTAAATCACAAAAAATGTATCGCATGCTCATCTCTGGTATGGATGCAGGCAAACTAGTCCTATATAGAAATATATATACATTAGACAGCGGCTCAAAACAAGAACCACTATGAGAGTGCATCTTCCGCCGGATCGGCTGTAATGGAAGAAGTAAGAAATTTTATTCTTACAACTCACTCTTTGCTATTAGACAAATTCAATTTCATACATGCAGAGATTTTTAAGCACTGTAAAGCGATGATGAGATTGAACAAGTAGCTGTAGAAAGTTTAAGGTGAGTCGACATCGGCTTGTTTCTAACCAATCGAAATACGAGGAATTGTTTACTTCAGTATATTGAAATTGTTGTTCCGAGCTATCCTCATAATTTTCGAATTTCCAGAAGCTTGCTTGAAAGCATTGAACCCCCTCGAGCGAGTATGTCAGTCGAAATTTGTTTTTCTAATGCAATAGAACACTTAAAGGGATATATTAAAATCCATATTTTTCTTTTCTGATGATGATCTCAATTTTTTTTTCTTTCTTAAATTTTCGGGCGTGTCTTTTATCTTTTTTCATGCGCCAAACAATCATATCGTCGTTTAAACTGCATAACCGCTTAAGTGAAACTTTCATAACCGCCTATGCCAATATTGAGATTTTCCAAACTTTAACTCCTGGTGGGTCTGCTCTATGGATTTATACCATAGATTTGGCCTTTGGAAAGCTCTATTTCCTTCTAATGTTCTTTTCACCTCTGAAGTCGGAGAGTTGGGCGGTTATGAAAGTCTCACTTGGGCGGTTACGAAGTGTAAACGGTGATATGTCACTAACATTTGCTGATTCAAGTTTCCTAATCTATTTTGCTAATATCTCACTGAGAGCAAATGTCACTTTACTCTCACAAATTTCGTTAAAAGAGATTAGCAAGAAATGTTAGTTAATGTTTTGCTGGAAAGTAAAGAAAAGAACCTATAAATAACAAAGATTATGAGATTCATACAAAAATACAGCAATGCATATGCTTAAGGAATGTATGTATGTAAATTTATTGAAAACAAAGAAATAAGTTTTTAACCTTGTTTACAAAATTATTTTTATTAATCCCTATTTGCGTGTTTTAATATTTTTCTTTTACATAAAAGCAAACAAAAATCAAAATAAACCAAGGAAAAATTTACATATAAATAAAAACTAAGCTCTTCTCGGCCAAAACAATTCACTGTAAAAAATGTGTTTTAATTGATAACTACGATTAATAATAACTGAATGCTTACACCACTACAAAAAAAGACAAAAAAAAAAAAAACAAAAAATTACTAACGCTTAACATTGACCAATACAAAGCTGATAAATTGATCCTATCCTTTCCATTTGAGGCACTCTCCAACCACACGATCGCATCAAGCGAGTAACAAAGCGCATGATGCTTGATTATGCTATATAATTATAATTATTAATATCATTATGTATTAGATTTGAACGTACATACATATAAATATGTGCAATTTTATTGTAACAGTTCATGTGATTGTGTGGAAGTCATTGATATATGTGTATTGAAATCACAATATTCCGGTGTAAGCTCACTGAATATGCTCTGCGACTCTCTTAATTCCATAGATTCAGAATTAATATTAACATAATCGCCTAAAACTGGTCGTGAGATGTCGCCATTTACTTCTGCATTTAACATCTCCATGTATTCTTTATTTGCTAAATATTCGGTATTTTCTTTGACGCTCTGTGAATTAGTTGGCGTGATTAGAGCAGTCTTTTCTACATCAGTCAAATTTATGTTAGCAGAAGACTGACTTAAAGGAAGCATTGGTGTCGCCGTTTCTGGATTTGCTATTTCACTTGAGTATTCAGTTGTGTCAACATTATAAACTTTGAAAGCTATCATCTCTTCTTCTTCTTCTTGTACTTCCTCTACTATTATTAACGTTGCAAAGCGATCACTTGAAGTAGTTGAGGTATTGGAGTTGTCATCATTAGGTAATATAGATTTAGTATTAGCGTCAGTAGCGCCATTTTCATCAGTACGATGGTCTGTGTTGTTTGTTTTATGGCTTTTTTGCAGACTTTCCGTGCGATCACTTGAAATAGTTGATGTATTGGCGTTGTCATCAATAGGTAATATATATTCAGGATTATCGCCATTTCCATCAGTGCGATGGTTTGTGTTATAGACTTGTTGCAAAGTAATATGATTTATGCCACCAGCGTCACCACCAGTAGCAGCATCACCAACAGCCTCGACACGGATACCACTTTCTACAGACAATTGGTTTAAGGTTTCATCCTGCCCAACTTGCTCAGCTGTTTTTTGTTGAGGATCTCTGTTAGCAAATAAAGATTCAGTATTAGCCTCAGTGGTGTCATTTTCATCAGTACGATGGTCTGTGTTATTTGTATTATGCCTTTGTTGCAGATTTTCCATGCCATCACTTGAAGTGGTTGAGGTATTGGCGTCGCCATCATTAGGTAATATAGATTCAGTATTAGCGTCATTTCCATCAGTGCGATGGTTTGTGTCATTTGTGTTATGGCTTTGTTGCAGTGTAGTATCGTTTAAGCCACCAGCGTCACCACAAACAGCATTGACATCGACATTGGCACCACTTTCTACAGACAATTGGCTTAAGGTTTCATCTTCCGCACCTTGTGGCTCAGCTGTGTTTTCCTGAGAATCTCTGTTGTCTTCCTGCTGTTTTCTATCATATTCCCAAACTGCTAGACGCATCAAATTCTCTTTCTTCCTTTCACACCATTCGCGTTCGCGCTCAATACGTTTATCTGTTTCATTATACATGCATATATCTTTGTAGCGATTTACAGCTTTTGTTAACAGTTTTTTGGTTTTATCCTTTGTCCAGCGCTGTATGCGTCCTTGGCGTGTGAATTGATCGGCAAAGTCTTGTACGGGATTCCAACGATGCATCAGCACCTTGCAAGGCAAACGTAAGCATAATTCTTTAAGACCAGCTTCATCGATTTTTTCTTCCAAATCTTTGCGTGTCGGTATCTGTTGGAGTACAATGAAAATTTGATTTATTGGCAGGCAGAAAGGTTGTACATATGTAATACATATTATGTATGTATACTAATATAATACACTTTTGCCTAGTTTGGAACTAACGAAGATAATTATTTTCATTTTTTCCAAACGGATACGCCGTCCGCTGTTGTTATTATATTGGCAAAACATACATCCCAGAAATTATGAGATGAAATATAAGCCAGCATGAAACGGTTATATTCTGTACTCACAAAACCTCCAATAAATTGCTTATGTAAATCTCTAAAATTCCGCCGCCTTTCTTCACTTATGCCATACTCATCCAACATTCCTTCCAACGTAAGATCTTCGACACGAAATAACATGTTATTTAAATCTATATCCATTTTTTCAACACAAAATTTATTTGTAACCACAAATCGCGCTAATCTGGCTGCCTAGTAATGATATGATTAATCGATAAACGGCACATACATGATTATTTTCTTTACTGTAGACAGCAAAGTTTTATCGAAATTGCTAGCGATTTATCGCGTCAGCAAATTTTGAGCGACTACACGGGTAATTTTTTTCCGGCAATTCTTTTCAGTGCCGGGATTCTGTAATACCATGTTTACATATAACGAGATTATCAGAAAATCTCGATTCGCAAATCTACCCGTTTACATATAATATGAAATCTAGATTTGCTGGGAGAGGGATTGTCAACTGTCAATTTTCCTTACCTGCATGACCCAATAATAATATGGTCGTAGCAGTCAAAAGATAATAGGCAACTACCGTTCGATGGCTGTTTTCACGAATGTAAAAAGCAGATATTTTGTTTTTATTTAACTTGAAAAACGCTAGCAAACACACAAGCTTTTGCACGATTAACACGTTAAAGAAAGTATAATTAAAAAAAAGACGATCATTTCATAACCTATAAAACAGAAAGAAGAAGAGCGACTTCCTATTGCGATACGATTCTTGTTGGGCCATGCTTACTGGCGTCCATTTTGTTTACTTCTCATTTTGACGTTTCTCCCAAATTCGCCAAAAAAAATATCGATAACACGAAGAACACAGGGTTGCATTGTGAAAACTATCGTGATAATCTCGAGATTCAATTTAAATCGCGAATTTTTGGTAGCTGATTTTTGTACGGCAAACCTCGAATTTCAATCGAAGATTTTGTGTCAACCTAAAAAAGTAGATAATCTCGTATATGTAAATGGCCTATAACAGTCCTATTCTGAGCGTTATCGGAAAATTACTTTACTGGTAATTTATCTTGCTGAAAATTGTTACCATCTTTTCAATTGGCATTCTGGCACAAATGGTAACGCTGTCAAAGCATTTCCATACGAATGGTATGTAATCGGGCTG
Organism: Urophora cardui; assembly: GCA_960531455.1. Classification (NCBI taxonomy): domain Eukaryota; kingdom Metazoa; phylum Arthropoda; class Insecta; order Diptera; family Tephritidae; genus Urophora; species Urophora cardui. The sequence continues at coordinate 16,030,369 of OY482673.1, forward strand.
AAAATGGTAACAAAATGTTACCACGTATTGAGGAGGTAACTTAATATACGAAAAGAGTGTTTAAAGCAGGGTTTGAATTTGCTTGCTGCAAAACAGCAATAGCCAATGTTTTTTGCTTATTGCTGAATTCAGCCGAGCCAAAAACGAAAACACGAATCATTCGCTTCAGTTTTCAGCTGAGTCGTGTTTGCTTGTGTAGTTAAGCCAAGCAACTCAATTTGAGAGCGTTGCTTTTACTTCCAGCAATTAGTTGAGTGGTAAATTTTTGCTTACAGTTGCTTATTTTGCTGAAACTAGTTTTAAGCAGAATTCAACATGAAAAGATGTTTACAAATGGACATACATACATAAGTAAATATGTATAAAAAATCGAAATATGCGTAACCAAATCGTTTCAGCAAAATAAGCAAAAGCAGAAAAAATGCAAAGACACAACTAATTGCTGGAAGTAAAATGAAATGCCCCAAATCGCGTTGCTTTGCTTAACTATACAAGCAAACACGGCTCAGCTGAAAATTGAAGCGAATGAATCGTGTTCTCGTTTTTTACTCGGCTGGCCGAGTTTGCTAATTTACTTTTCGTTAGCAAAAGCAAAGCAAAAGCAAATGCAGCAAAAGTAGCTAAGCAATTTCAAACCCTGGTTTAAAGCACCAGATTCTTTATTTCACCAGTAAAGTAAATTATGTTACCACACCGGAATAAGGCCGTAAATCGCGAATTTTCGGTAGCGGATTTTTGTACGGCAAACCTGGAATTTCAATCGAAGATTTTGTGTCAACCTCGAAAAAAGTAGATAATCTCGTATATGTAAATGGCCTATAACTTATTTTGCGACCGAAATCGCAAAATCTACCGACACAAAAATTTCCCTCGATACCTCTGCGATGATTATCGGAAACAACTGTCAACAAATTTTTGCTTTTGTTCATTTACCGCTGCTTACCAATATATATTTCTTTGTTGAGCCATGAATAGCATAGCAGGAGTGGAAAATTGGTTAGTGTGTTCACCCCGTAAATTAATATCGCTGGAAGCGAATTAGACAAACGTCAAACCAGTGATAAATGTCAGTACAAAGTAGATAAAAGTCAAAAAGTGACAGCTGCAAATGAAAACAAAACTGAACGTTCAAAACAGAGTCCAAAAAATAAAACAAAAGATTAAATGCGCAAAAAAAAAAAACGTTTGCGCTCTCCACAAACAAGTAGTATTAAATAAATTTACGTTAAAAAGGCAACTGAGAGTCCAGTGGTTGGAATCGTTTATGTCTGTGCTTTTGGCTTTAACAACAAACGAATGTGAGTACCGGCAAAGCATTTGCTTATACGCTGGGCTCTACTCTGACCGTTGTTGGAAATTGCTACATCCATTTATGGCCGCTCCCCAAGCTAACGACAATAACACAGCTGTGTGTGGAATGAATGGGGCGATGAGAATGAATTGGCTGTGAGCACGACGCATCGATAAATGTACATACAAATGCACGTGAGTCAATACAAACAAGCATTGTTGGGCTGTTGACTGCATCTGTGGATAACAGCTGCTACATAAATAGATACTACCTTCATAGCTATTGAGGCGGCAGCTCCGTTGTTCGAGCTAAACATTTTCAATTTCCGTATGTGTTGGTTGAGTTAAATTAAAGCTATTGCTGGAGAAGGTGGTGTGCTCGCGTGTTTAATTTAATGATTTTTGGTATATTTCAAATCTCAACGCGTAACTTTTCTGTCCAAATATCACTACAATATTATCTGGTTTATTCGTTTACCATCTGAAACTGGAATTGATGAAAGGTTGGCAGTAGGTAGAATTGTGTTTTCGGGTACCTGCTTAAGTTTTAGACAAACATCTAATGTACCTAAATTTGTATAAATGTGAGCATATGCGCGCATAAAAATCCCTATATATAGTACATATGGATGTATGTAAATCGCGTTTCGCATCGTTGCCCATAAGAAAAACAAAGAGTCGTTGTCGCCGGCGTTCATATTGCTTGTAGGATTGTTGCGTTGAGCAAGAGCTCAACCAAAATTTTACAATTTTGACCATAGAAGTGCATAAAAAAGAAAGAAAACTAAATTGAGTGTGTTATGAAAAGTGGGGCAATTTTCTATTGGAATCCGGCATATAGTTTTAATTTAATATACATACTTATTTATTGTGTCTGTTGCAACAAACAATTTTGTGTACGTACATATGTATTTTTTTTTTTTTTTTTTTTTTAACATCCAATATATTTTGCCAACTGTATAAATAAAATACATCTAACAATTTTGTGGTTCGTTAAAAGTAATTAGTAATTAATAATGACTTAATAAACATGGTGGGCATGTATGGATTGCTCTCAGTAGCGCATCCATTTATTATAGTGCATCAGCAAAGATCTGTAAATGATTTTCTTTTGAGGCGTACGAAATTGGTTGGTCTTGCCGTCAGGGCTAGAACGAGTGGGTTGGGGTGAGCTAATATTCTCATTTTGTATGATGCAGCATACTTTCTGATTTCTTGAGAGATAGTAGGTATCTTTAGGTCACGATGTAGTTGGTCATTCGTGACGTAGTAGGGCGCATTTACAATCATTCTAATGGTTTTCGATTGGAATCTTTGGAGAATCTCTATATTTGAGTTTGCTGCGGTTCCCCATAGCTGTATGCCATAGGTCCAGATGGGTTTTAAAATAGCTGAGTAGAGCAGGAGTTTGTTGTCGATTGATAGTTGGGAGTTTCGATTCATGAGCCAATAAAGATTTCTAAGTTTTATACCAAGAGCTTTTCGTTTGGTGAATATGTGGGTTCTCCATGTTAGTTTTCTGTCGAGATGCATACCCAGGTACTTTGTTACGTCACTTTGCGGTATATCAATGCCATTGAGTTTTACGGGTGGGCAAGTGTTGCGTCTAGTGGTAAACGTCACTTGAACAGATTTTGATTCATTTGACTTTATCCGCCAGTCTTTCAGCCAATGGGTAATTTTATTTAAACTTCTTTGAAGCTTGAGTGAGGCGACGTTAGGGTTGAGGTCTGAAGCCAGTACAGCAGTGTCATCGGCAAAAGTGCCGATAGTGACTCCTTCTGCTATTGGGAGGTCGTATGTGTAAAGTAGGTACAGTATTGGGCCCATTACACTACCTTGCGGGACGCCTGCTAAGCTCTCGTAAAGCTCAGACTGCTCTGCTCCTTCTTTGACGAAAAAGTAACGATTTTTTAGATAAGATTTTATAAATAGAAAGTAGCTTGTAGGGAGAGTATTTTTTATTTTATAGAGCAGGCCGTCGTGCCATACGCGATCAAAAGCTTGGGATATATCTAGAAAGGCAGCTGTACAGTATTTTTTTTGCTCAAAGGCAGAGTAGATTTTCTCGGTAAGTCTATGTACTTGTTCAATTGTTCCGTGTCCTCTTCTGAAGCCAAATTGGTGATTAGGTATAATGTTACGCTCTTCTATTTTGGGTAGGAGTCTTTTAAGGAAGAGCACTTCCAAGACTTTTGAGACAATGGGCAGCAGACTAATGGGTCTGTAAGACGCTGCCGTATCAGGGGGCTTTCCTGGTTTCAGAATCATTTTCATCTGAGCGACTTTCCATTGTGGGGGTATGATCTGAGCGACTTTCCATTGTGGGGGTATGTATGTAAAAATACCCATCCAAGTCTAAAGAAACTCCCCACAAGTGGTAAGAACTACATTCCTTTTATTATCTATAATCTACAACTAGACATACACACATACATATTTTATGCTTATTAATTAATTTATTTTATTTTATTATAATTGCTTTAGGAATTTTTAGAAAAACGCGTTTGTTATTGTTGCAAAAAATAAATCCAGTCGAAGTTTATTATAACTAAAAAATGCAAAATTCAAAGCTAACGACCAGCTAAGCGCTCTGGGGTTTGGCTTTGTCGATAAAACAACAACCCGCGAATCATTAGTCAGTAATAAATGAGTAGTACCTATAAAAATATTGAAAAATTCAATGATTAATAAATTTTGCATTAATTTGCATATTTTGCAATGCCAAATTTGCTTGTTTACTTTTTTCTTAATTCGCATAATTTTTTATCTTAACGTGTTTATGTAAGTTACGGCCAAAGCAAATTAAAGCCGATACTTAAAGCAAAGTCAAATAGTAGAATTGATTTATGCATAATAAAATGCGTATATTTATGAAGAGAAACTGAAATTGAAAGTGAACCTACATACATAAATAAAGAAATGGCTAAATAGGTATTAAAAAAATATTTCCAAATTTAACGCTTAAATGACGCATCTTAGCAGACACGCCATTTCTTTTAGAAATATCGTTTGATATTAGCCGACATACTATAGAAATTAACTTTATGACTATGCAAATATTTTAGACTTATAATGACCTATAATATTAACATAATAACGTCTTTTTGCAGTGGCAAAGAAATTTATAATAAAAACGCAATAAAGGGTTAGTAATAATGAAGAAGAAACCATGGAGTATTTATGTATGTACGTTTGAGTGAATGAACTTGAACGTTTTTTAGTTCGTTTTCTTTGTTTAAAGTAAGGTACACAAAAAACTTTAAAACCACAACAATTACATAATTTTAGTATTATATTTAATTTATTTTTTTCATGTTATACCAAGCATTTGTCTGCTCATTGCCCTAAGCAGTTTTTTTTATATCAGGTCTGACAAAAGCAATGATATAAGCACATATTTTTATTTATTTATTCGACCAACTCAACGAATACAATGACATGATAACCCTATAGGTCTCCACTTATTAAGTCTTACTGTGTCTGTCAATACTTTTTAAGAATGAATGAATCGGTTTATTGATTAAGCTTAACACGTTTAACGATTGCAGTTCGGGAATCAAATTTTTATATATACATATGTATATGTACATAAATTACTTTAGCTTCGATTATAAATCCAACGTTTATTGACCTAAAAAATATGTCTAGTTGTAAGTATGCATGTATGCTTAGTTGGACAAGCATTGAAAAGTAAATAAATATTCCTTCATGCCTGCGAATGCCTCAGGTACCTACTCTAACCCCCATGACTTATTGAAATAAATTGGAAATAGAATAAACTTTATACAAAATGTGCATCTAAAGATCGAAACAGATAACGATGCAATACTGATGTATGTACATATGTACATATGTACCTAACTAAAGAAACGATTGTGGAATTCCCATATGCATAGCTGCATACATTTATGTATATACATACATACATATGTATATGTACATACATTTGTCTATAAATATATATAAATGCATATAATTGTTCGTATATGAGTACGTTTTTAGCTGCATACTCATGCCCACATACAAAAAAAAAATATTGTTTGCCTTTAAGTACTTAGCGCTTACTTACTTACATTCATGCTTTAAAAGCACAGCTAAAAAACACTCAAGTGTAGATGTAGCGAAAAAAACGTGGCTTCTTTCTGTAATTAAAAGCAAAAAAAAAAGAAACGCTCGCCTTCATTATTTTTATAACAAAAACAAGCAAAAGAAAAGAAAAAACACCACAAATACTTTACATACAGCTGTTCTATCAACTACCTACATAGTGTATATGTACATAGATGCTGGAAATAAATAATAAGGCATAACAAGATGAATCTACAAAAAGATAAAAGCTAAGCAAAAACAGCAAAATTATAAAAACTAATAAAAAGTAAGAAAGCGACGCCAAGCAGCAAGCAATCGTTATAGAGGTGAACGAGATAATCGTAAAATGAGCTGGAAAACAGCTACATTTCTTTATATACAAGTAATATATACTATACATATGTAGATAATAATACTATGTATGTAGTACATACTATGTACATATATTCATGCGCAATTGTCAGCAAACATTACGTTCATATTTATATTATTCGTAGTTTTGGAGTCTGAGATGATATATGTATGTATGTAGTACATACTATGTACTTATTTACGGAAATGCAGTTGTACATACATATCAGTGGCGCACACAGAAAAATATTTGGGGGGGGGGGGTTTCAATATCCAACGCAAAATTAAAAAAAAAATACTTAAAACTCGTCCAGACAATTTTTACTTAAATTTATGTTTCGGGAGTGGACCTACGTATGCACACATTAAACAAATGCACCTTTTAAGTCTCAATTCATTGCATTTTCTCTGTATTTAAACTAAATCTAACAAGTAAGATAAGTTAGATACTCAGCTGTATGCTTTCATTGTTTGTTTGCGTTTGTTCGATTAGGGTGTATTTTATATGATTCGAGTGCCGCACAAAGTGGTCGCAGCCACGCCCATTTTCAAAATTTTTATCAATCATCCAACTGAGCATATAAATATTATTGTTAGTGCAAATTTGCAACCCTTTATGACTTCTAATTACAAAGATGTCACGTTACAAATTCCCAAAGGGTTTTCGAGAAATATCTTTGTTAATAAACCGACTTCGCTAAATTTTTGAGCATGTATTACCACAAGTTATTAAAGTGTACAAACTGATTTTCGTCATAACATCTCAATTATTTGTAGAGTTATGGGTTCCAAAATCTCGTAGATTCCTTTGTCTGAAAAGAGGCGGTGCCACGCCCATTTTCCAACATTTATCTATTTTTTGTTTTATGTCTATGGTTGGACTCATGACACAAAAATTCAATGACATATCTTTATATTTGACAAAGATATCGCTTAAAATGTTTTTATTAGGACCCTTAATAGTTCCCATATATAAATTTGGGCGTGGTCGTCAACCGATTTTGGCAATTTTTCGTCCAAACATTTTCCTAAGGAAGTAAATTACACGTGCAAAATTTCATCGATATATCTGCTACGGTTTCTTAGTTATGGCTTATAAACCTTTCAATGTTTGCCCCTTAATAAGTAGGCGTGGCACCGCCCATTTTCCAAAATTTCATCAAATTTCTTCATAGGGGCATGATCTCAATACGTGGGTGAAATTTTGTCACTCCAGCTCTATTAGTGACTGAGATACCTAATATCCCATTTTTTTCTATATATGAAAAGTGGGCGTGGTCATGGTCCGATTTCGCCCATTTTCAATACCAACCGTCCCAGTCTCGATACCAACTTGCATTCCAAATTTCTTCAAAATATCTCAATTTTTGTGCGAGTTAGAGTGCGTACGGACGGACGGACGGACATGGATCAATCGATTTCTCTTTTCACCTTGATCATTTTGATATGTATATATAAATCTATATCTATCTCGATTATTTCATTATGTTACAATCCACCGTTATGTGATTAAAACTATAATACTCCTTGTACTAGTACAGCTGAGTATAACAAACCTCAGCTAATATCCACAGCATACTTTTAGGGAAATGTCTCCACACTGCTTGTTTATAAACTTAATCAGTAGTTGTTGACAAACATTGGCAATGTATATCCACGAATATTCATAGATTTTGCAACATGTATTTACACAAATATTTGAGCATGTACCATGTTTTATAAAATTATTTTTTTTATGGTGTTGTCAAATTTTGGGGGGGGAGGGCTTTTAACCCCAAAACCAACCCCCCCCCTCTTGAGTGCGTCAATGATACATATGTATATACTGGGTGAAGGAAAAGGTATCGCATTAATTGCAGGTTTACCCACTACACTTATAGTATAAGTTTGAGCTGATGATGGTGAATTTAAATTAAATAAAAAAAAATGAAATCTCAAATTGTTTCTTAGTTTACTCGTACGTTTTTGTTCTTAAACAAATAAACTGTTATTATTATTGTTCTTTTGCAACACCTTATAAAGCCACACATTATATAAAATAACTGCACCGGTTATTGAAAATATTGAACTGATTGTTGTCAACCACAAATTGAGTCTGCGTCTGTAAAAATTAATAAAAAACAAGTAAGGAAGCCTAAGTTCGAGTGCAATCGAACATTAGATACTCAGCTGTATGCTTTCATTGTTTGTTTGCGTTTGTTCGATATAGGGTGTATTTTATATGAAACGAGTGCTGCATAAACAGGGCGCAGCCACGCCCATTTTCAAAATTTATATCAATCATCCAAATAAGCATACAAATATTATTGTTAGTGCAAAATTTCATCCCTCTATGACTTTTAGTTACAAAGACTTCACGTTACAAATTCCAAAAGGGTGTTCCAGAAATATCTTTGTTAAAAAGTAGGCGTGGTCATAAACCGATTTCAATACATTTTTGCGTGTCTATTAACACATGTTATAAAAGTGTATAAACCAAGTTTCGTCATAATATCTCAATTATTTGTCGAGTTAAAGGCTAAGAAATCTCATATATCCCTTTGTCTAAAAAGAGGCGGTGCCACGCCCATTTTCCAAACTTTTTTATTTTTTGTTTCCGGTCTATTGTAAAACTCATGTCACAAAATTTCAATGAATTATCTTTATATTTCACATAGATATCGCTTAAAATGGTTTTATTAGGTCACTTTATAATACACATATATAAAAGTGGGCGCGGTCGTCAACCGATTTTGGTAATTTTTCGTCCACACATTTGGCTAAGTAAATATATCACGCGTACCAGATTTCATCGATATATCTTTAACGGTTTCTGAGTTATGGCTTATTAAACTTTCAATATTCGCTCCTTAATAAGTGGGCGTGGCACCGCCCATTTTCCAAAATTTTTGTAGTTTTTGTTTTATGTCCATAGTTGGACTCCTGCCACAAAATCTCAGTGATTGATCTTTATATTTGACAGAGATATCGCTTAAAATGTTTTTATTAGGCCCCCTTATATTTCCTATATATAAAAGTGGGCGTGGCCGTCAACCGATTTTGATAATTTTTCGCCAAAACATTTGACTAAGTAATTATATTACGCGTACCGAATTTCATCGATATATCTTCAACGGTTTCTGAGTTATGACTCATAAAACTTTCAATGTCTGCCCCTTAATAAGTGGGCGTGGCACCGCCCATATTCCAAAATTTTTGTGTTTTTTGTTTTATGTCCATAGTTGGACTCATGCGACAAAATTTCAATGATAGATCTTTATATTTGACAGAGATATCGCTTAAAATGGTTTTATTAGGTCACTTTATAATACACATATATAAAAGTGGGCGTGGCCGTAAACCGATTTTGATAATTTTTCGTCAAAACATTTGTCTATGTAAGCAAATTACGCGTACCAAATTTCATCGATATATCTTCAACGGTTTCTGAGTTATGACATATAAAACTTTCAATGTTTGACCCTTAATAAGTGGGCGTGGCACCGCCCATTTTCCAAAACTTCATCAAATTTCTTCATAAGGGCCCGAGCTCAATACGTGGGTAAAATTTTAAAACTCTAGCTATATTAGTGGCTGAGATACCAAATTTCCGATTTTTTCTATATAGGAAAAGTGGGCGTGGTCATGGTCCGATTTCGCCCATTTTCAATACCAACCGTCCCAGTCTCGATACCAACTTGCGTTCCAAATTTCATCAAAATATCTCAATTTTTGCGCGAGTTAGAGTGTTTACAGACGGACGGACGGACGGACGGACGGACAGACGGACGGACGGACGGACGGACGGACGGACGGACGGACGGACGGACATGGCTCAATCGATTTCTCTTTTCACCCTGATCATTTTGATATATATAAGTCTATATCTATCTCGATTATTTCATTCTGTTACAATCCACCGTTATGTGATTAAAACTATAATACTCTGTGTACTAGTACAGCTGAGTATAAAAAACAAGTGCTTATATTTAAAGAATATGTTCATATTTCAAAAATGGGTATCTTAACACCCACCCACAACAATACGAAGACAATTATTCAATTTTCAATACTTATACGTTCTTTACATTATCGCGCTGAAGAACCAAGTAAGTATCTATTATACTAGTACAATGTATTGTGGGCAAATCTAAAGCTATTGAAACGTAAATAGATAGCATAGCACAGCAGACAACGAGGTTCATAGCTCCAGTTCAATTATGCTGACTATTCATATATGCGTCTATATATACATTCTGATGTGTACTATAATTTTAAAAGCATACTTGCCTTTTATGTGCATACATATATGTAATTGTAGATATACAACAGATAAATAATGTTACACTTTTGTGTCCATACCAGCCTCCCTTTTTCGGTTGTAGAGTTTAATCACCCACAGCTTCATTTATTTCTCTATTCGCTCCAGCTATATGTATATCTAGATTTGTGTACATGTGTATGTAGAAGAATACACATGACCCTGCAAAAAAATGTGCGATCAATCCCGAAAGAGATTTGTCCTCGATTGATCTCTTTCGAGAACAATCGGTCCACAATTAGTCCCCAATTGTTCTCATACGGGTATAAATGTAGACTAATTGTAGACCAATTGTTCCCGAACGGGTATAAATGTAGACTAATTGTAGACCAATTGTTCCCTAACGGGTATAAATGTAGATTAATCGCCTTCATCCCGAACGGGTATAAATGTAGATTAATCGCTTTCATTCCGAACGGGTACAAATCTAGATTCCTTAAATGTAGACATTTTATAAAAATATGCAATGTATTTAAAAAATTGTAGAACAACCGGTAAAAGGAATTGAACACCCTTTTTTAATAACAATTTTATCAAAATGTTGCTCATATAATGCATACTCAGAACTTACAATTTTTTAAATTTATGTATTGAGATTTTTTTACAAAAGTAAAACATTATATAATCTTTATTTAAATATGCATGAACATTTAAAATTTTTTAAGGAAAAATCTACATTTGTACCCGTTCGTGCTGAAAGCGATTGATCTACATTTGTACCCGTTGGGGATGAAAGCGATTAATCTACATTCGTACCCGTTCGGTATGAAAGCGATTGATCTACATTCGTACCCGTTCGGGATGAAAGCGATTGATCTACATTTGTACCCGTTCGGTATGTTAGTGATTAATCTACATTGGTACCCGTTCGGGTATACAAGTTGAACAATTAGTCTCTTCATAGGACATGCTCGAACAAATGCGATCAATTCACTCCATATAAAGGGATGTAAAATTGTATTAGTCGCATGCTCCCTTGCGATTGATCCCGGACACGGCCCGGATTAATCGCATTTTTTGCAGGGGATCTAATAGAAAATATAACAAATATTTTACGTTTTTTTTTATTTCTTATGATTAATGTTATGTGGTCAAGGCGTAGATATGTATGTATGTAGCTGATGGAAGTCGCAGGCATTTCGTCTATTGAAGCCTCTTCTTTATTTTACGGTGATCTAGCAGTTTTTTAAGAAGGTAAATGAAATGCATTAATCTGTTTGTCTATTGCCTTAAAAATATACCTATATATTCCAAACTCGTCATACTTGAGATATGGTAATGGTCTGGTAAACATAATATTATTACATCACTACTTTCAACTTTCTAGTCTCTCTTAATAAGATCAATACTCAAGAACTCAAGGCTTTTCCTGCTTAGAGGCGAGTTCTTATATTCTACGAACATTACCAAGACGCTAACGTTGCTATAAATGAGAACATATGTATGTCTATAAGGCGGATGTTTTACTTATAATTAGCATTCGTTTTGATCAAGTTTTGTCCAAGAATATTACTACATATTTGCACTGTAACAAAGAGGAAAGTGGCCGTATTGAACAAGCTGTTGTTGGACAAGCTTATAAACTTATTAATTTATTACATACATATTTAGTATAGATAGTGAAAAACTGGCAAAGCTGGCAAACCTACGAGTAAGAGATTTTCTAAGCAAACCACAAAAACTGAATTCATTTACCTAAGTACATACTGACATGTGCATGTACATGAAAATATATGTACATATGTACATATATACATAGATAAGTAAATATACATTGCGTTATTTAAATTAATATCGCTTATCGAGCAACATTTTATTGCATCGAGCGTTTTTTTCTTCGCATTTAAGTATCATTTTATCAATGGTCGAAAGCTTTTTGGCTCGTTCTCGTTTACTAAAGTTTCACGCAATTGCTCACGTCATTGATGGTTTCTAATTACATACTTTCCTGTTTGCTATTAACTTAGTAAATATGTAGGTATGTTTGTATGTAACTATGACCGCATTGTACTATTATGTGCTTACCTAATGTTTATTTGTTTGTTTTCGTATTGTTTTTGTTTTCTTATGGTTTGTACTATTTATAACTTTTATAGCGATTCTTAATGCACATAACTGAAGGTAGACTAGAAGAAAGTATACTACAACAAAAAGGAAAAAAAAATGTAAAAGAAGAAAGTAAATAATCCAAAAATAAATTAGATATACCTTGAATTATGGTTATTTTAGTTACGGTGCAAACGATAGACCATACAAAACAGTGGAACATTAGTTTTGGCAATCGAGTGATTTTCCACGTCAGGCAGAAGTTACTTAGAATTATATGAGGGACGGTAAAACCTACGAGCTTTTCTCCACTCATAAGCCAAATTTTCCATCAATAGCCTATTTGAGCTTAAGTTGCAGTTTGTTGAGAAAAAAGTGGTTAACACTTTTGAGATAATTATACTAGTGGAGAACTGGATTCATCGCCCATTCTGGCAGGTTACTGTTTTTGCTGTACCTAGATATGTGTTCGACCATTTACAAGTAATGTGATTTGAATCGATGGCAATTGCCACAATACTATAAAGATAGATTGTGTAGAGCACTTCAATTCATTGCCTCCGACAGATAATGGAACTTTTGATCACTTCTTTGAAAGTATCCAAAAACTATGCTAGAATCTGTAAGAGTGCTGTTAGTCCAAACACGGATGTCACATCCATATATATTGATAATCATGTCTGATCGATAAACTATGGCTGTCTTATCCATATAATGGGTGTCAGACCCAAAAAAAATTTAATATATGTTTAAAAAATACGGATATGACATCTATAGTTTATGGATCAGACAGGATTATCAATATATATATATATGGATGTGACCACAAATATATATTGTTCTTCGTGAAGGAAATATTAAGAAAGTTCTTTATACGTTTGAAATAAGAAATAATGGCATTTAAGCACTCGATGAATGAATGCAACCGAAAGACATTATAAATAACTAAATATTGAATATCTGCAACATTCTGAATGAAAGCACATTCTGCAAATCGACTTACTTTCAAATTTCATTAATTTTACTACAATCGAAAGGTAAAATTTAATACATTGCAAATTCTTTATTCTGAAACATGTACGTACCCATTCGTGCCATGAATTTACATTCTTCAAATGACTTGCCGCATTTTCTACGTCATTTTCCGGCTTTATTCTAGTTTTACGTGTGTGTGTGTTTACTTTTTCCTTTGCTAATACAAATGTTTCTTCATGGTGCCTTGCGTGTTTAACTCGAGACATTCGTGGCGAATCACAAGGCTGTTTTGTGTGTTGATTGTTTTTGCAGCAAAGGCCTTTGCTACACCTTAAAAAATAAATGAAATTATAAGTTTAATAACCTTGAAATAAAACAAACATTAATAATAACAACTACCTACCACTCTTCTACTAACTTTGTTTGCAGTTCTTTTTTCTTGTTTAGGTATAACTTGTGTATAATCGAATTTTCAACCTTTGTTTGGTCCTAAGTACCTAATAAAAGTATAACAGACACACCCAAAGTAAAGATATCCAATATATTTTTTGTATACAAGTATTTTTTAGAACTAGTTTCGGCTTTTAGCAACTAGTTTCGAGTCCGTTCCCGTTCTGGCCAAATATCAAAGTCTGTATGTTTGGTACTCGCATAATTTTTCATACAATCTACATACTTATTCTCGCTTAAAACAGCTAAGTTACACAATTTGTTCATCATAATCCGACTGGTTTGTGCCAAACTTCATTCAAAACAAAAGGCAAAAGACAAAAAAAAGTTTTTCGCAAGAAAACTAATTAAGTGTTTATACATATCCGTCTATTCGTCTATACATCATTAAAAATTATCTTGAATGAAAAAAAAAAACTATAAAATACACCAATCAATGGATTGAATTGCGTATAGACACATGAAGCATTGATTAATGATATTTAGTTAATAGGCATACGCAAAAAAATTGCAGCTGCAGATGTATGAATAGATGATGTATCTATGTATTAATAGATGAAGTCAAGGTAAATGAAAACAAAAGTTTGAAAGGCAAACAAAACATGAAGGCAAAACAAAGAAATTACAGCAATAGACTAAGCCTCCTAAAACGATCGCTTATCTACAAAATCTTTGTGAGTTTTAGTGAGATTACTTAATCCAAGTTCAACATTTTCATTATTTGTTTTTGTATCCTAACGATACTAGCATTTTTTTTTGCATAGCTGAAGGTAAGATTAGCTAGTGAAAGCCAAAAGCTTATCTCATATTTCTTTATTAACTGAATTAGCATTGTACAAACGAAGAAAGTTAGTAGCCATCGGTCTTAGCGCAATATAAAAACAAGAAATTTAAGGCTCTTTTAAACAGCCTGTGTACAAGTAGATAATTTATTTACAATCAATCATATGCTAAAGTCGTTTGTGACAATTGGCATTTGTAAATATTTTGCGCATAAAGTTATGAAAAGGAGTTATCAATTCGAATCTACATCTTTGGATTTACAAATAAACCGGATTTAGCTAAAGAGAGCAGCTTTGATTTTGTACAAAGTTGTTGAACTATCAGTCTTGTATAAATTGTAGTCATTCCGGTAAGGAAATGGATTTAAAATTGGCACTGTATCGTTAATCTCGTATGCTGTTTTAGAATAATCAACTAAAAAGCATCTGAAGCACTTGTTTGATGAACAGAAATAGAGCGCTCTTTTCATGCAACCAGAGCATTAACTATGGAACAGCTTGTCATCTCTGAAATTCTATTGTTTTTTTTTTTTTTTTTGGAGCAAAATGAGATATTTGATTTCATAAACCAGACGTTGTTCTGCCTAAAATTTATTCCTATAAAGCCTAAAGGAATAGTTCTAGATTACCGTGTTGCCGTATCCCTATCCCTATCCCTATCCCTATCCCTATCCCTATCCCTATCCCTATCCCTATCCCTATCCCTATCCCTATCCCTATCCCTATCCCTATCCCTATCCCTATCCCTATCCCTATCCCTATCCCTATCCCGATCCCTATCCCTATCCCTATCCCTATCCCTATCCCTATCCCCATCCCCATCCCCATCCCCATCCCTATCCCCATCCCCATCTCTATCCCTATCCCTATCCCTATCCCTATCCCTATCCCTATCCCTATCCCTATTCCTATCCCTATCCCTATCCCTATCCATATCTCTAGCCCTATCCCTTTGCCTATTCTATCCTTATCCCTATCCCTATCCCTATCCCTATCCCTATCCCTATCCCTATCTCTAGCCCTATGCCTTTGCCTATTCTATCCCTCCAGACTTTCTAGGGTCACCCCTGGTCCACATTTTGGTCGATATCTCGGAAAACGGGTCGCATAGGGTCTTGAAAATCACCTCTTTTTTAAATACTCACCAACACCTTTTATTTGATACCCATTTTGTAGAAAACCCGTTTGGGGTCACACTTGGTTCATATTTCAGGAAATACCTCGAATACGGGGTCTTATATGGGACCAATAACTACACCATGTTCAAGCACTCGTCAACACCTTTCATTTGATACCCATATCGTACGAACCCGTTATAGGGTTACCCTGGTCCACATTTTGTGGAATATCTCCAAAACCTTCCCGGATTCTTATACTTTTTTTGGCCATAACCATGTCGGGCTCAATCGAAAACTACGTGCAAAATTTCATTTAATTCAGTCCAGCCGTTCTGGAGTTAAATCATCAGGGAGGAAAACGCGACTTATTTTTATATAATAGATGTATGTATGTATGTATGTGTTATCTCTTACTATTTTTGAATCATTCTATTTTTTTAAACAAGGTATAGAGCACTGGACTTGCAGTGCTTCTAAATAGCACTTGCAATTTGAAAAGGGATCATGTTTTGTTCGCGGTATTGGACAGTCTGGCAGCACTTCCATGCTCACATTATCGCTTATACTTAGTTTGATCTCGTTTTTTACTGGGAAATTTTAAAGCCTGTTCTTGGCTTTGTAAGGGTTCTGTCGTCTAATAATTTCAATACTCAGTCTTTATTGAACACACAAGGCATATCGCTGAACCCTAAAAAGGTCTATATGACCCCACGAGCGCATTAATTGATATATTTTTTACAACTACTATACAAAAATGCTTTTGTGTCACCTAAAATAAATCACTTTTCTACTGCCGAAAAATTTGAAACATCATTTTTTTTAAATACCATATAAGTAAGTACTTCAGTAAGCGAATGCTGAGATCGATAAGCCAAACTCAAGTAAACAAAACAAGTTTAATGCAACTCAATTACGTTGTACAATATGCATATGCCTCCCAAAAAATCTCAAATTTTATAATTTGTTTGCTTTTGTTGTTGGCGCTTATTTTTGGGTGAAAGTGTTAAACGCGCCGCTTCGACTGGATCGTGCTGCACGATCTAATGGTTTATGCCCATATTGATCGCTGTTCATACATATGTAGATCGCATGCCATAAATTTTTATGTTTTTGACCTTTTTTCGAGATTGAGGGATAATCAGCACATGCCTATGTACTTTTTTATTACATCAAAGCTTTTTGAATTCCTTTTCATTGCTTATCTACTGTTCGTGATCATTGAAGTCAAACTGCGATTACAAAATGTAATTTATATTCTTACTTATTTCTTAAAGAGTAGCTACACATGTACTTAGCATGTGTCTGCGTATTATGCTCCATATAAAGGCTTTATAAGTAATATGAGGAAATGGAATGGAAGATGTTTGTAGGAAGGAGGTAAGCTAGATTGAGTTCGTCTAGCAAATTCGTATTTGAACTGCATATGCTTTGAATGCAGAGTGTGTTAGTCATTTGAGGTTATAGAAAATCTAACTGCCTTTTCGTCTCTCTCTGAACAGTACACAAGAAATGGAGTAAAGTAAAAAGTCTCGAAAAGTCTTCCAATACCTCAAACTCGCTGTATAGTAGCCATTATTTAATGGCTTTCATTATACTCAGCTGTACTAGTACACAGAGTATAATAGTTTTGATTTCATAACGGTGGATTGTAACATAATGAAATAATCGAGATAGATATGGACTTATATATATCAAAATAATCAGGGTGAAAAGAGAAATCGATTGAGCCATGTCCGTCCGTCCGTCCGTCCGTCCGTCCGTCCGTCCGTACGCACTCTAACTCGCGTAAAAATTGAGATATTTTGATGAAATTTGAAATGCAAGTTGGTATCGAGACTGGACCGGTTGGTATTGAAAATGAGCGAAATCGGACCATGACCACGCCCACTTTTCCTATATAGAAAAAATCGGAAATTTGGTATCTCAGCCACTAATATAGCTAGAGTGATGAAATTTTACCCGCGTATTGAGCTCAGGCCCTTATGAAGAAATTTGATGAAGTTTTGGAAAATGGGCGGTGCCACGCCCACTTATTAAGGGTCAAACATTGAAAGTTTTATATGTCATAACTCAGAAACCGTTGAAGATATATCGATGAAATTTGGTATGCGTAATTTGCTTACTTAGACAAATGTTTTAACGTAAAATTATCAAAATCGGTTGACGGCCACGCCCACTTTTATATATGGGTATTATAAAGTGACCTAATAAAACCATTTTAAGCGATATCTCTGTGAAATATAAAGATAATTCATTGAAATTTTGTGACATGAGTCCCAATAAACACAGACGCGAGGATGATATCGCGGCGAATTCGAGGCGAGTTCGTGAAAGCAGATTTTCGCGAATGTAATTTCTTGGACTCGCCTCGAGTTCGCGGCAAGTTCGAGAAAATTAATTTTCGCGATATCATTTTTTTCAATTTTTTTTTTTTAAGTTATTTTGCACGAAAAAATCATTATAGTTCTGAAATTTTACATTTATACGTGAACTCGAATATCACAGATCCGCAGATTTTATCGTGGCGAATTCTAGGCGAGTTCGCGAAAGTAGATCAAATCAGTTTATAATTAAATAGATACGAGTTGGTATATAGAAAAACCAATTCAAAATTGTTTAAATAAGGGTACTTTATTTGCTGCTTAAATTTATTTGAAAAGCTTCTATTATTTCATGAAAGTTAAACTTTCTTTCTAAAAATATTTTAAGTGTATTATTTTATACGGATTTAACCCATTGCCAGTAAACCAAACTCTGAACTTTTAATTTTTCGAAACGCCATTTATAAAAAAATTCGAATCGCTAATGAACCAATTTTCGAATCGCCAACGATCCGAGAAAGAACCAATTTTCGAATCGCCAACGATCAGACAAATTAATGATTCTCGAATCGCTAATGATAAAAAATTCGAATCGCCAGCGATCCGAGAATGAACAAATTTTCGAATCGCTAGTGATAGGTGACATGCCTGCGAATTCGGATTCGCCGATCTATCGCCGCGAACTATTGCCGCGATAATATAATCAGAGAAAGCGAATCCGAGGCGAATTCGAGGCGAATCCGTTGTGTTTATTGGGGTTCTACAACAGACCGGAAACAAAAAATTAAAAAAGTTTGGAAAATGGGCGTGGCACCGCCTCTTTTTATACAAAGGAATCTACGAGCCTATTACTCGACAAATAACTGAGATATTATGACGAAACTTGGTTTATACACTTCTATAGCTTGTGTTAATAGACACGCAAAAATGTATTGAAATCGGTTTATGACCACGCCTACTTTTTAACAAAGATATTTCTGGAACACCCTTTTGGAATTTGTTACGTGAAGTCTTTGTAACTAAAAGTCATAAAGGAATGAAATTTTGCACAAAAAATAATATTCATATGCTTAGTTGGATGACTGATACAAATTTTGAATGTGGGCGTGGCTGCGCCCTGTTTATGCAGCACTCGCTTTATATAAAATCCATCAAACGCAAATAAACAATGAAAACATACAGCTGAGTATCTAATGTTCGATTCCACTCGAACTTAGGCTTCCTTACCTGTTTTATATTGATTGCATTCCTGGGCATATACATAAGTACAAACATACATATATGCATATGTAATTCGAAAAATCGCATTCCAGATAAGCCTCATCTAGGGATTTTTTTTGTTAGTTCATAAAGCAATCCATTCAAGATTATTAGAGTCGCATTACAATTTCTATTGCCAGTATAAATCGATAAGCCGCGCTTTTTAAGTGCATAAGTACATACAATAATAATAATAATAAAAGGCAGTGGCAATTTATGCCGCCCAATCATACAAAATGGTAGCCAGCACTTCCAATTACGATTCATAAATTTAGCAATTTTATAGTCAGCGACTGTTTCTCTCTCGTTACTGGGCACTTTTCGTATGTAGAAACGGCGGTCAATTGGCCTTGGCTATCGAACGCGCTGATAAGTAAAGCTACTGCAACTGAAATTGCATACATATTTCCATACATACAGACATACATGCGTCCCTTAGTAGCCAGCAATTCAATTGTGCCCACATCATTGATTTGTTTAAGCTTAGTTTTACTGCCTGCCTACTGCGCGTTTATGCCATGTTTTCTTTTGCCATTTGCTGCATAATTTTCCATTAAATGCTCAAAATAAGGCGTTAAAACCATTCGAATTGGCGGCTCGTGTTCAAGGCAAACAACTTTGGTGTAAATTGAGAAGCTACGTTTGGCTATTAAACGGAGTGTTGTTTATTGTGATGATGTGGGTTTAGTTTATGCAGAACTACGAGGTTTGTTTGATAAGGTTGGTTACTTTTGATTTTTGTGTTTTTTTTTCTCAAACAATTTGATCTATTATTTTAGTATAGGAGATGATTGTTAATGCTGACAAATTTTAATAAATTAACTAATTCTTTCTATCACAATATCACTCTTGATTCTTGTTTGGTGAAGGGAACGTCTCACCACGAGAGTTTTACTATGTACCATAGGTATATAGAGTATATCAAAGTGTTTAGTACACTTCGGTGCTGAGTTCACTAAGCTTAACACACAAATTTTGCATCTAGGAAGCATTTGAAACTCACCCCAAAACCAAACAACACCACAGTGGTGACGGAATGAATGTGAGGTGATTGTAATGTGAAGTAAGAGGTTATGAAGGCAGCTTTGTGAGTGCGAAAAAAATCTAGAAATAATGTCGAAAACAGACCTTAGCAATCTCAGTTATATGAAGATTCATATAATCGCTGGAAGCATATTAAACGCACCTCACAATTAACCAACAATAATGAGGTGATTAATATATGAGGTGAGAGAAAAGTTCAACGCTAAAGTATTTACCTACTAGTATTTTTTAACAACTGTATTCCTTGTCAAGACATTATACAAATTTTCACTGCAAATTTCAAGTTACTTAGTCGTTAAAAAAGCGGCACTATTATTAAATAGAAAATTAATAATGAAGCAATAAAGTTCAATGGCATGTTGCTGCAACATACATAAGTATGCCTTGTCACACATTAAACGCTCTCATAATTACATGTCCTCTAAACAATATGCAAATAAGCGAATGCATAACTGCAAGTACACAAGTACTTACATACTTACATCCATATGTACATAATATATGAATATTATAGAAGTTGCCTACAAAGCATTTTCCCATCAACTTGCCAACATGACTCCACCCGGTTATACTCCTTTCCTCACCTTCTCTCCTCACCTGCTTACCATCGCCATCAGTCTTACCATGTTCTACCAGCACTTGTCTGTTGTCAACATGTACATATGTACGAATGTAAATATTCTGGGTGTCATCACTCTAAGTATCCATGCACAACATACATACATATTTCCCTGTTGTTTGTGACAATTTATTCCATTTCCCAGTAGCTGTATACGGTTGTAAAAAGGACTGCCGCCGTCGCTGTCGCCGCCTCCTGTTGGCGCATTGAAAGCTTGACACGTCTGAGATGACAACAACTGCGTGTTGTAGCGACAATGCTTGTTAAGTATACAGATATACATACTTACGTATTAACTGGGTATAATAATAGCATGGGAATTGCAACAACAAAGAAATTGCCTGTTTGCAATATGCAAATTCCATCCTTGTTAACTGCCAAGTTGTTATTGTTGCGCTTTGTTGTTAACATGTCATTATTATATGGAATTGTCACTGTTGCCGTTGTAGTTGTTGTTGTAAAGCACACTATTTGCACTAATCCTGCAGTGTCAAAGTCAACATAGACTCGACGAAGTTGTTTTATGAAACGAGTGGATTTTTAAGGAAACGTAGGTACATACAAAAGTATTTACATAAGTACATGAGGACAATTACACTGAGATCGACAGTTTTGGTTGGAGAGCGTATAAAGTGCTCAAGGTTTGACCAACAAACTTCGGATGATTCATTAAGATCTATGAAGTGAACACTGCCTTCTTCATATCCTCGATCCGACCCTCACTATTCGCTGCTCGAAGATTTCTTGAAAAACTTTTCCGGAAATACACAATTAAACGTTTGAATAAGAAATCAAAACTGTTTTAACGGTTAAACAGCTTTTCTTTGCGATTAATTTAGAACTATTCTTTGGGTTGACTAAGCCCTTGGAATCCCAACTTGTGCAAGTAAAAAAAGTTCTATTGAAAATTTCTCAGAATTTCAGGGACTAAAATTAGTACATATTCTTAATTTTTTTCAATTACGTTAAAGGAACTAAAGAAACCCTTATTACATTTTTTTAGATACCCTCATATCAGTTATCAAATGACAGTGTTTTTTTACATCACTTGATCCTTAAGTATAACTTCTTTTTAATTTCCGCATAACCACCTTCCAATCAATTGATGTCTCATATTTCCTTATTGTGAAACACATGATGATGACAACAACAACAACAACAACGAATGGTGAGAATACTTAGTGCGCCTTACGACAAAGTTTATGGCGATAATGATGCAATAATAATACTCTTTACAATGAATGCACAGACGGAATGTGCAGCCAAATGAGATGTACGAAAAAATCACAGTAAGAAAAACAAATAAAAATTTTGTAAAAAAGCAAAAAAAAAAAACCCGAAAGAAAGAATGAATGAGGTTATAAAAAATAAAAACCAAAAGAACGAAAACCAAAAACCCTATGTTAGTTAGTCATATTACACTGAGTCATCTCCGTGTGCCATCTTCTACTATACTATCTGATATAAATTTATTATGTGTGCAGAAGTATAAATATAAAGGGATAGTTATGGCTTATGTCTGTGATGAGCAACGAGATTTTTTGTATTAAAGTTTGTTTTTTAATTTGGTAGAGAAAGAAGAAGAAATATGTTTTTTTTTTTACTGACAGGTCGTTGGATCTCCTGTTTACTAAGGTTTTGTTACCTATGTATTTACATCTTTTATTTTAATGATGCGCTTTCAACGAACAAGCTCAAGTTAATGCAGCCTTTTTTCAAATCATTACAAAAAATAAACTTAAAGATTCCTTATATAATGATAGATCATTGGTGTGTCATTTATAATACAGCTAAGTATTCAGAGTCTTGTCATAGGAAAATAATGGTCTCCCAGTGGAGCTGATGAATCTATACAGTCTTTGGGTTCTTGTAACAACACAAAAACTAACCAAAAGCTCTGAGGAATAATGCAGGATATAAATCCGGTTCATTATGGAATTTACAACTAACTGCCGTGAGAAAAATTCCAAACCAAAATTTAAGTAGAACTCAATTTCCTCGAGAACAATTTCCTTAAGGTAGAATATGTACTCGTATTTGCATACATGGGCTAGTTTTCTTTTTCATATATGACAATATAAGAACTATGCGGAGAATATCAACATACATCCATAATTATATTGTGTAACAGGAAATTGCTAGTAATAACTGAAAAAACACAGACATAGAAGATTGTTTATATAAAAACGGCAGAAAACCTGCTTTCAACAGACCACACAGGAAATCGCTTTTTTGTTTTGTTACAGTTAAATGTAATGGTGTGGAAAATTGACAACATGACAGCCAACGACTTTACAATGTCACAGTGACTGACAGCCATAGATTTGCTATTTGCAAGTGCAGAATTCTTCGACTTTAACTGTGAGCAAAGGGCGTGGCCGCTGTGGTGCAGTGGGTAGAGTGCTCGCCTGCTATGCCAGAGGTCTCGGGTTCAAACCACGGTCCGAGCCAAACACCAAAAAAACATTTTTTAATTAGTAAAAATCCAATTATTGGATTTTTTAAGAGCAGCGGTCACCTCTCGGCAGTGGACGGCATACCCTCCGAGAGTATTTCTGCCATGAAAAAGCTTCTCACAAAAAATGCATTCGCCGTTCGGAGCCGGCATAAAACTGTAGGTCCACTCAATTAGTAGGAAAAAACAAAAAAGGAGCACACCTCGAATTGGGAGAGAAGCTCGGCCATAAAACTCGTCAGAGTTATAATAGCGCCATTTTATTATTATTAAAGGGCGTCGTCATTGACTTTTCACATGATCTAATTTTTGCAATGAATTATAAAAATAATCATTTAGATGAATGGATGAAACATTATCGATATATGTATCTAGTTTTAGTCTTGTGTATTAATCCACAACTTCAAACAAAGATTTCATTCACCTGTTTTTGGTCTTAACCAATAGAGAGGCTCGCTTGAAAGCCACTCCATTTATTCTATTAGATATTTTCTGCATATCGAATATCCATTCATCTCTGCATATGTATAAGTATACATGACTACAAATAACAGATCTCTTAAGCAATTTTTCAACTAGTAAATACTCGTAAATACAAAGCCATCAATTAAATGCCATTTGATTGCTTCTTCAGACATTTATTGTTGCATAATTCAAATCAGAGGAGTTATAAAGCTGAAAAAAAACACCAACTATAAAATTCAAGCCTCAAAATCAATAAAGGCTCACCGCTGTTGTAAAACACATTTAAGTGTCTTTTGCTTTGTTTGTTCGCGATGTAAATATGTATAACGATAACGTCTATTATTGTGTTTTTTAAGCGTAAAATTTTAATAATAATAGACATTTAAAAAACTATTACTCTGCTGTTTCATTGTCTTCTGCATCTTCGCTTCTAAGAGCCATTGTTGTCTGATCGAAAACGATTGCGCAAATGAGTTCGATAAATGCATTTATGTGGATGCTACAAATCTAAATAAATAAAAAAAGACAGCAGAACAGAGCAAGCTTGAAGTCTTTTTTTTTGTAGAGGGGTTTGCAATGAGATCGATATGCGATGCTGGAAGGAAATAAGAAAAGATTATGTTGAAACACTGGGTATTATTTTATGCCATTCAAGTTCTGAAAATCTGCCAGTTTTCCAGTTAAAGTCCCTGCAATTTTTAAAAAGTAGCCTTAACACGTTGACTGCCAACTACGAGATAACTCGTAGTATGATTTCCCTTCCAGGAAGCCAACTACGAGTTATCTCGTACTACCTAAAACTACCACTTTTTGTGTAGCTACCAGTAAAACCGTATTATAATAGTGTTAGTATCGATAAATGGCTTCTGGGAAAAGAAAAAAAATTTGGGTTTGGCTTCCGTGAGCTTTTTTTTTTTTTATTAAAAAAAAATTGTATGGAAAAATGGAAGATAACTCGTAGGTCCTTTTTCTCCTTTAAAAAACATCATTTTTGATTTTTGATGATACTAATGATCTAGAAATACAGTTTTTAGTAATATAATGTGAAAAAATCAAAATGTCATTTTTGGCCAGTTTTCTGAAAATGGCCTTGGCAGTCAACGTGTTAAAAGACTTGCATTTCTTATTACATTCGGATTCAGCCGAAAATCATTTTTCCTCATTTATTTATGTATGTATGCACATTTTGCTCAAGCTTCTTTATAATCAACCTGCAACAATGCACAAATTTTGTTAGTTTTTTTTTTTAGCTTGTTCAGCATTTTTTCTTTGTGTGTCTTGAAGTATTAAATATTGCATATGAATTTGCAATTATAATTACAGTGGTTCGTTTATAAGTTTATTCGTTGAGAAAATTTTACAGAATGAAAAATTATATTTTTCATATGATACAACAATCTAAAAACATTTGATTAAATTCATTTTTCTATACAAGTTATAAACACAGTAAAAATATTACAAAGTAAAATACAGTATTTAATTGATAATTCTAACACCCTTCCTCAATTAAATAATATTCCAGCAGATGATCTGAGTTTGCTTAATTTTGAAGCTGGTAAAGGTTTTGTTAGCATGTCAGCTACCATATTCTCTGTTGGACAGTATACACATTTAATATTATTTTTATTGACGTGATCTTTGACAAAATGAATTTTGGTATCAATATGTTTCGTACGACTGCTAAGTTTTTCTTCTTTAATAAGATTCAAACAGCTTTGATTGTCCTCGAAAATCACAGTAGGAGAATTTTGTGGTATATAAAAATCTTCAAGTAATTTCCGAATCCACAAAGCTTCTTTACATGATTCAGACAGTGCAACGAATTCAGCTTCTGTTGAGGATAGTGAGACACATGTTTGTTTCTTGCACGACCAACTTATTGTTCCTCCGTTGAATTGAAATATGTACCCAGAATTCGATTTACGATCAATCCTGTCCTCAGCCCAGTTTGCATCAGCATAGCCGAAAAGATTGTTTGGTTTATCATTTTTACTACTTAATTGCAAATAATAATTGATAGTGCCTTTTAGATACTTCAGAACCCGCTTTGTTTCGTTCCAATCTTCTTGTGTAGGATTACTAACTTTTCTTGCTAAAATTGAAACGCTTGCTGCAATATCAGGCCTTGTATTAACACTTAGATATAATAAAGATCCAATTAAACGTTGATATTCAGTGTTGTTTAATAGAAGTTCAGATGCAGATTTTCCATATCCTGGATCTAAAGGATAATTTGAACATTTAGCATCTTTAAGACCAAACATATTTAACATTCCTTCAATGTATTTTTCTTGTCGAATACAAAAGTTATTATTATTATCTTTTAATACCTCTATACCTAGGTAATGTCGAACTTCTCCAAGATTTTTAATTTCGAAATTTTTTCCCAATAATTTTTCAACTTTTGAAATATTATTTTTATCACAACTAGCAATTAAAATGTCATCAACGTAAATTAAAACATATATTAATCCTTCCTCGTTGGTGCATTTTGTATATAAACATACATCTGCTTTGCTTTGTTTAAATCCCGCTGATACTAATACTTCATGTATAGTTTTGTTCCAAACATTTGCCGCTTGTTTAAGACCATATATACTTTTATTTAATTTACACACAAGATTGCCGTTTCCTTCCTGAAACCCTTCTGGTTGCTTCATAAAAATTGTCTCCTCTAATATACCATTTAAAAATGCTGATTTGACATCAATATGGAATATAGACATTTGTTTCATACCAGCAATGCTCAATAAAATTCTAAATGTTGTTTGCCGTACAACCGGTGCAAAAACTTCATCATAGTCATAACCGTATTTTTGACTAAAACCTCTTGCTACAAGACGAGCTTTATAACGATTAATTTTTCCTTTTTCATCATGTTTTATTTTATAAGTCCATTTACAGCTAACGATATTTGCTTTCGGTGGTGGTACTACTAATTCCCATGTATTCGATGACATGAGAGATGAATATTCTTCCTTCATTGCCTTAACCCATTCTTCACGCTGTAATGACTCCATCGCATCTTTATATGTTTTGGGTTCTACAATAACATCACTGACATTGTATGTCAACCTTACTGGTGCTTTACCTTTCGTTGAACGCGATGACCTGCGTACTGGAGTTTCAATTTCTTTCAAACTAGATTCATTATCTAATTGACATAAAAGTTCATCATTTTTATCTATATCCTCCGTACTAACATTTTCAAAATTTGTCGTCTCATCTAAATCGCTACTAAGACCTATACCAACATCCAAACTTTGAAATGAGATTTCGTCATCTGATTGACAATTTCGTATCGGTTGTATATCCTTTCTACTTTCTTCAACTTCACGATTTATAGGACTAAGAATATCAACTGGTATTTCTTCACACGCTTTCAAATTATTCTTCAACTCATATGAGTTCTCAGTATATTCATTTTCTTCTATGAATTTTACATCTCTGCTCACAGTAATTTTCTTTGTATTAACATCTACCAATCTGTAACCTTTTGCATTTTCATCATAACCCACGAATGTAAGTAAATTAGATTTACAGTCCCATTTCTTTCGTCTTTCTTTCGAAATTAGAACATACGCCTTTGTACCAAATACTTTTAAATATTTTACGTTAGGAATTTTGCCTTCCCACCTTTCAAAAGGTGTACATTTGGTTACACTTGTTACCAACCGATTTTGCAGATAATTCGCTGTATTAATCGCTTCACCCCAAAATATATTTCCCAACTTCGCTTCAGTTAACATACATTTCGCCATCTCAACCAAGGTTCTATTTTTCCTTTCAGCTACACCGTTCTGTTGCGGACAATAAGGTACAGTATACTGACACTGAATACCTTTTAAATCTAAATAGTTTTTCATAGCCTTTGAGCGAAATTCACCACCATTGTCAGATCTAATTACTTTTGGATATCTCGAAAATTTGTTCTTGACTAGTTCTAAATATATTTTTAAACTATCAAAAACCTCTGACTTATTTTGAAGCAAATAAATTACGGTATATCGACTGTAGTCGTCTATAAATGTCAAAAAATATCGCTTATTCCCTGGCGTTGTTGTTTCCATAGGTCCACAAACATCAGAATGTATTAAGTCCATTACTGAATTAGACTTAATATACGATTTCGGAAATGGATTTCTCACCATTTTATTTGCAAGACAAACATCACAATTCTTCTTTACTCCGCAATTAATTAATTTAAAATCGCTTACCGCATTTTCCTTTTGCATGAATTTAAGTGCATTAATATCACGATGACCAAATACCTTATGCCAGTAATGTTCACAATTCTTTAATTTGCATTGCGATACCACTAAAGCTTCCTCAGCATGTTGCTTTAATCGAAATAAACCATCTTGAAGATCAGCAACTCCAATTTCTTTTCCATCCTGGGTTTGAATTCTGCATGATGACTTGTTAAATATTACCTTAAGTCCTTTTTTCAGCAACATATTTACGGATAATAAATTTCCATTGAAGGAGGGAATAAACAATACATCGTCCACCGTTACCAAATTCTTTTCTCCACTGCTGTTATGTACCGTCATTTGGCATTTTCCCTTACCACTTGCTAATACGGTCTCACCATTTGCCACTGTTACTTTTTCATACACCGACTTATCCATCGTAATGAAATCAGATTGCCTTGAACTGATGTGACATGTAGCCCCAGAATCAATAACCCATGATTTGCGATCATTAACTAAACTGAAACAGTAGTTACTCCGATTTTCACTCCGAACTTCATTTGCATTGTTGTTATTTTTGGATTTCTTAAATTTCCAACAGTCCTTTTTTATATGTCCCTTGATCTTGCAAAAATGACACCGCTTTTCGAATTTTCCATCCACCTTGATTGTTTTCAATACTGCATCTTCTTTGCCAGTGTTATCTCCGCTTTGTCGCAAATATTCTTCCAGTATGCTTGCCTCAACAACTTTTATTGTAAGTTCTTCCATCTTTCGAGCTTCCAAAGCTATTACCAGGGTATCAAATGAGGATGGTAAACTACTTAATAACATAGCAACCAACCAACGTTCCGGAAAATTTTCACCCAATGCTTCCAGATTTTCAAATAAAATTTTCATCTCCATAATGTGATCATTGATATTCATGCCCGCAGAAAATTTCATTCCACAAATCTTGCGCATAATTCTAACGCTACTCCCAAGCGTATTCTTTTCGTGATGATTCCGTAAAATTTCCCAAGCTTCCCGTGCCGTTTTTGCCTTCTTGATTAACATAAGCTGACTGTCTTCCACACTTAATCCAATTGTTACAGTCGCTTCATCATCAAGCTGCTTCCAAGCTGTGGTTATTTCGTCCGGCGATGGCTCCACAATACACTTCCATGTTCCTTCTTTTCGCAGTATTAACTCCAATTTAAATTTCCACAAATGGTAATTATCAGCATTTAATTTTACAAACGATCCTTTTAAAAAGTCCATGGTGCAACGGCCCATAACCTATTGCATATGAATTTGCAATTATAATTACAGTGGTTCGTTTATAAGTTTATTCGTTGAGAAAATTTTACAGAATGAAAAATTATATTTTTCATATGATACAACAATCTAAAAACATTTGATTAAATTCATTTTTCTATACAAGTTATAAACACAGTAAAAATATTACAAAGTAAAATACAGTATTTAATTGATAATTCTAACATTAAATTCCCTTGATTGCAACGACATTTTTGGCTTAACAAAAATAACCGCAAAATTTATGCCAAGATTGGACAAAAATAAAATTTAAATTTTAAATTTTGCAACGCTCCCAAACTCACTTACTGCTGTGTACGTATGTACATATGTAATTTCATTAGCATAATTTTGTTTTTATTTTTATACGCCGGCCAAAGCATTCAACTGTAACTTGAGTTGGAGAAAAATGCAAAAATGTCACGTTTGAGTGAAGCCGAAACCACCAAACAATGAACAATCTTACAAGAAAAAAAAAAAACAAAAAAAAAACAAAAATAAAAATATAATAAAAAAAAAAACAAATATCAAATGGGCTGCGGTGTGCTGGTGGCAGCAGCCTCAACATGATTGAGCATCAAAATGCATTTTCCACAGCCATGACTGGCCATTCACCACCGCCAAACACACAGAAAAGTGATCTCGCCAAGTAAAGCAGAGTCTGAACAAAGCAGAAGAGTCTTTACAGAACGTCTTCCTGCGTTTCGGAGCTTTTAATGGTAGCATCAATTCATTGCACTTTTAATTGAATAGAAGCGGCTGCTGGTTGGTGACGTTGTCTCAACACATAGAGGCACAACAAAAACAGTTCTTTCATAGAATCAACGCACACGCTTTTGTTGGTTTGTATAGTCGCATGATTTCCTTCGTCTGTCCAACATTTTCGCCAATACATAGTATATGCATTTATTGCTAGTATTGCGTTTATGGACTAGTATTTTGCTATTTTAGCTGCAAACTTAGATACGCCAAGTCACCCAAGATGATAGTCCAGCCTGTCTTGCATTGCATTTATTTTATTGTTTGTCACTCCAATTGTCTGTGACGTTGACGAGAAGAGCGCGTCAAATGTTATTTTTCATTTCCCACAGACATTATTCTTGATGTTATTTATTTTGTTACTAGCTGTACCCAGCCAAGCTTTGCTTTGGCCCACTTCCTATTATAGGTACTTGAAGGGAAAAACGCACACTTTAAAAAATGTTGGAAGTATCTAGAAACCGAAATTACCTCGGGCTGCAGAGCTCAGCAAAAGTCAGTTAATTAAAAAAAAAAAGTGAAAGAAAAAATTGATATTTTCAAAAGCTTGCCCTCTTCATGTTCTTATCCCATTTTTTTTCGTATTACTCTCCAACTCCCTTTCCCTCTACTTTTCTCTTTCTCTTTCCATTTATCTTTTCTTTCATTTCCGTTTCCTTTTGCCTTTTGCCCGTCACATTTACGCTTCTCTTTCTCTATCTCTCTCTCTTACCTCTCCTTTTCTGTCTTTCTCCTTTTTATTCCCCCCTCTTATTCCTTCTATAATTCCCTGTCTTACTGTATCTCTGCCCATCCTCTTCATTCCATTTTTATTATATCCTCCCTCTCCTTTCCCAGTCTGATTACTGTCCCCCTTTTCCCTAGGAAACTGGGTTTAGCATAACATACCCTGCATTCCACTTCTCATTTCATACCATCTTTGCTTAAAAACATTCCGTGGCGTCCGAATCGTCTCTTTTACTTATAATTGGGTATCGGGACTAAGAATCAGTATGAAAATATCTCTATATAGCCGACCCGGTCAACACATTTCATTTTATATCAGTATTGCTTAGAAGCATACCGGGCTCATCCGGGTCCACTTATTGATCCACATCCGGGAACTTGACCTAGGAACTATAATGGGTACGATATCTGGAGACTTGACCAAGAAATCGTAATGGGTACGGCTCTACATGAGAGTCCGCTCAACACCTTTCATTTGGTACCAATATCCCTAAGATATATCCCGGTGTTATCCGGGTCCTCATATTGACCCATATCTTTGGATCCCACCTAGGAATCGTCATGCGCCGTGATTAAATAACAATATCGCTGAGAAATTATCCGGGGCCATCCGGATCAACATTTTGACCCACATCTGGGGACCTGACCTAGGAATCATAATGAGTTCATCTCTATGTAAAAGCCCTGCCTTTCAGTTGACACCAATATCGTTGAGAAATTTACCGGGGCAATCCGGGTTCACGTTCATTTGGTACCAATATCCCTGAGAAATATCCCGGTGTTATCCGGGTCCAGGTGCTGACCCACACCCTGGGATCCGAACTAGGAATCGTAATGAGTTCATTTCTATCTAAAATCCCTGCTCAACACCCTTCATTTGAAACCAATATCGCTGAGAAATTTTCCGGGGTCACGTTTTGACCCATATCTGGAGACCCGACCCAGGAATCACAATGAGTACTATTCTATGTAAATTTTCTCTGCTCAACACCTTTCATTTGATACCTTTATCGTCCAAAAATATGCTGGAGAAAGCTGGATCCACGTTTTGACCTTTTGACCTATATCTCGGGAACCGACTTCCGAATTTGAAAAAAATATGCATATAAACCATCTAGGGCAAGGTACTAAGCTGGTGTGTAAATTTGGTCAAAATCCCTCCACGCGTTTGGGCGAAAGCCGGCGACAAAGAAATGGGCTTGATTTTTATATATATATAGATTATTATTGTTGCTATTTGCTTTGGTTTCGAGTGTACAACTTGTAGGTACTTGTTACAAATGCTTTAGCTGTGCTGGGTTTGTTGTGTCTGTGGCTGTGTGACCGATGTTGCATCATAAATGGCGTTCTTATAATTTGACATGCTGTCAGCAAAATTGCAACTGCGTTCCTTTAATAAAGGGCAACTCGAGAGTAGGTTTGGCATTGGAAATATTTTTGGGTGGGTTGCCACCTTTTTGGAAGTCTTCTATTAAATGAATTAATAAAAGAAGAATATCACAATATCTTTTTCAAATCGTAAAATTAAAATTTAAAAAAGATTTTTGAAGAGTGCTGCCACATATTCACAAATTTTAAACTCATTTAAATTGATAAAGTTAATAAAATATTCCAATATAAATTTGTAGGTATGTATCAAACTAAAAAAGTTTATACAATTTTTCTTGGCCAATATGGCAAATATTTTTAAGAAGGTTGCCACCTGTTTGGAAGCTTGTTTATTAAAAATGAATAAATAAAATGATATATCAGAATATGGTTAACAAAGCTGAAAATCAAAGTAAATTTTTAAGGGTGTTGCCACCTGTTTGTAAAATGTGCTATCAGCTTCAAATAGTTTACGAAATATTACATAAATTGATAAAATAACAAAAATATGGCAATGGGGTGAAGAAATAAGTTTTTGGGGAGTGTTGCCAGCTGTTTGAAAATCTTAAGTTCAATTGAATTCGATAAAATATATGTAATATCACATATGTACTACGTACTACGTATAAGTATTGCAATATTAATAATATTAAGAGGGTTGCCACCTGAAAATTTAAAAAGTTGAAAATTTTAGTTCAGGTAAACTTATAAAATAAATGAAAATCCTTGGAGAAGGTGCTATCCACATATTAAACAAATTAATAAAATAAATTAAATGAGGAGGTTGCCACCTATTCGAATTTTTTAATTATATTAAAATCTATTAAATAAATTAAAGATTACAATATCGGTATCAAATTGAAGAATTTGTAAAAACTATTGTTTTGGCAAATATTTTCAAGTAAGTTGCCACCTTTTTGAAAGTTTTAGTTCAGATAAATTTATAAAATAATTTAAAAGCTTTGAAGTCTCCGCCTCTTAGAAAAGTACTATTAAATGAATTAATGACAGTTGCCACCTTTTTGTCAAGTGTTAAGCTAAATTGAAATCTACAAAATGAAATATTACAATATGGGCATCAAATTGAAGATTTTTTAAATACTATTGCTTTGGGAAATATTTTTGGTGGGTTGCCACTTGTTTGAAAGTTCTATTAAAATTTATAAAATAAATGAAATATTAAAATATGGTTATCAAATTAAAGCGGCTAACAAAAAATTATAACAAAAAAAAGAGTTGCCAGCTGTTTGAAAATTCAAATTCTGTTAAGTTTAAAAAATGACTGAAATTAACTATAAATCTTTGTTGTAGCAAAGAGAAGTGGATAATTAATAATAATACATAAAAAATTTAATACTTTCTGGATATTGTAAACTGAGTTGCATTGAGAAGGGAATGTGAAGCCGATAAAAACTAAAGCCTCAAGCACTTTAACTTTTCAGCATCAAAGTCATTAACACACCTGTTTCTCCAGCTTTTAATGCATTTCAAGTGATCGATTATCACATGTTTACACTATAAGGGAAAGCAAATAAATAAATTTCGCCGTATTTCAGAGCAAGACACACACACACACGCCCGTATTGGCTTGCCTTTTAGCAATGAATAATTGCAGGCGGTGAGCTGCAACAACAAAGAAAATTAGCACAAAAATATCGATGCATCCATTTTAATAAAAAAGTGTTTATGTACTCGTATGTAGAAAATGGCAGCATCAGCAACAAAGCAGGCAGTGTGTCGAATGCAAAAAACAAAAAAAAAAAAACCTGGCCACACAAGCGAACAAAATGCGCCACAGTCAAGTTTAGCGAACGCCAACGCCAACGACAGCAAAAGCGACAATAACAACAACAACGATGATGACAATAATAACAAAAACTATAACAACAATAACAAAAGAAAAAGACTATTAAATTGTAAAAGCGAAGCATATAGACAATTTGCGTTGCACATCAAGAGCGCGAAAAGCATTAAAAAATGCATTGAAAGCCGCCTAGACATTTATAAGATCGATAGTTAAGTTTGTTGTTGTTGTTGTTGTCATGTTATGTCGTTGTTTTTATACTCAGCTGTACTAGTACACAGAGTATTATAGTTTTGATTTCCTAACGGTGGATTGTAACAGAACGAAATAATCGAGATAGATATAGA
This sequence comes from Urophora cardui, assembly GCA_960531455.1. Classification (NCBI taxonomy): domain Eukaryota; kingdom Metazoa; phylum Arthropoda; class Insecta; order Diptera; family Tephritidae; genus Urophora; species Urophora cardui. Next base: position 16,064,430 of record OY482673.1, read on the forward strand.
CTTATATATATCAAAATGATCAGGGCGAAAAGAAATCGATTGATCCATGTCCGTCCGCCCGTCTGTCCGTCTGTACGCACGATAACTCACGCAAAAATTGAAATATTTTGATGAAATTTGGAATGCAAGTTGGTATCAAGACAGGAACGGATGGCATTGAAAATGGGCGAAATCGGACCATGACCACGCCCACTTCTCCTATATAGAAAAAATCGGAAATTTGGTATCTCAGTCACTAATGGAGCTGGGATGACAAAATTTCACCCACGTGTAGAGCTCAGGCCCCTAGGAAAAAATTTAATGAAATTTTGGAAAATGAAAGTTGTACAAGCCATAACTCAGAAACCGTAGCAGATATATCGATGAAATTTGGCACGCTTGATTTACTTACTCAGGCAAATGTTTGGACGAAAAATTGTCGAAATCGGTTGACGAGCACGCCCACTTTTATATATGGGAACTATAAAGGGGCCTAATAAAAACATTTTAAGCGATATCTCTGTCAAATATAAAGATATATCATTGAAATTTTATGGCAGGAGTCCAACTATGGACATAAAACAAAAAACACAAAAATTTTGGAAAATGGGCGTGGCACCGCCTCCTTTTAGAAGCAGGAATATACGAGATTTCTTAGCCTATAACTAGACAAATAATTGATTTATTATGAAGAAACTTGGTGTATACACTTTCATTACTTGTAGGAATACACGTTCAAAATTTTAGCGAAATCGGTTGACGACCACGCCCACTTTTATATATGGGAACTATAAAGGGGCCTAATAAAAACATTTTAAGCGATATCTCTGTCAAATATAAAGATAATTCATTGAAATTTTGTGGCATGAGTTCTACAATAGACCGGAAACAAAAAATAGAAAAATTTTGGAAAAGGAGCGTGGCACCGCCCCTTTTTAGACAAAGGAATCTACGAGATTTCGGAGCCCATAACTCGACAAATAATTGAGATATTATGACGAAACTTGGTTTATAAACTTTTATAACTTGTGTCAATAGACACGCAAAAATTTATTCAAATCGGTTTATGACCACGCCTACTTTTTAACAAAGATATTTCTGGAACACCCTTTGGGAATTTGTAACGTGACATCTTTGCAATTAGAAGTCATAAAGGAATGAAATTTTGCACAAAGAATAATATTCATATGCTTAGTTGGATGACTGATAAAATTGTTGAAAATGGGCGTGGCTACGCCCACTTTATGCGGCACTCGCTTTCTATAAAATACGCCGTGTTTCCATCAAACGCAAACAAACAATGAAAGCATACAGCTGAGTATCTAATGTTCGATTCCACTCGCACTTAGGCTTCCTTACTTGTTGTTTTTGCTTTGTAGATATTTCTCGTTTGTTGGTCAACAAGCAAAGCAGGTGAAAGAAAACACACTCGACCCTATCGGAAAGTTTATACCAGCACAAGACACAAGACAAGACAAGAAAAGCAAAGGAAACGAAAATAAAAAGTAAAACAAACTAATAAAATTACAAAAATGACCAAAACAAGTCATTAAATGTTGTCGCTAAAAGGTTATTGCATGTGCAACAACAACAAACAACACCAAACACATGCATATCTTCCAAGTCACCACAACCGCCAGCAAGAGCACCACACGGTGGGACAAAAGACTGGTTTATGCGAGCTTTGAGGTCCAATGTCCAACGGCGACGAACATTAAACTCGTTTTATGCGACAGCAACCGCAACAACAACAATAAAGCAATAAAAGCACAATATAAATGTGTTTGCATGTGTGCATGAGCATGGAGAACCAAAAGTTGCAGTCGCAGCAGCAGCGGCAGACAGTCGCGGCGGCAGGACCAGTGTGACAAGTGCAGGTGCCTTTTGGCATAACAACAACAATGAAACACAAACAAGAACAACTGTATTGCAATAACAACGAGGAACGAACAACGACAACAACAAGCAAACGCATTGCAATAACAACGAGAAACGCACAACAACAACAAGCAAGTGCATTGCAGCATAACAACTTTACTGAGCGTGGGCTAAATGTGGCAAGGAAAGTTTTTTATGCGCCTGCGCGCCGTTTTTATAGTTCATTCATTTGGACATTTATTATGAGCGCGCACATGTGCCCTGTAGGGAAAATCTCTAGTTCCGAACTAGGTCGCTTCTAGTGCATTTTTCGACACTACTAGTGCGAGCTAAATCTCTTTTGCATGTTATCAACTGGCGAATTTAACACGGCGATGTCCTAGGCGGTGTCAATTGTCGCCCTCTGCACTACATTTTCGATAGCTCCGAACTAGTACTAAATTCTACAGTTTACACTAGTTCGTTTATTGGCAAAATTTCGATAGTTCTGAACTAGCTACAAGTACCTACAAATTCTACAGTTTTACATCTGTCGTTTAAGTACAGCTTTTGACATACTTCATGCAAGTGGCGCGATGGCCGACTGGCTAACGCATGTGCCTTTCAATCTGAGGGGCGCGGGTTCGAATCCTGTCGGTGTCAAGGTGGATGATATTTTTTTTTTTTCATTTTTTTTTTAACTAATATTTTTTTATTGATTTATTTAATAAAAATTTACAATAATATTTAAAAAGTAATAAAATAAAAAAAATTAAAAATAAGCCTGAGGGATCGGAAAAGCATAATTAGGGGAACATTTTAGGCATGGGTAACACTGCGCTGCGCGGCGCAATTGCGCTAACACCAACCCTGGCGTTATTGCGCTAACTCCGATTTCAGAAATGCGCCAACTCAATACAGCGCCAATTCAATTTTGTAATATAAAACCGACTCAATTTCGTGCGCTAACACCAGCACCAATATAGCGCTAGTGTAAAATGGCGCAACCACAACGCCAATAACAGCACCATAGTATATGTATACGTATGACACCGTCACAATTATGTATGCTTGATAGTGATCTATGTGACTCTAATTTCCAGCATATTTTCACAAATATACGGAATATGTTTCCAAATGATTATGAAAATTTAAATTAATTTTGCCATCGTATATGTAAGCAGAATTGCGCCAAAAGAAATAAAACGGGGATGGTGAACAGTAACAAGCGAAAAAATGTTATTTATCGATTATTCCATGACAATTGCGCTAAAGGTTTTATTGCGCCAGTACCGTGAGTTGGCGCCACGAGTGGCGCTGGAGTTATTGTATCAGCGCCAAAAAAATTGCGCCATTACCCATGGCTAGAACATTTCATTTTATACAAGATTCAAATAGAAAACTCTTTATATAAAATGCTTCACTAAACATCTGAGAATTGCAGAAATATACAAAGCCGACGGCAATTGAACGAACGAAAAATTTTCATAGAATTTTTGTCACTTCGAAATTGCATACAAATCAAAGTGTGTTTTATAATGGTCACTAAATTCACTCCTTCTGAACTGGTGAGGGTCTAACTACAATTGATCTAGTTCCCTTTTGACACCTTTTCGCTAGTTCCGAACTAGAAATTTTGCTCACTAGTTATTGAGTTCCCTGCAGGGTGGTTATCTGTTTGCTAACTCGTGTGTGTGTGTGTGTGACCATTTTCGTGCGAGTGGGTCGATTGCTAAAATTGAAAAAGACAACATTTGCACGTTGTGCTATGTACGTTTGACTGTTTGTTTGAAAATTTAGGTTACCCTCCATAGATATTTTTATGGCGTTCAAAAAAAAACTTTTTTGGTACAAAAGCTTAAATGGCATATTACCCACGGTCATATCGATAGATAAGCTCTCTAAAAATAAAATTTAGTTATTTTCAATTATCGTAAAAAATTTGAAATTTTAGGTACCTACGTGTAGTTAAAAGCCGGCTACAAATTTTCGCCGGACACGTATTTGCTATATAGGATTAGGCGTTTGTCTTTTATGACAACGGCTATAGTACATACGAAAATGCATACATACATATCTATATACCTACTAGAGCTTAAGATAAGTATACTTTTTACCAGGGATTGCAAATAATCGTTATTTTTTAAATTTTGACTAAAAAAATCAATGCTAAACGCAAAAGAAGTACACAGATGTAATCACCGTAACGCAGATTATCTCTAGGTGCATTAACTTTTATTTTTTCGATTTTTATAAAAAAAAATTGATTTTTAATCATTATTTTCTGAGTTTTATTTTCTGCCCAGAAAATAAAAGTTATTTCTTGAGTTTTATTTTTCGATCAGAAAATAAAAGTTATTTCTTGAGTTTTATTTTTCCATCAGAAAATAAAAGTTATTTTTTGAGTTTTATTTATCGATCAGAAAATAAAACTTATTTTCTGAGTTTTATTTTTTCCTCAGAAAATAAAAGTTATTTTCTGAGTTTTATTTTTCGACCAGAAAATAAAAGTTATTTTCTGAGTTTTATCTTTTTGCTCAGAGAATAAAAGTTTCTTCAGTTTAATTTTAGCTGCAGCTGTCGATTTTGCCACATTAACACGTAGGTATAGTTTATAAGTAAAAAAAAATTAAAAATTTATTTATCTACTTTACCTATTTATATGGCAAAATCTACAATTGTAGCCAAAATTAAGCTGAAAAACTTTTATTCTCTGAGCAAAAAATAAAACTCAGAAAATAACTTTTATTTTCTGATCGAAAAATAAAATTCAAAAAATAACTTTTATTTTCTGATCGCAAAATAAAACTCAAAAAATAACTTTTATTTTCTGATGGAAAAATAAAACTCAAGAAATAACTTTTATTTTCTGAGGGAAAAATAAAACTCAAGAAATAACTTTTATTTTCTGAGGGAAAAATAAAACTCAAGAAATAACTTTTATTTTCTGATCGAAAAATAAAACTCAAAAAATAACTTTTATTTTCTGGTGGAAAAATAAAACTCAAGAAATAACTTTTATTTTCTGAGGGAAAAATAAAACTCAAGAAATAACTTTTATTTTCTGAGGGAAAAATAAAACTCAAGAAATAACTTTTATTTTCTGATCGCAAAATAAAACTCAAAAAATAACTTTTATTCTCTGATGGAAAAATAAAACTCAAGAAATAACTTTTATTTTCTGAGGGAAAAATAAAACTCAAGAAATAACTTTTATTTTCTGATCGAAAAATAAAACTCAAAAAATAACTTTTATTTTCTGGTGGAAAAATAAAACTCAAGAAATAACTTTTATTTTCTGAGGGAAAAATAAAACTCAAGAAATAACTTTTATTTTCTGAGGGAAAAATAAAACTCAAGAAATAACTTTTATTTTCTGATCGCAAAATAAAACTCAAAAAATAACTTTTATTCTCTGATGGAAAAATAAAACTCAAGAAATAACTTTTATTTTCGGATGGAAAAATAAAACTCAGGAAATAACTTTTATTTTCTGAGGGAAAAATAAACCTCAAGAAATAACTTTTATTTTCTGATCGAAAAATAAAACTCAAAAAATAACTTTTATTTTCTGGTGGAAAAATAAAACTCAAGAAATAACTTTTATTTTCTGAGGGAAAAATAAAACTCAAGAAATAACTTTTATTTTCTGAGGGAAAAATAAAACTCAAGAAATAACTTTTATTTTGTGAGCAGAAAATAAAACTCAGCAAATAATGATTAAAAATCAACTTTTTGGATATAACTCATAGCCGTTACAGTCCCTGGTTTTTACGCTTGTGATTCCATGGCAACCCTAAATTTTTGAACAAAACCAATCGAAAGTCGTCAACCATCTTTGGAGAGTATATTACTGGACTGTGGTCATTATATAGACCACATTTTCATACGCTAGATGGCGCCAAGTTTGGGTTAGGTTAGGTTGGCCAGGATACAGTGATCCCTCACATAGACCAGATATGGTGCTTAGTGTTGCCAACATCGCATTGGAGGCGTTATATTAACCTTGGAAATGCAATACTTCGGAAATTTTAGTATTTTGTGTATTTTCTGAAGAGAATTTTTGGTATTTTCTGAATAGAATTTTGTGAATTTTCTGAAGAGTAGGTATTTTGTTGATCACTAGACTCCGCAACAGGGATGATAGTACTCTCCTTGCAGCATGTCCCTATGTGCCCTCCTTGACATCGCCGAAAATCCCCAGCCACCCGTTACCATCCGACAACTCCAAAAGGTCCTCGATCCGGCGCTGAATGACTGGGAGTATTCCCATCCATTCGAGCATCTCCAACAGCGCTTCAGTAGAGACGTTGCTAGAGGTACGCGAAATATCAAGAAAGGCACCTATCGCGAATTCCCTGCAGTTAAGGACCTTTTCGTTATGCTGTACTACGTTGTGATTCTTTATCCTGTTTATCCTCCATACAGTGACCGCTGTGGGTAGAGTGTTCGCCTGCTATGCTAGAGGTCTCGGGTTCAAACCACAGTCCGAGCAAACACCAAAACAATTTTTCTAATTAGTAAAAATCCAATTATTGGATTTTTTAAAATCAGCGGTCACCTCTCGCCAGTGGGCGGCATACCCTCCGAGAATATTTCTGCCATGAAAGAGTTTCTCACAAAAATGCATTCGCCGTTCGGAGCCAGCATAAAACTGTAAGTCCACCCAATTAGTAGGAAAAACAAAAAGGAGCACACCTCGAATTGGCAGAGAAGCTCGGCCATAAAAATCGTCAGAGGTATAATAGCGCCATTGTATTATTTATTATCCTCCATCACAAAAAGATAAATGCGTTTTATGCCTTCCGCCAGGCACCTCGAACCATGACTGAGGTGGTCTCGCAGCTTACCCCTGGGGCTCTGCCTTAAGGGGATCTACTCGACCGGACAACAGCCTTTGCGTTTTCTCCGTCCCAGTTCCGATTGCAGCTGCGACACAAGTTGTTATGGTCCAATCACAGTCGGGTCGCGTGCTTACCAATGGTCCAATGTCCTGTGAATACGGCAGTTAAGCGGGAAAAATTCCTGTCTATCTTTAGAATGACTGAGAATCGCTTCTCATTGTATGAATGCCACAGACCATGCAAACCTGCAACCGTCTCCAGCTCGTTTTAGCCTCCTCGAGCCAGATTTTCTCATATATATATGTATATTGACCCGCATGAAATGCGCCACAACTAATTGGCTAAACCTTCAAAGCTTCAATGGAAACAATACTTGTATTTTACTTCATTTATACGCTTTTGTGCTCAATCTTTCAATCGCTTTACATTTCTCTTCAACATTTGATGAGCGTAAAATCTATGCCGAAGCGCGCATTTCATTATTGTTGTTAGATAATAACGCATTCAATGCATTTATTACTTTTTCTTTTGTTTTTCTTTGTTATTGTTGTGCTAATGGCGCTTTGACTGTTTAAACGATTTAAAGCATATCTAAGCAGTTCAAGGCTAACAATAAAAATAAAACAACAAAACAAATTGTATAACCTCCATTCGCTGCACAGTTATTAGGCATCGATCTCCATACTCTGCCGTTCTCAGCTGAACATAATTTATGTATGTTGTTGTTTGTGTTTAGTAGGTCTATATAAGCCGCTAAGGGCGTTTGCCATTGGCTTTTTAAAAGTCGAAAGCATGGAGGAACAATAAATGAGAATGCATAAGATCAGCTGACTTCTTCTTCAATCTTCATAAACACACACGAACAAGCATTTGTTTTTGTTGACATATTCCACACACACACGCACCCTAGCATTTCCATAGGGGCCACAGCTGTCAAATTCTTCTACATTCCTCTTTGCATGACACTTCTGGCCCCACTATGTATGAAGGTATGTCGTTATGCATTCTCCTTTATTGTTCCTCCATGGTCGAAAGTCGTTAAGCATCGATTTGCATTTGGTCAAGCATGTTTGCGCATGAGCACAAAAGGTGAAGAGTTTTATGTATATATGTATGTAAATGGGTGTGTGTGTGTGGCGAATGAAAATTTTATGGTGTTTCCTTTTGTTTTTTTTTTAACGTTGGCAACGCTATTAAGTGCATCAATTAAGTTGTCAAGCAATAAAAATTGAGTGTGGAGTTGCCTATTTTCCTCTGCTTGTTGTTGTGATGTAAAAAGCAATATAAAGGTACTTCGATGATTACATACATACATACGTATGTATACAGGGATGGTAATTTTCTGTTATCTTAAGCATTTGGACGTAAAAATTGACCATTAATTGCGTTAAAGTTGGCACAGCGCAGATTTTAATGTCTTGACTTAAAACCACACAAAGGAGTACGAAAAACTCTACAGAATCAATTTAGAGGTAAATTTATTCATAATAGAATTTAAAACAAGTAAAAGCGCGGCTGTCTTCGGCCGTACCGAAGACTTCATACCTTTCATGAGTGGGGAAATGAAAAATTACCTATGTATGTACATAGCCGGATTAAGTTTAATTTATAATTTTAATTCTGTGGGTTATTTATGGAAAGATTTATTAGAAAAAATGGTGCCTTGGCTTTTTAAATGGAGGAGTTATACACCAAAATGTCCATATCTGAACAATCGGTTGTGGGGGAGCTATATGTTATAGTGGTCCGATCTTGACAATTTTCGGTAATCCTGTTTGGGCCCATATGGGTACAAATACTTCAAAATTTCACGCCGTTAGCTGTTAAAATGGAGGAGTTATACACCAAAATGTGTATATCTGAACAATCGGTTGTAGGGGAGATATAGGTTATAGTGGTCCGATCTTAACAATTTTCGGCAATCCCGTTTGGGCCCATATGGGTACAAATACTTCAAAATTTCAGGCCGTTAGCTGTTAAAATGGAGGAGTTATACACCAAAATGTGTATATCTGAATAATCGGATGTTGTGGAACTATATGTTATAGTGGTCCGATCTTGACAATTTTCGGTAACCTTGTTTGGGCCAAAATGGGCACGTCTACTTCAAAGTTTCATGTCCTTAGCTGTTTAAATGGGGAAGTTATGCACAAATTACATCCAAAAATTTCATGCATATCTGAATAATCGGTTGTTTTCTATATGTTATAGTAGTCCGATTCGGCCGGTTCCGACAAATGATGAGCTGCATATAACAACATACCTGTATTCGGAATTTCATTCAGATATCTCAAAAACTGAGGGACTAGTTTGCGTTCACACAGAGGGACGGACGGACAGACGGACATGGCTTAATCGACTCAGTTCGTGATTCTGATCATATCGGTATATATTTTGGTGGATCCCCCATGCTTCCTTCTGGTACTTTCGACAAAAATTTTTTGGCACTAAGTTATAATACCATTTCATTTTCATGAAAGGTATAAAAATGGAGTTGTTTTATGCTTAAGGGTAACTCAATTAGGGCTGTAAATTGCGCAAAGGCTCTTAATGGTCTATTAAGCTCATGCCTGCACAGAATACCTATAAGCAGTTCATTGTAAACTGCACGTCTTTATAATATTTTAACATAATAAATGCAGCTATAAATACACACTTATTTGTAAAGATTTTCTTTAAAACTTGCTGACCACAAACTGCAAATATATTTGTATGTAATCTTCGCCATTGACACCTGCCTTGCCTTGGCTTGTCTGCCATTTAACTGATCTTGCCTTGAGCCAAAGTGCTGGCAAATATTTTATGGCTGTTTCTCAAGATCGCCGCCAAATGCATTTGCTGCTGTGGTCAATCATTCACACTACAACAACACTTAATATAATTAGCATTCTAAATTTTCAACTTGACACTGACATTAGACGCAGGAGTTAATTGCAAATAATTACGATAGTTGAACAGTGTAAAATGCAGTGATAAATAAATTAAATAATTCATTTATTACGACAAGATAAAGCTTTTTAAAGCTTACTACGTGTATGTAACTACACATATAAATAAATATGTAAGAATGTTAAAATTTATAGAAACAAAAACTCTTAAAAGAGTGACGAGACAAGTAAAACGCTTGAAATTCTTTTCGCATTTAACTCAAGTTGGCAATGCAATTGGTGTTTGGCATGCGATTGCGCATGTGCACATGATGTTGGCTGTGCCGTAAGAACGCACTTGATTTAAGCCACATGTTGATTAGTATAGGGAGATAGGGGAAAAATGATAATGGAGTTGAATGATGTATAAATTAGCAACAGCTGCTTGGAAAATATTTTTCTATAACTGCAAAAATGCGTAGAGGCCTAAGTATAATAAAAACTTGAAATAAAATAATCACGATTGAAATTGTTATAAGATCACAAAGCATGCAGGTGTTTCTTATCGGAAATTAGCATTGTGTATCCATCAACCAAAGTTTAGTTTTATCTGATCCACTCACCTTTGATCTGCTGCCGTTTGCTAAAACCTCATATTACCCGGCAGAGTCCTTGTACATAGCTACATACATTGTTGTAGAATAATAAGTAATTACTAGGGCAACAGAAAATATGCCCTAAAAAATTCGTTTTTAGCGCTAAAAATATGTCCTTAAAATATGGTTTAAGCGCTAAAAATATGCTCTTAAAACTTGGTTTAAGCACTGAAAATATGCCCTTAAATTTTTTTTATATACTTAATAAAAAGATATACGGCATGGTAGGTTGTGTGCTCCCCTTTCATGCAAGAGATTCCAGGTTCAAACCCTGGCCCATACAAATATCAAAAATTAGTTTTAAATAAAATTATAACACTTTTTGTAATAAAAAATATTTTTATTAAAGGTACATATTTGTTTTTATAGGTACAAAAGCGAAATAAAAAATTCACATTTTATTAAATTATAATACTTTTTGTAACAAAAAATTATTTTTATTAAAGGTACATTTTATAGGTACAAAAGAAATAAAAAAAATCACATTTGCGAAACACATCTTCGTTACCAAAATAAAACAAGTATTTTAACATACGAAAATCTATATACATATATTAGGGCGGGTCAATTTGTACTGACGAAAAAAAAACCTACTTTGTTTCGGCCACGGCTGCATTCTCTGGTCGATTCTAAACAAAAAAGTCCAAAGGAGCATAATTCTAAAATGAAGTTAGACCCTCCGCAATTTTGATTTTAGATAGTCATCCCTAAAAATTTTTTTTACATTTGTTAAAAAAATGTAGTTGAAGATACTCAAATTAAATTTTGAGATTTATTTGAGTTGAACCCATCCCATTGTATTCTACAGGCAAAAATTAAGTTGATGTGTTTCGGCGTTTCACTTAGATATTTCAAACTTTTAAGATATATCTGTTGTAACATAAAATAATTGGGAGATATTCTAAAGAAGGGGTTTGTAAAATTATTGTATTTCCCTAAAAAATAATCAAATTGCATACTTACTTATTCAAATTGCTATTGCTGTAAACTACAAAATTTTGCGATAAATTTTCAAATAGAAAACTATGTCGATTGTCGCGGTAAGTTTTTAAACGTAGAAAAAGATCTTTCCACGTCAACTGAAGGTATCGGGACGTATTTAAAAGCAAGAATTGCAGTCACTGTGTAGCGTGTAGTGCTACACGTTCAATATGAATATTGCGATATTTTTCTCGCTCTGAGGTTCAAGATATTTTACTTCCGTCCTTTTCGCACTTTCACTTTCAATTCGTTTATTGCCAATATTGCGATCAGGATCGCGGATATCAAAATTTCTAAACATTTTGCGATCCAGAATCGCGAGCCATCAATACTCGATGCTACACTATCAATATGAATCGCGATCCACGGATTTCATCAATATATATTGACCGTCTGACGTATGCCTATGTAGACAAAGAGGAATGGCAAATAGTATGCGCATATACAAAACAAAGTTGCCAGAGTACAAAATTTAAATAAAAACAATTTTACGAGCGAGATGGAAAAATACGACGAAATACTATCCTAAAATATGAATTTATAGCAAAATATGCCAAAAATATGCAAATAAATCAAGATATGCAAAAATAAGCCTTTTGACCTAAATATGCGAAAATATGCCCTAACAAGTTAGGCTTATTCTCTTCGCCTTGAGCTAAAACGCCGATATATATTTATCATATGTAAATAGGACTGCAACAGAAAAATATGCATTTGCATATCTTCTGTTGCCCTAGTAATTACCATGAGTTCTAAATAGCAAACACTCTTGGCCTATGGAGCATGGAGCAGCAGTGAAATATACATGATTGTGACTTTATAAGTATGAAAGAGAATATTTCTCCAAAAATAAAATATTACATAGGAGTATGTATGTATATCAATTTTAGAAAACCTTCACGCAGTTCTATATACATAAATGCATGCTTGAGCTTACAGCTAAAAACTCAGCAATTACGCTCAGAGGAATAATAATAAGTTATAGCCTTTGCAGCGGCAAATATACTCCCCAAAACTTCAGAGTTACCCTTATAATTCCTACTGCTTAGTATCAAAAAAGTCTGTGGTCACGACTTACTTGCCCATTGGCCCATATTTTTCAGCGGGAAATTTTTCATACACCAGTGTGAGAGTCTTTAAAATTATGCGGGTCATGAAAGTTCATTCCCAACAAACATTAATGTTAGATATCGATTAGAGAAAGACAGGAGAACTTGAGCTTTTCTCAAATGTCTAACGTTAGTGGACGACTTGAGAAATACTAAGAATAAAATTATAGCGTTCTCAAAAAAAAAAATATATATGTATATATAATTCACAAATGGAGAAAATTATAATACTCTCCTCGGAATCTAATGCAGCTCTTTAATGAGCTACTAATGATAATTTGTAATATCTTCCAGTTGATATAAAAATTTATTTCATAGAAATTAATATCCAACTCTTTGCGCTTTATATTTGTATACAACATTTCCGTGATTCCAGTTTAAAAGAAAAAAAAGAAACTAACTAAAACTCATTATACAGCATGTCCATATCTGGTCTCAGACGTCAATGTGCCACTTCAATAGTTTGGCCCATATATGGGCATATCGATTAGTAAGCTTTTTTCTGCTCAATTCGCACAGCCAGATTCGGTTGATCGCTAAAACCGTTAGCACGTTTGTTTTTTGTTAAAGGAAGTCAATTTATAATTGCACATACACATAAATATTTATTTCTTTTTTAGTTGATTGTCATGCATTTATGACGCACGTTTTTTCGCAAATATTTTCTTGTTTACTTAAAAATGCGCTTCCTCGCCGCCAATAATGCAGTGCAATCAATATTTATTAAATTCAATCAATATTTATGTACATACATACATAAATATTTCTCAGAAAAAGCTGTAACTATTTGCTCATGCATTGTTTTTTATTTCTTTCATTTTCAGGTAAGTTTTTTATGGAATTCGGAAGTTACGTTTATTGTAAAATTTGTAGTCGTAAAGGGCGAATATGTCAGCTGATTAAATATGCTTAAGAAAGTGAGTATAAATTTAAGATTACCCGTCTAACCCTTCAGCTACATATCTTAATTCCAGTTCTATGTTTTTTTACAAATATTCAAACATATTTTTAGTGCTAAAACTACCATTTTTTTTTATCACCCCGATTCTAAATATCCGCCAGGATCTCAGCCCTTGTGGATTTTTTTGTTCACCAGGAAAATTTCCTCCTATTCTCTTTCACTAGCGAGAAGAAAAACTGGCGAACAGAATTTCGAACATGTGAGCGGATTTTCGAAGTCAGCTTTTTTGTTGCAAGGCAGATCTAGGAAGGTAGGCGCATAAGCGGATTCAGAAATTTCCGATGCATTTTGTTATTGTATTTGGTAGTGTGGTGTCAAAATGATATTTCGCCTTGGTTAAAACCTGAATTCACTTGGGACTGGCCCATTCCTATTGAGCCATGATGTGAATTCGCTTTGATTTTTACATTACACTCTACCTTTGTAAATAAAAAAGTAACTTCGGAATTTGCCTATGCGCCTACCTGTGTCGTCTTCGATATTATGCGAATGCCGTATTTATTTTCAAACCACTAAGAATTTTTCAAATAAATTTTCTGGAAATGTTATGTGAATGTTAATTTTATAAATTTTAAAACCCCACTTTGCAAAAATGCTGTGGACTGCTCCAGAAATATAAATCCAGAAAGGGAATTCCGCCGGCTGAGGGTAATTTTTTTTTGAAGCGAGGCCGAAAGCCGCAAACGCAAAAGGTTTTTCTACTCAAAACAACTGTGGATCGGTCCGTAGATTTTACTCCCGAAAGAGAATTCTGTCGGCTGAGGGTTATTTTTTTAAGCGCAGCCGAAGGCTGCCAACGCATTAGGATGTACTACGCAAAAATAATTTATTATTAATAAATTATAAGTTTTCACAAGATTTCGTTTGCATTTTAGTGATCCATATGACCCCCCTACCCTAAAATAAAAAAAAAAAAACCGAAAATTCAGGGGCCTGGCCCGTATCGAAATTTCCCCACAAATTTTGCATTTTTGCTAAAAAATTGCAAATTTAACAAAATTAAGAGTGAATATACATGGTATTGCTTTTCGAAAGTAGCAGAGGTCTATAAGAGGAAGATTGCGCGATGGTACGAATCTGTTTGACGGAATCTTTATAGGAAATAAAAGTTTTTTTAGAGTATTGCATTGATTTTATTAATTTGCAGCTTTATTAAATACTATAGAATTAATAAACCTGCGTTCAAATATTTATTGGACATTTTAATATCACATACACAGCAGCCAAAGAAACTATTTGCAATCTCTCCTAAATAAAACTATGCGCATTCTTCCGTTTTTTTGCTTGAAGACGGATATCAAACGGGAGTTGGAAAAAATTCTGACGTTTGATTGGCTCAATCCACCTTCAGCAAAGTTCTAAAAGTTGTTGAAATTTTTGAAAATGAGTTGTATCCGATTTGGATTCATAAAGCTATGAACAGCGACGAAAAAGAAAGTTTTTAAGTGCGATTTTTAAAACTACGACATCTCTAGTGTCCTTGAATGTATTGATGGAACACATGTCCGTATCATCGCTCCATATCAAAACCAGCACCCTCACTACAACCGGAAGGGATACTACAGCCTACAAGCCGCGAAATATCCGGCTGCCCCTTCAATAAACTTACTAAAATATCTATTTGCTGTTTATACTTTCCGTCATAAAAATAAGCAAACCAGTACATAATTATGTAATTATTAATTAATTATAATTAATTCAATTATGTATTTTTTATTAACAAAAGTTATATTCACTCACATTTTGTTCAACATTCACTTAAAATTGTCTTGTGAAAAATCTCACAAAATAATTGCATAAATTCTCGCTTTTATTTTCATTCATGATACCTACTTTTCTTCCTTATTCGCTTTTCACTTTTTCGAACATCATTTAGAATAGCCGGAAAGGGAGAAGCGAAAAAATCCACAAGGAATTTGTGTTTAGAATAAGGGAACAGGGAGAAGCGGAAAAATCCTTGTGGATTTTTCGTTTAGAATCGGGGTGTATATTTTAAGCATGGAAGAGGTGAGGCTTAGCAAAAACTCTTTCAATTTTGGAGCTTATCGACTTTACGTAAATATGTACATATGTATGTATGACCCCAGTAGCCATTGTTGGGTAAAACACCGGGTAATATATGCGTTGCACTTACTTCAATCTACGACAGGAGAGTTATGTATATTTGTTCGATTTTAGCTAAAATTTAATGCCTACTCTGAAACTTCCACTATTTAAATCGTTAGATTCCTCATAATCAAGAAAAAACGACCAATTATTTTTTGATCCACAGAACCAAAACTATGTTATATAGCCATAACCCCTTCTAGAGCATTAAAATTACGAGTATAGAGCAAGGGGTAGGTATCATATTTACAAAAAAAAATAAATCTAGAGCTTCTAGATATTAAAATTATCAACCACAAATTTAAAGCACCCTAAAGAATAGTCTGCATTGCAAAGTTCAAACGAAAATGCAAACAAACAAATAAATAAAGCGCCTGCAGTCGTTTTTATAATTAATAAATACCAAACGAGTGTCAAATGCACCTGAGTCACGCACTAAGTTTTACAGAAAGAGAAAAAGGAGAAAAAATAAACTCCATCTACAGTGTTAATTTGCAAAAAAAATATATATTTACATTTTCCAAACAACTCATGTTGGAAGGGTTTTTTAATCCCCTTTTGGCAACCCCCATGAGTGTTGAATTTCTTTTTAAGCCTCAACAAACAAAGCCTTGCGAGCTACACACCGTACCCAAATATCACGCACAAAAATATTGCCTTTGTTTGTTGGCAAAACGTGCCGGATTTGTATTAACAAAATATTTGCAAATTTGCAGTGCAAAATAGAGCCACCCTCAAGCACAATTCGCAAAGCGAGTTGAACTAATTGAAAAATACCCAACATATCATGAAATTTGAACGGCCTTCAAAAATAAAATATTCTCTCTTTGTTTTTGTGATTTTTTTACTTAATCCCTTTAAAAATATTTACTTGCTTTAATTTCTTACTTAATTTTGCATTTAACCCTTCTCGAAACGAGCGCTTGTTTCTAGAGACGCTTACTCGAACAAATTTAACTACTCTTCCACTTCAGTTGCTTGATTTTGCTGTTCGAGGATTGTTAGTTGCTCATCAACCTCCGTAGTTGCCTGGAAAGTGGTAATTGGTAGATCTGTTGGCGCTTCAGTGTTAGCTGCTGTATTCGTGTAGCTTATCGAACTCGGAGTAGTCCAAGAGCTTGTCGAATTCGTTGAACTTGCAGAGATGGAGGAGCTTGTTGAGGTAGAGGAGCTTGTTGAGGTAGAGGAGCTTGTAGTTTCCAGTGGAGTCGTAGATATAGAGAAACTCGTAGATAATGGGGAGCTTGTAGTTGTTGGTGAGCTTATGGAGACTTGGGAGTTCGTAGAGGTTATGGCATTCGCAGAGGTGGGGAAGCCTATGGTGACTGGTGAACTCGTAGGGGTTAGTGAGCTTATTGGAATTTGAGAGCTCGTAGATGTTGAAGAATTCATAGATATTGAGGAGCTTGTAAAGGCTGTGGAGCTCGTGGTTTCGGCAGAAGTTGCCGTTCCTATTTGCGATTCCAATGTTGACGTGATCACTGGCGGATGTGGCTTAACGCCTCCCTCCAGACATGACTGCAAATGGTTATAATTGTCGGCAGTAACGGTGACATATTTACGTTCGGCTTGATGAACACACTGTTGATAATGCAAATCGACCAGACGATAACGTTCATGCAATATGGAGGCATGTTCGGAGGCATTACCCGAAATGCCATAGGCTAATTTGGTGTTGTCGTCGCCCTAAGGAGTAAGATACTTGCTTAGTTATTTAAGAAAGAAAACATGTATACAAATAAGTTCTAACAAAAAAAATTTCTCATGTATCATGTTCTGAAGTATTTTCTTCCTACTTTGAAAAACTCCAAAATTCTACTCACAATTTTCGAGTGACAATGGAATGCCTCAATCGAGCTGTTTTGGCCATTACACATGCGTAAATTGGAACACACCGTCTCTGTGGCCTCCAAAATTTGTTGAGCTTGCTCGAGCACATCCGCCTCAATTTGCTTACGTTCCTCCCTCGCTGCGCGCAAGCAAATATTATAGTCTTGACTATAAGCCTCACCGGCGACATTCAATTGCGCTATATAATCGGTGAAACAGGCCACCGACAATTGTGGATTCAGCGAAGTGAAGAGCAAATGTGCCAAACCTTGTTGCGAGGGTAGCGCTGCATTGGGTGGCGGTATCGGTATTTGTGGCGTCACTGAATGAAGACCGGCGCCCAAAATTAGAGCAATTGTGAACTTTAACATGTCTTGACTGCGCCTCTTTGCGGTTTTATCGATTTAGCACAAGCTTGATGGTTCTAAAGGAGCTTTTTTACACTAACTTTAATGGTGACTATCGCGTCTGATGTACTTCCTGCTTCGTATTTCACTAAACTTCACACGCAAAAGGTATATTAACTAGCTTTTATATCATCAGCGAATATTCTTTACTCTTATCTGTAGTTATCTTTGCTAAAGAATTATGTAGTCAATAAACTCAGCATTTCGAATATACCATGACTTTTTTTGCTGGCGCCTTAAAATTTTATCGTACACATATCCACTCGTCTGTGTTTTATTTTACCTCTTTTAGTCGTACTTTTATTTTTATGTTTTCGTTTTTTGTCTGATCTGCGCATCTGTTCTGCAAAGCTGCTCAGCTTCCTGACCTTAGAATAACATCACTACTATATATATGTAGTGTTATCATAAAACCAAACTGTGCGCTAGTACTCGTATTTATCCAATATTTACTTAATTCCAGTCCGTCGGTAGATAATAGACTTATTAGCGCTCATAAATAGTTTTAAGAAAATCCATGTGTTGTTGTTTTTGTGGCATCATATTTGTTACGTGATTGTTGACTCAAGTTTCTCGTGCTAGCCAGCCATAGCGTATAAAAAATAATAATTGCGAATTGCGAGGGTAGTGCTCTTAATAAGGTCTTTCACTAATGCTTGGGAGGCACTTAGAATGGGAGCAAGTCACTTTTACCTGCACTGAAGCAAAATGCTTACGAGTATTCTAGGAATCAAGCCAATGACTCGAGAACTGACCGGAAATCATTGTTCTCTCCTTCAACATCAAGTTCTATGGTTTCTTAACCTCCTAACCAATAATTGATCCCATGAATTTCAGAAGATTTTCTCTATCTGAAGTTCATGGAACATCTGTTTCAAAAAGGGGATTATTTCTTATTGAATCAAGTCATGTTTCCATTACAGAACAATGGTGCCGATTTGGCTTATAAGAATTTGCTCCAGCTCTGACAGAACCCTCAAAGTCAAACGTCGAGCTATTACGGATAAAGAGGAAGAGCAAGACATCCAGACGTCAGATTATCTATCGAGGTAGAGGAATAGTAAGATGAGAAAGAATAGGAACAAATATTCACGAAAATATCCATACATTTTTTATTTATATTTTTAACTAGATGACGGTATCGCGAAATATGCAACAATAAAAAATATCAACAGATGTAGAAAAATAATGCAAATATGTTTATGTTTAACTAATAAATACAAACCAAAAATTACATAAAAAAATTAAGCCAAAAATTTGTAACTGTGTTAATAAAAAAAAGATGCGTCAACAGAATATAGCTATGAATATTAAAAGTAAATGAGCCACAATGTAAATAAATTAGTCGAATACAAAGCGAAATTTCTTTGGGGAATGGTATGTTCGTAGAGAAGGGAAATTTTGTGCATATTTACTAGTTAGGAAGGAAAATTAAATATTAATTAGTTTCTCGAATTTATAATTTATTTAGAATCATAAAATTTACATAGATAATGTAATTACTCATTTATTTATTTCAATTCCATTAAACTTATATGACTTTATTATCTCTACTTTATCTACTTTCTTATTTTATTTTTTCTTTTGTTTAATTTTTTATTTTTTTTATCTTTTTTTATTTTATTTTACTTTATTTTATTTTATTTTATTTTATTTTATTTTATTTTATTATTTTATTTAACTTTATTTTGTTTTCCTTTGTTTTATTTAATTTATTTAATTTAATTTTATTTTATTTTATTTTATTAAATTTTATTTTACTTCAATTTAATTTTTTTTCTTAATTTAGATTTATATATGCATTTATATTTAGTAGTAACTATTAAATGCTAAATGCCAAGCTGTCATTCAAGGTGATCGTAGAACTATGCAATGTTATAATATATACTAGTATCGCCGGTGGTCGAAATTCGACCATGCAATTTATTTTTTCAACTTTGTATTGGTACAAAAATTATTCCTTTTCGCGGAGATAAGCAACACTTTCCAAATTCCAGTTGTACCGCAACACTGATTTGCCCTTTTGATCACGGTCCGACGCGAAATCATGGTCAAAATCAAGGCAGATCTAGGAAGGTAGACCCGGTAGTGAGCGCTTTTAAATTAAAGCGACTCTTCAACTGTGCTTACGATATTTGTAAACACGTTTACGATATCTATTTATCTTAACTAAAAATTTTATTTATTAATTATAAAGAAAGTAAATAATTTATAGAAAAAATTATATGCCTATGCACTGCTCCTGACTCATACGAACACATCCATATCAATTTTATGTGGATATGAGTATGTTAAATGTGCAAAACAGCCTGGCAATTGTTTGTATGGGAAAAATGTTAGCCTATTAATATATAGATTTAAACAAAGTCATTAATTTGCGTGTTTTGTTGTCAGTCAATTGTCAAGTGTTATGATTATTTGTTGATATTTATTATATCAAGCTTAATTAATTTTTAGTCATATTGAATTTAACTACTAAGTAAATGTAATCGATATGAAATATTTGTGGCTTCGCACCCCATCATGTCGTAACGTCAATAGTTATGCATACATACCTACATACACATTTAATATTTTATATATTGTACATAATCAACAAGTCAAACAATCATTTAGTCAGTAAGTGTTGATGTTTAACAATATAAGCTACCGTAAAAATAATACCTACTATTTTTCAAACCAGTTCTTAGATAAGTGTAAATATCGTACTTAATTTAGCTTTCATATGAATTACGATATGTCATATGACAAAAAGGCAATTACCGTGATATTTTTAAATTTGTTTTTTATATGCTTTTAAATTGAAATCCAATCAAGTATAACCGGCGCCACAAAAGCGTGAATTTTCTTGTGTCATTAGTGACAGTTCATTAATTGTAACTTTTTTAGCATCTTAATCATTGTGAATTATTACAAGTAAACCAACTTGACGAACATCTGACCTTATCTGTTTGTGGAAATAGCCCGTTATTAACGAAAAAGCAGCAACAACAATACATACATATATTTATTACTCTCACAGCCTTTGACCCTCCCTTATTGTAATGAAAAATTAGTATTTCAAAATGGCTTGATGATCTATGTATATCACTTGTAACAATTCACAATGGTTTGTCAAAACTGTCAAAGTCTACATGTGAATACTTATCCTATTCAAACATGGAATAAATAAAAAAAAAAAAAACTTAGATAGAAAAACTTTGCCTGCCGCCATCTTGTACTCTTATAAAATTTGAAATATTTTTTTACGCTACACCTTGTAAAACGCCACTAAAGTAAAACATCAGTGAGAAGTTTGAAAAATGCGTTTAAATCAAAAGTTTCCAATTAACAGGATAATTTTCTCTTCAACTGCAGAAACAAACAAAGCGCATATGCATTGCTTTAAATTTCTCGAATTCACTCCCAATAATACATTTAAGTTCAATAGCATTCTGTCGGTTGTTGCACTCTTAACTCTCCACCCAACCTGTGAATGACTTCCACTTTCTAGCATTCCTGCGCAGTTTGGCAGTTCCAACTTCAATTCTATAGCAACCACCCGCTGAAATTGAGTGTTTGTATTTGTATTTATTGGTTTGACAAAATTAGTACAGCAAGATTGAATCTTTAATAGTCTGTCTGCATTTTTTTTTTTTTCCAACAATTCGAGTTCATGCAATTCCTTTCGTTTTTCGCCATTGTCTGCCAACGACCGAGCAACCAAACAAACGACCGACCAGCCGGTGCATGGACCTGTCTGTCTGGCGCGTTGAAAGTTCTCATCACTTTCCTTTACGTTTTCCATTTTGCTCGTTGCTCATTGTTGTTTTTGTTGCACATTATCGACCCATCAGCGATATATGTACCTTCCGAAAGTCGGTTGTTTGTTTGTACAATTTCATTCATTTTGCTGTGTAATGTTTGTGTTTTTGTGTGCGCCTTTGTATACCGGAACATATTTTGTTAAAGCACACATGCGGTTTTCCGACCAACACAACCCACAACCACCCACAAAGGGTAACACCGGCACACAGTGGGGGCACCTCCATACAAACGCGGCCAAAAATAGTAATAATTGAGCTAGAAACTTTAAACTCGGAACTTAAGCTTTCTTGATTGAAGATAGTAAACTGTGAAAATTTGAACAAAATCGGCCCACAAATACACCCCCCTCCCATATAACGGTATTTTTGAAATTTCAATATTTTGTTAACTATTATAGCTAAAAATGCTCAATTTTAATAAGAGCACACATTTTTTAAATATAAATAATATACAGTAATCATTTTGGAAAAAGCGCAAAGTATTCCATGGTTTTCAAATTAAAAATATATGCACTTTTGAGCATTTTATAAGCATTCATCATAAAATTTTCCTTCAAAAAAATCACATTTAAAAAAATTTTTATACCACAAATGAAACTATACTTTTCTAAAGGATTTCAGTGTGCTGAATCTGAATCTGAAGTCAGAATTTTCAAATTGGTTCTAGTTTTTGAGATATTCATGTCCAATTAGGCAAAAAAACACGTTTTTGACTATATTCCCTGCTTAATATCTTGTATGTAATATTTTTTTATTCAAAATCAAATACACCGTTAGAAAGCATAAACCATCCCCCTGAATATGGCGTTTAAATTTTTCAGATATCTTTATTAGAATTGGAGAAATTGTTGTTTAAGTTTCATTAACTTTGCAAATTTTCCCCATACAAAATTATTAATACTTTTTGAAGCATACTTTTGGGGATTTTGTATGAGAAAAATGTATGAAAACTTAGAAAAACTCACTCCATAAAAAAGTTCATAAAACAAAAAAGCGCAAACGAATTTTTAAGATTTCTTCACCTGTTTATAAAGCACGTTCACTAGCACCAAATATTAAAAATTTGGAGAGGTCATATTTTGTATTTTTTTTTTTATTTCATGTTGAAATTTTCCAATTTTTACACAATTTTTTTTTCTGTTCGAAAAGAAAAAGGCTGCAAAAAAATAATGATAACGCTGATAAAAAAAAAATTCTTTCATAATTTGAAAGTGTGAACCATTGCCTACAACACGGTGAACAAACTATTCGATTAGTCGCCTAAGAATAAGATTTTTCATAATGTCAAAAGTAGCCTAATTATTGCGTTTTGAAAAAGGCACTTTTAGTCAAATGGGAAAAAGATTATTTAAGCGAAAAGCGCAGGTGGATTTCAAGAATTAAAATGCAGTTTGATTAAAAATATATCATTTCAAAACATATGAAAAAATTGGGGAGGTCATATTTTTTATTTTTTTTATTTTTTTGTTTAAAGTTGAGCAAAATTTTTTTTTTACTTTTTTTGTCAATATTTGAAAGTTCATATAAATCTAAGAGTTACCGCTGGTTACAAAAGGCTTATTGTTTCTAAAAGCCAAATCAATATCTATGTATTGATGTATCACTCGATTACATACGTTAATAATTGAATGAGTTACAGCATTTTGTATAAGGTGTAATTGTTGAGAAATAAAAGGACCTATTTTTTGCTCAGCTTTTAACACCCTGTACGGCTAAACAAAACGAGACTCAAAAAATTTTATATAAGCTTTTTTTTTACAAATTGTTATATCTGTCAATCACTTTCAAAAAAATTTGATTTGCTAATACTTTAATTTCGATTTTATTTTTGGCCGCTATCACCCAGTGTGTGGCAGCAGCATTTAATGGGGAAACGTACTAACAACCCTTAAAATTGCATTTGTGCTGTGTCGTGCGCTTTTTACTCAACGCAGCTGTGCATAGCCCCCCATGTAATCGTCTCCAACATATTTTCTTTTCATCGATAAAGCTTTTGCTTTTTGATGTCTCTGTTTAGCATTGCACTGCACTTGCTTTTGGTGTATCCTTTTTGCTTTATTTCCTCTTTGCTATTTTTGGGTGTACCCTCTTTGGGTGTATGATGAATTTTTCTCTGTTTTTGTATCCATTGGCTACGCCCCAGCTTTGTATCTGTTGGTTCGATAACTTCAACTTTGTTTCTTGTGACTTTCATTGTTCATTGTTTGGCAAGTTTGCAACAATGGAACAAAGGGTTATGTCATGCCATAAATTCCATTTAACAATTTGTGTTGTGGTACTAACATTTCTATTAAATAGTACTTATAGGGAATGGGATTCGACATGGTAGCAGCTGCAGTTAATGTTTCTTTTTCGAATGATTTTATAATGAGGATTGATGGTGATGAGTGCAGTGGGAGGTGCAAAATATTAATAACAACTTTTGTAAAAAAATAAACTATAAATTAAAAAAAAAAACATACATTCTTAATTTAGTTTTCATTTTAAGATATGGAAACTTACCCATCGGTTTTGCCGCCGGTGCCTCTCTGGCAAGGCTATCTCATTACTTAGTTATCTCATTACTTAGTACTCCACTGTGTCCAGAAACCCATGCCAGACGTACTGAGTTTCGAGTTTCTGGCGCCAAGTTTGTTGAGTTTATTTATGCACTCTCGGACTAGCCAAGAGCTAATGTCGCAGGATGCTAGTGTTCTTATTGCTGCTTGGCTATCGCTTAAAATGGTGATTATCTCACCAGAATATCCCCTTTTAAGTTTAAGTCTGTACACTGACTAATGGCAAATACCTCGGCCTGGAAGATGCTCGGAAAACGTCCCAGTGGTAAGGATACCTTTGGTCTCGGACCACAGAAGCCGGCACTCCTCTGTGGTTTTCGAGCCATCAGTGTACCATAATATTGAGTTATGCCTTTAGATGTCCTCCAATTTGGAGTCCTTCCAGGTTAAATTATCCCCGAGCTCTATTCTAAACCGTTTCTCCAATAGGATGTACTTAGTCATGTCATCTCTGGGAAGCAGAGAGATTGGAAATATTGCTCCCAGCCTCATCATGCCTTGAGATCATAGTAGCTTTCCTAACTTCCCCTGCTGTGTTTAGAGAACTATATTAAACCTTGAGTGAAAAAATATTATTTTATCTCTTCTTGTTTGAGAAGGCAATCACGCAATCACTGTTTCTCGAGACATCCTCTAATATAAGACTGATTCTTTAATCGATGTCTAATCTTAGTGTTTGTTGGTAGGATTTCGATTATATATCGGGATAAGGTTTATTATTTACCCCATATCTAAACTTAAGACTCTACAGCTCAGTTATGTTGAGGAAGTTCACGGTGTGATTCACGGTTTATTTGAGGGAATGGTTCATTCCCCTCCTTACTACTTTTTTTAATTATATGGAATTTAAACAAAACACCTTGACAGCAATAATTGATGATAAACCT
Organism: Urophora cardui; assembly: GCA_960531455.1. Taxonomy (NCBI): domain Eukaryota; kingdom Metazoa; phylum Arthropoda; class Insecta; order Diptera; family Tephritidae; genus Urophora; species Urophora cardui. The sequence continues at coordinate 16,089,278 of OY482673.1, forward strand.
ACAGTCGCTCAAATATCCAGCTAATGTTTTTTGAATTAATCGTTGAAGGAGGTGGCACAAGCCCCCGTTGGCGTAAATGAAGGCTAAAAAGCATGCACAAATGGTTTTTTACTTTTGAAACTTTTGAAAAAGAAAATAATATGAAATAGAAACAAATCAAGAAAACTAAGAATTAAGTAACTAAAAAAACTGTTAGGCTAAAAGCAGAGCTGGGCGATAAGGATTACGATTACAAGATGATTACAATTACAGTAATCGTAATCTTAGAAATTTTGAAATTACGATTACTGTAATCGTAATCGTCGTTACAAAAATTACGATTACTGTAATCGTAATCGTAAAAAACTTGAAATTACGATTACTGTAATCGTAATCGTCGTTACAAAAATTACGATTACTGTAATCGTAATCGTAAGAAACTTGAAATTACGATTACTGTAATCGTAATCGTAAAAAACTTGAAATTACAATTACTGTAATCGTAATCGTCGTTACAAAAATTACGATTACTGTAATCGTAATCGTAAAAAACTTGAAATTACAATTACTGTAATCGTAATCGCCGTTACAAAAATTACGATTACTGTAATCGTAATCGTAAGAAACTTGAAATTACGATTTCTGTAATCGTAATCCTATGTGTAATCGATTGCACATGTAATCCTTATCGCCCAGCTCTGGCTAAAAGAAACAGTTAAACTAAAAAATAAACAAAAAAGAAAAACAAATTAAACAGGTTTTTGCTTTCAACATTCATACTTACAAGAAACAGAAGTTCTGAATTGCTAGAATTGAAGTTAATTAATTTTTTATTAAAGCGCTACTGCTGAATACAAAACGCTAAGAGTGCTGACTTAAGTATGTACGTATGTATGTTTGTACATTTAATTGATAACGTTTTGTTGTAGTAGGTCTATTTTATGGTTTGAACAGTTCAATGTACTCCAAATGCCACCTAAGAAGCAAAGTTGTTTGTCTCTCACATTTACTTAATTGCATATCAGACCTTTTACTTGGCTTGAGGTGAAGACTTAACTAAGACATGTGTACATACTTACGTATGTATACATGTAGGTAGTCATGCGAAACTTGTAAGCTACTGTACTACGTATATAATTAAAGGTTGCGTTATAAAATAATTTGCTGAAGTACTTAAGACATTTCTTAACGGAAGCATATAATATGACTTGGATGTAAAGCTTCTATTTTGATTGCGAAAAAAGTTGTGAGATTCTTCAATGAAGCTTATTTGGCTTATCTAGGCAGCTTATAGGCCATATTCCTGCCAGGTGACTACCTTCGAAGCTATCCTTACACATTTTCGATACTCGCCATCTAAAACACACAAAAATGTTTCCAATTTAAACTTATCTCGAAAAGTTTTATGCAACGTTCTCAGAGACGAAACTGGAAAAAAATTTTTAGTCAACTCAGTACTTTTTACAGGCAGTGTAGGTACTTTCATGCGTGTGTCTAGTAAACGTATTGCGGTCAATTAACCAAAGGTTATCAAACTACGTATGTGTAGAGCGCAGAAGAACTACTCAAAAGAATGAAGTAGGTGCTTGAGTAGTAAAAGAAGCAAGTGAAATATATAAGAAAGTAATAAAAGCGGTTTACAATGAAGAAATAATGCATAACTCATGCCATAAAAGTGTTATTTTTTAAGCTTTGTGTCGTCACATTCAACACCGCTTTACAGAGCAATGAGTCAAACGATGAGTCACTCGCGGAGTGCTGTTCAATCCATGTTGTTTTTTCCTTATCTGCAAATCTTTTATTGGTCCAATTTTGAACTACCTGTTTTTGATGAAACTGTCATTTAATATTTGACGCTCGTTTAATTTGAACCTTCCGCTGAACCCACATGAATTTTGAAACTAACCTTCGAAAGACTCAAAACTTCAAAATCGGAGCAATAGATGGTCCAAAACTTTAATAGAGACCCCAAGCCTTGTGTTACTTCTGCAACGTATTAGTTATTAGTTTTATACGAGCTTTAACAGCAACTTTAAGAATGATAACGGCATGAAGTAGTGTCAGAGACAGATAGTTCTCGAACAATTTTAGCATATTTACGTGCTCCTGAATCTAGGTCTTTAACATTAGACTTGAGTCATGAACGGTTCTTGCCTCTTCGTCTTTTACAATTGGAAAATTTTTTTGTACAATACGGGTTTCTGGAACCTTCTTTCAGAACTAAGTTGAGCTTTATCGCCTAGTGCCGTTAAGTCAGATTTTTGAAATTCTTAGGTATTAAGGCGTTAAGGCCTTTCCTTCTGGTACCTATAGTTTATACATTTTCTAATACGAACCAAAATCGATCCATAAATACCGCTTTTCGGAATATCTCGATCACAGCGCCACTTAGCTAATAATAATAATAATAAAAAAAGCTTAATCTATTTCAGTAAAACACATGCAAGAAATTCAAAAACAATACGAAAATTGTACAAAAATATGAAACTAAGCAATTAAAAAAACCCGGCCATGGCAATTAATCTATTTTAATACCATATCATCTTCCAGTTGCATGGTTATAATTTAGCAATTAAGCCATGCTTTAAAGTTTAAACGAAAGTGGCTTACACAAAGTAATTTAAAATGAAAATTGAAATGAAAATGAAAACCATGTGAATCATGTGCGCTTATGAGCAAAGGTGAGCTTCGTGCGTCTGGCCAAAGTGCAAAACGCTGAGACTGAGAGAGTACCCCCGGAGTCTGTGCGATCGTGGGAATATTGCAAGATGGTCGGGTTAAATTTCCAATTGCAAAGCTAAGCCAGTTTAATTGCCACAATGTATGTACGTAGAGCCGTATGGCTACTTAATTGCTGAGATACTGTCAAGTTAGACGTGTGAGAAGAGAGAAGAGGTGTGTGTGTGTGGTGCAACCCAGTGTTGCCGCTCAAAAATTTCAAAAGGTGGCCCAAAAAATTAAAAAAAGTGGCCCCAATTTTTTTTTTAGCTAAAACACATTTTCATATCTTTTTGTGGTTTATTTAATGCTTAAAGAAAATAAAATTTAAAATATTCTCTACACTAACGCAGCGTTAATATGATCGTTCGTTGAGCAGACGGAATAACCCTAGAAAGGCAAGGAATTAAAAAAAAAAAACTGTTATAGCGTTCGTTGAGCCGTAGGAAAGTGCAAGTACCGTTGGAATTTTACCAATAAAAAGCGAATATGAGTGCAAAGAATGTAAATTGTGGTAAAATTCCTACGTTTCTTGCACTTTCCCACGGATCAACGAACGCTATATGCTCTGAAAAAAAAACGTTGTAAATCTAAAGACTTTCGCTGTTAAATCAACTACTTTCCGCAGTTGAAATTTGCCCAACAATGCTCCGTTGTGGTTTCAAAGGTGCGAGCGTTGTTGATTTAAGTCAATAAGAGATTGTTGGAAAAAATTTTCACCTAAAAATAAATTTTTGTTTGCATTTTACTCTTCATCTTCTCTCCGCCCGGGTCCCAACTGCAAATATGTAGCCTCCGCTTGTTCTCCTATTCTTCTCTCCTTCTTATCATTCACTGGTTGCTATCTTTATTTCTTATTCTGATTTTTCTTCTTTATTTTATATTTTCCTCCGGATTCGAACCATGACATCAACCTAAAATTCTATCCAATCATCACATAGTGGAACATTCAACATTATATTGAATTGTAGTAACCTATTTATACTTCCATTTCCTAAAAAGGAATCCATGAATTATTTGAATCATTGTAAAAACAAAATTTAAAAAAAATTGTTCTCATTAGTTTTGTTTACAACGGAAACTGTTGGGTCAAATACTTTTGCCTTTAAATCAACAACGGGGAGAAAATTGTTGCTAAAAATAAACTTTTGCTTGGATTTTTCTCTTCATCTTCTCTCCATCAATATTTTTTTTGTTGGTTTTCTCACAAAAAAATATTTTCTCACAAAAATTTTTTTAAAAGCAAGCAAGTTTTTGAATCAACAGCGGCCGTTTTTGAATAAATTGTTGGATCAAAAACGTTGCTGTAAAAACAAATACTTTTGCTGTTGAATCAAAGACGGAGATTCAACAGCCGAAAGTTGTTGGTTTAACTACGGGTATTTTTTTCAGAGTGTGTTTGTTTGTGTCTGGGCTGCTCCGTGCGTTTTCATTATCTTAACGAACAGCCCAAATTTCAAAGTATTCAAGGGTAGTGTTGGCAAACAAATTAAATAAAGAACCTTTCTAAACGGAGTGTTGCCAATGCAAAGTAAAATAGTAACAAAGAGGTTTTTTGTTCTTATATTTAAGAAAAAACTAAAAATTATTTAATAATTATAGTTTTGAAAGTAGAAAAGGACCAAAAGTGGCCCGAATTTTTAAAAAGGTTCAAATATTGCATATTTTCAAAAAGTTGGGTTCAGGTGGCCTGGCTTTAAAAAAGGTTCAAATTGCCACTTTAGTGGCCCAAACGGCAACGCTGGTGCAACCGCAAAATGTTGACACTGGCCGACATTTGAAGTGACAAGCCATGTGCGCTGGCGCAAAAGCTGAGTGAACTGCTCAGCCTATAGCAATTTCTGTTATTTCAAAGTAATTGAGCCAAAAGCAATTATAATATGATGTTGATGATGATGTGATTGCTGATGGTAGTGAAAGTGATGCCGGTGGATGATACAGTCTTCCACATGAAGAATTATTTTGTAATTGATAGCGGACATTTTTCAAGTGGTGTGAAAAGTTGTTGTTTTTTAGATCTTCAGGAAGGCTCCAGCGGACTATAGCAGATCTCGTGCCTCAACGCGTAATTGAGTCCAATGTTGAAGATCTGGATCGAATAATCCTTAGCGCAAAGTAATAGTCCGATAACTCTCCAGTCGTGAAACTACTTTCGGTCGATAGCTTAGTCTGCCTTCCATGACGATAACTTTCTCTGTAAAAGTTCCAAGTAAAACCAATACGTTTAACCGGTATTACAAGGCATGTACTTTATATTACTTGTATTTAGAAAAGCTAAAGAAATACAACACAACTAGGAGGGAACCCCGATTTCTGACTCCATAAATACGAAATTCACGGCAACTTATTGTTCTTTGTTCATAAATAACACTGCAGCTTAAGCAATTACCATTCGATATAAAAATATCGCTATCAAATTAGGTGCATTTAACATTCTAAAAATAAAAAAAATTTATGCGTATAAAAATTGATAAAACATAAAAGCGGCTAAAATTTTATTAGGAAAATTTTCGGCACTTTGCTTGGCTGGATTTCAATGATTACATTTTTTGAAAGTAAACAGTTTAGTTAAAAGTAAAACCATGAAAATTAAATTGTTTTCTTGCGACATAATAACTTGAGATCACAATAAAAATCTTAACCGAAATGACTCAAAAAGAGTTGGCGCGCTTTTATGAGCGCAACACAAAATCAAAGCGTCGTAAAAACTCCAAGCAACAATGATAAAAGCGCTTAAAAGTATTTTGATTATTTTTGTCTTTTTTTTTAATCAAGATTTTGCCAGTAAAGTAAAAAGAAAAAAAAATCTGCTGCGGTTTGTTTGAGTTCAAGTACTCGACGTGGTATATGAATATAAATACATAATAGCATGCTGCCAACATTAAAAGTCATAACAAAGTGAATAAATAAGAAAAACCAAAAAAAAACATTAAATAAAAAATTATGCAAACATGCAATAAGTATAAACAAAAGAGCACAACATTTATAATGCAAACATATTACAAAAAGATGACGTAAGAGTCGGAGACGACGTGATGTTGTAAATAAAGGCGAAGTAAAAAATAAAAATAAATAAAAATAAAGATGAAAATAAAAATAAAAATAAAGATGAAAATAAAAACAAAAATAACGACAAAATCCGAAAAAAGTACAGAAAAGCATGAATTTATAAATTTTCTTATATTGAGGTTATTAATTTCAATTGATCTGTCTTGTATTAAAAATCAGCGAAGCTCGTATCATTAGGCATATAACAAAAAAAATATGACGAAAAATTTGGCATACCACTACGTGGTGGCAAATATTGTACAAGTAATGAATATAACTTTTTTAGGTGATTTCGGTTCAAAAACGTTCCGCGCAAAAATGGATTTCTAAAAAAAGTCAGATTTTTTTTTTAATTTTTTTTAATATTTTTATTTTTACATTTTTGTCAATTGTTATATGAAATAAGTTTTAAGTTCAAAGTATGTGATGATTTACACAATGGTAAAATGTCTTGCACAATTTTAATTGCACGCTCTGCGCAGATGTACAAACTGTTTTTTTTTTTTTTTCAGCAGTTCTGATAAAAAGTAATTTCGTTTTGCGCGGACTCTTTTTTGCAATTTCGCAAAAAAAAAAAATAATGGGGTTCATACTTTTTTATGCTCTATTCGACTATGGTATGTCGTTTCTCGTATTTGCAAAAATTGTAAAAAGTTATATGCCTATTGTATCATATTCGTGGATTGCTTAGTATGTATTAAAAAAAAAAAACTTGAAAATTGTATTCCACAAAATTTTTATTTAATCATCTTCATCTACTCATCCATTTTACAAAAATATCAATCGTTCTCCTATTGACTTTGAAATTAAAATTCCTCTTGGCAACAAGAAAATTCCTTGAGCTTCAACAACCCGACGACTACTTCGTTTATATTCAAGATCGCATCTTTTTTAAATAGAATCAGGTTACGTAAGCAGAGCGAACATATCGAACACTTCTATAGCCACAGCCACAGGATTAATTAAAACAAAGCACCTCTGTCGTCCTTTACAGACCTTTATGATCTGAAAATATTGTTTTCCACATTTTCGTTAAAATAATGTACTACATACATACATCCACTATACCTAACATCTGAAGCTTGATAGCGAAAAGACTACTTCCTGTAGATCGTTCCAGAGTCATTTCTCTAGGGTATTGTGGCGAGTTTGTTTGTTTTACGGCTGGAGAGTCTCCGTTTTTCTTTCCTTTTCTGTCGCGGGTGAATGCACTTTTTACTTCCTTAGGGAAAAGATAACAACCCAGCAAACACAATCTCGAACATTGGAGATATTGTGGAGACTACATTAGATAACTAAAGTAATTCTTTAATTTATTTTTTGTTTATTTTTCCGATAGGGTAGGATTGCGTTGTTCTGAAACGGAACAAGATACTGAAGATGGCATATAGCCGAAACCGGTGTATAACCGAATCAAACTTGACAATCGATAACGGATATTAGTTCTACAAAACATTGTAAAGTAATTCTCTTACTACTGGAAACTGATTTGAGAAAAAAGTATTTCTAGATTGAAGAATTATGTCCGTTTTTGTTTGAGAACGCTTTGATGCTGCACTGTTTCTCGAGTCGTCCTCTAGTGTTATCGATTTGCGAAAAGGGCTAGTTCTCCACTTATTCTCTAATCGATATTTAAGCACAGTGTTTGTTGTAAATATTCAATTAGTTTATGTTGTATCGAAGATGGAGTCGGAGAAGGCGTTTTGCGGAAAATTTTATCAAAACTCTTGAAGTGCTCTACAGCTTGGCATTATGTCTCATTAATTTTTTTTTTGTATTTTGTATTTCCTCTCATTTTCCCTTTTCGCTCATTAGTGCTTCTGAAAAAAAACCCAAGCGTAAAGTCAATGTCATTAATACCCTTCAATTACAACGCTGTAAGCCCATACAAACATTCATTTGGGAACATGCAGATGTGCCAAGGGTAAACTACACCCTGCAATCTGTCCGACAATCAAGGTTCGTTACCATTTAAGTATTCATTATTCATTCATTCATTCATATATGTATTTATTCTCCACGTTTTGCACACGGTTGCAGAGCGTATCGTAATCAGTAGTTGAGATTTCACTACACGCCAAACAGTACGAATTAAGCGCCCAGAAGGCTATTCCTTAAAAAAAAGAAAAAAAAACAAGGAAACTGTTTCTGTATAAAACTACGTTTAAATACTGTACACAATTGCACTCTGGAGTCAAGGGGAAGCACAATTGATGCTGTTTGTGCTGCCGGTGTTATCTGACACACCTTTCGCGGAAAAAGATGCAGGAAGAAAGAAAATGCGCTTAATGAACGAACAAATACAACGGGCAAACAAGAAGAACCAAAAAAAAAGCACAAAAAAACAAATCTGCAGATAAAAGGGAACCATTCATTGCAGCATCGATGACCAGCAGCGAGATCGACCTGCGACCAAACAACAATGGAGCATCGTTATGCTTGTGGTTTGGGCTTGGAGATGCAGCCGGAGTCTGTGAACGCGAATTGTAATACGTGTAGAGGATGTAGTTCTTGTTTTTGTAAGTTAGATAAATGAGTTAAATGAATTACGTTAAGCGAACATGCAAGCAAAATGCAACTAAAAAGTTGGGGAATAAAGTGTCGCATGTACTTACATTTCTTTGTTCCCGTATTTTGCTGATTGCACTACCGCTGGCAGCTTGCGGTCCTGGTATTGATTACGAATCCCTATTTGCGCATGCGATTGCGCGCGAAGATGTTGCTTATTTTGCATATATCAGATATACATACCTTGAACGGAATTATTGGTGGTTGGTATGTCTTAAAACTCTTTAAAATGCATTTATTCTTGTCCGATGAATGTGAGTTTATTACATTGGATCATTATTACGTATTTGTGACTGGAAAGAGATTTGTTTAATTGCCTGTTTTTCGGAATATGGCAATGTTGGTTTGTTGAAATCAACATATCAAAACTCTAGACCGTTTAGACCTAGAGGACAATGCCTTGAATAGAAGGGAGCAACATCACATTTAAGTTAGGGCAGTCCCTGAAGTCCCGTTAAGGACGTCGTCTATTTGGCAACCAGCATTACCTTCAAAAATAATGTCAGCACGGAAATCCAATAGATGCTACTTTGGACTAATTAGCCAATTGAAAAATAAAGTCCTCTCGCGACGAACAAAAATCACACTTTACAGGACGCTCATCGTTCCAGTTCTCTTCTTCGGAGGAGGATTTATGGAACTTTGCGCGTTGGCGAGGGCGAGTATCGACGGAGATTTAACAATGAGCTGTACGAGCTGTACGCAGACATCGACATTGTTCAGCGAATAAAGCGCCAGCGGCTATGTTGGGCAGGTCACATCTTGAGAAGGCATTAAGGTGCTCCGGCCCAGAAAGTATTTCTATCGAACTCCGCAAATTGGATCCGGCCAAGATCGTCTAGACGGTTACGCGCCAATTAATAAGAAGAAGATTAGGCCAGTGAACACCTAGTTAGGTCGCTTTTTTTGTTGTTGTTGTAGCCACCAAGACACTCTCCGAAGGTTTTGGGGTAGGTAGGAGAAGTAACAGTCCTTTGCCAGATAAATCCGGTACGCTCGGGTAATAGTCCCTTCTGACACTAGCCCGACCGTCGTGTGAACGATTCTTCTTATCAACCTTCTAGGTCGATGGATTTTAGTCGCCTCTTACGACAGGCATTCCTTACCGCGGTTATATTCTAAGCCTCCTAACCCGCTGGGTCGCTTTTCAATTCAGGCTTTGTCGCCCTTCCAAAAAAAACACTGAGGTTAGTTATCGATTTGAGAATGAATAGAGAACTAGCTCGTTTCTCAACTCTCGAACTTTCGACTATAAAGTTTATAGGATGTGTTGAGAAATCGTGGAGACTCATAGCGTTCTCAAACAAAGGAGAGCATTATTCTTAATTCGAGAAAATCATAGTTCTCTAATGGAAATCTAACGAGAGTCTAATGAGAATTTGCAAATACATATTTCATAGACATTGAGCTTTGGCACTTCCCCTAATCAGTTTGCAAACGAATTCCAGCGTAGTTTTCTACCCTCGCTCTCGATTGGAGAATAGTTAGAGAATTTCTGTACTTAACCAATGTAATTAGTATCCACAAATTCTGTAATTGTAGGGACTTTGTATGTTGGGCTAAACCAGCGAAACAGTGTTGCGATCAGAAAAACTTAATATTGGATCTTTCTTTTTTAATAGAGAGATCATATCATAAAAATTAACAAAAACAACGATGGAGCAAAAAAATTAAAAATAAGCTGTTTCACTTTTCACCTAAAAACGAAAAGCTAAAAAAGTGGTAAGTTGAAAATTTGTTAAATTACAACATTAAACTTAAATAAAATGCAAACACGTTGGCAACGCAATCCGTCATGCTTCGCTTAAATAGTTTTCAGCGCTTCATCATGACAGCGCGCGGCGCCAACCGCACCTGCAAAAAACACCTCAAACCGTTAACAAAAACGCGCCATCAACACAGGCGTTTCGAATATTTTCATTTAGCCGCATTTTTACAACATTTGTTGTTTTTCCTTTAAATGATTTGTGTGTTTTTGCATAATTTTCGCTCGTTACGCCTTGCTGAACAACAAAAACAACAACAAAATGGGCAGGTGAATGAAGCGAGGCGCCGTTTTTTTTTTTTTTTCATTTTTCATTTTCCAACTTGCAACACCGCCCAACGCTCTGAAACAACAAGTTAGCCTACTAATGCTAATGCGAAACCAAACCAAGCTGCTTTTAACTATTCGTTATGTAATAAGTTTATTTACAATAGTTGCTATTTTTGTTGGTTTTCATATGCATGTGTAAATTTCACTTGCATTACAACCCACCCACACTTTTTGCCGATAATTGCAATTTACACTTAATTAGCGCATGGCATTTTAGGTAATGTGTGAAATGCTAACCGCACCTCATTCGCGAGTCGTGCTTTATAAGCCTTTTGTTATATGACCGTCAACGCTTTGTTAATTCTATACGGAGGTACGAAAGTGTTGATTGCTTTAGCGGTACTAACTTGTCGGTTAGGAGTGTACCACTAACTCTCGGTAGGTGTTAATTGGTTCTATGTTACTTTGATAATACATATTTGCCTTCTAGAAGATAATTATAGAAAATTTAATACGACCATTCATTATTGGAAACCATAAAAATATCACCAGAGCTTTCGAAGAGATCGCCTGCCAAGGAATCGAGAGAATTTAGACCAAATACCAAGAATTTGCTTATCCCTACTTTGGTTACAGATTCGAGATTACTGAATGCAAATTCCCCCAGTAGCTGAAGCCGTAGCCTGGAAAACGCTGTACAGTAGCGGAGAATATGCTCTACCGTCTCTTCATGCGATCCGCATCCCCTGCATTCGCTTTAACCAACTAGTCCCATTTTTAACGCATGCGATGCTAAGAGATTGTGTGCCGTAAGGACACCGAGTATTAGTCTACACTCATCCCTTCTGAGGGATAAAAACCACTTAGTTCACTTGGAATCATACGCTTTACACATTATTTTGGACACGCTACAGCCCTGCGTTTGTTTCCACGCCTAATCCGCCTGGTCCATTATATACACATAAGACCTATGTTTAATTTCACTGAGTGGCATCGAAACGTCCATGAAGCATTCTACTCCAAGACCTGCACTCTTCTTCGCCAGCTCATCATGGCCTGGTATCCAGTACAGATGCACAGTACAAGTTCTGCATATTGCCCTTAAGGCTTCCTTGGAGTGCGCCACACACTTGGGTAAGGTGCTATACGACCAAGGCCGTATTTAGGGGGGGGGGTTTTGGGTGTTTGAACCCCCCACGAAATTCTGGTAGATAAATTTTACTTCTATCATATTCAAAGCTATATGTTCAAAATACTAGTTTACAAATAATTAATTTGAGAAAATACCAAGAATTTCAGGTATAGGGGAAGACTGGCATGAACCTGCTGAGGTCAAAACCATTTTTTTATGGTTAGGGTTTTGAGATAACGTAATTTAGGTTTTTTTTGGTTACAAATTCAATCAAAAATTCTTCTCGCTGAAGTTACAAATACCCGCAAACCGTATCTACTTCGTTCGAAAGATAATTAAAGTACGCTTCTAACGACATACCACTTATAAATTAAATTATGTTACATACATACATTTTCTAAAATTTTAGTATATTTCCTTATAACAGCATAAAGTCATTGCATGGCTGAAAATTCATTACTCGGGTTATATGTGTTAGTGTCTGATTTATAACATTTTGTGTGTTTTTGTGTGAAAGATCCCATATATGGGATGGTTGCGTTGTTATAGTCCGATTTCACCTATTTTCAATAAAGTTAGTATTGAAAATAGGTGAAATCGGACTATAACAACGCAACCATCCCATATATGTCAAAGTCAACATTTTATTGATTTTTTGCAATTATTTAAAAAATTTGGTTTTTATTGGGGTTTTTATAAGAAGTTGTAAAAATCAGGAAAGTTTTATTCTTTTTAAAATTATTCTGTTTTATTGCAAACATTTTAAGCGTAATATTAAAAAGATTCGATGAATACTTTATTTTTGGCGATTTTTTCCAAGTGAAACAAAAAGGATGTTCCCAACTATATGAAAACCACTTCACAGATAAAAGGACATTAGAGGGAAATATAAAGCTTCCCAAGCACTGTTTGCCAACATAACACCAACAGTCTCAAAAAATAAGCTGTTGCTGTTCTGCGAAAGTTATCATAATTTTTTGAGAACTTTTGAATTTCGATTTTCTTTGAAAATATCTGAAGTCGAAGCACAGAGCAGTCGAATATAATTGTTTGTTTATTTGTGCTGTTGCTTTACTGTGTAATTTCAAACAGATCAGTCGACAGCAAAGCACAGATAAACAGAATTTTAAATTTAAAATTGGTTTTTTTTTGTACATTACAATTTCGATTGTGTTCCCATTAATTAAAAAAAAAAACAATAACAACAGTGCTGTAAAAACTCGAAATTATGTTTGACCTTTGCTGTGCTGTAAAAATTTCCACAATACAGCAACAGTCGACTATAATTTTTTGAAACTTAAGGCTGCGCAGTTGCATTACAGTATAACTTTTTATTTTTTATACTTCTGCTGCGCTGTTTATTTTTTAATTTTCAAATGAAAATGAAATTCAATGGAAATGAAAAAAAAAGTTGATAACAGATGGGTAATCTAACCGAGTTTTTCGTCCATAAAATATTTTTTTTTTCACTTTTATAAAATAACCAAAAATAAAGTATTCATCGTGTTTGCAATGGAACAGTCTAATTTTTAAATGAACAAAAGTTTCCTGATTTTTAAAACTTCTTATAAAAACCCTAATTTGAAAAAATTTTTCTTCTAAATAGCAGTTTAGAAACCAGATTCCTTTTATTATTTTTAGTTAGTGCACGAAATAGGTTATATATTTTTCTCAAAAAAAAAAAAAAAAAAAAAAAAAAAAAACTACGATGAAAACCCCCCACGAAAAAAATTCCTGGGTACGGCCCTGTATACGACAGAATGGACTTTATAGCCGCCAGACAGCCTAGTTAAAAAATATATGTACATGTGCTCACCCATTTAAATACATATGTCTATATCACCATTATCGCCAAATTCTCAATTAAAAGAGTCAATTAATTTCTTTAAACAAAAAAAAAATCAAAAAAAAACTGATATGGCACTTTTTGCCTCACCTGATTTGATTATTGGCACTCCATTGAGCGTGGGCGCTTAAAGTATTTAAGTGCTACTAAACGGTTGCATATATGTACAGTGTGTACATAAGTACATATATACATACATATATTTATAGATACCCTGCAGCGAAAATAACCAGTTGCATACTAGAATTATACCAGTATACCGTAAACAGTCAACTACTTGCCCGACTGTAAATTTCCCATGTAAACATCTGGTATTTTTCGTGTGTTAGTGTCCTACGAAATGGCAATTGTCTTCCTCTGCATAAGCTCATACCAGTTAAATACCAGTCGAACACATACCAAAAAAAAGTTAGTGCACATATACAGTTTAAGTGCAGCTTTTGACATGCTCAACACAAGTGGTGCGATGGTGCACTGGTAAGGCGTCTGGCTTCGAATCGAGCAGGTTGCGAGTTCGAATCTCGTCGGAGTCAAGGTGACTAATATATTTTTTTTTTAGTTGTTGGGGTAAGTGGAAAAAAATTCAACAACTGTTTACAGCGAAGGTTGAGTGTATAGCTATTTCACGAAAAACCATTTCCGATCATCAGCACTCTTTTCGGAAGTGGATGCACTGGGGATTGAACCCGAGTCCATTCCATCTTCAGCCGCAATGACCCAACGCATAAACACACTCGGCCATTGAGACGCTGTGCAAGCTGTTGGGTTTTCCCCACTTTTGCCTTTTTCATTTTCAACATTAACGTTAGTGTGTATATGCTTTTGCATATATTCTACCCAAACGTGCTGAATTTTTGTTGGCAGTTCGCAATGAACATTTGTTGTTGGTATGTATTTTTTTTATGCGTTGCGTCATTGCGGCTGAAGATGGAATGGACTCGGGTTCAATCCCCAGTGCATCCACTTCCGAAAAGAGTGCTGATGATCGGAAATGGTTTTTCGTGAAATAGCTATACACTCAACCTTCGCTGTAAATAGTTGTTGAATTTTTTTCCACTTACCCCAACAATTAAAAATTGAATTAAAAATAAAAATTTCGTGCTAAGCACTAAAAACTCTTTCAAGTATTTTTTTTTAATTTAATTTTTTTTTTAATAAAAATGTAAAAAATATAAGGGCAACATTTCATTTCATATAAGTGTAGATGGACATAATAAACTCTTTATACCAAGTTCTTCACTAATCGTTTGAGAATTGTAGAAATATGCAAAGCCGTAGTGAGATTGACGAACGGAGGAAACACATCGAGTTTGTATTTTTGATACCAGCTGAACAACTATTAGAAAGCAAACTGGTATGTTTTTTTCCGTCTCCTACCAGTTCATCAGCTAGTTCACTTGCATACCAGTTCACGTTTTCGCTGCATGGTATAAACTTATCGCACACACCCACATTTCTTTTGTATTCTCTCACTGTTCGTTTTCTGTTTTGTGGCACTTAATGCTTATTAAGGTCATGCTTGTGCACTTTAGCCTAATCACGAAAATGGCTAGTGAATTGCCATCAGCCAATGCGATTACTATCTTTCTAAGACATGCTCATCGTTTTTGTAACTTTTTTCCACTTCTTTTTTATTTTCTTTTACTATCTTATTGGCTCAACGTAAAGTTCAGTAGATTTTATTTCTATTTGCCAATAAAAACCATTGAACAACGTAGTTTTTTTGGCTTTAATAGCCAATGTGCGAAATAGTTAAAGCACTGTGGCGCAATTGCTTAGATTTTGTAGGCAAATTAATTATCAATCACCCAATAATGCTTAATTTAAAAAAAAAACCGTAACTTCTTACTATACCCTGAACATTTGTGAATTCTTCTTTGAGCACACTAGGTCGTTTTGGCTTTGCTTAAATCATAGCATCGAACCAATGACTTGAGTGATAAGGTCTTGTTTGTGTATCTATGTACGAACCAAATTTTGAATATGGGAAAGCTGAACCGCTATTAAGCTATGGATGAACTCAACGTAGTAGATTTGATGTCAGTTTGAGATCAGTTGGCGTATTTGGTAGAGGTCGGAAACTATCGATAGTCAGCACCATCGATAGTATATCGATAGTTGACGATAGTTGACGATAGTTTCGGGTGATTTGGGAGAGTGTACGGCTACGCTCACACTGTACCCTGCAAGAACTGTGCAGGTCATTTGACCGGTCATATGACCGGCAGGCATGACCAAAAGTTTTGGGATATTTCCTATCACATTCTTAAGGGCATCGGTAACTCTTGTGACCGTTTCATTCATCACGTTCCCGTATGTGTATTTTCAAATTCCATTCTATCCTTATCTATCTCGTTGGTCTTGAACTTGGCTAGAACACATACGAGTGCAAATGTGTTGGTAATATTATATTTTTGTAATAGTGTTAGTACTTTCGGTCACACAATTCTAGCAGGGTAACCGCCTTTTGCCGTCCGGCAGCAAACACATCCACAAACACATCTGTTTTAAATGAGCTCACCCGATTTCACCCGAATGTAAACAAACTTTGCCCACCTGTCCTGGTCTTATTCTTACCAATACATGAAAGTAATAGAAGATGATCCAATAAAACTTTTTTCAGTACATTTGGGCAATTCACTGGCTATTGTAAAGTTGTATGTTGTAAAGGAAAATGTGCATACGAACGCAGTACCTGTGAACAGACTCTCGTATGTGTTTTGTTGTATTTCGTTATTGTTTACAGTTTGTTGTTTACAAAAATTTGAATAAAAAAATGCCAGGCGAAAGCGAAAAACAGTTATTAGATTTGTTAGCGGCGGATTCAAGTCCTAATTGATATATGATACACACGATGCAAGTAATTTGTTTTTTTTTCGCCTCACCGCTTCCATATTTTTGTTCAAATTGTTTTTTTTTTAACAAACTGTCAGAATAAAAAACAAATCAAATAGCACACTCAATAAACATAGGCTGCCCAGTTGTATTGGTTGTATTGAAATTTGTATGAGAAAAATCAACCCTACTGATACACCTATTGTAAACCTTTACCAGTATACAACATTACAATACTTAACAACAGCTTGTGAATTGCCCAATTGTTTTGTTTTATTTATTTATTAGCCATTTATTCTTGTTCAAAAAAATTAATATATTAACCAGAGACCATAACAATTATAACATATAAATATAAAAATCACTTGATAACAATTATTGAGCAATGGAAAAATTTTTCCATCATCAATAACAATTACTCAAAGATCGATATTTTTTCGATCAGATCATAATTGTTATGAGCAATTGATATTTTTTTCGATCTTCCATAACAATTTCTGGATGATGGATATTTTTTAGATCAGCTCATAATTGTTACTGGCAATTAATATTGTTTTCGATCTTCCACAACAATTACTGGATGATGGATATTTTTTAGATCAGTTCATAATTAATTAAGACTCGACCAAATGATAGCCCTAGCCAAGCGCTTTCATTTGATACCCATTTTGCGGTGTTCGGTATTCTATATTCGTATTCCGTATCCATATTTATCCGCTTTTCCACAATTATGAGCTGACCTAATCGAAATATATCGAAGTCCAAATGAAACCTGGGGCCATCCCCTTTTTTTTTGATACCCATATTGTAGTGTAATTTTAATGTTTTTGGGCAATCATATTTTGACCGATAACTCAGTTATCGATCAATTTATCGAAATATATCGAAGTCCAAATGAAACCTGGGGTCATCCTCTTTCGTTTGATACCCATATTGTAGTGTAATTTTAATGTTTTTGGGTAATCACATTTTAAACGACCATGCGACTAGAATGCATAGTCGTATTTATGTTGCTTTGACTACTTGCTAGTCAGCAATTCAAACCCTGCATGGAATAGTTACCGTTTGTTTGGTGCCTAGTGGTCACATTTCAAATTTTCAATAAACTATCGATAGTTCAAACGATAGTCGAAAACCATCGATAGTGTAAACGATGTTCAGAAACCATCGATAGTGACGATAGTGCCATCGATAGTTTCCGACCACTAGTATTTGGTATTTGAAATTTGGTATTCCGTGTTTGATAACTGGTATTTAGTATTTTGTGCTTGGTATTTAGTATTTGGTACTTGGTATTTAGTATCTGGTATTTAGTATTCGGTACTTGGTATTTGATATTTAGTATTTGGTACTTGGTATTTGGTAGTTGGTATTTGATATTCGGTGTTTGGTACTTCATATTTAGTATTTGGTGTTTGGTATGTAGTATTTGGTAGTTGGTATTTGGTATTCGGTATTTTGTATTAAGTATTTGGTATTTGGTATTTGCTATATTGTGTTTGGTACTTGGTATTTGGTATTCGGTATTTGATATTTTGCGTTTGGTACTTGGTATTTGGTATTCTATATTTAGTAGGTACTTAGTATTTAGTACTTGGTATTTCATACTTGGTACTTAGTATTTGGTATCTGGTATTCGGTATTTTGTATTAAGTACTTGGTACTTGGTATCTCGTATTCCATATTTTGTGTTTGGTACTTGGTATTTGGTATTCGATATTTAGTAGGTACTTAATGTTTGGTACTTGGTATTCCATACTTGGTAATTAGTATTTGGTATTTGGTATTAAGAATTTGGCAATTAGTATTCGGTATTTGATATTTTGTATTTGGTACTTGGTATTTGGTATTAAATATTTTGCGTTTGGTGCTTGATATTTGCTATTCGGTACTTATTATTAGGTACTAGGTATTTGGTATTTGATACTTTGTACTTAGTATTTGGTACTTGGTATATGGTATCTGTTAGTTGTGATCTATGCGAAAAAATATGCGGGATAGAGATTAATTTGTATAAGGTTTGTTTTAAGGGCTACATGCTTTCACTGTGCATTAGACTAGACACTTTTGTTTGCGATATCATCTAAGCTAAACTATGCTTCTTGGTATGGCCTCTATCCAAGAAAAATATGCAAAAAAAAAGCCTCGAAGAGCTAATTCAATTAACAAAAATTCTTCATTAGGTATGTTAGTGTCTAGCACGAAATTGTTATTTTTAATTTTAATTTTTATACTTTGGAATAAGTGGAAAAATCCAATTAGCTCATACAGCGATGGTAGATGTGATAGCTATTTCGAAGAAAAACCACTTTCTTCATCATCAGACATCTTCTCGGGAGCACACCAGGCTTTTAACCTACGCTCCAACCATCAGTAGTCGAATATTAGCGAAACGCTAAGCACTGCGGCTACCGATGGTCCTGCTGAGCTGTTGGATTTTTCACTTATATATGCCATTACTCTATTCAATCTATCCTCACTTAGTGTACGATTTTCGTACATCTGCTATGCAAGTGTTGAATACTGGTTGGCATCTACCATCGCTGTATGAGCTAATTGGATTTTTCCGCTTATTCCAAAGTATAAAAATTCTTCATATTTATTCACAGTCATAAAGATCCAAGCCGTAGATTATAGGTTTTTGAAGAAAAGTTATAGCCTTCAACAAGCTCTTAATCCAAGTTTATAGAAGTCATGGCCAAACTTTGTTTCCAAACTCACTGCAAAATGCATGTGTGCTCTTAATCATTCAAATAGATCAAAATCCATGGTCTAAAATTTCCATAAATCGTATGTGTCGTTGTTTTCTGCATTTTATACGAAAGAATTTGACTTTATTTTAATAAAGTCTGCTCCATCTACAACCCACTGTCCCATATGCAATAAAAATTGTTTCCACCACAATAAAAATAAAAGCTCATCGATATTTTTCCACTGCACGCTTTAGTAAATGCGTTGCTTTATTGTTGTTTTTGTTATAGCTGCTGAATGTTGTTGATTGTGGTTGTTGCGGTTTGGAATTTTGCGGTTTTTTTGCTGACGCAAACTACTACTGTATGTGCTGGTGGCAGACACTCCCGCTGTGAGTGCTTAGCGCGCTTAGCGAGTAGCGTCATCTTCCATTTCAATGTGATTTCACACGATTTTCCACTTCTCCTTCCCCTGTATTTTTGCAAAACTATCGATTACCGCCACTTTGGCGCACTAACAATTTTGCTTTTGAATCTTGCTAAATGCCAATACGGTGCTTGTGTGCTACTAACTTATGTAGCTGCTTGTAAAATGACTTGAAGTTGACGATGGTTTTTGTGGCTCTTCCTGACTAAGTGGCTTTGCAGCGCGTTTGTTGCGGAGTAAACAAATTAAAAAAGTGAGATTTATTGAAATTAATTTTTTTTGCAATTTGGCATAAATAAGTCGGTGCAATCGCTGTTTGTGGTAAGGTGCGGCGTGTGTGTGTATAATCTTCAAGACATCTCCAACGAACTGCTTTGTCACCGCGCGCTCATTCGTTATTCATTCATACAAGCTGTTGAAACATGTTGCCAACCTGTTTCTTTAACCTATTAATTTCGCTTTTTATTAGAAAATGCAAGTTTGATAACTTGCCACACAAGTCATAAGTGCATGCCACACACTAATGCGTGCTCGTGCTCATTCCCAGGCAGATTTGCACATACTTATAATTATGCAATTTACTTGAATATCTGCAAAATGTAGTTTAATTAACTGATAAACGTTTTGCGGCGTTGGACTGACTGCCAGTGGTGCTGATTGGCACTTTTGCAGTTAATTGCGAACATCTACATATATGAAAATTGTTGTTTGGCGTAAGTGGCACGTTGCCGCGATGCTAATCTGCATGGTTAGCGTGCGCTGCGTTTTGACACAGATTTCATTTTCAATTGAGCCAAGTCAGAGCGTTTTCGTTTACAAGATTCTGTTGAAATAGCGAAGTTTGTATTTATGTATGTATTTTTTTTTTTGTCACACATTAAAGTAATAAACAGCTTCAACATAAAACCGCCAGCGCGTCCACATAACACCTGTCACATCTCGTTAAGGCAGAGGCGGGCGGCAGGCAAAACACATTTCGAAAAAGTGTCACGCAATCATCAACGTTGTCACCACTACCTTCGCCCGTACTCCTAGCCCACTTACGGGATGTTTGGAACAAGTTTCACCAAACAAGTTTTCATTTTGATGCTTTTCTCTTGCATTGCTACAACAAACAAAAGAAACAAACCAAACGATCTGTCGAATTCGGTCGCTGCGCATGCGCTTTAACTTTCCTTATGGTCAATGCAGCGCACAACAACTTTGGAATAGCCAAACTAAACACCAAATAAATAATGTGAACGAAGGAAAAAACAAGCGCTGCGAACAAACAGCAAAGGCAAGGATGCAGTGGAGACAAACATAAAAAACAAGCCAAGCAAACAAACAAACAAAACTGTCAAATCGTCAATTGGCCGTTAAATACAAAAACCAGCGAACGAGAAAAGTGACACAAACCGATGACCGACTGACTGACTGAGTTGCTTAGCAAGTGACTGAGCGAAGAACTGAGTTTGAAATCGTGTGAAGGAGTTTTATTTTTATTTTCCTTTTATTTTGGTTTTATTTTTATTTTCCCTTTATTTTTGGTCAGCAGGCCTAGACAACGTTGTTAGGAAAGTAAATTTGTATGGAGGAAGTGGGTCACGTGGAACTTTTTTACTATTAATCATCATCTATGACAAAAAAAAATAAATAATAGAAATAATTGAACTAATCATTTACGATGGATCTAAGCTTAATGCTAGAGTGGGAGGAGTCTTCTCAGCCAACGGGGAGGCTAGAAATCTCATTTCGCTTACCTGATCACTGCAGTGTCTTCCAGGCAGAGGTAGCAGATATAAAGGATGCGCTTGGGTCCTTGAAAGCAAGCAGAAGCGAATGTAAAGATGTTTACATCTTCTCAGACAGTCAGGCTGCACTGCAAGCACTTGAGACTGTCACATGTATATCTAGAACCGTCTAAAATTTGCCGAAGATCTCTAGTGGTGTTGGCTGAGCAGTTTTTTATACACGTTGTACGGTTTCCTGGACACTGTAACATACAGGGAAACGATATGGCAGAACGAACTTGCTAGATGTGGCACATTCACTCCATTTTCACCGCCGTGGAAGCGTCTTGGTATGCTGCTCGCTGCCAGCAAGCTCATACTGAAGGAGTTCTACTTCAAAGAAACGGAGTAAAAATGGCAATGTCTGATTACTTGCAACTTGGCCTAACTGGAACGACTGGCGAACCAAGAGCCTACTAGGACTCTGCAGGTCTGATCTAGCACTAATTACCGGGCTACTAACAGGCCATATAGTCCTTGGGAAGCACGCAGAAAGGATGAATGCTCCATATTATGATTACTGTAGGGCCTGTGAAGATGAAGAGGAGCCCGAAGGAGTAAAACACCCGCTTTGTGATTGCCGAGCACTAGGAAGGAGGCAACTGAAGCACTTAGAAGCCTACTAATTTAGGGATCTAGGCGATCTAGTGACATTGGAGTTCAAGAAAATTCCAAGAATTGTGGAGTCCACACGATGATTTCAGTAGGCGGGGTCTTCGGATCCACGTGCTACCACAATGGGTCCATCGGGGCATAACCTAAGTGAAAGATTATAGAAACCTGCATGTAGTTTTCAGAAAAGGGGCTGACAGTGTCCCTTGGAATGTCAAGGAAACTTTTTGGTTTAATTTATATAGACAGTTTCCTATTTGTTTGACTTTTTCCCACAAATTTCATAGATCTATAGTTTTATGTTAGTTTCGAGCGGCATCTGCCAATTTATTTGAAAGTTTCGTGGAAGTTTTTGGAAGTTTTTCATGGTAGAAAAATACTGACAGTATTTGATATCACATTCCCAAACGGGCAAACGTTATTGAAAATACCTTCTTCCTAATTCTTCTTTAAAGAATTTATGCCACGGCAGGTCTCGCTTTTTTACTGCTTGGCTATTTAGCAGTTTCTTCTACTGGACTACTCTCTGTGACGAGAAACATAAGGAGTGTTTTATTGGGCACTTCTCTGCTCGCTTATACTCGATTCTGCTCTCTTGGCTGACAGTTTCCATACAAAATGTTAGAGACTTTAAGAGACCTTTCGAGAGTGTGCCAGCTACTCATTAAACTGATCTTTACTGATTATGCCAATTTTTTCTATTGTGAATAAGTGAAATGGTTTCAAATTTTTGCCAATAGATGTCTCCCCCATCTTCGAATTCAACGCAATACCGTTCATTAGAAAATGTTTTCCAATTCCGTACCAAAGAACGTATATTGTACAATATACGTTCTTTGTATGTACTTTAACGAACGGTGTTCGAAGATAGGGGAGACATCTATCGATAAAAAGTTGAAGAAATTTCATCAAATAAACACAACTTTTTTCCAATTCCTTTACTTTAACGAACGGTCGTTTAATTTTCACTTGTTTTTATACCAGTGGTTGTTTTTTTCGCAAGTCTCTAACTCCTGCCCAATCGAATACGGCTATATTTAAGCTTATGTCCATATAAGGAATGTATTTTCAATAACATCAGTAAAATAGCCGTTAAAGTAAGTACCCAACAAACATCAGCGGAAAAAATCTCAAACGTTTTTTTGATAAAATAATTCTTAATTTGAGTTTCTGCGTACATTCTCAAATGATTGTTCTACGCTGAAGGTTATCAACTTGCGTATATGAACGTTGAGAAGGACATCAGCATTTCGATTCATGCGAGTTAAAGAAAAATATTAAACTTATCGTACACCAATCTCTCTCACATTCCATTACATTTTATCACATTATTTGAGAACTAACAATATCTGAATCGTTAGTCCTCAAATGTTTCTAAAATTGAGAATTAAAAAAAGAGGTTTATTGGGTAAACATGTGTTTAGCTGTTTATCAATTTATGTATGTTTGCATGTCAAATTGAGAACATCTTCACATACCTGACAATATTTTTGTGTCCACTTAAATACATATATGGGTATTTACTTAAAAATACATGCAGGTAAATATGTAGGCAAAGGTTTGTATGTGCATTAGGGCGGGTCAAATTTTTTGCATCATAGGCACATCGCGATTATGATTATTTGGGGCATTTCAAGCAATTTTGCCCAAAAAACCATAGATGTAAAACTAATTTCGAGCCAGCGGTGTTTTGGTACTATCCAAAAAAGAAGTACGGAAGCACGGAAGAAAAACCGCTGGCTCGAAATTCATTTTAGACATGGTTTCTTAGGCAAATACCCCAAATAATAATAATCACGATATGCCTCTGTTAATTTTTTTGGCTCCCTACAAATCGTCCCGCCCTAATGTAGTATACATTTGTACAAATTTCTGTCCGCTTAAAGTATTTTTATATATGTATGTATGCATGTAGGTGTTAATGTTTTCCAAATATTTGTTTAGGACAAGTTTTATTTATCTCCTGCTAATTCCAGTTCGGTAGATAAACATTAACTATGTAATCATACCTACACACACTCTCCTATGCATCTCTGTTTAACTACCTGCAAACAGTTATTGTATAGATTTTATTTTTATTGATTAGAATGAAGGAAAGAGGATAAGAGCTCATTAGTGAACTCTTTATTCCACAAACGTAGATTTCATATGCTGAGCATCCAGCCAACACAGTTGTTAAACAATTTTAAAATTATTATTGTTTCGTGAACTGCACGCTAAAGTTGTGTTACCATAAAAGTGCGCTAAAGAGTGTTAAAAGCGGGAAAACAATCACAAAAGTGAATGAGAGCAAGTTTTTTTTTGAAGGAATCTGAAATACTAAATACTTTGAAGTTCTTAAATTGAAAATTATTTAAATAAGTGCCTTTGACAGCCGAAAATCATGCTTTGGTATGCATAAATTTATTTTTTTTTTAATATTGAAACTTGAGTTAGGAGTAGGGATAGGAAATTACATATGTGAACAGTTGGCTTAGAACAATGTCATACTTGAAAACTTAATGCAAAAAAGAAAAGTCGAACATTTGTTTTGCAACAAATCAGTGAAGTTTCCATAGTTTTTTGTATGTAAAGCTAATTTAATAAAAAAATTACATTTTGAAAAACTTCCTTGAAGGGATTTTTTTATTTAAATTTATTGACCACACAATTAAAAAAAAATCCTTACGTTTTAAAAAAAAAAACTATAAGGGAAATTTTTGGAAAATTTTTATTTTACTTTCTAAGTTAAATAATTAATTACTAAAACACATTTTCAATATTTTTTTTAAATATAAAATTTACTGGAAGGGAAATTTTCGGGAAATTTGTATTGTACTTTCAAAGTTAAATAATTAGTTACTAAAACACATTTATAATACATTTTTGAAATATTAAAAAAATTCCTCAAAGGGAAATTTTTGGGAAATTTTTATTTTGCGTTCAAAGTTAAATAATTAGTTATTAAAACACGTTTCTAATACATTTTTGAAATAAAATATTTTGTTCATATATTTAAGCTTTGGCCACCATGAAAAATTCAAACAAACTTTTTAAATTTTTCTTTTTCCTTTATTGGTCGATATTTCTTTCAGTCCTGAAGATGACTCCAGATTGGAGCCGAAATATCGACTAATAAAGGAAAAAGAAAAATTTAAAAAGTTTGTTTGAATTTTGGAGCCGAAATATCGACTAATAAAGGAAAAAGAAAAATTTAAAAAGTTTGTTTGAATTTTTCATGGTGGCCAAAGCTCAAATATATGAACAAAATATTTTATACAAACGGCCAAATAAAAAACTCATCTAAAACATTTTTGAAATATTAAAAAAATTCCTCTAAGGAAAATTTTTGGGAATTTGTTTTTGCTTTTAAAGTAAAATAATTAGTTACTTAAACACGTTTTTAATAAACTTTTGAAATATTAGCCGCTTTCGATTCACAATTTCTCTGCTGGCTATAAATTTCCTTCTGTCAAATTTATATGTGAATGCTAGCGAGCAGAGGGAAATTTTTATCGACCAGTTAGCGAGTATGGCTACTACTCATTATGGGTTCAAACATTTTTGTTCGATCCGACCTCGCTTGTGTGATGGCGAATCGAAAACGACAATTATAAAATTTACTGGAAGGGAAATTTTTATTTTGCTTTCAAATTTAAATAATTAGTTACTAAAACACGTGTTTAAAATCTTATATATATACTATATATTTTACTCGCAGGGAAATCTTCGAGAATTTTTAATTTTGTTTGATGTAAGCAAAATGTATAATTTATGGTGCTTTTTCCGAAGCCTTATTAAAAAATAAGAAGTTATCAAAATTATGTACGTTTGAAGAAACGAAATTTAAAATGAAACATTGGGCCGTATTAATAAAAACGAAGCAAATACTTTTACTCAAGGCTGCTCAACAAAATAAACAAAAAAAATTTGTTTCAATAAACATATAAAAAAAATATCAAAAATTTATATTGCTTTGCTGCTTATCAAAACCAAAATATTTCCGATTCCAAAATTATCAATAAAATTGTATCACAATTAATTTTGCTAATTTGATATCAAAACAAAATAACAAAAAGGATTTCGTTTTGTTTATGTTTGTTTGTTTGTTGCTAAGATATACATACGTATGTATGTACATATGTATGTATGAATCAGAGCTGGGCGCTAAGGATTACGATTACATTTTGATTACTTACGATTACAATTACTGTAATTGTAATCCTTAAATTTTTAGGATTACGACTACTGTAATCGTAATTGAAATTTTTACGATTACGATTATTGTAATTGTAATCCTTAAATTTTTAGGATTACGATTACTGTAATCGTAATCATAGAACGTACGATTACAGTTACTGTAATCGTAATCGTTAATTTTTTAGGATTACGATTACTGTAATCGTAATCATGGAACGTACGATTACAATTACTGTAATCGTAATCGTTATATTTTTAGGATTACGATTACTGTATTCGTAATCATAAAACGTACGATTACAATTACTGTAATCGTAATCGTTAAATTTTTAGGATTACGATTACTGTAATCGTAATGGTATATTCAATGATTACGGTTACAGTAGGTACTGTTGATAAAAACATTTCACACTGAAAAACTCTCATTCAGTTTATGAATACACATACTTTCCCCATAAAGGAGCCGTCTACATACATACATATATGAAGATTTAGAAATTGAGGAACAAATGCCCTATTTCAAAGAAATATTGCAATTTTTGCCCAAGCATCAACGCTGTGCAAGTCACACTCTGAATTTGCTGGCTAACACGGACTACCTCAAAATTCTCAAAGAAAGCAACGATCTTTACCAAAATCACATTCAGGTATTAAGCAACTAACTAAAATTAATAATACATAAAAATAAAATAGAGATTCTCTTGAACTGTACATCGAATGTTTTCGCCTCATAAGCAGAAAATTAAATACTTTTGAAAAGGAATTTTGAAAAATATAAATTTTCGGACCAAACTAGTAAGCGCCTAAAAGGAAGATAGGTGATATAGTAGACCGCTGTGCGACACCCCTTAATCATCTCCGATCGGGACCAAAATATATATTTGGTATCCCTTAGTGCAGGATTATCGATTTTGGGCATTAGATGTACAAGAAATTAAATTTAATTTTTTCAGTCTCCATAGAGTTTTCTGAAATTTGACCGCTGGGCGACACAACTTAGTCGTCTCCGATCGGTACAAAAATTTATACATGATATCTTCGACTACACTCAAAAAAAAAATTACTCAGATTATGGAAAAATGGGAATGATTCGGCGCTAAAGACATATTTCCATATTTTGATGTACAATTTTCTTTAAAACGTGGTTTTTATTCCTTGATTTGAAGAAAATCGTACATCAAAATATGGAAATATGTCTTTAGCGCCTAATCATTCCCACTTTTCCATAATCTGAGTAAGTTGTTTTTTCAGTGTATATTAGCATCGACCTTGGTGGTCAGGTTCACGAAATATGATACGCAATTTGTTTCCATACATTTGGGGACCACCCTACTTAGTATACATACATATATGTACATAAATTCACCCATTTGGTCCAACGGTACTACAATCATCAATACTTTTCTCCTTACATTTCCGTTAGGGAAGATAACAACTTCCATGACTATGACCGCCTTTGCATGAATGACTTTGTATAGTAAAAAAAGCAATGAAGCGAAAGCGTCAGGTTTTCATTCTTAGCCGCATGCTTCTTTGATATGGTCGTTATTATAATCTTGTTAGGTTTTCACCATGAATGGTAGCATTATTGTGGTGCTGAATATACAGCTGCCTACCATCTAACTTTGTTATGTACTTCATTCGTATACATTTTTCTGTTTCGGTTTACTCTTCTTAACTCCTACTTTAGCATAAACACATTCCTGCGGTTTGTTGATACGAGGTATTGCAATTTAAACGACGATATGTAAACGTTATTTAACTATGTATATCGTACTACTAATTTAATTTTTATCATAAATCTTTGTCATATATATCTAAATACATACATACATATCGTCGTACCATACGAAAACTAGCTCACAATTTTTTTCTGGCTGACGAATAAAAGCACATTATATTTTTGGCTGACGAAAAGTAGAAATTTCGTTTAAAAAAACAACAATTTTAATGTAAAAACAATATATACATACATGTTTGCTACCTTTCGTCAGCGAAAATCAAATGTGCTATTTTTCGTACATACGTGTATACAAACTGTCTATGTAACTACATATATATGGATATATGTACATATGTATAAGAAGTTAAGGGGATGTTCTGGTAATGTATAAGAGGTTTTACTGTACAAAATATAATTAAATCGTAATCGAAATTTTTACAATTACAATTACTGCAATCGTAATCCTAAAAATTTAAAGATTACAATTACTGTAATCGTAATCATAAAACGTACGATTACAATTACTATAATCGTAATCGTTAAATTTTTAGGATTACGATTACTGTAATCGTAATTGAAATTTTCGCGAATACGATTACTGTAATTGTAATCTTTAAATTTCTAGGATTACGATTACAGTAATCGTAATCAAAATGTAATTGTAATCTTTAGCGCCCAGCTCTGGTATGAATACATATTTATATGATAGGTTTTCATTTTTTTTATAGGCACAGGAAACAAAATTATTTTGGTAATCATTTTTTTGTTTGCAGCTGAAACAATAATTTTAAAAAAATTTTGTTTCGGCAATTATCGAAACGAAAAAAATTTTGATAATCTTTTTGTTTTTTGTTGAAGCAATTTGAATTTAGTTAAATTTTTTATGCTTTTAAAATGAAAAGTTTCAACATAAACAAAATTATTTTTTGTTTATCGTTAAAAATATCAATAAATTTCAGCCCTATGACGAAAAATAATTATTTATGTACATGGAAAATTTAAAAAGTAAGAAATTATATATACAATGGGTCGTATTAATAAAAACGAAGCAAATACTTTTACTCAAGATTTTAGAAATTTGACATCAATTTGTATGAACCAAATTTTAAAATTTGAGTAAAAGGTCTCAATTTTTAAGTAAAAGCAAATGCTCAGTTTTTATTAATATGACCCATTGCCCCAAAGAAATTTAAGCTGAGTACCCATAACGGATAAGAGTGATTATTCTAAAAGTAGCTTTAAATCGGTTTTTCTTATTTCATAAATTTTCCTTCCGCAATCCAAATGTGACCACCACACTCTTTAACCGCAACAAATTTCTATCCATTCATACAAGTTGGCGAATTATTATCAGATTAGAGGAGAATACATACACTGGCGCCCTTTGGCGCTTGTACTAAGAATAATAACCCACTTCAACCGCCATGTGCAGTGAATTTTCTATGGTCACGATTTCCGCATTAGTATTTTTTTTTTTGATTGTTGCTATTTGTTTTTTTTTTCTATATGAGTTTTCCACAAATCCCTCCTGTAATTTGGTGCAGCTGGGAAAAGTCGGCTTTAGCTGAGATTCTTAGCGCCTCAAGGGCTTTCTCGCGTGTGTGTGTGTGTGTGTAGAACATCACATGCAACTAACCGTCTATACAATTCGTCCAGTGGCATGCAACATTTCTACAAAATCGAATTGCTGTTGCAGCTTGAATTGCAATGAAAGGAAAGTGCTCATTAGCTGTTTTAGTTGTTGTTGTCAGTTGTAGCTTAAAGTAATTTTGGGGCGTACAAGGAAGTCGTTTGTTGCATTTTGCCGCTGTCGCTCTCCGCACTCTGTCAGCTTTTTGTGGCATGCAATTGCATTTCATATTTATGCGAATTTCTATATGTATGTATGTATGTATGTTTGTTTGGGCGTAAGTGTGTGTTGATAATAATCAGCTACGCTTTGTTGCATCATACACTTACGTACTTAGCCTTAAGTGATTTGTCTAATACTTACTTAGCTTTAACAAAAAAAAAAAGTTGAACAAATGCAGCAAATTTGTAAAGCTCAGCTTGTGCGAAAACGGGCATTAACTACTTTTATAACCAGTAGTGCGTTTTGCTGGTATTTAGTTAAGTAATGCAGCAAAAGTGAGACCTAAAACTCGACTGAGCTAAAGACGAGTCAACTATTTTGTCTTACTCATACCTCTGCTGCTGCTGGGTATAAATGGATGCGTATGTACAACAAAACTAAGAAAATTATTTACTATCACTTTGCGTGTGTTGACGACATCGCCGCCACGCATTTAAGTTGCCATTACGCCGACTCGTTTAAACTAAAATTGCTTTGGTTACTCAACTAACTAGTCAAGCTATCGAGTTTTTCGACTTCTTTTCCTCGTTTGGTGTTTTTCATAATTTCTTTTTAATTGAAAATACGCATAATTGTTTGTTCATAATTAATAACTTCCGTATACTTATATATATATATGTTTAATTCCTAATGTGCAACCACTTTTATCAACTTATTAACTCTTCCCTGCTTTGCTTTCTCTGTCTCCTTCTCTTTACAGCAGTTCCACTTTAATTGCAAAAAGTAAAAGCCATTCAGCGATCGTTCCTCCACCGGGCGGCATTCCTATTGGCATTGGCCCACAGTTACCACCTTTGGGTAGCGGTGGTTTTGTCAAATTGCGACATGTAGATAGAATACAAGAGCAAGAACAACAACAACGAGAGCAAGAAAAAGATCAGCAACAGCAGCAATCTCAGGCAGGTGAGGCTGCGCAGTCGCACAATCCCACAGCCTTGCCGGCATTTTTACAAGGCGGTCTTCGACGCAGCTTAACTCAGGTGAGTGGTGTGAGTCATCAAAGTAATTTAGTTAATTTTGGAATATCATTTTTATGTCTGCAATTATACGTACATATGTATGTATGCAGTGCCTACATGCCATCATTCAGTGACGCTTGTCTAAAGAATTTGACGGCAGTATAATAAGTATAATAGGTATGTTGTTGGAGATGATTGTCCCGTAATCCCGGTACAATGGTTTTATTTGTTATATTTTTTAATTGATTTTAGCGAGTGCATGCAGCATTTTCCTCTTCCTTAAAAACCATTTAGTAAATAGAGTTAACTAGTATTCCCGTGGTCGAAAATTCGACCAATTAGATTGAAAGCGGAGCAATTTTAGAGTGGAAAGACCATATTTATTATATAATATTTCTATAGTAAAATATCTATAAAATAAAACATATAGTTACTGGTTATATTGTCCGAGGAGACATAGTGAAATTCTAAACCTCTAGCGACCTCCAAAATTCCATTTTCCGGACTCTTCTTTCTCTTTCCAGTTTCCTTCCTTTTGCTCTTATCCTGTCCTTTTTGCGTTTCTTTTTCGCTTTTTTCCTTTCTACTTTCCGTAAACTTTCCTCTTACCTTTTCTCCTTTCCTTCCTTTTCCCTTCCTTTCCTTTCCTTAGCTTTCCTTCACATTCATTTCCTTTCCTTCCTTTCTTTCCTATAGTGAAAAAATGTCAACAAAATTTTTCAAATAGGTGGCAACCAGTTTTGTAAAAATTTAATTTTATTATCCATCTAGAGAGCAGCCTTTTCAGATGACATTTTAAATTTAAAAATCAAACAAACTATACCGGAATATTAAATTTTTTGACAGGTGGCAACCCTTTTTGGAAAAATGATAATAAATTACGAATTTTCAGGTTAAGCCCTTTCATATAACACCTCAGACTTAAAAATCAAACAAACTGGAGCATAAAAATAAATTTTTTAACAGGTGGCAACCCTTTTTGCAAAAATTATAATAAATTACTCATTTCATGCAAATCCCTTTCAAATGACAACTCAAATCTAAAAATCAAACAAACTATAACGTAAAACTGAATTTTTGAACAGGTGGCAACACTTTTTGTAGAAGTTATAATAAATTACTCATTTTAAAGTAAAGCCCTTTCATATCTCCAGCCAAAGCCCTTTCATATGACAAAAAAATCAATAAAAATCAAACAAACTGTAGTGTGTTTTTGAATTTTTTAAAAGGTGGCAACCCTTTTTGTAAAAATTATAGTAAATCACTAATCATCAGACCAAGCCCTTTCATATGGGACCTCAAATTTAAAAATCAAACAAATTATAGCATAAAAACGAATTTTTGAACAGGTGGCAACCCTTTTTAAAAAAGTTAAACCTTCCTGCATAACTACAGGTCAATCCCTTTCATTTAGTACCACATTTTCCAAAATCGGTATAACGGTGTAAAAGTTATGGTGCGTACAAAAAATCGCTTAGCGTAATATACATATATAAAGATAAGATAAACTGTAGGGTAAAAATGGATTTTTGAACAGGTGTCACCCTTTTTGTAAAAATTTTAATAAATTACTAATTTCCATGCCAAGTCCTTTCATATGACATCTCAAATTTAAAAATCAAACAAACTATAGCGAAAAACTGAATTTTTGAACAGGTGGCAACCCTTTTTGTAAAATTTTTATTAAATTACTTAATATCAGGTCAAGCCCTTTCATATGGTGACAAAAATTTTAAAATCAAACAAACTATACAGTAAAATTAAATTTTCAAACATCTGGCAACCCTTTTCAAAAAAATTAAACCTTCCTGCACATCTACAGGTCCAGCCCTTTCATCTGACACCACATTTTCGAAAATCGGTATAACGGTGTAAGAGTTATTGTTAATTTTTGCTGAGTACTGGGGCTATGCCAATACCTTTCCTCTGTAAAGACGATCTCTTTTAAATTTTTGTATATCTAACGCAGTGATTATCAAAGCCTATGCACGCGTGCATAAGCTTTTTAAAGCGCTTAGCGCACACGAAGAACTTTTGCTCAGTCGCGTTCAGCTGTTGAGCTGGCAGGTTGTGTTACTCCAGTAGTGTCTGAACAGTTGAAAATTATTGTGTTTGGGGGTTGTTTTTTATTTAAATTTTTTGTACGTCATATTTTTTATAGGAATAATGATTTCGTATTGTTTGCACTTAAGCCTAGTACTGAGTTCACCGCCGTGAAATTTCGCCAGCAACATGCATTTATTTTGCCGTGAAATGTTTCAAGAAAAATTTGTTTTCAAATGAGAATAAATGCCAAAACGAAAACTGAGCAAATGTAAAAAGAAACAAGTAAGGAAGCCTAAGTTCGAGTGGAATCGAACATTAGATACTCAGCTGTATGCTTTCATTGTTTGTTTGCGTTTGATGGAAACACGGTGTATTTTATATAAAGCGAGTGCTGCATAAAGTGGGCGTAGCCACGCCCATTTTCAACATTTTTATCAGTCATCCAACCAAGCATAAGGTTTGCGCACGATGAAATTAGTGCACAAAATATTTGAAATAACTTGTAAGTTAGATAATATATTAAAAGTTAATGCCCGGGATTCTAAAATAAATTAAATTTATGTTTATAGTTATTAAACACATTTTTCAAATTAATGCGTTTTTATGCACAATTTAGCTTTTTTCAATATGCCTCCCATTAGCCTTCAAACTGTAACTTCGGAAACTTTTTTGCTTGAAGATAGCCATTTTTTTACAAAATTGTTAGTGGTTTCAGTAACTTGTTTTGTGCCCTTCATAATCCTTTTTACTAGAGTCAAATATCTTTCGATGGGTATGAGCTCCGGGCAGTTAGGCGGATTGGCTTGTTTGGGAACAACAACTATATGGTTCTTTTCATACCCCTGATCTACCGATTTGCTATAGTGGCACTAAGCTAAGTCAGGCCAAAAAAGTAGATACGTCATCCTGTCTTATGAATGGCAAAAGTCGTTTTTGCAAACACTCCCTTTTATATAATTCACTATTAATTGTTCCCATTGTAACAAAAGAGATGCTTCTTTTACCACAGCTACAAATGGCTTGCCAAACCAAAAATTCTTAGGAAACTTTGTTTTATTTTGGGTCTTGAACTCCTCCTGCACATTCCTCTATGACATATAAAACTTTCCATGTTTGACCCTTAATA